>CM032886.1:4645000-5260000 GCA_019176425.1 Megalops atlanticus
AGGAGGGCCTTAAACGTGACACTTGGCGGTGGTGTCTGAATGTGAATTCCTCTCCTTGGATCGCCTTCAGATCAGCAACCTGTTTACATACAACGCCAGTGCTTAATGCACAGATGAGCACACTGTGGGCAGTCCTCTCTGTTGTGAAGTAGACGCTAAAAGGGACAACATTCTCATGCTGTACACAGAGAGAGGGAGAGAAAAAAAAGATGTGGTTTATCTGAGGTAAGGAGGAGCAGTTCGGTTTGGCCTTAAAGGGGCATTCAGTTTATCAGTTTATCCTTGTTGCATAAAGACACATAAGACTATTGTGACAGCAACAAGCAGTCTCTGGGGATGCTTTCATAATGACAAAGTCAAGTTTTGAATGCAAATATTTTGGAACTAAATAATTGTATCCATGACCCAATGAAAGAATCCCTGTTCACTTTATGCACACAGTGTCTATAAATCCTACACTGTCATGCACTATCCACTGTCTGAGAATTACAGTATACAAAATCGTATATTATTTTTTCTAAAATTATATACTGCCTTTTAAACTCATAGGTTGTTTTGTTTATTGTATTTTTTGGCCAAGCAAAAACATTTTCAACATATCACATATTCTGGATATATTCTGTTATTTTCAAAAGACACATTTTAAATTGTGCCTTCCATTGTTTTCTTTATTCAGTGACACTAATGTATCCTACAGTCAATATGGGTCTGAATGTCAGGCTGCAATAGGACCTTTTCATGCCTGTGTGTATTTTTAACACATTTGCTCAATATTATATTATTTAATTCATGTAGCGCTTATGTGATGTGTGCATTGTTGTGGTCAGCAGGTGTGCAGAGTGTGGTGATTCGTGCGAATATGAGTGTCTGTCCCTGCCTGTCAGGGCGCACCCAGAGAGCTCTCTGTCTCTGCTCAGTGTTGTTTTCCTCCAGTCAGCCTGGCCTTGCGACAGACTGCAGAGCCTCCCTCCCTCCCTCCCTCCCTCCCTCTCTTTCTCCCTCCCTCTCTCTCCCCCGCCCTCCCATGGCTCGTTCAGAGTCTCTCCCTGCCCTTGTGCCGGACATCAAATGACCAGCAAACCCCCCCAGGAGCTCTCCAATTTCTGCCTTCTCATCTCGTCGGCCGCGGTGCGCTCCCCCGGTCGGGCCGGCGCACGGGGGGGGACATCTGTCCGTCTGAGGCGGGGGGACAGCCGAGATCGCCGTCCATCTGTCAGTCCGTCCCTGCGTCCTGCCACGTCACTCTCCTCCCGGTCCTTCTCTCTCCGGTCCTCCTTGGAAAAGCCCCCTTCCACACATTCATTACGTTTTTTTTTGGTTTGCGCATTTGCGGCCCACCGCTGTTTATCCGCCTTAATTCTTTCTGTAACGATTGTTTCATAACTTAATTATACGTGTGCTTCGCGAATCAATTCATCGACAGCCGGCTCTGCGATTGATTGGGCCGAATTTGCATGAAAATCTATTTTTTGCAACAGCTGCAGGATTGAGATTGATCTTCCAGGATAAAGATGTCTTTGGCCTTCTCGCTCGTTTAAGGTGAACACTCATTTGTTTGCTTCCTAGATTTAATTGTGCGACGAGGCCCTGCACTTTATGTTAATGCAGAAAAACAGAAACTGATATTGAGAGCACATTTTTGCTTTGCCATCATAACTGAATCAGTGTGAGTTTTAACAAAATCTACATCCATTTCAGTAAATAACTACCATTGTCAGAACAGAACCATGCTGTATGTTTTGAAGCACGGACCTCACAAATTTTCACGTCAATACCTCTGGTCAGATTTTCAGTCATTACAACATTACCAGGGAGTCTGTTTTGCGCAGTGAACCTTTGGAATACAGTATATCGTACCCTCCTGACTGCAGAGGGAAAGAGAAAGAAAAAAAAAAGAACGAGGTGATCTTGTCGAATAAACCGCTGGCTTGCAGCCACAAGCATGCACGCAGATCGGAACTGCTGCTATTGTACGAGCCGGCGTCTTCCAGATCAGGCTGGAGGTGAAGGAGAAAGTATCATACTCTCCTTGTCAGCTGCAAGGGTAATTACTGCTGGCTGAAATTACTCAACATTTGTTTATAAGCTCCCCAGAGCACGCTGTAAATAGATTGTCTGTTATAGTCCGATCACATTAAAACCCTGTTCCTCGCAAACCCCCTACGTCCTATTTGCTGTAAGCCGGCCAGCCTTATGCTCACTTATTGAACAGCTACCACCAAAGAGCCGTGTTAAATGTGATTGTTTTCATTAGCTACATCCTGTTTGCTGCTTCATTTGTTCTTTGTAATTACTGAATTCTGCCATGCCAATTCGCCTTTGTGCGCTTTGCCAGGGTTTTCCAGACCCTTTTTTCCATCACTCCACCCACATTTTTTTCCCCCCCGTTTTCTCTTTTCATGTGGTTTGGGTGTTTTAATTTGATATTGATTTTCTCATACACGTCTTTCACTATGTGACATGATATTCCCACAATGGTGGCCATACATATGTGTATGGAGTTATAGAAAAAGAAAAAAAAAAAAACTTAGGAAGTCAAGGTCTGTCCCTGTATTCATTGTATGAGATGGTTCCTGTCAAAGATGACATTCTAAAACACTTGACCCGCAAAAATGAATTCTTGGCCAGGGCCCAGTGACAGTACAGAGCGATTCATTCTGTTGAAATGTGGAGAGAAAAAAAAAGCAGACAAGAAGTATGCAATACTCCTGTCAATGATGGAGGTGGGGGAGAGAACAAAAAAAAAAAAAAAAAAAAGAAAGAGAGTAAATTAATGCCTGTGAATGTGGATGGAGTATATATGTACAGCTAGAAAATTCCCAAACTGATCTTAAAATTTTGCACTAAACATCTGAATCCAATGGGATTATGCTACAAAATTACTTCTGCAAGGGGGGTTGTGTACATTATTGCAGAGATGTTTAGCTTACCAAAAAAAAAGTGAATAAAAAGAAATTCTTTCTATGTCAGTGACAGGTAGAGGCAAACCTCATTCTCTCAGCTCCCTGGAAACCATTCTAATAAAATCCCATCTTCCTGTGGCTTCCTCTCTTTTTCTCCCTCACATGTTCTCCTAATAACAGCAACTGCAGAGGTGACTGTGTGCAAATAGGGGCTTGAAGCTGCTGGACATCTATCATATCTCTCTGGAGCAACATTACACCAACCTAATGACCACTTTCAGCTTCATTATGATATTAATTCTCTGCATTTCTGAAGTGATTTCATTTGTAAAGTGACAAAGCTTAGCTGCTGGAGAGACAAACCGTTTTACCCCCATCCACCCCCCGCCCACCCCCACCCCCCAACCACCACCCCTCCTTTCCATATTGTTATTCTTATAGTCCCCGGGTCTCAAGACGTTCAGGGGAGAGGAATTTGATAACACCAGATCTCCTCTGAGAAACAGCTCAGCTCTAAGTACTGCCAAACACAGTGCACTGGACCGGGGGGACCAGATGGCGTGCTGGAGTCAGGGTCTGCGAGACCAGCAGCAACACAAACATTAGATGTCACTTTGCATTTTTAAATACACATCACACACCCCCCACCTGTATAATGTCAAAACCGGATCCTGTCAGCTAATGGCCTCAGGTGCGCGCCGTATCGATCACGGGTTTATTTCTGAATGCCATTTAATATTGCAGCATGTTAATGATGTCAGAATCTACGGCGGCGAATCAGAACAAATAGGCCAGCTTGTTTGGGCCGAGCTGGGCTGTTTGTTTGACATTAATGGCTGGAGTCATCAGCAGATACCTAAAGGCAAATCCGCTGTCCTCCACTAACTTGCTCCCAGTATGGTGCTATGCAGTATTATTTACTGCATTCTTAAATGTCTGTTTTGTCCATTGTTTTCCTTTACATGATTGGGTCGGTCATTGGAGGTTCAGAGCAGACCATTTTCATTTGCTTTGCTCCTTATTTCTTCCTATGTAGACACCAAGATATCAACTGTTCAGTGTAGTTCATTGAGCGTTCAGTTTGTTTTCAGTACTGCTAATAGCGGCTATTCTTTTTTAAATGCAAGAGCATTACTGTTGAAAAGGAAGCACTTCTATAAAAACCTTGTTTAAGTGACTACAATTACATATGATAGACTTACTATCCTCCAGGGAAGCAATCTCTATAAATGCAAATTATTTTGGACTTGAATTACGGTTCTGAACATTGAAATGATTTTGCACTACCTCAGAGGTCTCATGTAGTTCCTTAATTTCCTTTTGTTTCATTCACATTCATTTAGCACATCTACAGCAGACATTTGTTACTGAAAGAGAGCAAATGAACTTTATCTGAACCCCCCAGTTGGAATAATCTGGGGACTTCCTTTTCCGCCCAGCAGTCATGCCAACAAGTTTAAACAAAACTTGCTGAAAACTTGCAATTTCACAATTTTCGACAAATAAAATACACAACCAACTCACGCATGAGTTTACACTTGGGATGTTTAATGCCAAAAAAAAAAAAACATACCCGAACACAACTTTGAAATCAATTCTTCCTTATATTCTACGAACCATAAATAGAGTTTATAATAATACGAGACATATGGCTGACATTTAAAAGTTTTTTTTTCTTCTTTTTTTTTCTTTTTGCATGATAGATGCACAGACTCCAGTCTGCGTTCCTCTGTTTAATAATAAAAGGGTGCTGTGTCCTCTGTAAAATTTTTATTGCCTGACACTGATGAGAGGCGCTTGCTACTCGCATAGAGTGGAAAATGAACAGCGAGCCCTAGAAACAGTAGCCCCAGGGGGTGAGTGCAAGGGCACCTGCTTCTTTTGTTGCAATCACAGACATCAATTCATCCAAAGCATATTGCAAATGGTACCGCAAACACTACAATATCATAATCACCGCGCTGGAATGGATTAGGCCTCTGTCAACAAGAGCAAAAATGTTTCGTTTTGCATGCATCAGTATGTACAGTATGGGATTGTGTTGTGGTTAGTTTTTGTATTTTATTTTTTTATTTTTTTTGACTAAAACAAGCCCCAGAAATGTTTACTGCGTCAGAGGTTTTGTACATGTCTTGAACTGCAATCTGAAATATGTTGTGGCAGGTGATTCTGGATTTGGTGTATTTTAGCCATGGTGTAGATCGGGGGGCTGCTCTGTAACATGTTTGAGTACTTTGTTAAAACAAAATGGGCTCTGTTTCTTTCATTCACTTCAATACAGCCCTTCAGAAATCTTATCTGAGAAAGAGCCTTGAGAACTCCCCTTCAAGTACTGTAGTGTATTCCTTACAGTCCTTGAACTTGAAATAAGAGCTTATGAAAAAAAAACACAACAACAACAGGAGAAGCTGGGTAAAAGGACCAAAGTAAAAGCAAATAAAAGCAGGATATTTAAACTACAGAAAGTCCAAATATCAGACAGGGAGGAGAAAAGAGGAGCTGCCGTTCCCGGTAAAAGACTGAGTTCATCCTGCAAGGATCCTGGTTGGTAAAACTGATATGCCAAATTTTGACAACACTAAAGTAAGATGATAATTGCTTTTAAGGACTAAGGGAGGAGAAATGAAGAGGAGATGAAAGATAAAGGAAATGTACTAAATATCACATTAGAATGTGGAAGGGATTGCAGGCTATGGGGACCATCCACATAAATAGTCATGAAATGAGAAGTTTCTGATTTGTATTGAAGTAAAAAAAAATGCTCTGTGAGAGGCCAGAAGGCCAGACCAAATAATCCTTGACTTAACGTCCAGTTCTGAATCCCATATTAGCTGTGGAGATTTTAATGTAAATATGCCATTACGCTGTCATTACAGTGATCAGACTGCATGGCTTACAGGTCATCTTAGCCACTGTTAATTTTGCAGGCAAAAGCTTTCTATTTTTTTTCCTCTCTTGAAATGTTAATAACTTTCTATTAGTTAATGTAGCGTGACTAAAATTCAGATTAGATATAATTCATTTTAATATCTGTGACTGGCTAGCCTGATCATTTAGCAACGGTTTCCGGCTGAATACAAGATGCTAAATTGGACTCATTTGCATGGGAAAGCTGAAGCATGCCTTGTCTCATGTTTTAGCCATCATCAAATCAATTTGATCATTCTTTTTTTTCTTTTTTTTTTGCTCCTTGAGTTACGTGTATCTGGAATTGAATAAAGCTAACCCTCACGTTTAAGTAGATGGTAAAATACTGATCACACAGAGATGCCGGCACTACAGCAACACGGCGGTACAGTATTTATCTTGTAAGGAAAATGGATTCTATCCTGAGGTGTACCCCACATGGGAACAGAGCGTTCTGTAGTTTTAGATGGTGAATAACGCAGTTCATTACAACTGTGTACTGGATGTCCAATCTATGTATGTCTAACAAAAACATACAAAAAAGTGTTTTCCTTCTAGAGATATAGATATACTTCCAATGAAAAACATCATGTCTGACCCTTAATTGAGCCTCTTATATTCATTAAACAGATAGCTTGTTAAACTGCGGCCTTCAGATTTAAAAATAAGAGTGTTAGCGGTACGAGTTTGTATTGATCACATCTCCAGTGTAAACTTGTGAACCGCAAGCATGTTTGTATCCCTGAAACTCCTGGCATTCCTCCCACTCTCAGTCACTATTGCTCTTCTCACACACAAATCTACCATTCAGAGAGAAATGTGCTCTGGGTTAAATCAAAACTTTGATCTAGCATCAAAACCTGCCAAATCCAGATCCCCGGGGAAAACAGCATGTTTTGTGTGGGTAACTCCGTGTTGGGAACACTTGAAAAGCAGCTGCCAGTGCCAGGTTGGGTAGTTGGTTAGGAGCAGCGCACTGTATTGAAGTTGGAAGAGATCCCTCTGAGGAAAGCCAGCGTGGAGTTGCTGGCGTGTCTCTTTAAGTGTGAGTTTACCGTGTGAGCGAGAGAGAGAGAGAGAGAGGAGGAGGTGACAAGTGCATGAATGGAGGGTACGTTTCCACATCAGGCGGAGCAAGTGGAGATTTGAGACTGACCTCACGGTGACAGACATGACCTCCACATTCAGGCACAGGACACGGAGCCGGAGGAGACGCTGTCTGGGTGATCCCGGCCCAAGCTGTGGCTCGGACCAACATTTCCCAGATCTGCAGATTCAGCTAAGCCACATGACCAGCTTAATTTAGGTCTTTTTAGTAAAGAGTGCCGTACTATGTAAGGAAAACAATCTATTAACACAGAATGCTGATGTGCATATGTTTATTGACAGTAATGTGTACAATGCAACTTGTTGCGTTCACCACGAGGGCTTTGTCTTGCAGGGATGAAAATAGTCTTTTATACATTTTTCTTCTTTTTATGTATGTACATTTAGACACATATTTCAAATGAATCTGAAAATGCCAGTTACATAGATCTCAATATATTTTAGAAAATATAATATATGCTTTTAATAGCACCATATACAGTATAAGCCTTGGACAAGGTGCATAGCTTATTGTGTTTTCAAGAGGTGTCCATTTCCCTAGAAAAAGTTGCACTGACCTTTTTTGACCAAACAGTTTGTCTCTTTAAAGGATTTCAGATTTTTCTCTCGGTACACTCAGCCAAATAATGTGCATTCTGCACCCAAAGATGTCTGACAGTGATACAGCTACAAGTCTGCAGGTCCCAGAACAAATCATATCTTCCTTTCACAGTTGTGTTTATCAAACAAGTTGTGCAATACTTCCCATTAATGTGCAGAATTATTGCGTTAAATTAGAACACAGCGGCGGTTATCACATTAATATTTTCAACATTTTGAAATAAAAGATCAAATTTGATTCAGGATACGCTTGGTTATTTTCCTTTCCTTATTAATCCACAACATCTAATGTTTCATTTGTGTTTAGGTTTAGTGCAATGGGTATGAGCACATGCTCTCTAGTTGTGTAAGGCCAGGCTGACTCCCCTGTCTACTCAGACTCTGGCACTGATAGTGTTTTAAAATTCAGAGAGAGGAGAATATGCCCCAATTTGTAACATTTTGTGGTTTGTCCAAAGTTTACAGAGAAAGCTGCATAGAGCTGGTGTTAGCGCGGCAACATGGTTCTGCCCTAAATCAGTGTTGACATTGCTGAAGGGAGAGAGTTTTCTCCCAGTGCTGCCACCACAGTGCTCTCCTCTTAATAATCACTCACACATGCTGAATACAACACTGGGCATGTTCTACCAATGTGGGAGTGTATGCCAAACAATATGAAGTCTGTGGCACCTTCCTGAACTGGGACGGGCGCAAAAAGATGCACAGACGCATGCAATGCAGTAGAGGTCGTATTTGTTTTTAAACTGCATCTATAAGGGCATACCTTAGCTCTCTCGTTTGGCCACACCACCTCAGCCTTGTAGCTCTGAAGGCCAAAACAAACATTCAAAGCCAAGACATGAAATAATGCTTTTGGTTATGGGATGAAAATGATGTTCCTCATTAAAAATGTCAATGACATTCCCCTTAACTTTGCTGGTAATGGCTTTGTCATTGTACATGTCCCTGACCCCAAAGTGAGCTTTCTTCTAGGGGTTTTTAGGGTTCATAATTAGGGTTCATGTGAATTTTTTAAATACAATCTTTTATAATTTTGGTGTACATTAAGTGGATACCTTTAAAAGATACAGGCTGGTGTGCAATTTACCAAAAAAGTGGTATACTAATGCTTATACCAATGAATATTTACTGATTAAGCATACATTTATATTAGCTCCATTAACAGTATTCATGCACGTAATGATCTATGACTAAATAGCTTGTGTCCCTTGGTTAGCAATGAGAAGAATTAAACCTAATATTTCAAAAGATTGTAGGTGTTTCTACAGTAGCTGCATTTGTTTCTGTCAGTATAATGTATATGTAATTTGAAGTATAAAAAAGTCTTAAGAATGCAATGTGAAACATTCACAAAACAGAAGGAAATTAAGTTCATTTGCATTAGCCTCTCCTTTTGAAAAGTGCTAAACTGCTTCCCCTTATTCAAAGATATCTTTTAAATGTGAGGTTGAAACCAATTTTTGAATGGCCACCAAAGACGTTTGTCAAATGATCTATATTGAGATTTTGAGTGCATAAGCCTCTTATCACACAGACCATAAACCACACATCATTCTGTTTTAGCACTGAATTTCAGAGATATAAAATTACAATAAATTTGACATATTAAAGCTTTGGCTGACTTGTTAATTACCAAATCCTTTTAAATTAAACTTAGAAAACTTAATAAGTGCATATTTGAGTTGAGGAATATGCTTAGCCCTGAAAAGGAGCGGGGAAGTGTCATTGGCACTGCTTTTCACACGCGTTTGACACGGGGTCTACAATTTTAGGTCATTTTATTTAATTTCTAATCATCCGCAATTCCAGGAGGGCCCCTTTCGCTGAGATTTATACCTTTTATATCACATGTTAACTCTAATGCAATGCAGCCCTGTTTTCACTTCATTTCAGAGAATATCCTGCATCTCCTGTCACATTATGTTCCTCCATAAAACAAAATTTTCATTAAAGGCTGTTTTGTGACTTGAATAAGTGGCTGCAGGCAAAAGTCACGTTTAAGCCATGCAAGGGGTCCACGTGGCTATATGAAAGCCATGTGGTAGCAATCTTATATTTTAAGCTACATTTCTTTAATTAATTATATTCATTGCTCATCTGAGCAAAAAGAGGTTAAAGGGTGTAATCATTCAAAGCTATTTTCTTGCATACAGCGCATTGGTGTTAGAGGATAAGTATCTATATCTGATTATTTAGTCAGTAATGGAGCTCACTGAGGTGTCCATTGATCTGTAATGTGGAAAGAGTTTGAGTATTGGAGCGGTGTAATACAGTAATTACTCATTGGGGAGAAGTTTATGAGAATTGTGATGTCACACCTGCCACTTTAACAAAATAAGGGGAGTGCCTGTTACTGGGGTAACCCTCTTCCAATGTGTGAAGTTATGCACTGTGCTACCAATCACACACACACACACACACACACACACACACACACACACACACACACACACACACACACAAAGAACTTTGTATTTCCTACAATGTTTCCCCCAATATTACATGAAGATGTCTGGCATGAGCCATTAGCATGTTATGTCCTCTTCACGAATAAGTAGTACAGCATATTAGTGATACTGTATTATGCGTTAGAACCATATTTGGCGAAAGGCTTTGGCCCAATAACAGTTCTACCAATAACACAGATTCCTGGACCAGCCCGATTTCAGCAACACTTGCCAAGGTTCGGTCCAAAAAACAAAAAACACACACAGCCTTGCTTGTGGGAGCAGCAAACCGAGCTCAGGGATGGCAGGCAGTAGTCCCCCGGTTACAAATGCAATATGTCTCGTCTGTCTGTTTGGTTTTGTATTTTCTCTCTTCCTCCCTCTCAGTGAGTTGTCTCCCCCTGCAGAAGCCTATCACTGGCTCTACAGTGATTTCAATGGCATGCTAATGAGTACTGATTTGTATAGAATCGTCTCTGTCTGGAGCTGACAGTGTTGATAATTAAGATGTATCCCATTCCCGACAGATCAGCACACACTGAGATGCGTTTCCTCTGGCGAGATGTGGACACCCCTCAGCGGAGGTCTCTTCTGTGGTGAAAGTACTGTAATCTGAGTGCCATGCGAGTCACCCCTCTTGAGTAATGAATGAATCAATTGTGCCTCTGTTAAGACTTTAATATCAGCAATTATTTCCAAGTCCAATTAAACAAAAACAGCCTTTTACCTTTTTGACAGGCCTGCTGGTTCAGAGTCAAAATTCAATTGACCAATATCCACTGATGAGATACCCTGCTATTGAAATGGAAAGGCCTAGCCAAGGCTGTTGATTAAAAATCACAAAGGTTAACCAATTTGGAGAATTCCATGAGAATAATTAATAGAAGGACCACTTATTCTTTATTACCAGCTTTAACCTTTGATGCAATAGTTTGGCACTTTTTCCATTTTAATTAGTATTGATTTTATTATGTATAAATAATAGAGATCTGTTATAAGACTCTTGAATGTGTCAATTAAATGCTATCATTTCATGTATTTTGTAATAGAAAATAGTTTCTTGATTCTCAATGGACAGTTTTAAATGACAAATATTTCATATCTCTCTTTGTCCGAGGCAGTTTCTGTAGACTTAAAAAATAGAAGAAATAGAAGTCCTGTAATACTTATAACCTAACAGCAGTATTAATATCTTTTTCATATTAGCCATACAGGGGCATTAATGATATTATAATATATGCAGCTAAAACTGTCAACTCATGCTGTAAAGTACATTCTAGCTGCTGTGATCGCACCATTGCACTTCTGAATACGGGCACAATGGTTCAAGATAATGGGCATACATTGCATGTGCATCAGCTGTCATTTCAACATTATTGTATGTATGTTGTATGTGTTGATGAAACTATGAATGTGCAGGTTCGCACATTATTTCTCGTGTCATTTCTTTAAAAAGATGTACACATGGCACCATAAGCTAAAGGTGTAAAATGCTGAGAAAGTTATCCGGCCTGGCATCCCGTGCCATCCCAGCATGCGGGAGAAGCACAGAGCCCGTGATGTTTATAAATCGTGGGTGCGCTAAAGATGGATGAGGGCCACTTCCCAGTCATTGGGAGCCCCTGTTTATTTAAAGCGAGAGGAATTTGGTTGAAAAATAACGCAGGGCCGGCGGTTGGTACCCCCGGCTTTGAGAAAAATTGAGGACCACCGCTAAGCGGCTGACAGTGATGAAGAGCGTGGGGGCGGCCTGACAGATTCATCTCGGGGACCCGGGCCGCTCGGCGGAGCTGGCGGAGAGAGAGCGGGGAAGCTCCACGAGCCGTCTGGGGGTAGAGAGAGGAGGCAGGAACGCACACACGGGCTGCAAGGCTAGCAAGGGAGAGCAGGGAGAGCAAGAGCACGCTGCTTACTAAGTTATTCATTACCAACATCACAACATGCGGTGTGGGGGGGAGGGAGCAGGTGGATTGAGATCTCGGTGCATCCCTGATCTATGGCTGTAGAGAAGGTGGAAAGTGATGCCATATCACGGCATGGGGTTCGCAGAAGAGCGTGGACGCCGAAGTAACATCCCGTGGCTGATAAAGAGATTGTGTTCACTCCTGATTCACCCTACATTCCCCCACCTCGGTGCAATTTATTTGTGTTTTTTTTTGTGTGTAATGTTACAGCTGAGGTGTCTCGTGATTTTTCAAGGCCGTTCTCACTGCTTTGATAATTAATTGCTTTGACGTTCGCGTCCTTTTTTTCCCTATAAACATTTCAAAAATAATGTGATCCTGAAATTAATTCACAAATAAATTTTGGGCAAGGTCAGGTGATTTTTTCTTTTTCTTTTTTTTTTTTTATTTTGTTCTTTACTCTCAATGCGTTCACAATTCACAATACATTTGTATTGTACATGTTTTATAATTCACAATAACATAATTCATCTTCAATCCAAAGGAATGGAAAATCTCAAGGTGAGCATACACACACACACACACACACACACGTATATATATAAGCATGATGATGCAAATCTTCCTTTTCCTTGGTTATCTGTCGCTCTCACACAACAAAGCAAGATGAAGGCCTTGATTCTCCACAAAAAGAACACTCTTCACAAGGCTCCCCTTTTTTTTTTTTACAACATCAATCTTCCCAACACCTTGGCTTTCCATGAGACGGAAGTGCCTTTGTATTTATGTATTCAAGCTGCCCTCTGCTGTCCGAAGGCTCAATGACAGGAGGGAAGGGAGAGGGAAACAATGAGCGGAGGAGAGCTGCCAAGTGGACACATGGAGTTTGTGTGACAGTCTCTCGCCCCTGTGCGCACCGCACAGAGCATCACTGTCACTGGACCAGACCTGGCCACAGGGGAGAGGCGAGGAGGAGGACACTGATTGGATAGTCTGGGATTTCTGTTTGTTTCCATGCGCTCAGATTTTCTTCCTCCCTAATTTTCTTCCTCCTGATATTTTCCAGGCAGCATCTTTGGGGAATCTGCTGGTAGATGGACACTGGAAATGACCTGGAGAGAAAGGACCAGCTGCAGCTGGAGTTGTCTTTTTAGTGAAACAGAACCCAGGGTTGAAAAGCTTAGAGACTGAAGGCGAGGGGTGGGTTATACAGGTTCGGATACGGACTCCCACACTGTTTGGGGAGTTAGAGGGATCCCTGAAGGTTGGAGATCCTTACACACTGGTGATCCACTGGCTCCACAGTGCCTCTCCAAAGCTGGGGGAGGTGAGACCCTGGTAGATCGAAGCTCTGATGTACAAGTAATATCATGCTGTGGGTAGTCTTTTGGTGTTATGACCACGTGGTCACACGTGTGATGCAAAATCAATTCAAAGGCAGCATCCCCATTGTTCAGAAAAAAGCTTATATATACACTTTGTGGGTAACAGTTTAGAACAAAAAGCTGAAATGTAATAGTTATGGATGAAAAAGAAATTAATTCCATTTTGGAAACAGATTCACTGAAGTAATACTCTGTTCAACCTATCATACTTTATTTAGCTATTTTATTGTCTTCCAGTGAAAAATAAGAAATAAACTCGAAGGCATTGCAGCTGTCTGTCTGTGCCTCAGTGCCAGTGGCTCTGCCTGGCATCTTTCATACGACACAGACTTTGGGGTAAAGGGCCTATTACTTATGTTGTTGATTGTACACCTGTGGATAAGGCTTTTTCTTGCTCTTGTAGACAGTTTAGCTCCAGGCGTGCTATCTTCACAGAATATAAATTTACAGTGAGCACAGTCTCCATAGTTTACAAGCGCTCCTGAAGTTCACAGTTTAGAGATCACAGTTTAATGCAAATGGAGAATCACATAGCATAGCCACCAGAGAGCAGAGATCTTTAACATTGATATTCAAATGAACGAATCCTCTGCTGAAAATTTGTGCAACAACAATTCCAACGTGAAAATGTTTTGTTTTATGAATCACACACATTGCTTCATCAAGGTATAAATTAAGCCATTTAAGATTAAGACTTAAAAGTAGTCTTATGCAGCATTTTTTTATCTTTTTCTTTTTCCCCCTCAAAACCCTATATTTGACCTTGGAATACGATGACAATTTACTTTTCTGTCAAACAATCCCGTTATTGTTGTACTCTTCTGGAATACGCAGGATGCATATCAATAAGCCGTTGGAATGCACTTATGCTACATATGCTAAGTAGGGCAACACATTTCTCTCCCCCCACATTAACATATCCTCTGAATTCAGTCATATGCCACAACTGGGGGATCAATGCTGACCATGTGTCAGTTGCCCCTGCGTCTGTATGGGAAATATGTCAGAGTCAAGTAGCTCTGAATGCCTTTCAGAGTCCAGTTTGCCCCCATTTCAACAGGAACGTGAGCATTTTGATTCGTTTTTAGACCTTTAGAGGTAAGTGAGGAGTTTAACCTCGGGGTAACAATGCCTGTTGTTCTCTTTGTGGAATATAATATGAAATACAACATAGCCTTCTTTCTGTACTTATAATTCAACTTACTCTTGGACAGCAGAGAAGAGTACCTATTTAATGTAATTATAAACCAGTTGGCACAAATTGTTCGTATCTCCAAATGCTTGATATGTTGAAACAGCCCAGTGATGTAAATCATTTTAGCATTTGCTTGCAATTAGCTTCCATATAATAACGGTCTAACCGATGTCTACTTAAAAATTGACATTATAAACTTAATTGGCTTTCATTTTAAACTCTGGTGTGACACATCTATCAAAGTGCCTGCCATTAATACAGACGCGCACAGCATTACGGATGCAACGCAAACACCTTCCTTTGCTCAAATAAACACTGTTGACCAACATTATTATTACCTCTGCACTTAATTAGTTTTTTTGCTTTTAAGTTTAATTGCTTCAATAAAGAAGAATATATAATGCATTTTTAATTACACTTTCCAGGTGACCTATGTAAAGAGATTTTACAATGAAGGCACAATAATTAGCCTGTCACAGTCCAGTTTGAGGCTATTGTCTCATTGTCCTTTTCATTGCTATTCCTGGCATGACTAGCATTCTAAAGCGCTCATATATTAGCTCCCATAACAGTTAAAATGGTATTACAATGTGTGCAGCATGAGCACATTTGGGCTTTCTAATTTGTGTCAGCTATTCCAGGGGTCACGTGGAAGACTCCCTTGGGAAAGGCTAAGACAGCCCACTCCACAAGTTCTAATAGCCTCTAGAGCATAAATGCTAGCAGGCAGTGGTGATCCCCCGGAAAGATAATCAGCTTACATGGCACACCTGCAACCAAACTAGAGCTGTTTTCTGCATGTTTGCCTTCTGAACTGCAATGAAATATACATGGAAAAAATAAAGATTTAGACAGAAATAACACATACTGTGTGTCCTATTAACAATAAGTAAATTATTAAGTAAATGGAAAAATGAATTAAATGAATTAAATACGTGTAAGTAAAATATATCAAAAAAAGTCTGTCTATGAATTGTCATTTGAATTGTTGTTGATAGAGAATGAAATGGTCAAGAGGGTGGAGAGTAGTTCATGGCAAATTATTTCATCTCATCATTGAAGGTGTAATATTTAGGTTTAAAGGCAGGTAGGGAGCAACATTCGTTCAACATTTCATTAAGTAAGAGCATTAAACAGACATGGTTCCGATAGGTGATCAATAACATTCAAGCATTAAGATAAACCATCTGCATTTTTGCATTTATTCGCACTGTATAGATTATCAGTCACACAGAGCTCTCACAAGCATAACACTGCCTGAATTTATTCAACTATCCAGTTTAAATGACTGTAGCAGCCCCATAGTATGTTCCTTGTGAATATACCCATTGTGTTGTAAAATGTTTTTGGATAGACAAAAATATGAAATCAACCACTGATTTTTTTTTCTCTGAGACAGCTCAGAGTTTGCCATCATTGTGTTGGACGCTCTTCCTGAAAGCAAAGAAGACATCAGTTTATCAGCACAAATTATATGAAGTGTAGTTGCAAGTTAAATAAATCAGTTAAAAAGCTACAGTTATGCTTGAATTAGCCAGTATTTTGACTTTCAGTTTTCAATCAATCTCATTCATGGACAAAACCTTCAAGTAAAATAATGCCTGTTATAAAATCAATACCAAGTTTATTAAGACCTATTCATCCAAAAAAAAAACCTCATTCTTGTTTGTTAGGAGTTAAAAATGGAGAAATTACAGGGGTAATATGGATATACTCTGGGAGTAACTGTAAAAGAGCAGGTTCTGAATCACAAGGTACTGCCACGCAAAGAGACCTAAAAAGCCATCACTAGTGGTGTAGCTATAGTCCAACAGGTGTATTTATAGAAGAATCCCCAGCAATTTGTTCATTATGGCATGCAAAATGTCAAATGAATGAGGTAAATCAGGCAACAGAAAAAGTGTATTACGGTTGACATTTAGAATTAGACCATTCATTGATACT
The DNA here is from genome assembly GCA_019176425.1 of Megalops atlanticus. Lineage (NCBI taxonomy): Eukaryota > Metazoa > Chordata > Actinopteri > Elopiformes > Megalopidae > Megalops > Megalops atlanticus. The sequence continues at coordinate 4,661,393 of CM032886.1, forward strand.
TCACACATAATTATGCAGAATGACGCATCATTGAAAATTAGACTTTAAATGACAGTTTGAAAAATACATTCCATCACTTTGTGTATTCTTTTGAGAAAAGGCTGGAGAGTAGGCAAAGAAAACAGAACAGGACAGCACGCTTGGGGAAAGTCACTGACTACAAAGACATCAATCAGCAAATAGTGCGCTCTAATTATCCTGATCAGAACTGTCCACAGCAATTAGAAAACTTATTTTCAGTTAAATGTGTCTTAGTCAAACTGTCCCAGTCTATAGTCAGGCATTACCACACATAAAACAATTGTCTTCCTGCAAATGTATGTATTATCTGTATACTCAATCTGAATATCCAGAGAGAAACAGAAGAGCATATGAAACTCTGAACTCTGTGTATGCACATCACATGACACAGGACTAGTCAAATTACATAAACTTTTTCACAGTAAAGCTATATAACAAATCTAACAATGTTGTTTTGTTAGCAATGCTTTCTATATATTGTATAAAATATATTTTTTATGTTACACTGTCATTTGAGAGTAACTTGGTAACAGAAATATAATGGTCATGACGCTTATGACTTTGACTTCAAAAACAGAAGAGAAAGAGTTGACCAGGCAGACATTTATATAACTCTTGATTTGGGCAGCAGGCTGAATAGGGCAACACTGGAGAACAATGTAAATCAAATGGACACAAGAGCACAGAACATTTCTAAAGCTCATCAAAACAGCCTTGAGTGAAACACAGAGACATTCTTTTGAGTGTAAATGCAATATCCTTTAACAAAGAGATTCACAATCCAATTTTATAGAAAATACAATTTTTTTAAAAAATCTTCTCTCTAATGTACCTTCAGATGTTATTCGTTAAGTCCACATTAATACATATCAAAACACCAGAATATCATGCCTTTCCTGCCCACCAGTTTTGTTTTATTCTTTTTTAAATCTCATGTGATTAATCATGTAAAGACAGGAATATATGCATATGTATTCAAAAAGATTGCAAATGTTGGCTCTGGTATAATTATTATTAAAAGGGTGATTGATGTTCAGTGTTAACAAATGTAATTCTTCTGCAGCCTCACTAAGACAAACATATGGTCTATGAAGCTGTATCAGGACTTTCACTACTTATTGCAACATTTGGAGGCCCATAACTAGACATGGTTTTTGTTCAGCCTTAACCAAAAACTGTCAAATGCCATCCAGATCGTGTTTAGATAGCCAGCCATGAAAATATTGCTGTACAAGAATCACTCATTTTTAAACACATTTCTGACCAGAGAGATGATATGTAAACTGATTCAAATGTACTGGATGTATAATATTCAAAATTATCAATATTAAACTAGACCAGAAATTTGCCACTGTAACTGACATACCAATATGATATGATCTATATAGCAACTCCATCTATACAACATGAACGCCATATGACTAAATCCATGAAATAACCAAGCAAACACCTCTGTAATGAAAATCCATTATGCACTAAAATCCTTTCTCTCAAAACGTGTGCCTTTCTTAGCCTGGTGGCAAATTCAGCTTTATTATAGATGAGCAGAACACATGGATTTACACATATTCACAAGTATTTTTCTAGCATGTCTCTCCTTCACAAAGTTTTGACAAGCTGTCATCTTCCTGTATCTCATCTGACTTTATTTTGACGTCTGAGAGAAATTAAACCCATACATTCGTATATATAGAGCCAAAAGATGTAAATCTATTGAAATAAGTCTTCATGAATGGAGTGCTTCAGCTCAAAGCTAGAGTAATAAAAGATATACCCAGGAAGGTTAAACGAGATTGTTCATCAATACTGTGAACACAGCATCATAAATCCTTACTGCGAGCAGATAGGAGATTGGATCGATGAACCTTTCACCCAAAAACATTTACAGATTTGATATAGATCGTATTAGTTTGCCATCATAATTTATTTTGTCTGTTGCCCTTCACGATGTGATTTCATTTCTTCTCATGAATAACGTCTGTGTGTTTTGAATGATGGCAGGAAGAAACGGCATGAGAACAGTGGGGTCTCCACAGCAATCGCCTACTCTTCAAACTTCTAATCCTCAAGGATCTTCTCTTTATCCCAAGAAACACTAAATTAAAGAGTACATAAGTCGAATTAGCAAGTAAACGAATGACAATCAGGCTGTCTTTGGTTGGTTCAACAATGGGCCCTGCCATTTCAAAAGCACTTGACGATGCAGCTGTCACACACAGCTGTCTGACTCCCCTGCACTGGCTCTGTGATGCCAACAGACCATGCCACACCGCAACGCAACACAACACAACACAATGCGACGCGCCATCCTCATAGGGCCAGACACCTCAGAGAGCAGCCAGGCAGAGTCAACGCAAATCCCTCCCGTCCCCACGCGAGGCAGGGGGGACAGACTCGCAGGGCCCCCGGCGGGGTTTTCTCAGGGTGACTCGAGTGCTCTCGACACAGACAAGGAGCCAGCCGATGAGACTAATAGTTGGGGTGACGGCAGGCGAATTTCAGACCCCCCATCCCTCCTCCCCGCCCCCTCCGCGCCTCTGCTGCCTGTTCCTTTGTACGGGTGGCTCCGTCAATCCTCCTCTGCTCCCGGCACCCCCGCTGGCTCCCTTCACTCCAGAGCCCCGTCTCCTCGGGCTGATCCCGGCTCGCGCTTCACAGCGGCTTTAGTGGTTTCCTTTGAAGCGCGGCGCACCTCTGAGGCGGCGATAAATATCAACTGCTCCGGCTCGGAGCGCAGACCGAGCTCTGAGAAAGTTTCTGACGCGAACGCAACACAACAGAAGATCGGAGTTTTACAGAACTTAAGATAAGCTAATGAAAAAGGCCTTAATGGGCTTTGCGCCGAATGGTAAATAATTAGACGGTAATTTACCAGCACACTTAAACAGACATTAAGAAAAGAATAAATAACAACAGTGCTGTCTTTCCTGCAACTCAGCAGATGCTTGTTCTGGGACCTCATCAGCTCTTCACCCTGTGCATTTGGGTCTGTGTTGCTGAGATGGCACTGGAATTCAGCCACATTGGATGCAGTATCTGTAAGCCACTCACAGTATTTCCTGGAGGACTCCTACACCAGCCCCTCCGAACCTCCCTTCTAAAGAGGGTTTGAAAGGGAGATGTGTTCTGCCGGGGAGACCGGGGGTGTGTTACACACCAGGCTTCCTGGGACCGGCTGAGGGAGTCGTCAATTAGAGGGGTCCCCAGCGCCTCTTGGCTTCCTGCTTGCTCTGTGAGAGCCGCTCCTCAGGGTCCTGGGGTTTGCTGGGCCAAAGGACCAGCTCCTGCTAACCAGTACAGAGCCTCAGGAGCCATACACTCACACACACACACACGCACACACACACACACACACACACACACACAATCATGCACGCATAGACACACACACACTGGCACTCATGCATGCATACACATACAGACAGACAGACAGACAGGCAGACACACACACACACACACACACACACACACACACACACACACACACAGGAGGAAGTAACACCTGTCAGAACATCTTCACTGATAGCAGGAGATGGGCATAAACTCTACTCTTTTTTCCCTCCATATCCCATTTCACACAATGCAGGATTTGACAAGAAAAAAACAAAACCTAACTATAAATATACAGTTCACCAACCTGTGGAATCTCTCTGCATATGGATCACCTGGGTGTGATGATGCTGCTTAAGGAGGCAGTGGAAAAATGATTTGTTGCTAAGCAACATTAGCTTGGTTATGTGTGTTTCATGTTTTGGATTTGTGAAGTTTTAGGAACCCTTTTGTATTTTCATTGTAACAAGAATAAACATAACCTCCACTCATTCTGAAGCCATGTAATGCAATTTAGCACTGAGGCAAGATGTACTTTTATCTTGAGGTTTTGAGTTCAACAACTGTGCACCATGCAGGCTGTGTTAACACCGTTAAAATCAGGCAGAAGGCGAATTTTTTAAAGCTCATGTTGCTGATGAGAAAATGGACAGCACAGTTAGGAACTACCTGAGGAAGGTAAGCATGTTAGGGAAGAACTGCAAGCACTGGTAGACTAGCAAACAATATTCAATTTGCTAGCTAGTTATTATTAGCCAACCATGTTTACAAAAATAAAGCTAACAAGGACTGCCACGTTCCATCTAGCCAATGCTAGGTTGCTAGCCTGTTAACTGGGAAGATATATTTTTTCATAGATATAGATATTAAAATTAGCATTGCTAAGTGTATTATTCTTCAGACAGTGTCTATTAATCACACATTAAGGAACGAACTACCATCACTGCCTGTGTGTGGACTGTATGTGAGATTTCATGCATAAATGTAGAAAATGTAGAAAATTGCAGAAATGTAGAAAAACAGAAGTTACTGTTCAGTAATGCATTCCTCACAGTTGGCAGTTGTTGCACCTAGGTCTTTTCAGAACCAGGTTTAAACATCTAGGACTATGCAAAGATCACACACTTGTTGCCTGAATATGGCTCAGAAATCATCACTCAAACTATCAAGGTCTGCTATTCTCTTCATTTGGCCACCGGCCCTATTGTGAGTGTTTGTGTGTGTGTGTGTGCGTGTGTGCGTGCGTGTGTGTGCAAGCACAGGATGAAAAAATTTGCAGTTGAACCGGACTGTGGTGTACAAGTTAGGGTGCTCATTTAAAGCATTTTTAAATGAACATGTGACCTTGCAGTCTGAAAACAGTGCATTCAGATATTATGCACCCTGGTGATCAATTTTACTTCAGTTAACACAATCCTCGCTAATTTTTAATACATTAGCTGGCTACCTCTGTTGAACTACCCAGATGGATGTACAGCAAGTTGGCTTATTCACAAACGCGCACACACAGTTTCAAATGTGTTGATTTGGCATTTAATAATTTAGAAATTCGAACAACAGCCAACATATATTCTATAAGTCACTTTACTAGTGGTTCACTGTATCCATTTTTCCAAGTTCCAAGAACTTCACTTGGAACATTGAGCAAAAAAGTTACAGTTTAACACTATTTTTACTATTCTGCTTAACTTTTGTCCACAAAGGTGGAGCACATAAGATAACTTCAATGATTCCAATTTATGATCATGGATCTTTTGATTGGACAAAGACAGTTTTACAGTATATCTACATTGCTACCACATAAATTAGGGTAGCCTTGGTTTTGGTTACAAAGATTAACTACCTAAAAGAATGAAGTCAACAAAAATGGAAAAAAAAACAACTAAATACTGTAGTGAAGGACAATTTTGAAATGTGTATATATAAAAATGTTATTGTGGACCTCTTTATGAAGCATTTCTAAAGGCTTAAAATTTTCAGCCTTGGTTAAACACAAAATTATTGAATTAGGCAGAATTCATAATGGCATGTTTAAAAGATTACAGTATGAATGTACGTTTTTCAACCATTTAATAATTTTTCCTCTTGAATAACCAAAATATTCAGTAGCTTGACAGAAGGACATCAGATTTTAGATTTCTGCTTCCATACATTTGCACCATTACCTGCTGCACAGCTAACCTTGACTCACCTTGTATGTGCACATCACACACATTATGAAGCCCAGAGATTCTGTGGTTTCTAAAGAGGAAAGACATTGTCAATTAACTATGAAGCCCCGGCTAACACACAGTATTTAATCTATTAAAAAGCATTATATTTTATTTTCATTTTTATTTCTTTATTGCAACATGAAAAATAACATCTCTTAACAACCAGCTGCTTTGCAATTATTATTTCAGTAATACTTACTTGTTTGTTTTTCCATATAGTCTTTTTTATTTGTTTTGCTATCACCATAATATTTCAAGATATTTCTGGATTTTCTACTATCCTCACAAAGGCAGTGATGACTAATGAGTCATTGATTGCTTGCACAAAGAAAATGTATACATGATAAGTGTCCCAGTCACTACACTTGTAGATTTATGTCATGTCCTGGCAGTCATTCTTGGTCTCATTCATTTTCAGGCTTTTTTTCCTCCTTATTTTTCAATGTGGAGATATTCCCACCTTCCTGTCAGTGTTTCTGGAACAGTACCATAATATTCAACCCTATTCTCGCCAGAGTCCAGTGCTACATATCATAAAAATTTCATTTTCACCCTGTCTCCTCTCTTGTGTATTTGCGTTATTCAATAGCATCTGCCAGTTGTGTTGAGGCCATGAAAATGTGTCCCTGTTTGTGGCTTAAAGGGAGAAAAAAAGACACAGAGACATATTTTCCAGTGATTTTCTAAGCTTGGCATCTTGTATTCACATTTCAGCCACATAACCCAAATGCTCTACAAATTTTATATACAGTACAACTTTATGGTGTACTGCTGTATCTATGGTGAGCATAATAGGCAGGTAGGTATAGCAGGCAGTCAAATTATGGGTTGGCAGCATACTGCCTTGACATCACAGTAACAAGTGGTAAGCCCTGTTTAGGGTTTCCCCACAGAAAAAAAACAACATTACCAACAAGCCTGAGCCCATGCCAGCATTTGCTTTTATTCCACCAAAGCTCATTTAAAGGATGTTACTTCAAATAGCCCTGCCATATCTTTTCCTCATTATTACTTTTCATTCAAATTATATCATTGCAAATTCTCCACTACAATACTCCACATAATATTTCTCATACCCAGGTAGAGTGATTTTTTTTTTTTTTTTTTTTGGGTCAGTGAATGTGTCATCTGCTGCATCCATGAAACATTTATATATTTAATTATATTTGCAATAAAATATAAACATTACAAATACAGGAGCCAACACAAAGCATCACTCCATTCTCCAATGCTGATGTGTTTACTAACATAATAGAATGATCTTCATATACTTTCATCAACAAAAGACTAGAGTGTATATTAACTGTCTGTTGAACAGTGATCATTCACTTTAATTCACAATATTAAAAACTTTCCCAAAGATATCAACGCTTTCCACAATAAAGTATACTTGGGTGAAAATAAATTCAACACAGCTGCACTGCTAGCTATGATCGTACTTGTTGAAGACGTTTTCCTCTCTTCTTAGGTAGCTACCCATTTGCCTAACAAACCGTTTAAAAATTTAAACGAAACAGTATATAATCTTAATATATAAAATATGAAATGAATATTAAGCGATTAGATATTATTTAAATAAATCTGCATATGTCCACGACAACCAATAAATAGCATAACAATCTGATTTGGTAACTGGCTAGGTTTAGTCTACTTTTGTTTGAAGTACATTTATGTAGCTGAAAGAACTACACATAACGACGAGGATTAAGAATTGAAATGCCGTATTTACGTGTTTATGTTTAATTTAATACGCTGGGAATGCCTGACCACCTACCCGTACTGGTTCCAACAAAGACTGGTGTTGGAAACGACTTTACGATCCTGCAAAAAGGCGAATGTTACAGCAAATATACAAGTTATGAAGAGAGACAACCTATATAATGAAATATTTTCCAGCGTTACTTTAGTATCCATTAGTGCTTCGCGATACCAGATGATGATGGATCCATGTAACCTACAGCTAAAAATTTCTGCATGGTTGGCTAATTAAATTAATGTCTGCTAGTTTGTGAGTAATCATGTAAATTAACGAACAAATTACGCTATTCTGGGATGTCCACTGATGAAAACGATAAAAAAGAAAACAGAAAGTGGGGCCTATGCCCTTGGCTGCTAAGCGGCGGGATGGGTGTCGGTGGGTGAATTGTAGAAACGGGGTTTTCTAGCTAACATATAGCTGTCGGTAGATGGTTGTTCTAGGGTTCATTTTGGAATTACGTATTGAGAGTAGGTAACGTATCAGGTGGTTAATCAGAAAATGGTAGCAGTGTAGGTCACGGACAGTTCGAAAACTACAACGGGGGACCGGGATGTGATGCAAAAGGTTAAAGTTCGTGACGGATCCGGCCATCTAGCAAGCTGGATTTTTCATGACTTGGAGATGCAAGATGTGTGCTGAAGTTTGACATATTCGGTAAAGTTTGTTTACATCTTACAATGCCTTGTCTGAACATCAACCGCTACAAAGCAGTGTTAGTTCTCCCCATAATGATCTTAATGTTTGTGCATCCCCGTCCCCCAAAGTTCAGATGAAACTCACGTCTTTGTTGAAAGTTGGAAAACATTGCAAAACAGCAGCCTCCTCAGACGGTAAGACGAAAACACGTTTAATCGGAGATGTTTTTTTTCTAGTTCATTTCTGAGTTGTCCATATACTTACACTTTGGGTACACCGAAACCTTAAAAAAGGAGTATAAATGTGAGGGAAAAGTCGAATTCATTGCCCTAAATTGAAACATTATGACTAAGAATGCTCACAGAAATTTAACACAATGAAATAAAAGTCACGTGGCTGTCTTAGTAATGTTTCAGTCTTTTAATGTATTGCCATCCGCACCTACAATCAAAAGTCTTCACCGCAAAATGTAAAATACAAGAAGACTATGATTCAGAACGGAGTCACCACTAACATTGACCCTAATGAAAGCTGATCATCGGCAGCCCTGATTCGAATTTGCTCAGAGAAATTAGGGGAGTGAGCAGGTCAGAGAAAGAAATGTAAAGGCCACCGCAGCATGTGAGAGATTGTGGGGAAGTTTACAGCCAAGTGTACTGTTTATGTGGTGTTATATAAACTGACCCTGTTGGGTCTCACTTCCATGAAGAAGAAACAATCAATATGTTGTGTGCATTTCCTGTGGTCACAGCAGGAGGAGAGAGAAGAAATACATTTTTTAGTTTCTCCATCTCTGCTGCGGCGTTCGGTGCACAAACTCCAGAGAGCTCAGACAGGCTTATTGTACAAATTGTTTTTTGTTTTTTTTTGGTTGTTTTTTTTGATATCATGCTAAAATATCATAATAGATAGTGGGTCTTCATCATTCCCTTGAAAGACGAAAATTCCTTCCAGCAGTGACTTTCATGAAATAATAAACCCAATTAACACACTGATGACTACACAAAGACTTGGCCAAGACTCAGAGACAGGAGATCAATGACTGGTGAGGTCAATCTGAATCAAATTCACAGTGTATGTGTGCACGTACAGAATAACAAATGCGTTCACTCTATATATATATATATATATATATATATATATATGAATATAAGATAGGCGATGACTGGAAGCCTACCGCAAATATTGCTGTGGGGACTGTGAGCCGGACTTATGTCCACTCACTGATCCCTGAAACTGTGATTGGCAGGACCTAACCGCCGCTCCGCCAGCTCTTGCATCTCTTCGCTGCTGAGCACAGCGGGGCTTGGGCGGCCTGGAGAAGAAGTGGACACAGCGGGAATGAACAATGGACAGGCGCATAGGTGGGGGTGTGAGGCACGTTGCACAGGTAACGGCGCCAGGTTCACTGGCCTTGTACTGTCTGAGAGCGGATGTGCTGGAAGCCTGACATGCACAACACTTTCTGCAACTGCACTGTTTTTTTTCCTCATGGGGCTTAATGATTTAAACAAGGGCCTCATGCAAAGTAAGTTGCATGTAAGTCATGGTGATGCTCCAAGGGGACTGGTAAAGTAATGAAAGAGGCAAAATACACATTTGCCTGAAAGGGCTGATAAACATGTCTAAGGCCCTGTCCACACGTACACGGCTATTTTTAAAAAGGTAGCTTTTTCTATGCGTTTTGGCCTTTCGTCCACACGCAAACAGCGTTTTAGGTCACTGAAAACGGATCTTTTGTAAAACGCCTTCCAGGGTGAAGATTTTCAGAAACTCCTTTTTCAGTGTTCACGTGTAGACAGAGAAAACAGAGTTTTTGGCTTGTGACGTCAGAGTGCGCGCCGTAATAACTTTTTTTCCAGGCTTCTGATTGGCCAGCATGGCTTTACGGTTAGGGTTATGTCGTCGCCTGTTTGTTTGGCATGCTTTTGACAGCGTATGTTTGCGTTTTCGATGTATGGACAGAGATTTTTTTAAGAACGAAGGAGGAAAACCCCCGTTTTCAAAAATACCCGTGTACGTGCGGACATGGCCTAAGTCCAGTATCATACATGAAATGCTTCCTTTTGCCCATCTTAATACACAAAGCTGAGGACACATCATGGCAGAGGCTGTGAACTCAAACTGAACTCAAGGGAGAAATAACAAAAAAGTAAACCAGCCAGCAAGTAAATCAGAGCCATTAGGCAGGGCACTCTCCCAGCTGTGTTAGAAAATGAGGACATTTAGTGCTACATATATAAACTCTGGTGTTTGTCACTGAAACGTTCCCTAAATATCCTAAACGGCGTCATACGTTTTTGAAAGCCATGTACAATGGAGGCTACATAAATGTCATCTTTATCTAGAAACAGTCCCATGAGCACTGATAAGACAGTCTCAAGATCCCTTACATGCTTAATTCTAACATTCATTACAGAGATAAATGCTTTGATTATCTTTCAGTGTTTATCAGTCCACCCCAGGGATTTATTAAATTGAACACTCCCTTCCAAATGTAATCTATCGCTTAATTAAACTTTGCGAGAATGAAATCTCCACCAATGTATCATGAGAGAAGTTATTGCTTACTTGTTCCTTCATTTACACAGTATTCTAATGAATATGTTGCTGAGATATATTACCATTTGCATGTAATTACAGCATTTCCTCAAGCACTTGAGCTTTTGATTCAGCTGTCATCCGTCACAACTGCTGTTTTATGCTCTGGGAATCTCTCAAGAATAGAATCCAAACTCATTGACTGCCGAGTACGTTTTATGGCTTGTTGTACTGACAGCGTGTCACTGTGATGTGTGAAATTGTAATCAGTGATGTCGTGATGAGAGAATTATCAACAAACAGCCGTATTTAATGCCTTCTGTCATAGGGATTATGGTGACAAATTTGGAGAGTGCTTGCCATTTCAGCGTCTGTATACACTGTGTATGACTGGGACTGTAGAAATGTACGTAAGAAACAAAAGGCCGAATAAAAACATTTTCATGCGCACAGACATATGAATAGTCATGCAGCATGCACACGTCCATGTGTGGCAGCAGTGTGGTGTAATAGTAAGGAGTATCGCTTGTAACTTAAAGGTTGGCGGTTGGATTTCCATGATGGGTACTGCCATTGTACTGTTGCTTCCGTAAATATCCAGCTGCATAAAACGATAACGTCTAAAATTGAAAGCTGTAGTGGATAAGAGCACCTGCTAGGCAAATAAAGCATCATCTTCTCTTCTCATAGGAAAAAAAACAAACTATCTGTATCTATTGATTTGACAGCATCATTGAGAGCAGCCCACAGCCCTTCAGCATAATGTCCCTCACTCCATCAGCATACAGGTTTGTGCATTCATCCCTGAATAGCCAGTGAAGACAAATTTAATTCAGGGACCTGAACGATGGTACTTACTGCATTAAACACGAAAGCACGTCACAATAGGCAGGTTAATTCCCTTAAAAAAATAAAGTCATATACAGGGATGCCACGGATGCCATCATCACAGTCTACTAATTACAAGTTGTGACTGGTGGGAAGATCCTTTATTTAATTATACCATTGCAGACTTTTATTAGTCCTGCTGATGTGTCAGAGTTTGTGTTTGACCGTATTGTTTTGGTTTATAACATGCATTACGAGGTTAATATCAGTTGAGTCGCTCCCACTGTCCTGCTATGCATGTAATTATAGATAGAGGGTAATCAGTTCCTACTTTAAATTAAAACACACGGCTTGCAGGTTTTTTCCGTATTAAATTAGTGAAATTCTTTGAAAGGATTCCCAGAACTGTGGTGGAAGCCATGTCACTGGGTCTCTGTTCCCAAGAGTGTAAGACACTGCAGTTGGCCAATCAACATTCCATTATGAGAACACTGGAAAGTCCATCAAAAAAACTACCCATGGATGTGTTCGTACAAAGTGGACCAGAGGACTACACGTCATATAATGTGTAACATATTAATATCAATTCCTTACATGTATGCAGTGTTAACTGGAACTGCATTACATAGAAAAAAGACATGTTTTGCAATTGCATCCCTTTTGAACAGAACAGTGCCCAGACACAGATACAGAACTTTCCTAACAAAGGAAAGTCATTAATTATTTCACTCAGTGCTTCAATTACATTTCAGCAATACCAGAGAAGTTGCAGAATAACTTCTTAATCTTTTTATTTCCCGTTTTCTGTTATCAGGATGCGAGCAAGATTTGAAAGGTTAATGCCTAGCAAACCCGTGTGAATAATTCCCTAAACATAGTCAAGTAATGTAGCTGAGCAAAACCACTTGGTTTATATATTTAAACAAGGCGTCCTGCAAATATTTAGGCATATTTCCAAATATTGAAATATGTTCTTTTTTTTTTCAAACGCTGCCAGCTTACTCGAAGTGTACTGATCACTGAGGGTGGTGCAATGGGCACTGGCCGAGTACTTCCAGGGTTCTCTGACTTCCCGGAACATTCTTTGAGGCGGCCGCGGAATGCCCAAGGCTTCCGGAACGCAGCAGGTCATTGGACACAAAAAGATACACGGCCCCTCCGCCGCACCCCGCATACCAAATGCACTTCAGCAGTTTTTTTTTATGTTTGTTTTTTTTTTTCTTTTTTTTAATTCACCTGCACAAAGTCTGGGGCGAGAGAAACGCATGTGGCCCCAGCTGTCTGGCTGTCTGCTGCGCGTAGCGGTCCTCGCCGAGCCGTAATGGGAGGGACCGGCTTGGCGCCCTGCCCGGTTGTTACCAGGCCCACATTCCCTCCACTGTCACCGGCCTTTGTTTCAGGGGCCTCACAATCAATCGGAATGCAGCCCCCAGAATAGATTTTGGCACCAAACTATGTCTCCCCTTTGTGTCAGCCACTCGGAGCGCAGAGAATACCGCATGTCAGTCATGTAGCTTTCCATTTTTCCCCTTCCGCGCGGCAGCGGCGGGATATTAAACAAATTGCACATTAGCGCATTGTTATGTGGCCAGCGGTTTTATACGATGTGTGGTACAGTGTGCGTGTGCGTGCGTGCTTCACAGGGTGCGCCTTCCCATTGTGTTGCCTGACAAGCAGTATTAATGAAATCAGAGACGACAGTTCAGCGGTTGTTAAAGAGGGCATTTCAGACCCTCTCTGAAAAGCCCTCTCCACACAGGCGGTCGCTGGGAACTGTGCTTATTATAATTTACTTCAGGCACCAAGGAGTGGAAAGAGAGCAACACACGCTATCATTATTTGTCTTGATATCGGGCTGAAGGATGTAAATTGCCGATCCTTCTCACAATGGCAGCCATGGCACGCTTCAGATAAAAGACCCTCCAGGAGCATGAAGACTGATAGGCCATCTCGTCTACAACCAGGCAATTGCGGCCGGCCTCTGCATGTTGGCATGTCCGCCCAGACAAATTAAGGCCGGGCGAGCGTCTCGACGAGAAAACGCATTTGTTTCGCCCGGCCAAAAGATTCATCACTGCCTGGGTTAAACAGGAATGGAAACTGCATTAGTGTCATGTTAAACTGATAAGGAGAGGTGCCCGGATCACACGTCCGCAGTGGTAAAAGTCTGGCAGTCGTATTGATTTGTGTTACATAAATCTTGTTTACTGTCTGCAGAAGTGAATCAGGGCTAACCTCGGGGGTTAACAAACATTGTAGACTCGTTTCGAGCTGGTGTTGGAGGATGCGCGGTCCACACGTTGCGGTAGCCGCGTCCCGTCTTGTCATTTCACTGTCTCCGCGGCCTGCGTAATTGCTGGAAATTGCCACGCAACGTGGCCACAGCAGAGGATAGGATTCTTGCAGTTTTCACCTTAAGGCTTTTTTTTTTTTAACACTCATGCGGTAGGAAACAATCAGCGGCAAATTAGTCAGCAGGAGTCTTTCTGGGCTGGAACCAGGAGTAATTGGCACGAGAGTTTCCCACACCGGCAGCGCCAGAGTGCATTAAGCTGATGTGATTTGTTTCAGTAAACTTTTACAAAAGCAAATACTTCCCTCTGTCTGGGCTGCCGAAACGTCAAAGCACATTAACTTGGCAAGGTTTCTGCCGAACGCTCCGCAAAGCAGGCTAAATCAAGGGTTTCTGTCATTGGAATTTTTTCTTTTTCTTTTTGAGTGCAGAAATATGGTTGAATACGATAAGTAACAGTGTGTCATTAGGACAGCTGCAAGGGGCTGTTAATCAGTAGAGCAGAACTGAACATGCATCCTACTGGTTGATAATCTGGGCTTTCTGACAGATTTGGCACATAGCACCGCTGCGGGTGTCATTTAAAGGAGTGCAGACTTCCACATGCCAAAAAAGAGAGAAAGAAAATTTGGTTGTTTTCAAAAGAGACTTAAAGGGAAGGATTAAAATGTTTTTATCTTCTTTTCTCATTCTGCTGCAAATGTAAGCCATTCATCTGGTATTCAAAAAATGTCTCCAAAAATGAGATGAAACAGTCTGATTGTCATCACTGTTCTTATATCCAAGTCTCATTGAAAGGTTTTTGTGGCATTAATGCAATAGTAGGTCTCAAAGACGGAAATGTTACATATTCAAGTGTAGGATGTTTTGTCACTTTAATTACTAGATGAACAGATGTTGTATTAATCTGAACATGTCTTGGATGTCTCAGACTAATCTGAGAGTATAAAATCATATCATATCTATCAGAGTAACTGCCTAGGATGTAGGATTGCCAGTCTTTCGTCGCCACAAAAAACAAATGTGTTTATTTATTGAATTGCACTGTACTCCATGTTTAGTAAGTCTCTTTCTCTTTCTTCCAGACAGGCCATGGATAACACCATAGGCAGGGAATAGGGTATAGTAATAGGTAGTTTTGATACATCAAATGTCTTAAGCTTGCCTAAACTTGCACAGCATATTAGTGTTTATTACTGATGAATGTTTTTTACATTTGTTCATTTCTAATTTCACACTTCCCCCCCACTATGTTCTAAAATTGTGAAAATTAGTTTCACACATTCATAAATAAGGACACAATATTAAAACTGAAAGTATCTTAATTTAAGCATAGCATAACACACACAGCTTGTGTGTCTGCTTTTAAAATTTTAATGGGACAATTTTGCACTTAATTACTACAAATAAATCAAGAAATATAGGCCTCCCCTAGTGTTAATGGTGTGGAAGGGAGCAGCAGAAAACTGCAAGGACTGTTGGAAGCATAGTTCAGAGACAGATGTTTGCTCATGTGTGAAACTGGCTAAAAAGTCTATGAGGGGGAGAGAGAAGTTAAATTCTGAGGGAGATGAGATGGAGAAACACCAGTGCCAAATGTGAGAAGTCCAATTGTTCTGTTCACCAGGTTCTGAATGTGAGTTACCACTGACATGTGGAATCAGACTTATAACCTCCATTTAAAGAGTCGAGTGAAATTTGACCCCGAAAATTACCAAGCCATCTGTGTACACAATAATCTGTGGAAGAATTTCTGTAGTATTAATAAACAAAAGAATACTAGACTTCCTTAAAGAACACAACACTCAACCTAATAATTGCACTCCTCTCCACATTTAGACATTGAACACCCTAGTTAAAAAAGTAAATACGTAACATGAATGTCTTCCTGTTTTATAGATTTCTAAAATTCCCTTCAATTTGGCATGAGGATTATTCTACAAATGTTCTAAAAAGGATTTGGCAATCAATATATAATGGTTTGTGGCACGATTATGTAACATAGGTAACATCAACATGAGGAACATGAATTGAATCTAAAACTGTTCAAATTTTTCATCAATTTTCATCAATTATTCAACATTTTGGAACAATGTGCACCCCCTGGGTTGATTCTATATGATAAAGAAATCATATGTCTGTTCTTTAAAGACTGGTCCCTCCTGGGCAGTACTGCCATATCTGGGCCATGGCAGTCAATTCCACCTGTGATCACAAGGCATGCAATACCAAGAACTGATCCCAGAACAGTGATCTCTCCACAGGCTGGTGCAGAAGGTTTACTGCACTAAACCCTAATCGCCACATTCAGCCTCAGGATGGCTCCTCAAAAACATATACAAAAATACAAATAGGCTGGGTAGACCAAATCATATAACAACAAAAACAGAAAAATGCCATCTTCTTAAAAATACAAAAGTACAACATAAACTCTTGCTTTATTAAGCCCTGAAAATAGAGTATACCATGGCAGATCACCCTACCTTGGAATCAGAAAGGTAGGAATACCTTTACAAAGTAGACTTAGTGAGCACAACCTCACCATTGAGAAAGATGGACACAAGCAAACCTGTCCTAGAAAGGCTAGAAAGGACAAGCTGTGCTCATATTGTCATCTTCAGGAGGTCGAGACAGCTGCATTTTGTCACAAAATATAAAAAATACAGCCCCCAAATCCAATCCAACATTTTCTAAATTTGACTACTGTCAAAAAAAAGCTTACAGATATGCACATAACTGCCTGTCACTGTCTGAGGAACAGTGACGGCTTAGAGAAAGTGTTTCCTTGAAATTAATTTCTGTGTTTCCATTTCATTCTTGTGCTAGCCTAAATGTTGTATGTTTTATTGTACTGCCATGTATTATGTCAACTAAATGTCTGTGCTTTGGCAATATTTACAGCTGTATTTCATACCAATAAAGTGTGAAGTGTCTGAACTGAGCTGAGAAAGGGAGAGAAACAGAGAGGGGGGGAGAGGAACGCAAGAGCCAGAGAGGAAGGGAAAGAAAAAAGAGAGAGAGGGGGAGAAAGAGAGAGGGGAAAGAGAAAGAGGCAGGCCTCTGGAGACCTCTGAGCCGGTGCTCACCCCGCTGCTGGGATGCTGCAAACACCAGAGATCTTATTTACCCAGCAGGCCAGCAGAAGAGTGAGCTGGAGATCTTTTTTAGTCCGAGGTTGGCCAGCCAACAGGTACTAGGGGGGATCTCGCCTGCAGCAAAGACAAATACCCCCAGATCAAAACTAACGGGGGAAGAAAAATGGAGGCGCGCAGCCAAAGTCCGGGTCAAGCGCTGATGTTTACTTTCAGTTTGGAGGGCTATATATGAAGTCCGTTTGAACCTCTCGCTCCAAATTGACACAAAGCCTTCCACCAGCACCACTGGCTCTCTTTACTTATCCACCTGCCATAATGCAGACCCTGCCTGTCTTTTTCCAACCCGCAAGGCCGCTCGGTCTCCTCTGTCAGACACAGTGTCCGGGAAAAAGAAATGAACCGGGGGTGAGGTTGGGGGGCGGGGGGAGAGAGAGGAGAGGGGAAAAAAACGCAGCTAATGACTGGCTCTTATGCATCAGTGCACTTACTAATGAGCTTTCAGGGAGCGGCTGCCGGGGTCTGAGAGGAGGCAGAGCCGGGATGTGAGCAGCCTGGGCTATCACTTCCCCGCTGTGATCCCTGCCTCCCTGCTAACAGGGAGCCCTGGCTCCCGGCTCCTAATGAGTGTTAGAAAGAGGAGAGTCCGATCCGGCGTCCGCCTGCCAGCCTTCAGAGCCGCCGTCCGCGCCGTGTGGCTGTGGGAGGCAGCCGCGTTCCTCCGTGCTCTTAATAATTTACATCGTATTGATTTTCGCGCTGTTCGCCCCATCGCTGCAAGACTTTCACCTGTGTATGTTTGCTTTTTTTTTTTTTCCTTTTCCAGAGAACAGCACATACCGCTTGAATGGAACTGTTTCTCCTCATCCATTCTAAGCAGAAATAACCAAGTGGTTCCTACTGCAGCGGATGCGATTCTTATTCTTTATATAGATATTTTTTTATGAGAAAATATTTATGGCACTTCATTCAGTCAGAAAAAATTAGTTATCATTATAGTTGTCATTACTGTCATTATGCATCTATTACAGCTACTACAGAAACACAGTACAGAAACACAGACACGCACACACACACTTATTTTAAATTCTTTTTTGTATCACTTCCAAAAAAAAGATTTTGAGCATGCCAAAAATCAATATTTTAAACATACATCTCAGTGTGCCTGACTTTGTATGCTGAGTCTGTATGTTGGGTGTAGAGGTGAACATCCCCTGTTCTCTATTCTAATGTAAAATACAGAGCACCTATGTGTCTCCTCATTCGCATGCAGCATCTTCTAATACATTAATTTTTCAGTGGAAATCATGCTTTTTTGTTTAAAATTATAATACGGGGAAGTCAACTGACATAAGAGATTATCACAGGTAAAAATGAAATAGAAATAAATTATGCAGTTAGTGTTCTGTTTAACCTCTTATCAGAATCAGGGAGAGGGACATTAGTATTCTTCTATTGTCAATATGCTGATCTGTAAACTCGACTCTTTAAATATTCATTAACTTAGAACCTAGTCTCCTCTTCCCTCTGATTTATAATTCAAATTATATGAACGTTAGATATGGTGACATTTCCCTCTTTAAGACAGCACGATCCATTACAACTGTGGGTATGTTTTAAGGAGGTATTACAATATTAGCATTTACCACCACCATTAAAAATGCTTTAATTTATCCTCTGGCTAATTATGTGGAAATAAAGATCATAGGTTTTCCTGACGAGCGTCTCCGCCTGTGGGTCTCTACCAGCAGACGCTCAATTCGAGAATAAAATGTGTAGGACACCATCGGGCTGGTTTTCTTTAATGGGGCACTGCCACCTAGTGGCAGGTCTGAGAAGGGTTCTCAGGCTTCTCGAGCAGTCTTCGTTCTTGCCAGAGGTGCATATGGCTCCCCTTGGTCACAGCCCTCCTCTCTCAGCTGAGTGTGGTAATCTAGCACTCCGTTACGCATGACAAATCGCTGCTGGTTCATGTAACGAGTCATACACGCCAGACGGCCCGAAAGAGGTCACAGTAAGGGCGAGCCTCGGAGAACGTCGGAGAGCAAGGGGGATGCATTTCTTCAATTCAAACCGGACAGTACGCTCCAGATGGTGGAATATATACATCAGTGTAAGGGGACGGTCACTCCACAGAGCACTTTAGAACGTACCCGTCGTCTACTTTGGCCTGTTTTCAAGGGTTAATAAAAGAACTTTTCAGTGAGAGCGAATGATATGTGTCTCAGACTGTGTCATGTTTTGTGCTGCACTGCAGGGTGCGGGAAGAAAAGGTCTGAGAGATTAGACTCTTAGAGAAACTCCCACTTAGAGAACATCCTCCAGGAGATACTGCTGAAGACACTTTTGAATTAGCATGACCCTACATCTCCAATTTAAACCAAGTAACGCTTAATGGTTTTAAATACTGTGGGCAATATAATAGGATGAACAGAAACGTAATGAGGAGAAAATGGAAGTCGATAGACTTCTGATGCATGTACTTTCATCACTGAGTCCCCAAACGCAGGGCACCAGGAACTGGCCTTTTGTGTCTGCAGTCTGGCAGTGAAACCTGAGCTCTTTCTGCCCACAGACCAGCCTTGAGGGGCACACTTCTGTGTCGGAGTATCGTGTTCAGAAGGTCAAGGCTCCAACCAGATGACCACTGGATTCCCCGCTGACAGCGAGGTCCCCTAGCAGGTATTCAGCGTAGGCCTGATCCCAGATCAGCCGGAGCGGGAACTCTGGAGGTTGCGGGATCCAGTAACAGTATCCTGAGCCTTGGATGTCATTAGAGGTGTCAGAGAGAGGTGGAAGTGATAATGGTGTTCTGGAAAGGTGTGGAGATGGTCTTCTCCAGGGCTAAGCGCGCATTAATGAGATCTGCATGGCCAGGTTGAGCCGCACTCAATACCATGATTTAACCTTCTTAGCTTCAGCAATGGCATATGTTTTCTGTTTGACTCAAAGGAGAGGAATGTCTGTTGCATGAAATGAGTTTTAAAGTATGCATTTTAAATAGAAACAGTTCATATTATAATAAATGCAAATCAATACCATTAAATCGTTGTGGGGTGTACAAGAAAACTATTAAACCATTTAGAATTACACAGAAATGTTATTTTTCAGTAACTTGCCTGAGTTATGTTTATTATTTTTAGTCTTTACAAAGACTAAATATAAAGCATCCATAGGTTTCTTGATAGACAAATGAGAGGTTCAATACAGTAGGTTCAAATTATCGTATATTTAAATTATAAAATGTATGTACCAGCTGAACACAGCACATAAATTGGAAATTTAGCTCATTGCTTTTAATGGATTAATATGATGTCCTTGGTGCCACATAATGCCTTTGTATGTCAATATATTTAACAACTCATATACTTCTAAATCCACAGTGTTGTTGATTAATTGCACTACTTGTGTAAGATTGTATTTGTTCAATCTCTTGGACTGTGAGAAAAGAAATGATGCATTATTAGATGGATAATACTGCCCTCTGCTGGTTATTTGTCTAGTTTTTCCACATAACATGCATATCACTTCAAATTTTCCATATTAGGCCATTGAAATGTAGAATATACTTTAATTTCAGATATATAAATATGTGTGACTATGAACTTATTTGGCTTAGATTTAGTTATTTATCTTAGATCAGTTATTTCTCTTAAATGGGAATCCCATATACTCTGAGAGGAAGGAGTAGGAAGAGCTGATGATTATATAAAATAAAAGCCAATGCATTTGTTTTTCAAGAAATATATTAAATTAGACTGAGCAAACATTAGAGCACATCGCAGTGATGTTGTTATTCAGTTGATAGTGTAATTTGCAGCTCACCTTTGCTAATAGGCTCTGAATGTGATACAAAATGACATGAAAGGCTTGTGTTCTGTCTAAAATAAGGGTTTCCATGATCTTTACACTTCAGGGAGATATGCCATTTATTCAGTGTTAATGAGTCACATTAAAAATCACAACATAATTCATTGTGAAAGAAGACATTTCTCCTTTGCTGGTGAGTTCTCAGCATGTGATGTTGGCATTGGCTGATGAATACAAGGAAAAGCCCTGTTCGGGTTTAGTTTGCATGACCGTGTAACCACTGTCTCTTAGCTGAGTTAGTGATTTCTTTGACACCCAGTGATTCTGAGGGGACTCACAGTGTGAAAATGATCATGGAGAATTAGGATGATGATGATGATGATGATGATGCCTCAGTTTTAGTGAGGTCCTGGGGCTCGTCTGATGCAGTCTGTCATCGGCAGACTGTGTCTGACAGAAATGCTTTCCCATTGTAGAAATGACTGGCTGAGAACACCTCAAACAGCAAGTGACAGTGAGCTGATATAAGTGTGTTCTCTTGATAGGATAGACTATATCAGTGCCTTCCTGTATATTTCCTCTGAGAATTTTTGGCTCAACAATGAACATGTTAAATCACCTGGGCCTAGTCATCTCTCTGACTTATCATGGTGGTCATGTAGTATGGCCAGCCATGAATGTTCTAATCATCATATCGACCAAAAAGAAGAATTTAATCAATTTCCAAAAAGTATGTGATTTGCTTCTGTGTGATATCATTGTCTCAATGCCCAGTTTATCTCTACACCCATGTTCTTGCTTACCGCTGTGAATCTGTCTTTCCTATTGACATTCCTTCAGAACACATCTATTATTAGGTTATTGCTTCCATATCTTTACTCTGGTTTTAGAGTTTATGAAATCTGTTTTATTTCTTTCTATCTCCCTAACAGTGGTGTGCTGCCTACATTTCCCACTAATAATAAGCCTTAGAGCATCTTATCATCTTTTCAATATAAAAATGTAATACTGTACTAACAACAACAGCAACAGTAATTATACTACTACTACTAATGATAATAATAAAAATAACATCATGTAGTATTTTACTACAGTAAAAACCCTTTTGAGGAAACATACAAAGCACAACAGGATTGCAACCCAAACCAGGGCCCATGAGACCAGAAGTGCTGTATTCTGTTTCTGTTTGAATGCCCTTACAAAGGGCCCTGATACCCAAGACCGACACAAGTCACTTTAAACCAGCGTCTAAGACCTGACCGTAGAGGACAGAGTAGAAGGGTCCACTTGAGAGTGTGGGTGACAGTGGAGCTCTATCTCACTTAATATCACCCAGCTCTGTTACGCAGCCGTCTGTGTGAGGGCCTCTTTGTTCTGTTTTTAACCCTTCTTTGGCTGACCTTAGGACGACTGCTTGGCGTTGGTTTACACACTGTAAATCTTGAATGCATCTAAACAATTAGAGAAGCTCCTCAGATAGCACAGATAGGATTCAGCTCCACAAACCTGGACAAATCTCTCTCGTTTACTGTGTTTCAGTGTTGTAAATATTGATCAGTGGATTTCCTTTGCTTGTAGAAGCATCCACTTGACTCGGATGAGTAAATTTGCATGCCTTATCATCTTAACACATGCATTATGCAGTCAGTAAACTGTATCCACTCCAAAACTTTGTTTAGCCTTATTTTGAATTTTCCACACCTAAAACACAGTCATTAAGCTGCAATTCAGTGAAATTTAGTAAGGATCTGTCCTAAAATGTGTTCAGTGCAATAGTACAAGGTATTGTCCACCTGGGACTGGGTCTGGGACATCATCTACAGCCGATGCCGTGTGTGGGTTTGAACGAGCCTACATCCTGTGCTCCTCAGCTCCTGAGGAGTTCAGCTACAACAGTCCTGTGAAGGACCAGGCTTCCGAGGGGAGGACAGAAACCCTGCCTGTGAATTCCCTCACAGGTTCATCCATCTGCCGCACCTGTGCCAGGGACAGACCCCCTGCCTCCACGCTCTGCACCTTCCAGGCCCATCCTGTCCTGTCAGACAGGTCGCACGCTTCACATAAAGCAGAAGTGAAGCCGAGCGGGGCCCGTGATTGCTCTCGCTGGCAGTTTGGAGACACGCCAGCAGGATTTCAAGCAGGGAAATTAATGAAATGGTGCTCCGGCCAGTTAGAGCCGCCTCTCGTGTCTGAAAGCAGCTCAGTTTATACATTGAGGTGTGTGAAGCAGAAGGTGGCTAACACATGGGTGAGTGTTCTCCCCATTGGCTTCCCTCTTATTAAGAAAGTGCTGAGGAGGGTGTATTTCACACTTTCACCCTACAAGAGATTTAACAAATCTGTTGTTTCTCGCTTAGAATTGCAAAGATTCCAAAGTAAATATAGCCATTGGTCGGTCACAGACTGGGTGTGAACCTGTCCCCTCTGTGCCAAGCCAAAGAAGCTGCATAACTTGCTAAGATAACACAGGGCCCCAGTCCCTATGTGTAGAAGCATGCTTGGCCAAGAAAGTATGATTCTGGTTCTGATTCTGATTCAATAAACTTGATCTGCATCAGGCTGCAAAGCTGCTTCAGACTTGGACATAAAGACCTTCAGTGCAAATATTTTAAATACCCAACTATACATTGTATGTAAATATTAAAATAACAAAATTATAATTGTTATACATCATTATGAACAGTAGTGTCTATTGCCTCCATTTAGAGAATTAAACACTGCAAACTCTTCTCATCAAGTGCATCCACCTCCTCCTTTCACAGGACATTATTCAACTCCCAGATGACTTGGGCCAGCAGAGCCAGTGCTGTAAGCCTATTACACTGAGCAGTTCCTGTTAAATATGCACACCGATTGGCTCTGACGTTTGATGTAGTGGCAGTACATCTCACGGCGCTAACTCTCAGAACCTCTGAATGCATCTCGGACTAACAGCAAGGACAGAAACACTGACGTCCTGACAGAAGCCAACGCTGATCTCTCCCGACATTTTTGCCTGTCCAGATAAGAGCCCTATTACCCAGACGCCTCAGGTTATGCCAGTCCCTGAGGCCCAGGTGTCTGCTCAGGACAGGGCAAATTCTCTGGGTGCTCCAGGCACCACTAAAATTATATCTGCCACATTGGCTCAGCTCCAAACCCATTGAAAGTCCATAAATCAGCATTTTTCCAATAAGCACTGCTTGCATACTCAGACTAGACCGGGAGGAATCATTACCTAAAGCTCACACCATTTCCTTTTCACTGCGTAATCAAAACAGTTTTGCTTAGGTGTGTGAATAATTAAAGATATTCAGGACGGAATAGAGAGAACCATTTATTCATCAATGTACCTGTTCTGTCTTCACCTTGCTAAAAGATGTCAATTGATCTCTGGCCATAGATCTGCCTCAGGGCTGGATGTCAGTTAAGACGATAAGTGAACAATTGTATTAGCATAATGGTTCATGCCAAAGTCCATAAAGGCATCGAAAAGACATTTGGGTGGAAATATCATCTTCTCACCACTCTCCTATCTCCTTATTAGCAATACCACTTTACCACTGACTAGACAGCATTCACAAGGCTATATATGAAAGGTAATAATCTCCACACCTGCAGGGGCCTCAAACTGAGGGCAGAATCACAAGGGTGAATTGAATGAGCTGGCCTCTGTTTTGTCTGGTTTGTCTCTGTTTCTCCCTCTCCCCTGATTATGAGGCCCTCTCTGAGGCAGAGTCTTTTCCCTCTCAAATCACTCCTCTAATTGCTAATTGCTAATCACCGCATCCTATTTTGTAAACAGGAGATGGTAACAACAGGAGACAGTAACTGTTAGCAGTGAAGTTTGAATCTCCACTTTCAGGCCAATGTCAGGCCCAGCTCAATTTCCGCTGCAGTTACACCTGTATAACGTCAGGAAGCCTTCACTTGCTTTCCCTGCTCTCTCTCCTGCTTCCACTAGATTCACAGCTGTATCTGTTAATGGCTGGATAGGCTAAGGGTTTCCTAAGGGTTTTCCTAAGACTAAGGGTTTCCACACCAAGATCACCAGGGTGACCAAACTGCAATCTTTCAGGTTGTCATGGCAGGGGCAGGCTTGAGATTGGATTGTAAAATGTATTCATTTGAATATTAATGCAGTTATCATGTGAAATCAACCAAAGGTATAGTGAAATGCTAGGAGTTCAAACATCAATGTAGTGTGCATTTACATGTCAGTTTTGAGTGTAGAGATAAAAATGATCCACTAGAGGGCTGTATTAACGCTATTATACTCAAAAGAGTATGCACTTTGTACTACTGTTCAAGCTTTGCATCTGTAAAGTGATAATAAAAAAAAACTTTCAGTCATTCCTTCTAAAATAATTATTTTATGTATTATGTATTTAAGTTTTTAAAATAAAAAATATCAAATTGACTGTACTTGCCTTGCACTAGTACTATGTATTTAAATATACCATCAACATAATAATAATAATAATAATAATAATAATAATAATAATAATAATGAATGCATGCAATGATGAGTCCTTTATCTCGCCTCCTTTATCTGCTCCTGTCATTACCTGGTTCATAATTTCAACACAGTATTGCATAAACAATTGATAAAATGTGGATACAAGAATCTATATTGTAAAGTGTGTAGTGCTACACTAGTGCATTGCTGCATCTTAAAGTGGGCCTGGTGTATGTTTATTGTAGTTCACGTACACTGTTTTATCATCAGAGAGCAGTTGATGTAGCAGTTCAATGATATAGCAGCTCATTCAAATTGATTAAAATCTGAGGCAAAAAGATCATGTTGCTCAGAAATCCTCCCTGACTTGTGAGCAGTTATCATGGAACAACTGTAATACCAGTGAGATATATTTACATGTTCATCCCTCTGTGTAGTGTAATAGAATAGCATCAAAACAAACATATATATGTACTTTATTATACATATTTGTGCATGCGTTTGTGTGTGTGTGTGTGTGCGCGCGTGTGTGTGTGTGTGTGTGTGTGTGCGTGTGTGTGTGCGCGTGTGTGTGTGTGTGTGTGTGTGTGTGTGTGTGTGCGTGTGTATACTGTGTGTTTGTGCTGTGTGTATGTGTATGTAGTGTGTGTAGCGTCTCTGTGAAAGCTCTGAATAGTGTCAGGTGAGGCTGTCCACTGACATGTCACAAGCTGAATCCCTCTGTCATCAGCAGCAGCTATCATGTAACTGTGTGCTCATGTCCAATCAACACTGGCTTCAGTACCAACTCTGAGTGCCCCACCAAACTCCCAATTCATGAATCAGCCAAGCTGGGATATACTGTGGAATACTAATGGCCATTGCAAAGTGATAAAAATGTAGCTCGTACATCAATATCATTTAGGCTGCACAGTCAAATGAAAACTGCATGCACATTTAATAACTGTGAGGTAATAATATTCCGTAATGGACATCAGTTATAGTCCCTTGTGTGAGGTACTTGCCATGCTTTAATAACCACCAAAAGCAGGGTTAATATCATTTTCATTGCTGGATCCTGATTTATGTCTTATATGCAGATGACATTAAGTACAAGCTTTTCTGTTCAAAGATTACTCTGTCTACTTATACTGTCGAAACATTAAAAAAAACTTTAAATGCTATATTTGCAGCATTGTTTTTTTGTTTTTCCCTCATTTTACTTAAATAAAGAAAACATATGAAACTGGACTCTGATCGCATTGTGGCTGTCCCTGTTATAAGGTAATCACCAGTGAACCAATGGCATTCTGCTACTGTATGCAGGTAGACAAGTATACAAGCCTACTGGACGTAGCCGCTGCAACCGCTCAGCTACCTGCTACCCGAAACTTAAGGCTTTACGCAGGGCTCACACAAGCTACTCACTTCAGCTCTGCCACAGGGGCAGGCTTGAGATTGGATTATAAAATGTATTCATTTGAATATGAATGCAGTTATCATGTGAAATCAACCAAGGTATAGTGAAATGCTAGGAGTTCAAACATCAGTGTAGTGTGCATTTCCAAGCCTACTGGGCAGCTTCTCTGCTCCAGTCGCTGAGCACAGTAACATGGGAGATACAGTAGGTGCAGCAAACTCATTCATGGAAAAAGTGCACTGCCTGTTCTCTCCGGGGGATCGTGTTGTCCACACAGTTTCCCCGGGAAGGCGGTCCCTGGTGTGCGCTGTGCCTAACGGCAACGCGGTGACTGTTTGGCAGGCCCCCGCTCGCAGGGTTCAATAAAAAAGCAATCCAGCTCAGGCCTGGCAACATCCGCTTTGCACGCACTTCAGACAGACAGATGTTCCCGCAGGACGGATTGTCTGTGCTTACATTGCATGTGGGATATCATTACGCCGCATTAGCCCGGCCTAAATCTCAGTCTCGCCGGCTATCGATAAGGGGTCTCGGCCAACAGACAACAAGCGGCACCGATAATCTAATCAGGTCCCGAAACGCGGCTGTTTGATATCCAGGCCAGGCCCCCGAGTCCGCCTAATGGGACAGGCAGAGACGGGATATTAAACTCAGGGGAAGCTTTTCATGTTGAGGAGAAAGAAAAAAAAAAAGCAGGGAGAGGGACCGGAGGGACGGGGCGGTTTCTATGGTTACCTGGGATCACAGTGACTGGCTGGAGCAGGAATGAGGTAATCAGTCCATTGAGTGCTGCCCGTGGTTTGACAACAAAGCGTAATGAACTGGCTCTCAGAAACTTCTCAGGAGGAATCCGGCAGTCAGAGCTATAATCCACATTTTCTTACCGCAAGCCTCAGTTGCCTCCCTCAAAAAGACAGCCGGTTAGGCTGTCTGATTGATGCCTCGCCGCAAACGTATCGGATTTAATCGGGTTCGGAGACTGAGATAAATCAAGGCTTTATCGCGTGCGGGATTCGTTAAACATTTTATCATCATCCTTCGCCCGCTCTCCCTCCCACCAGCCCCGAGGAGAGAGTGAATGTATAATGCTGGCTGTTTAGCCTGGTGGGTTTCCGTAAATAGACACAGCGTACATTATAGGGAGAGCCCCGAGGCCCTGTGCAAATAGCTAGTGGATAGGCGGCGTGTTTGATTTGATTCTTGCTGGTTCGAATGCGCTTATTCATCAGTTTACCATGAAGCTCGATGCCTCCCAAGCAGTGAATTAATTCCGCGTGAGCGTCACTAACAGGCACTCAAACCCAGTGTGCTGTGGGCTTCTGAGGAGATTGCCCCGCCATCCATGTTCTGAGATGATTCACAGGGTCGTAAACATGGGTCCGTTGCTCTACATGCACGGTGCACGGAAAAAAAAGGATCCCTCCTTCACACGTGCTCGATTCACGCATACACGTCATCTGGCATTGGCAGCCTCCGTTTAAAAAGATCTCAGTTTCTCATTTATAAATGAGATTTGATTTTTGGGGGGTCACAGATGTATGATGTGCAAGAGTCTGTGGAAATGGAAAGGGATTGGGGGCCTTTAGACATTACCCTGGTAAGAGAAATACATTATTTATAATGGAAAAGGGTGAATCTGAAGTCAGGGATTAGGGATGCAGTGGAAAGTGCATCTGGGCCTTCCTCCAGGGTGAATTCTCATTCGTAATGTTTTGTTGTGATCTGAAAAAGCCATTTCAATTAATTTTTGAAAAAATTTACTTTTTGCTAGCTCATCTGGTGGATGGAAAAATATTACAGCGCAAGGCTGGTTTCAGATGATGAAAGGTTTTAGAAGTGGATTTCAGATCTATACAGTGCCTCTTTTTTAACCCCAGATTAAAAGACAACAAAGGAAGAATAAAAAGCCGGTAAGTGTCTTTGTCCCTTGGGCTTTTCTGTCTGAAATGCCCTTTATTTCTCACCTAGTATTTTCATGCACTACTCCTTATTAGCATGCAACCATGTACCTGAGATATCTCCTCTTTTAACTCTGTCTGCTAATTAATTTACCAAGAGCAGAGATCAATTAATTTGAGCACAGATTAATCTGAACTGAGTTTAATGTGTTATCAGCAAGCAGCTGAAGTGCTTACATATGTTTTCACCCCAGCGGTGCACTGCGCACAATCGCACAAGTCCCAGGGAGGTGGTGAACATGTGTGGGGGGGAGGGCTCCCGCATGTGCTTTGCACCAGCAGATGAAAAAAAAAAAGCAAAACAGAAAGAATGATTTTGTCTGACATACCTGGGGATGACACATCCCGATGTGATGAGCCAAACTGTCACAGCTGGTTAAGTCAGACGGCGACAGTGACAGAAGGCAAAGGCGGCGGGTTCGTGCGCGCTGGTTCGAGGTGCGGCGCCCTATCTGCGGGTGACAGGGTGGACTATCGCCCCGCCGCGTACGCGCCCCCCCAACCACAGCTCCCTAAAGATAGAAACACTAGAGATGGATGGCGAGGCGCTTATCGCTGGCGGATGAATGGAAAATGTAAGGAGAGCTTTGTGCTCTGTCTCGCAACAGGCTCCCTGGACAGGCGGGGGGTTTTTAAACAGGGAGAGCCGAGGCCTGTCCGCCAGCGCTTACACTCCTGTGGTTCTTCCCCTCTTCACCAGCGGCTGGCTCAGCGGTCCTGCTGTTTTACACCAGGATAAGAAAATAGGAGAGAGCTTGCTTATTCCGTACAAGGTTTGTGATTCCTTCTCAAATGCCCCCACCAAAAAACCCAGATTTCCAGTTAGATGGGGAATTGTTCGAAACCCAGTAGTAATGTGGTGTTGGGGGATTTTGTAACCAGTAGGTTGTGGGTTCAGATCTGTGGATGGATGCTGTTGTTTGCACCCCTGGGTGTTTAATCTGAATTGCTTCAATAAACACCAAGCTAAACGGAAATGGAAAAATGTAAATGTGTACAAAATGTAATTTGCCCTGGTTAACAATGTAAATATATGATAATAAGAAGCGGCAGTGTGTACCTCAGGCACTGTAAGCAGTGTTGTTCTTTCCTGTCATTCAGGCAGATGGTTTAGCATTTGTGGGATCTGGGGTAAGCACAGCACTTTGTGGGATGTGCCTCTGGATTAGTCCTGCGATAGGCCAGTAATGGTCGGGAGGTTTATGGGAAAGGAGTAAGCTTTCTCCTGTGCTCTGGTCGACACAACAGCAGAGGGAGGCCCTGATCATGGAGGCAGTGTGGGAGAAACAAGAGGTCCATGCAGCAGAGAGAGAGAGGCAAGCTCCTGCCTGGAGACTGGGATTACAGCCTGCCTCCTGGCTTTGGTCTTTAAATTGCTCCGGATACCGACAGATTGAGGTAAATATGAATGGACAAAAGCAGGGCGACATGAGATTATATGATAATATATATAGTCAAGTGGAATCCCCTAAATATGAAACAATATTCATCTTTTGCTTAATAGGGAATGAATGCGTTAATCTGCCAGATAAGTTAAATATATGAATGTATTCAGTTTATCCGTATCCACATCTTGACCCTTTTGTCAAGCCTAAAGATGTAAGACCTGCAAAAAAACTGCTGCACTCTGGACGCAAAGTCTACAACATTCCAATCCAGTGCAATAACGTCTTATCTATGCATTATTTCTGTGTTGACATGAATCAATAAAACACCCTGGGGTTAAGAGGTTTTTGTTTGATCGAATATCAAGCCCCTTCATTCACTGAAAACATCTACAACAGATCCATTCCAAAAGATTAAGATTACCCTGCTGAGCTTGCATGGCTGTCGCTCCTCAGATGAATGGAAATGGTCTAATCTTGTTCCTGCACAGCCATGTCCCATCATGCTGTCAGCAACCAAGGTTCCTCAATGGAAGCTGCTCAGCTGAGGTCAGGCGATTATTTGGCTGAATCTAGTGAATGAATATATTTATCTTGAAATGTATGCTTTGAATGTGGCGAAACCTGTCATCAGCTTTTTTTTTTAAAAAAAACTTCAACTGTAACTGCACAAGCATTACGAAAAAGTGCCCGCAGACATGCAAATGCACACACACACACACATACACACACACACACACACACACACAAAAACACGGGCATGCAGGCACACACGCACATGCAAACACACACACACACACAAACACAGGCACATGTGCACATGAGAACACACACACACACACACACACACACACACACACACACTCTGCTGCCCTAGCCATCCCATTACACTCAGATCAGTTCAGTGTAGCGTACACCCCCTTCAGTATCCATTCATAGATGAAAGGCACCCTGTCAATCTGTGAGCTGGAACTGATACCCTCTCAGCAGTAAAAGTGCTGTCATTATCCTCTTATTATTTTTTACATATATCTGTGATATATGATGCAAGTATACATTATATATGTATATGTATAATATATATATACATAATATATATACATATGTGTGTATGTATATATATATATATACATACACACACACACACACAGTTTAATTACAGTGGTAATTGTGCACTCATCTCAGAACTGTCTTTTTCAATGTCTGTCATGCTGTATCTCTATCTGTAAAAATAAATGCAAACCAATTGACATTTATTTGCACAGTTGCTGTCTGAGAATGACTGATATTGAAATAAACAGCCGAGTGATTGGAGATCGGAGTGCAATTTGTACTGTACGCCATGCAGTTAAGATTTATTATGTCTGTTTCAATGTCAGTCAGTGTGAGGCTGCGGCTGTTAAAATAAATGTCAGCCATGTTTAAAGACAACCAGTGATGAATGCTCTCTTTATATCACTGGCTGTCAGACTGTGGGCTCTGAGCAACAGCCATGTGGTCTTGGGAAAGGCTGCATAATTACTGAATTCACGAAGATGGAACCGAAATTATTCCACAGTTGATCAAGCAGAGTTTTATGTATGTATTAAATGGATGTTAAACTGGATGTGGAAAAGTTGTTATCAGTGTGTGCTGTCAGTCTGAGATTTTTTTTTTGGTAATCTCCCCTGGTAGGTTGATTTAATAAAAAAAATCACATTTGCCAATCTGCAAAAGGTTAAATTCCATAAACAAAATATTTGAATGATGTATTTTACAGTTCAGACAGGTACTACACAGGATAATTACAGTCACCTGACATACATACAAATACAGGGATGAGAGAAGAGGAACCTGTCTCACAAAAATACTGTAACAGGGATAAGAATACCCAAAGATGTGTGCTAGTTAAATCCAATTTAACCTCAAAATACTTGACCTGTCAAGACTTCATAGGCCTGTACAATCATGAAAAAGTGGTATGCACACAAGATGCAAATACATACATAGGCTATGAAGGAATATATTCTGATAAAAATGATTGAAAGTCATGCCCAGAAGACTGGTCTGTGTTTATCCTCTTCCTGTGTGAATCCGCCTCCCAATAATCCCAAACTCTCAAGAGTGCAAGAGATCAGAGCAACAGAGCAATCTGACTGTTGCTTAGGCACGCCTGTCTAATTTACACACAATGTGTTTTCTCCCGTGGCTACCGTACAACTGAGGGGTCCTGACCCCCTCTCCCTCACTCACTACCTCACTCAGTCTGAGGGAGGATTCATAAAATTAGATCAAACGACGCTATTTTCACAATCCTCTGTGACAGCTGTCTGTGGTGTTTTTCAGAATCATTCAAAGGAAAAAATAAATATGTGAAATAGCCACAGTAGTTATTTTGAAATAGGAACATCTGAAAGGCTCATGCAGATGCTAATCAAATATGAAATCATTTTTTTATATATTGAAAAGGCAACGTTGAAAATGTATTTCTCCCCATGCCCAAAGGCATGGCCTCCAACAGATATGATTTGCCTTTACCATGAGGGAAAGATGCTATATGTGTGTGTTGGGTGGAAATGAGTTGCAGGTTCACCTGCAGAGGGTGCATTCAAACTGGGAGGATACGAGGTGGGGGTGATCAAGACCACTAGCCCAAGTGATCAGTGTGTAACATTTTGTTATTATTTACACTTACCTACCTTGTCTGACTGTATGGCGGCCTAGAATGGACTGTCCAGTGGCGGGAGAGGGGGGAAATTTTTGGGCAACCCACATCTTGTGACACTTTCATTTGGTAGTCAGAGTAAATGACTAATGACTGTGTGGTTTAATGTTTTGTGTGATTCGTTTTCCTGTGGCATTGTTCAGATTCATGTTTTATTTTTTTTTCTTTGTGTCTTAGTAATGCACTCTCAAGCATCCTGTGTTTAAAGTCACTGGAGTGTCCTCTGACTCTAGCGGCCTTATTTGTCAGTGTTTGACACTGTGTACACAGCATATTGATGGAACATTTGTACTGTATTTGTACCTTATTTGATTGCTCATTATTTTACCATAATTTATCATGTTTTCCTCATAAATCTTGATAGAGAGAGCCGTGAGTCATGTTGGTGTTTTAACCACAAGGAGATTACTTTGCATATTCAAATATGAAGTGGGAAACATTTGTACTGCACAGGTGTGTATTTGGAAAATATTTTTGTTCAACTACAAGGCAATATTCATATACTGAACAGTAGGTCCAATTATTGTATGTATAAAACAAATATGGACTCCTGAGCCTCTTAGTTGGCAGTGCGGTCATCCTGAGCACAGACCAAATACAGGCCCTCCTCCCTCTGCTCTCAGGCACCTTTTCATTGGTCAGGCTCAAATGACATCAGTGGAGTAGTGCCTATCCTCCAATGGGCACTCACCTCACTGTGGTACACTATGTGACTTGCAGCGCAGAAAAAATGCGGCTGTGTGAGTGTATCAGAGGATTGCATCCATCTTGCTGTAGTTACAGAGATTATTGCAGTGCAAAGAGGCTAATTTAAAATTGGGTAATTCTAAAAGCACAGGGCCGCATAAAGCAGGAAAAACATTTTCAAAAAATAAACATTAAGGCTATTATTATAAAAAAAGGTTTATTACTAGGTGGGAAGGCACACATACGTTAAACATATCCATACGCACAGTACATAAATATATGCATACAGCCATGTTATTGCCATTCAAGTCATTTTAATTCGATCAAAACAAGTTAAATAATATTTTGGATTTTTTTTTTTTTAATTCATTTTCTTTGTTTAATCACGAGTGAGACTATGGCTAATGACATGTAGGTTATTTCATCTATACGTTTAATATGGTAAATTCTGTCCGTGGTTTTCTGGCGTTTATGAGCAATTAATTGGCAAAATTTCAAAGGTGTTGGTAGGCTTCTAAAATAATACAGTTATTACTGTCAATCAAATACGTTATGGAAGACCTAACAACTGTCAGTGTTCATATGATTCTACTTTGTTTAGCACGTATTGCTCTCTAAGGTTTGCCACTTGTTATTGGTAGGTTTAGATTAGTTATATTACTTTTGTGTGACAGCAATCTGAAACTAAATTTATCATTATATACATTCCATCATAGTTACAACTCCACCATCTTACAAAACAGACTAGGTGTGCAAAGCATGTTTGCGCAATTCAGTATCTCTTGCATGGTTTGTAATGAAACAGTCAGAAATTAGTGGCATTATTACAGATTAATTGCTTGCACACGATTGACTCTTAAATGTAAAGCAAATGACACGTTGTTAATGAAGTATTATTTTATGCTTTAAATCTCCTTAAAGGGCTTTATATATTCAATCGAACCCTAATTAGCAAAGGTTAATGCACCAGCAAGACATTAACCACGGACTTATCCGGGTGACTGGATTCATTTTAGGGCACACTGTTTGAAATGACCATGACGCAGGCGATAGATCTCGTGCCAGATTTACGCACAGCAACGAAGGCTATCACACACCTGCCAGGCTTTACACTGAAAGGAAGTTTGTCTGTGGACAAATTTAAAAATTCATAAATCTCCTCCTGAAACTTTATGTTTACGCTTATGTCTTTTTAGCGTTTTGAATCTCAATTTCTCCCTTTCAAAGGAACAGATGGATGGTGAACTCTTGGAAATATACAGAGACAGATGTTCCAACAGAGTATGAAGGGCTTTTGATTCTGCACATATTTATGTTTTGCTCAGCTTGAATGCCGCTCTGCTGTGTAGTTAAACTAAGTGAGCTGCATATCAGACACGTTCGGCTTAAACGGCTTATTTCAGTTTAAATCGGTTTCATATGCTCCATGTAAAATCAGTCCAGAATTTGCCTGTTTCGCTTCTTTATTTGTTTGTTTAAACAAAGTTGGACAACCTATAGACAAACAGCCATGGTCTTGGCGTGGTTTTATCGATTCAGTTACTTCAGCACCATGGACAAGTCACTTAACAAGAGGGCTAAAGCGAATCCTGTACGGAGTTTAGAAAGCACAGTGGGTGTTTGTAAATGTCATTTCTTATAGATTCAAACCCAAGGAAGTACATTGCAGAGCAATAAGGGCGGTATTTTCCATGTCAGTGGTAGATATCAGTTTCCCACAAATTCTGTCCACGTGATAATGTAAGTCTACCCTTCGCTTACAGTATATGGATAATCCTGCCCAGCGTCAGCGTGGAAAATTCATCCACGTGTTTTGTTGTGAGCGTGGCAAGTCGTCCGTATTAACTATGTGTTGCACCCGAAGACTGTCCTTTTCTAAGCAATCGCGGAGCCTTGCCTTGGGTGCCAGAGCCGAGGTTTGTGCGGCAGCTAAAACCCCTAGGGGTAACGTCACTCCCCCTAGCAGATCAAATTCAGTCTTCCGTTTCTTACCATCCACACCGCTTTGGAAAAACGGCGAGATCGTATCCATTATCGGCACAATTTGAAATGCTAATCAAAGAAAAACCTGACTCGACATTTTTCCGTTTTTTTCGTCCACAGGGTGTTCTTCAAAGGCTGGGGTATGCGCCCTGGCACGAGCGGACACACGTAAAATAGGAAGGGGTAGAAAAAGTGGGAAGATTGTGCGCGTCGAGGATGACTGGTGACAAAAGAAAGATCGTGAAGCCACAGCGTTTGTAACTTAAAAAAGGGTGTACGGCATATGCGCGTTTACACTCTGAGAGGATATTTTCAACCATGCCTGTTCGGAGAGGTCACGTTGCGCCGCAAAACACCTTTCTGGGCATCATAATACGGAAATTCGAGGGACAAAGTAAGTATTTTGCATGCACAGCAGTTACATCATTGCGATCTAGCCTATGTTAAAAGCGATTGCTTTTGGTCTGACTGGGAAAAGTGACAACAGAAATATTTTTTCTTCTGAATAATCTCAGAGTTTAACCACAGTACAGCAACTTAAAAAGAACGTGATTGGGTGCAGTTACAAAGGACAGACTGTCCTTTTGCATGTACTTATAAAATGTTACTTTCGTGTCTGCATGATGATACTGGCTAATACGGATGAACGAACGAACAGGTTATAAAGCAGTAAAAAATAGGATACTTGAGAAGCGCAGCTGCGTTTAGTAAACAGTTACCGCTGACAAGAATCAAAGGTACAGTGTCATTGCTGATCATTGCGCTCGACTCAACTTGTGCCCGGGGCTGTGGCTTAAGATTGTACAGAGTGGGTTACAAAACGCCGAAACACACACAAGCGCGCACACACACACACAGACGCGCACACTCACAAAATCGCCAAACGGGTTATTTGTCGTTACACAACGTTCATCCGTACTCCTCCGATACTGTTCCCCTCACGCATGCTGGCACATGCAGACGCACACATATCCAACAGGACTGTGCACCACTACTTGCTACCAATGACCGAATGGCCATAAGTTTCTCTAGGAGTTTAGTACACACATATAAAGCTGACGCGCAAGTCTAACAGTTCTGATAAGTTCGTCGAATACAGAACACTTGAATGCCGGCGCTATTTGTTCATATGATGAATTGTGTAATCACATATTGCAAACAAGTGAAAATATAAGCACCATAAGCATCCTGTCTGTCATCAAGTATACTACCCATGGGATGTTTACACTTAAGTCATTATTATTATTATTATTATTATTATTATTATTATTATTATTATTCAGAGAAATAGGAGAAAGCACTATATCTATCTCTTTTGTTTTTCAGATAAGAAATTCATAATAGCCAACGCTAGAGTCCAGAATTGCGCAATCATCTACTGCAATGATGGATTTTGCGAGATGACAGGTTTCTCCAGACCAGATGTCATGCAGAAGCCGTGCACCTGCGACTTCCTCCACGGACAGCACACGAAACGGCACGCTATCGCCCAGGTGGCCCAGGCCCTGCTCGGCTCAGAGGAAAGGAAGGTGGAAATCACGTATCATCGCAAGGATGGTGAGTCTCCGAGCCGGGCGTAGCGCTCGCTTTACCTTTGTGCAGCGTTGCCATGTGCACCGGTGTCTGAAGTGATTTGAGATGCCTACCCAGGATGCACCAGATGGAAATGCATTTCGCCCCCATTCTGCTTTTGCCAGTGATCGCCAGTGATATCTCAGATGTGCAGCACGTGGCGCGTGTTTGTCAGTGATATCTCAGATGTGCAGCAGGTCACATGTGTAAAGTCATTATGGTGCATTTAGGATGCTGTGTGAGTGTACACGCCCATAAGAGCATAAGAGCTTCCTTTGAGGACACCCTGGCTTCTGTCCTCTGCTCCAGTGTGCTGAACACTGACTTATGATGATTGTTTAGACTAAAGCTAGCTCTTTCTCTCTTTTTAAAACAAACCTAGGACAGTGTTACATACAGAATATGTATTTTTCTTCATATAGCAATGAATGAAAATGTTGCATAGGTATTTTATTGAATATGGGTATATTATTGGCTAGGTCCCTAAGTTAGGCCCCATTCTTTTTTGTTGTTTTGTTTAATGGAATTGGCCCCTCATACTTTTTATACTTCAGAACATATGTATATAACAACGTAGCCTGAGATATATAAAAAATGAATATGGGGGCATTTCTGCAGCTGAGTATTGTATG
Source organism: Megalops atlanticus (assembly GCA_019176425.1). NCBI lineage: Eukaryota > Metazoa > Chordata > Actinopteri > Elopiformes > Megalopidae > Megalops > Megalops atlanticus. The sequence goes on from CM032886.1 coordinate 4,698,674, forward strand.
AAGACTGAGAGACAGCGGTGGCTTGATGTGACAGCTCTTATAGTTTGGTTTAATTACATGGTATTGTGTAGAGAGAATGTTTTATTTAATCAGTGGTGTCATATGTCTTGTACACCGGGGCAGACAGGTGAGCCAGCAAGGTTGGAGAATATCACAACCATTGTATAACAGTAAAGGTGTGTTCATAGGGCTGGCAGCTACAACAGCAGAAGCTTGAACATTGTGGTTTAATAACAGCTGGCTTTAGGGTTCTTTGTTACTCAGGGAAACACTGTATGTCAGTTTCTTTATTTATAAATATGAATGAGAAGCCTCTGTTCTTCCAAGAAAGCTGAGATGTTTTTTGGATTGTATATTGTAAAAGTGAATATTTATCTAATTTCTATTTTAACCATATGAATGTTTAAACTAAACACACAATATGTCTGTCATAGACAGTGTAATATACATGCTCTAAAGATTCATTTATTTTGTGACTTTTATTGGCAATTCAGGCCATCATGATTTTTGGATGAGTCTGACTCACATCTATTTTTTTATCATTATTTTATGGAAATCATGAGGTAATTCAAATGCCTTGCATTACTTTAATGTCAGCTCAGTAGAGTGGATGCAATATTTCCCAAGCAAATAAGTCTCCATGGGGTACCATTGTGAGAGCTTATTCGTCAGTGTCACGAGGGAATTTGTTCGCAGTCTAATATTTTTATTGGACAAAAGAGAGATGAACTGACAGAGCTGAATAACCACACATTGAAATCTAACCAAAAGCCTTAAGATTAAGGAGAAAAAGAAAATGTCATGCCAAGCATTCTTTCCAACTTGGAGTTTATTCAAAGCCACAGTGATAAGTTGAAGGTTCAGACGCTAGAGGTGTCCACTTATGACGCTCCCTTCAGAGACCCATTCAGAGAAGTGTGTGTGTGTGTGTGTGTGAGGTAGCCGGAGAGGAAGCACGTGCAGGTAAACCTTCCTCTGGGTTTTGTTTTCCAGGACTTGGTAAACAGCAGTTCACAGGTCTAACACACTCTTAATGAGGACAAGAATAGCTCACAGGTCATCGATTTGCCATCCTGTTGTACAGTGAAAATAAATCAATGGCCATCTGAGTGATGTTCTTCGGCCTCCTTCACTGCAGTGGAGGACCCTGGGGCGGGGGGTGATATTACCGTCTTTATTAGGAAATGACCGATCGGATGTTTTGTTACATCTTACTGTTATAAGAGCAAACATCAGACAGACTTTAACGAAAAAAACTTCCTTTTCACTTAATTAACAAATGCTCTCCTGCAATCCAGTATGTCATTAGGATTTGACTGTGGTTCAGTGATGGCCCTGCTCAATGATTACAGTTACACAGCTATCTCTCTCTGAACTTCTGTTTCATGTCCTGGCATTTGGAGGAATGGACACAAGGAGCTCCTGTCTTGTGCCTTTGGTGAAGCATAAATAAGTACCTTACAGATGTGTCCAATTTCATGGTAATATCACAATTTCCTGTAACCTAAAATGATCACTTATTTGTCTAATATTCAAACACACAGTGAAGTCAGGCACTTCCCATGTCATTTCATACAGCTTTTACTGAATTATTCTCATTGAATGTTTTTTTGAATGAAATTAAAAATCACAGAGCTCACATGAGGCACAGACATCACTCGTAGGTACAAACAGTACTTACATGAGCTAGAGACAGTACTCATATGAGGCACAGACAATGTTCATGAGGCATAGACAGTACTCACATGAGGCACAGACAATATTCATGAGGCACAGACAGTACTCACATAAAGCACAGACAGGACTCATATTCAGTACCCTTGCCCAATTTGGCATCTATGTCTCATAATGCAAAATGGCCCTGGTTCTAAGCACATAAGCAGCATGATCTCTTGGACCAGATCTCTCCTTTTTTTAAATTTCACATAATTTCTCAGTAAACTGTTCCCAATCAGGGTTCCCCCCAAGAGAAGTAGGCTACTTTTCAGAACATACGTGAAACAGTTAAACAAAGGGAGGACAGTCAGAGTTACATATTTAGTCTGAAGTATTAAACATTATTGCCTACATCCTATTCATCAATTTTTTTCCCCTGAATGATAATTGTGTGTTTTAATAACTTTGCATTTTGCTATTGTCATTCAACTTCCATCAATAGCTATTTAGTCCACAGTATTGGACAATAAGCGTTTGGGCAAATAGGTAAAAAAAAAAAGGATTTAAAACGTTCAGATCTGGAATTGTTTTACGTTTCCTGCTCGTGTTAGCTATGAGAGCCGACTTTCTGCGCTCCCGAGAGAGCGCGGTACCCTATACAGCGAACGTCTGCCCAGAGGAGCCGCTCTCATGAATACAGATGATGACAGGGGCATGGCTGGGGATGAGAGGCTCACAGCGCAGATGCATTCAGATGTGAAATGCGGAGGACATGAAACCCAAAGCGCACGAGTCACGGAGTCACAGAGTCACAGCGTCACAGCGTCCCAGAGTCACAGCGTCTGTGAAAGCAGAGGCCTCAGCTGGGTCTGTTCGCCATCATCTCTATATGCTACACAGGGTCCTTGCTTGCTTTTGTCTGATCTTTTTGTTCCATATCAGCCAGTCAGCACTTTAATAAATCATTTAAACACGTCTCTGTTACATGTATTTTTGAAACATTTCACATGATAAATTCAGTGGTTTTAAATATAGCGGTTGATACCCAGTGAATCCATTACTTTAGCTGGACAACAGCTCTGACTATACATGTACTCATTTAAGTATAACCATTACTGTGGATGCAGTACAGCATAGCTGCAGAGCACAGCTGACAGTGTGTACACTTCAGCAGTATGGGGTCCCTTTAATAATGTATATCATTACTTGTCAATCACTGAAAACTACCTAAGTACATCCAGTAAAACTGTATCCTATAAAACTCTCTTCTCCCTGGTTGCTTAATCCATGAATGGCGGAAGAAGGCACGAATAGCCGTGTAATTCCGTATATGTAATAGCAATAATAAGAATTCTGTAGATATGAATTTCTATATGATAAGAGCAGGAGAGTTGTGTTTTATGTGGTTGTAGCAGTATTTTATTTGGCTTGGAGTCTGAGGAAGGTATCGCACTTGGCCGTGGGCCAAGGTTGTTAACCCCCCATGTGGACATCATAAACAGGGAAAAGAAAGGGGGTGGAGGAGGGATGCCATAAACAGCTGACACAGAAAGGAAAGTGGTAAGTTTGATTTAGTTGTGGACAGAACTGCTTTGTCTAGGTTTGGTTAATTGCACAGGGATTGTCTGTAAATTCTCCTCCTACATCTTCCTTTGAAACTTCAATAATGGTGAAGAGGCAAGTGATGATAATGATGGTGAAGGCGAGAATGAGAACAAAACAGTAGCACAGCAATAATGTTAAGAACACCTACCTAATATTTAATAAATCTGTTGATATGACGAACAAATCTGGCTGTGGTTAGCCCAAACCCTTGATTCACCTTATTTTGCAATTAGTTGAAGTCTAATATTTTAAGTGACCAGAGATGAATATATAAACTGATACTGGCAATGGCCTTGCCCTACAAACCTTGTCTGAGTTGATCAACATTTCGTCCAACCAATGAAAACATTTGGTTTATAAAAATATATCACTGGAGAAATAAAAGAGTGTAGGGTAGTAAAAGATTTTTTACCGAGGAAGGTCATCAGGGGTAGTTTTCCAGGAGAGAATTTGGCAAAATGCATCTGTCAAAGTGCATCTGTAGTGGGTAGAAGGAAGACTAAGTGTCCTAAAATGGGAAGCACAGAGCAGGCAGAGGCAGTGCAAACACCCACAGTAAACAGAGGCGAGGCAAACAGGCAAATGAGCAGCTCACCAGCTTTCGGCTCAACTGACTAAACTGCTTCTCTGTCTCTCTCTCTTTCACTCTCCTCCTGCCTCTTTTTCTTTCAGTCTCTCTCTCTTGTTCTGCCTCTCTCTCTTTCACTCTCCCAGTCTTTCAGTCTCCCTCTTTCTCTGCCTCTCTCTATTTCATTTTCCCTGTCTTTCTGTCTCTCTCTTTCACTCCTCTTCTTCCTCTCTCTCTTTCACTTCCCCTGTCTTTCTCTGCCTCTCTCTTTCACTCTTCATGTCTTTCTCTGTCTCTCACTCTTATTCTCCATATGTTTTTCTGCCTCTTACTCTTTTGCTCTCTCTTTTCTCACCTTTTGTGCACTCACTGTCTTTATTTCTTAAGATCCTTCTCTCTCTGCCTTTCACCCTCCCTCTTTGGCTGACTTGTTTGTCTCTCTTTCTCTCACTGTATCTCTCATTCTTTTCTCTTACCATCTCCTTCTCTCTCTTTACCTATCTTTTATGCTGTCTTCAAACATGAATTCATTATCTGAATTCATTAGCATGGCAGAATTTTAGAATATAAACATAAAAAACAATCCATTTCCATTTACAGAACATCAAAAATGGAAAGAAACAAAAGCCATCAAAAGTTTATAATGTTAAAAGTAAACTGAAATAAAAAGGAACTCAATTAAAAAGTCAAAAAAAGATAGCAAGAACAATATAACATTCTCCTTTTCCAAATGATGTTGACAGTAGGCTAATATTTATACATTTGTAATTCATAAGTTTCAGTTTTAAGGAGGTCTACACACTGTCCCTCATATTGTGACAGACAGGTACAGGCTGTGCTGTGAGCTTTGTCATTTCAGTCTCCTCTCTCATCAGGATTTCTAATGGTCTGGCGACAGTGGAAATTGCATCACCAGGCCATGTGAATTTGGCAATTTATATGTCTTTTATCATATTTAGAGCAGGACAGGAGAGAATGTCCCTCTGTCTCAGCTTATTTCTTTAGATAATGTCTGCATAGCCTATTGTGCCTGGTCAGCCAGCTCTTTAGAGTGTCCTGCTTCAATGGTGAGGCAGTGGGCCTCGTTAAGGTCTGACTTCGTCTGGTATCCTTTGCTCCAACAAGATGTTGTGCCAGGGGTATAATCTCTGTTCAGGGCCTGATAACATTCTAATTTGATGTATCGGTTTTGATGTAGCGGTCAAGGCTTTTAAATTGGGAGCTTGTAGGTTCTGCATTGTTGCCAAGCTGGTGTTTGTGGGCTGTTTGAGCCAGGAGTACTCTGTCTGGGCACGGTTGGGTGATCTGTGATGCATTGGGCTGTTAGGAGTGTGGGTCAGTCTTGGACCTATAATTGAACTCCTCTTTTTTCCCTTTAATAAGCAGTAAAAGGAAGCACCCTACAGCCATCTGGCTCCACGTACACATGAGTGATGTCACGTACTGAGTAAATTCTAATTCTGAGTAGACATTCGTTCTTACATTCTCTTTCATATAGAGTGCAGTTAGGGAGTTCTTTTAGAACTGTATGCTACTTTTAAACGTATCTTGCTTCCAGAAAAGATAACCCCCCTTGTGTTAAACGTAATATGGTGGAATCTGAGAGGTTCATTTAAAAGACAACATTTTAAATGTTGGCGTTAGAGTGATCTGCCAGTAGCAGAGTGGCAGCAAGTTTCTGCACGCTTGGCGCATTTTGTCGGCAGACACTGAAACGTTAAGCCGCTTACGCGTATGCTTAAAAATAAAAACAGAAGGACAATGAAGACTGCGGATAGCGACAGATTAATACTCCCCCTTTCCTCATGCGGAATTATGACAGTTGATGATATACTGACTTCCAGTCTTGTTGAATGATTCATTCATTAATGGAGTGCTTTTGTTACTTCTGTAGAAGTAGCTTAGCCTTAGTGTTGAAGTAAGTACTTGATTTCAGAATGTAACTTAAAAAAAAAAAACGAAAGCTGCCACCAAGCACAGACCATAGGGTCTGAATGTTGAATGTTTAACAAGTTTATAAAAATCTGCATGGAGCTAAAAGTGAGAATGTGCCTGGAGGCATGAAAGAGTCTGTGGCATTGATCAGTGCTGTTTCAAAGGTACCTTTGTTGCGCTGGTCTTGTGTTATCTGCAGCTGAGCGATATCAAGTGGTTTCAAGGTGCAAGTGTACTGAATGAAACCTTGAAAACTTCTCTTAAAAAGACTGTGCACCTGTTTTAATATTGTTGGCTTATTTGGGTATTTTCTTTCTATTGTGAAACATTCTGTATTTTCTTTGGTCAGCGCTGGTAGTTATTCAAGTGCTTCCGGCCTATCAAAGAGGCAGTCGCATTAAATAAAAAACGGCATTGCATTTCATCTGAGCTAGGCGACTAGGCGACTGTGATATTGTTGCTACCAAACTGCGGGCCGGCCCTCACAGAATAACTTATGTCGTGTGTGCTCACTGCTAGCTCCACTCCAATAGATGGGAACAGGGCTCTGAAGGAGGAGAGGAGGGGAATTAAGTTTATGGAGGATTTATTCTGTGCAAATAGAATAAGCCTGATTTAGAGTGACCTATAAAACCTGCTAGATTTTCCTCTTTTTTTCCTGAGGATGACAGTTGGCAGCCCTGGTCTTACCGAGTCTGGACACGAACGCCGAGCAGAGGCAAGTCAGCGGTTCAGGCAGAGTGCTCAGGAAATATGTACATCTTAGCACAGAATTACGACTGCCCTAAAACATAAAATATTGCTTTATTCTGAAAGGATTTTAGTCTCAGGGAAATATTCTTGAACGCAGTCCAGCGGCTCCCGCGCTGCCTGTTTTAATTACTGACGTCCACAGCTCTCTCTCCTTCACCGTTTGCCTGCCGAGCAGCAATGCCTTGCCGTTTTTTCATTTCGGGGGAGTTGTCCGCACCCATATGGGCCAAAGCACCGGATGAAGAGTCCCACCGTAACGCCAGAGATCGTAAATGTAATGTGGCAGGAGAAAATGGCTTGTTATGTTTTCCCTCCCGTCTCCTCATCCAACCCAATTAGGGCCCATATTGCAATAAACAGCATCAACCTGACTGCAAAAAAAAAAAAAAAATCTCCACCTGGATTTGGCCATGGTAAATGCCATGGCTGAAAATACCAAGCGCAGCGTAGTGCTATATTTGTCTCAATCCATCTCAGTTGGTGACTGTCCACTCGGTCGCTGGATACTGCTGGCTGGGATTTACACTGTGTAAATATTTTCCTTTAAAAATAGGCAGGTTGTGTCAGTCACACAGTGGAACAATACTGCAACCAAAATAAGCCATTCTGATCTGATAGACATTAATCTCTTCATACTGTTTACACACTGTCTTCCATTTAGCATTGTACATTTGTGTTCTCAGGATAAAACAAAGCAATTACTCTGAAGTGTTATGGTGTGGCAATTTCATCAAAGCACAAAGCAGTTTGATGTTAACTTTCAATAGGAAAGTTCAGACACGCTGTTTCTTTTTGTTAGATTTTTATTTGGAACTGAAGGTGTGATGCTCCAAGTGCGATGTTCAGCAAGTGATGAAAAAAGTACCTCTGCTTTCAGTTTGTCTTCAGATGTAGGGGGTGATATATGGCCTCTGTTCAGCTAACTGAAGGTGGGTACAGTCGTACCAAGCAAAAGATAACTCACACTTAATTCTCTGTGGCAGTGGCTTTGTTATTTTCTATCACTTCTATACGGCTTCAAATCAAACAGGATCCATCTTCAGAAAAAAGCTAAAACTTTACTTCTACTTCGAAACAGCTTAAGGGCAGTGTTTTTCTTTTTACTTTTTTTGGTTTTGATAGGCATTACCTACAGCGTAGTGAATACCTCACATTGGTGGAAGGAACAGGATTGTCCTCAGAGTCTACTTTAAAACTGCAAAGTTCTATTTCCGAAAACACACTAAAAGTCTTTCTGACAAAGATATTACAATGCATTACATTATCATAACTTAGTAGATGACTTATCCAGAGCGGCTTTCAGGGTCAGAGTACAGAGTGCCTCTAACAAAGTGTCGAACAGCAGTGTCAAATTTGATGCGAACATGCGTCAAATTCAATGCTGAGACCACAAGTGCCGCTTCAACACGTAAGTGCAATGCAATATACCAACAGCTGGACTTCACCATTACAAACACAAAGATATATTACACCCTGCAGCTAAAGCTCCACATATAAAATTACACATAAGGGATAGGAATGAAAGATCATACTGGGGTGAGTGTGTGAGGGGCAAGTTTCATCTGAAGAGGTGCAAGTTGCATCTGAAGAGGTGCAGTCTGAAGAGGCTCTTCAGTCTGTGAGGGAAGGTGGGGAAGCTGGCTAGCGATGTTGTTATCTATTGGTTACTTTCATGCATTGTAAATGAGCTTCCTTTAAACATATTTACTGTGACCACATTGTTCAGTTACTGGAGTACTCTCTTGTATAACTAATAGTGTATGTGGGAATACCAATTTTGTAATCGTGTTTACACATACACACACTTTGATATGCAAGAGAATTTAATTTTTAAGTTTTGTTCCCCTCACCTAACTTGCTCCTTCTCAGCGTGTTACCTTAAAAATGGCAAGATGTATTGTCCAATTATCTAAGGTGCAGTATAAGGTTGTCATAGCAACAGAATCCCAGCAGCAAACAAAGCTCTATATTCTCCTATTGTCTCATGCACGGCTGCAGACCTCTCCCTGCAAGGTGAGGGGCTCATCAGAGATTCAATAAGCATTGTTCCATAGATACAGAATTACTAGATTGGATGTAGGATTCAAATTCCTTTGTCATCCTGAAAGGATTCACACACAAAGAATGGCTGCTGCTTTTGTTTCAGACATACAATTATTACTTCTGAACTGGAATGGAAATGTTTTGACTAGCATTATGTCTGTCCAGCATACAGCTACTGCTGGCTCACATATACCTGATTATTATGGTCACTAGACATACCCAAACTAATAATTCCATATTTCTGTATTTGTATATATTTACATTTGTTATATATTTTGCAGTATATTTGTACATGAATAAAGTGTAAAGCATTTCTCATGAGCTCCCTTATGTTATGCAAGTAAACACACAGAAATAGTCACGCCACTCATTCACATCACAGCATGTATGCCATCAAGAATGGGTCTTGATTATAACCCCGGCTAAAATATCGCAACACAGCTGGCAAAACAAATAATATTCTATGTGTGGGTGAGGAGGGAGGCTTTCCGAAAAGTCAGTCAGCAGTCAGATATAATGACTTTGGGCCACAGTGATTAAAAATGAATGAAGGCCGTGGCATCTGGCTTAGAGAGGCCTTAATGAGGAGAGGGGAGACTGTACGGCCAGCACAAAAAAAAAAGGCCAGGAAGTCTGAGCCAAAAAGCAGCTCTGTGTTAGACAGTGCCAAACATACTGACACATCAGGCTGTGTCCAGGAGTCAGCCACTGCAAGAGTCCATTTCTCTTTGTCTTGGTCTGTGTGGATTTCTCTTTGGAAAACAGAACTGATTTCTTCAGTACCCCTCTGTGGAGACCAAACTTAAGTTGCTACTTGCCACTAATCCATACCATCAAGATAATAAGATCTATCCCTGCATTCAGAAGTACTGCCCGCAGATTAATAAACCATATCCACGAGATGGTTATTTATACCTTCCAATAAATAAACCATACACTCAGATTAAAAATTCATACCCTCGATTTAATAAATCATACCCTCAAATTAAAACGTACACTCAATTCAGTTCAAATCTTATGAAACAAAGCTAAGCAGGGATTCATTTTTTATATATTATTCTCTTTTACATATTGAAATACCAGGATATACTTTGTTTGCAACAAAACATAGCGCAAAACTTGGAACAATTGTGCTAAGCTGTCTAAACAAAATGACAAGTAAAAAACCTCACAAAAGTAAAGGTTTTTCACTTTTGTAAAAAAAAGTCTGTTGAATCTTCCAGAACTGCATTCAGTAGTGCCACTGGGATCGGTTATTGACAGGATCAGCTGCACAAATTCTTTCAGGCATATCCACCTTCCCTTTTGCGTTGCCTTCTTCTGCACCAGCCATAGCACGGCTCGGATCTTTGCATTTTATTTCTGATGAAATAATGTGAAATATCTTTCTTTAATTAGAACAGCACATTTGATTAACCAGGGGGGTATTATTTATTTATTTAAGCCTACAGATTCCTAGATACTAATGCTAGAATATGCTGCATTAATAAAAGAGTACATACTGCTGATTTTGAGAGTTAGTTTTACTGTGCATATTTCTGTACTGAGTGTTCCTCATCTGAGGGTTTATGAAAATAACATCTTTATGAATTTAAGGGTTGAAGTTATTTTGAAGGGACTCATAGTGAAAAAATTAAATCAAATCAGTGGTGGTCTCTGAGATGCTTTGGCAATGTCTTAAAACACTGCTGCAATATGTTAGCATGGCTAAATACCAGTTTAATTTTTGACCAAACGATGCATTCAGTAATGACAATGGAGACACTGCAGATCTCCTTTACACTTCATTCACTGTGCACAGATCCCTCCATGTTTACATTGTGACGAACTGATTCCTTCATTCATCCATTTCATTCATATAGCCATCCACCCGTTCATCCATTCAACCATCACCTGTAGCCAAGCAATTCAATTATAGTATTCACATAAAATAAACCACTGTTGTATAAGATGAATGCAGTCCTCTTAGTCTGACTAGATGCCATGCAGTTTGAACATGGTGTTTGCAAATATGCATTTGATATTTTATGTTTATATAAGCTGTGTAGTATTTGATAATGAGGCAGAGGGGACTGAATTTTTTACAGAAATATATGCTCTGTAATATGTTCTGGAATACCTTTGGTACGGTGTGACATGGCTTGGGATTAAACAAACAGCATAATAATAATAATAATAATAATAATAATAATAACAGTGTTGGATATTGTATTTGGATACTCCTTGCTTTCCATATTTACATAATTATCAAAGCAATACAGCACCGGCATGTAACACATTTCTCACTAACACCCTTCTATGACAAGTGTGGAATGTATCACAGCTGAAAATCAGCTTTTGTTTGGTGTCAGTGCTTCACGCAGGACTGGGCATGTAGTGCAAATTCACAGTATTATCTGTCTATAAAACAGTCTAATCTTTTTTTCAGCTTAGTTTCAGAAATGTGATTCATCTCTTAGAGAATGTACATATTGTCCTCTTGTCTCCCCCCCCCAACAGCATCTCAAAGTAAGTGTATGGCACAGTGTGGTGTTTAAACATACAACCTCCAATTACACAGCAAAGGTCTGCAGTCATGCATTAACAAGATACGACTGAGTAGTAGCAATTACTCATAGCTGGCTTGATACGTATTTTATGAATGAATATTGAAATTCTCACCTAGAAAACTGAAAAGCGCCACGTCTGCTGCAATCTTCATTACTCATTTGCCATAACTAGACCTGTTTTTCACTTCAAGAGGTCCTGGATTCTCAGCTCTAATAAGTGTCATTTGGCTTTCTCACTAGATGAGTGTCAAAATGTGTCATAGTGGCACAGTACAATTCCATGAGCTTTTTGAACATTTCTATTGTTGGATTATTGACTTATGTTGAGACAGACCATCCTGTACTGGAATGTTGCACGCATCTTTCATTCAAGCACAGATTAATGCTGCATCACTTTAAAAAGAAAAAACAAAATGTAAAAAAAAAAAAAATGAATTGGTCGTAGGGTTCCCTTGGAGAGTTCTTCCTCACATGTAGGAAGGCTGTGTTTGCATGAAGAAGTCCAGAGGATTTCTTGATAAGCCACATTGTTTTAATTATTGATGGTGGAAATAGAATCTAATGAAATTTCCATCATGTTGACACTGGATCTGATCCCAATACAGCATCTATTTATATGCACACAATAGCTGCTCTTGATCTTAGCGGGTTGGGAGAGATGTTTGACCCTTCCCGGTTATTGATATAGGCAGTTGCTTTAGGTTGTGCTTTGGTGGATGAGACCGTTGTGAAACGCTGATCAATCTCCCTCCCGCTTCCCCCCGACAGCACATATTTAAACAGGCATGTAAAAAGGCCTTATTTTTCTGGCTAGTCCATGTCCAAACATTTGATCCTATTTGAGTGTTAGATTGGAGTATGTTCAATAGAGAGGTAAAAACCGTACTTTAAATATGCAAAATACTCATAGTGCTACACTGATTTGTTTTTGGTTTACTCATAATTTCTTTCGGTATGTAAGGGCTGAGCTTTAACAGAATTATTCTGATGTCATGCCCTTGTTATTGTATGTCATATTGGAGACTACCTCAGATCCACAATTACTGCAAATAAACACCATGCAAAACCAAGCTCATCACATGTGAATGTTGGCTGCAGATACAGTAGTAAGAACGTATGACTGAGACATTATCATTTATATACATGGAAATGGAAGAGTTTCAAAGTGAAAGTTGATCCACTGATGACATGGACAATATTTTGCTCATAAGTTTAAATGGGTGCTTAATTACGCGGATCTAAGAACTGAATGCAGTTCCTTACCAGGCATTTATTATAAAGTAGATTGAAATTGACTGAACCTAAATTTGAATTTGGCCGTGGATAAGAACGGTGTTGATAAGAACGGTGTTGTGGAAAAGTTGGTATTTTCAGCATCTTTGCTTCTGATTTTGCACGTATCCCTTCAGCACTGGGGATGTATTATTTATTACATTTGAGGCTAAATTAATAATTGATCTTTAAGCTTTTCCATGGGGGAAAAGCTTGTGTGTAATAGTAACTCCTATGGGTTGCGCCCTTCATGAAAAGAAACTGCTGATTTGGCAACTCTGCTGTGCAACTTCTGAAAACTCTCGTTGCTGGTCCCAAGTGCCTGAAACCAAGTGCCTCCTTAATACAAATGCAGGCATTGTCAAAAAAAGCTAACAAGGGAATCAAAAATAATATCACCTCATGAAATTGCATCATTCCAACAGTGAACTGGAATCATGAGATGACATGTTCGGAAGCGCTACCCGGATGAGGTGATATTTATTAAATTCACGGTTATCCAATTAATTGTTTAACGTACATTTGTGTCCAGGGCACATGTTAACTACAGTTAGCATATTACCCATTTATGCGGCTGGATATTCACTGGAGTAATTTTTTGTTAGACATCTTATTCACAGGCACAATAGCAGTGTCCCAACCTGAGAAGTGAACCTGTATCATTCTGGTTGCAAGCTGCCTGCTATAACCACAATGCCATAGAGCTGTGCCACACCCACTTCCAGTACCCAGGCAAGCCAGGTTACCCTGAGCAGCAGCCACACCCAGGCTTCCAGCCAACACCCGTTTCATAAAATCTTCAGTCTGAGGGCTGTGTCTAATCCAGCCAGGCCATCTGGGAGGAAGTGAAGCTGAAGAGAAAATGTTTAAATCGATCAGGGCTGTATCCTCCTGGGGCCCAGGCTTTGACTTTCACAGAGGCAAAGAACAGTGGAATGTGATGGAAACCTCATTTGCCCTTCTATAGAGGGTGTGTGTGTGTGTGTGTGTGTGTGTGTGTGTGTGTGTGTGTTCGTGCAAGCATGTGTGTGAGAGAGAGTGTGTCTTTGTGCATGCATGTGCATGTGTGTGTTGTGTAACTTTGTGCTGTTGTTGGGAGGAGAGTGAGGCAGGTTGTAAAAAAGGAGTTGTAGCACCATAAATAAATTTCATAAATGTATTTATGATGGCCATAAATTTCACATAAAACCTAAGGAAATAAAAATATAAAATGTCATCTGCAGTTTCAAATACATGCTCGAAAATCAATTTATAATGAGGTCTAAAGTATGTCATACGAAGAAGAATGTACTACTCCATCTAAATGGTTAATAACAAATGCAAAAGTGAAGTGTTTTGGGCAATGTGAGCAGAGGTTGACATATGAACTAGCATTCCTATGCTTTAAAATGGTGGTTATCTGATCATTCTTGTAAGAGAGAGATGCTAGTATTGCCTTGTGGGCCAAAGACATGTGGCACAATATTGTGGCACTAAGTTTTGTGTTTCACTGAACTGATCTTGAATGACATTTTATTGTATTTCTCATGACGATGGGATTCACAATTAGATCTAGAAATTTAGTTTTCATGGAGAACAAGCACAAGGATTAACTGCTGTTTGTCAGGTAAATTACAGGTTAGCGTGTCAGAGATTAGATGTCATTGGAGACTAACATGCAGTATACAGCGTGACACTATTGTTCTGTTGATCTAAATCCATTTTAGTTATTCATGATCTGGGCTAGCTTTGTAAATATTTGTCCCTGGCTGTCTTCTCTTTAACTCAGTTTGCTTTCCATTTACGTTTAAGTAAATTAAGTCTTAAATTTCAGTGTTAATGCTTTTGTTTTGGCCACACTGACCATGCAGCGAGAAGGAATCAATAGGCAGGGGAGTTTTCTATTCATTCAGTTAGTAGGAACCCGCCTGACGTAACGATACCCGATAATGGCAATCAAGGAAAATGAATGGAGCCACAATTGTGTTTACCATGCAGGATTGCCACTTCTGGATGAAGCTGAAATGTTGCCGGACCACATTGTGAGAAATATTATAAATTCACAGTATAGTCATTGACCAGTAAAAAAGTGAAGGATGGAGGTGCAATTTTGGGAATAAAACCCTGTGGATCATGTTGTGAAAATATAAGAAGATACCTGTGATTGTTGAGAGGCACAAGCTACTCTATTTTAGGCAGCTGTGAGTGCCTCACATTGTGGGTGTTTTGCAGTATGTCACTGAACTATCTGCTGTATCTTTACCTTAAAGTGATACTCTACCAAATATTCAAAATGCATGAACCTTTTCTTACCTTGAATATAGCTGATATTTGAGGGACTTCTTAGCACAGATATTCATTAAGGTCATCCTTTTTAATGTTTGGTGCCAAAGTTCAGGTTGCAGACACATGATAATTCATGACTTATGAGTACATTACCTTTTTGGGAACCCCTGGGGAAGCATACATGGAAGAATTTTGGTAATCAGGTGCGAGGGGAGAACATATGTATTTCCACAAGGCAGAATAAATCACAGCAGCATGTTTACAGAGAACCAACATTTGTTCTGATTAGCAAGGAACACGTTTTGCAAAAAGGGGACTGATTAGGATACATAATGACAAGAGAGGATACAGCTGGTGACTTTTGCCTGGGACCATCTTGTTCTTGATGTACAACCAGTCATTTGCCAAGAAAGTAGGTATGGCAAAGCATCCCTTCAATGACCCTTATACTTCAGGTGGGAACCTTCAGATAGTAGACAGCCATATTTGCCAACACACTTCAGTTTGGTATGACACAGAATTCATTTTTACCAAAGACATAATGCTCTGCACGCTGTTAAATGAACTGCAGATGTTAAATGAAGTAATTTTCCATTATTCACCTGAATAGAGGTGACATTCAGCAGGGTGATGGGATAAATACTGCCCCTGTTGTTCACGGTTTTAGCACGGGGTTTTGTTCCATCTGCTCCGGCAAAAAGAATTCCCCACAGAGATTTCCGCTGTAATTGCGGGCTTCCTCAGATAGGAAACTGCGTGAGACTTCAATTGTGGGAATTAAAATTGAAATGCATACACTAGCAATACATTGGGTGCTAATGGTTAACTTGATAATTCTTCTGAAGGTTGCAGATAGATTGAAATAGTTCAAAACTTAATGCATGTGTTGACAATTGATAGTCGGAATATGCTGATCTCTTCCTTCGGTACTTACTTAACTGCACTTGAAGTGTTAGGCTGCATTGAGTGGGTTGTTCCGCTATTAATAGGTATTCAACCCATAGGCCAAACATTGCCCGGTGAAGAAAAAACTGTTTGTTTGGCAATGGTACTATCAACACCCAGGAGCAGTGTGCATGAAAGTGACTAGTCCCAGTATTATTATCCAGGGACAAGCCGTACCTACTGACCTACTTAAAGCAAGGCACACCAAGACACCAGATATATGCTTCTCAAGTGTCTAATAGCTATAACCCGATTTTGAAGCTGCGCTGTTCATTGTCAGTGGAGACTGTGACAAATTGATAGATTGCTAATTTACATCACATGCTATTGAGATATAAGAGAGCGTTGCAATTGGTGAGATTAGTTTGGCATTGTTACAGGGCCAATAGCTCTTTTGAACATTCACCGACCATTCAATTAAATTCAATACAAAGATAAAGTTGTGAATTACATATTTGAATTCATTTGTCTGTCTACAGCAAGAACTTAAAATAATAGATAATCCATTAAAAAGTATCTTAATTTAGAGTAAGACTAATTCAATTTTAAAAGTACTCTAAAATTTAATTGTCCATTTCCAGTTTTTGCCAGTTTCAGTTAAACAGAAAGGGAAATGAGAGACGTGTATTGTAAGGAGATGAAGCACAGGAACCTTGTTTAATTTGACTGGTTAATTACAGCAAAAGATGTCTTTGGAGACACAAAGGGACCACTCCTGGATGTAATTGCCATGAAACTAAAGCTCAGAAAACTAAAAGCCTTGATTTTTATGCAGGTGCACTTTCCATTATGTGCAGACACTAAAATGCCTGAGCAGTGATCAGTATCAATTAAATTTTAAATTTTAAGGAGATCAGCTGAACTGAAGTCTTTATATATATCAGTTCTTTACTGTATCATATCATGTCCATCATACATATAGTGTTGATAGGAAGATATGCATAGTGTTGAGAAACCATTTGCATGCCTCTGTACTCTTACATTTCATTACATGTCAGTCATTTCTAACTAAGTGCAAGAACATGGACATAGAGAAGAAAAAATAATGAAAAAAGTGATACTACCCACTTATCCCTACAGTCTCATCACAAGAAGGGGACACTGAGTTCAGCGGAGAATAAAATGCTGAATCATTGCAATCACTGCCAGAGGGATGCTGTAGTAGGTCTTTGTAGCTACACCATTCACACAAATGGAAGCATCCCACTCATATAATGGAAGTTCTGAAAAGAAGCCCTGCTGAATTCCAAGCATGTAAATTTAGCTCAGCACTCGCTTGTTATATTTAGATAAACATTCAGCATTCTGCTAATTAATGCCGGTGGAAAGCTGGAAGTGAGAATTGGGTTCTGGAGGGACTCCTGCGAACGCTGAAAACGTGCCATCACGTTGGGTCTGGAGAGCCAGACAGACATCATTTGCAATAATTTGCACTTTTCCGTGCCAGAAATCTCAAGATATGCACGCTCGTTTGACAGATATTAGGTCATTTTTTTCTATGCTCTATTAAAAGAAAGTGTGAGCGTGCATCAAAAAGCAAACTCACAAAAGGGAAAAAAAACACTTTATAACAGCTGACATGTAGTTTTTCCTTCACCTTTGGCAAGACCTCCAGGGGCATTTCTCATCTCCGTAGTCCTGTATTAGGGTGGCAGGACAAAGTGCTCTTGACTCATCAGTTAGACAGTGTATAGTCCAAAGCTTTAGGCAAAGCCTTTTTTTAACTAAATTGTCCAACACAATCCTGATCCATCACAGAAGTGAAATGCATTTTGGGAAGTTTTTGGAATTTGTCTCCATTATCCGTTCTTGTTTCTCACTGTCCCATGTTCCTGGTGATTTTATTCATAAACAGCTGCCATTCATATGTACAGTACAACTTGTCTGTTGTGCTTAGATGCTACTGTGTTGTTATATTTATATTTATTATATTTATATAATAAATATAATATTTGTTATATTTATATATATATTGTTTTTAGTTTTATATGTTATATAAAACATGCATAAAAACATCACATATCTCTAATTATGTAACACATAACATAACAAGTATGAATTCTGTGTATCACTTTGTACACCCTTATGACAAGAGAAAATAATAGAGTAATGTAATAATGTGATAGTGAAGCGTGATTACAGATTTTGAAACATTATGGTATTGCTGTTAATCTACAGGTATATGGGCAAAGTGCTCATGTCCGGCTAGTCTGCTTTTGAAAATCACATTGTTAAGCAATGCCTTGTTGCTCAGTATGGGAATAAACCATTTTTGACCGTACCGGGATATTGGGGAGGAGAGACCTGGGTATCGTTCTGCAGGTGAGGATTTAGCAGCTTATTACGCTCAGTTACGCCTGTGTCACAGTGGCATGAAATTCAAATCTAGCATATAGGCACTAAGAGCTGAATCCCTGGCCCTAAAGGAAAGGAGTGTTCTGTCAGTGAATATGTTCTCTCCGTGTAGAAGGCATTGATCTAAATGGCCATGCCCACTGTGCAGCTACCAAAAATGCACAATTACACACTGCACAGTGCACAAGGAAGAATAGAAATGCTAAAATTACGAGTGTAATTTTCAAAACAAAAATGCAAAAATCTGATCTAAATTTTCCCACCATACACCGTGTAGGATCTCTGGAGACATTTTTTCATATATATCCTACATTGTATTTCCTCTCTATTCCTGTGAAATGCACCACACAGCCCACCAATAACGCTCTACTGAGGCTGACGCAATTCTTACCCTAGCATTGTATAGTGACTCCAAATAGATTCTTTTGACCTCTGCTGCACAGAGAGTAGATTTTACTGTGTCATTACTGTTATTGTTTTTGATTGATGCAGAGCTTGTGTAGTTTATGTTGGATAGATCAGGGGGAGCTGATTGCCTTTTGGGGCTTTCGTCTGTCTGTGAGCTATAAATAGCTCTGTTTTGACAGCAGGTCTCTGAGCTCTACATGAAAGCAAAATCGAGGCTCTTAAAAGGAAGCATATTTCCATCATTAAGACAGAGTGTTGATAAACAGACACAAGCTGGAGGCATGCCGTAGGCTGTCCCAAACTGGATATGTTTTAGTTATTTTTATTTGATATGATTTTTACAGGCTAGGTTGTAGTGTAATCGCTTGTGAGTGGTTCACTTAAATGTTCACATTTCTATTTGCTGTTGAGAAACACTGCAATTCACAGGGGTACTGTTTTTTGCTGTGATTTGTATTGGTAGTAATTTATGTAATATTAGGACTCCGCAAAACCCTCTTTGTTTTTCTGTTTCATTGAAGCATTCTGCCCTCCATCATGAATATTTTCCTCACACCGGTGATTGAGCCTGCATCTGACAAACTGTGCTATGAATAATGCCACTACGGTGAAATCTGGTTTAGTATGACATCAATAAATAGCACACACTGTGTTCTGATAACACTTAACATTCATAAATCTACAGGGCATGAGGTTCTGACATTTACATGTCTCCTTTTCACCTGGAAAGAATGAATGTTTAACCACATGTGGTCTGGGGACCCAGGCGGTCTATAACCCTGTAAGCACCAAAGACCACTTGTAATGGTCTGCCTTTTTGTGCTATACTCTTTATCTTAAGAAGCAACACTGGGCTGTACAACAATTCTCAGGTTTACAGACGGGGTATACAAAATTTGGCAGATCATCAGGCAAACAGAGTAACTCATAGTCATAAGATACACATAAGAAAACAGAATATAACAGATAAGTAAATGCAGAGTTGAGAGAAATAAATAAACAAGCTTACACAAAGACTCTCATGAAGTCAAACAGTCTGCCATTTATTTTGCCCTGGCTCTTTAAGAGTTCTCATTGCTGTACGTTTGTTAAAAGAGTGACGCAAAACTGCATGGAATGCTGGGAAATTCTTTTCTTCCGGGATGTTGCTTAATGAGTTATCCCCGCACGTACCAAAGAATTGTGACAGAACCACAAAGCGGGCCGTTATTTGTAATTCCACCAATTTCTTCATTAAGCACTGAGGTGCACGGCACACTCCACTGAGGTCTCGTCGTTTTTATTATTGTCTTAACGCCCACTTACACCTAGCGGAGTCGCACGTTCCCCCAATCTTCCTCACCTCGCCGACATTACCGTGGAGGGAGCGAGGGCCCCCTGGCTAACATAGACTGTCACACGCTCTGCCATGAACAGTTCGCTCCCAGTCTCCTCCCCTAGCGCCGTGGCTCCTGAGAGAAGGCTGAGATGGCCCTCAGACCTTCATCGAGGCAGGGCCACGCTGCACATTGAGCGCGTTCCGAGAGCGTTCTGAGCGCATTCCGAGTGCGTTCTCAGCGTGTTCTGAGTGCGTTCCGAGTGTGTTCTGAGCGCATTCCGAGTGTGTTCTGAGCGCATTCCGAGTGTGTTCTGAGCGCATTCCGAGTGTGTTCCGAGTGCGTTCTGAGCGTGTTCTGAGCGCGTTCCGAGTGCGTTCTCAGCGTGTTCTGAGTGCGTTCTGAGCGTGTTCCAGGCGATATCTCGGCGGCTCTCCGTCTGTCCAGCACGGCCCTCGTTAGCGTGGAATACCCCAGAGCGTGCGCACATCTCAGGAGCGCTCACGCTGTTCCAATGTGCTGAATGCACATGATGGGATCTGGGGGTGAGTGGGGGCTGGCCGAATCTGACCCGGGGGGGCATTGCTCCATTTCTTTCATCCCTGATTACCCCACCTGCCCATCAGGTCCCATCATGACCTGTGTGTCCCTCTTCCAACAGAGAGGCCAACTGCTGTTCTCTTAGAGATGCCATCTATAAGGAGCATATACATTACAGAGTGTAATTATGCAGTAAGCCCCATAATGCTTTGCATTTTCAAGATGAGGAATTCAAACCATGAATGATTGTTGTGGTTTTAGTTATTTATCATTGTCATGTATGTTGTACATGAGGTTTTTGTTATTGGAATGTTTGTCGTATCTGTAAAAAAACTGAAACCTCTGACTGTGTAAAACTGCTCTATCAGAGAGGATATACAAGCTAATGCAAGAGAGAGAAATTTCAGATTTTAAAACATATTTGCCAATTAAATTAGATCAATCAATCTTCTTTATTTATGGGAGGAAGGAGTAGAGTGATAGATATATATACAGTGTGAAAGTGTATTAAATGGTATAAGCTGCCATTTAAAAGTGTTTGTTTCATCTGCAGGATCTGAATTTCTGTGCAATACTCACATAATCCCCGTGAAGAACGAGGAAGGGGTGGTGATGATGTTCATCCTGAATTTCGATTATGTCGTGGACGAAGGAAGCAGCGACTCCTTAGAGAAGCTGAACCACACGTCCCCTGCCAAGTCCAACCACAGTGAGTACCCTGCCAAGTGCCATTTCCTCTGTTACACAATGTGTAAGCCTGAATGTGCTTCAAGAGACCAGAGTCACACGTGTTTCGTGTACCGCCATGCGCATCACCAGACGTCTCAGTACAACAAGATGGGGGGCATTCTTTCATATCAAAGCCTCCCTTTCTTCTTGTCCCCAACACAAAATGGGAGCAGAGATCCTTATTTTACGACCCTTTTACCAGAGGCGATCAGGGATGGTCCGTGTGCGCTCAAAGGAAACGCAGAGCCAGGGACTGTGTAATGGGGGAGCCAAGATGCCCCACTTTGATATCAGCCTCTTGCAGATGTAGGGGGAGATTATCTGCCATCACCTCTACAGGATCTGATGTACTGTGCCCTCTGGGGAGATTTGACTCTCCGCATCTGACTCTGGGAGAGGAATTGCAAATAATTCATGAAATCATCTTATTTTTTTTTCTATCCGCGCACGTGACGTCGTAATGCACTTTTGACCTTGTTGATCAGATATAAGGGGCTCGTAACACCATGTTCCGCCGCAGTTCGTCTGACAAATCCACTGTCAGTCCACATCACTGGGCTTCGGCAGTTGTGTAGCCCAGCGGTCCCTGGTGACATCTGTAGACAGCACACCTGTCCCCCGCACCTGGCTTGCGGCCACCACCTGCTCCCTAAGAGCACCAATAAGCTGTGAGGAGCGTCAATCCAACGGCTGAATTTTACCCCTGGAAACATGATATTAGCCCCCCTTCTTCAGCCTGGTATTAGCTTAAGGTTTTCCCCGTGAATCCAAGCTCTGCTGAGAAAACTGAATGATTCTTTCATCTTGGCCCTTATGATAGCAGGTCTAGTATAAAGGTAGTGCGGATTTAAGACATATCTCTTGTATTCTGACGAAAAAAGCCTGAAGTGGACCTCTCATCCTTTTCCATCAGTGCGCTCCCCTGTCTCTCCTCTCCCAATTAATCCCATTGTCCGACACTAAGCATTTCTTCAGGGCCCCTGGCCTCCCCTTCGTGAGCTGTGAAATGTAAAACGGCCCCGTGGTAAACGAGTGAGGTCATCCCCCGTCTCACGGTAATTGGCCAGGAAGCCCTTCATGGCTTTCTCTTGCACTGAAACGGGCTCCCACACAGCTTTCCGAATCTCGCTCTGCCAAAAGAAATGGGGGTTCCGTAATTGGCTTCCGCATCAATGAAAGATTATTTTTCATGCTTTTGTGGGTATGTAAATGGTGTCTGTCCGTGGCACGGCTATCCGAAAGATTAATCTAATGGCCTCGTCCTTTTGCGTTCATTGGCTCAGGCTGTTCAGAGCACAGTGTGTAACTCCAGCTAAAGACAAGATGGAGCAAACTGCTCTTTAAAGCACAATATTTTACACCTGGTGGCAGTTTTCATTCGTAGCTAATGGACATTTAAAGCTACTAGGAGATCAGTTAATTTAATGTGGCTCAACATTTTCCACGCGTGAGGATGCTGGATTCGCATAAAGGCAGCAGTAATTATTTTTCATTTTAATTTCAAATTACGTGTGCTATTCTTATGCATATTAAGCAAAACAGAAGGGACTGTTGGTAAAACATCATCTAGAGCGAGTGGATGGGAGATGCCTTTCGCAAAACTGCTGATGCCAGGAAGCATTTCCAGATGTTGGGCACTGTTCGCCTGATTGCGAAGCACGCCGAGATTTCCCTGGGCTCCACGTTCGGCCTGCTGTGTAATTCCTGGAATCCCTGACTTAATTTCGCCGGTTTTCTTTAGTGCTAGTTATTTCTGAATGTTGAGTGACAGAGCGCCAGTAATTGAGCCCGGGGCACTGTTTGTTTACTCTCCCCTTTGCTGCGTGTCACGGGGCGTAAATGTCAGTGGAAAGTCTCTTCAGTCCCGCTGTTTTGAGGCGCGGGGCTTGAGTATCACCACTCACTGAGCACAGCGCAAGTGCCCAACGCAGCACCAAGCAGGGACACTGCGTCTACAGCAGCCAGGGCTGTGGAGGCAGCAGTGTGTATGTGTGTGTGTGTGTGTGTCTGTGTGTCTGTGTAACAGTGTCTGTCTGTCTGTCTGTCTGTCTGTCTGTCTGTGTGACTTGTGTGATTCTGTGTATGTGTGTGTGTCTGTCTGTGTGTGAGAGAGAGAGTGTGTGTGTGTATGTGTGTGTGTGTGTGTGTGTGTGTGAGAGAGAGAGAGTGTGTGTGTGTGTGTGTGTGTGTGTCCATGTGTGCACGTGTGTACGTGCCCCTTTCTGCTGCTCTTCACAAAGCTAATCAGAATGGATTATTTGCTACTATAACTGAAGTCCTCTCTCAAGGCTCAAAAGAACAAAGGGCAGTGAATGGGGGGAATTAGCACATGGTCCAACAGATAAGCAGCGCCTAAGACCAACAGATTCAGACCAGAAATGTTGTCTAGGAAACGGTACATGTTCAAGGAGACACCAAAGCACAGCCGTTGCCCGCCTTCATCTAAAATATGCTTTCATTACTTCAGGGGAAATGGGGAACTCAAATCTAATTATTATTCTATGCAAATATATCCTGTGGTATCATAGCAACAAGCAAAAACGTCCATGTAATGGAGCATAATCCCCTGATTTCTGTCTGCTGGGTTGCACCACATTCACTGCGCTCAAGGTGAGTTCAGTGCCACCCAGATCCCAGCTTTAATTTGCCACCTCTGCATAACAGCAACAGCGAAGTATCTCACCGCTGTATAGGAAAACATTTGGAAAGCACGAGTTTGATGTGTGAGAATAATGCTCTTCGCTAATGGAAAATCGTCATCCAATTAAGAAATTCTCTGGTTTCGTTCTGTTTTGTTACGTGATATTACCATGTATTGTGAATGAGAGCGTGAAGCTCTATCCTATTAAAATGACACTATTAGACACCCACGCTTGAGAAATGAATCACTTAAAAGACAATCCATTCACTGTAGGCTCTGTCTGCAGAGGAAAGAATTAGATTTAGCACTTCCAGCGGTGCGATTCGTCATTGTACTTTTGCATTTTTCGGTCTCTTAATTTCATGTACAGAAATGATGTAAAGCAGTAGTTTCTCATTCTGCGGGTCCCCTTGTGAACTATTGCATCTAATTTTGCAGTAAGTCAAACTGGTGACTTAATAGCTGCTCTAGGAAATGGCAGATGACTGTGTTGAGAGCAACTGACCCCCGATGGCACATAAAATTAGACACACTTCTTTATTCTGTGCACTGTGAAAATAGGGGGTGTGATGGACTGAAGTATAAAAAGAGATCATGTCTTCCAGTTTTATGGTTTCAAAGACCTGCTCCACTTTCCCTGGGTGTAAAGGGTCTACAACAACACAAGCAGGGAAATTTCATGCTCCCATTCCAGCTGAATTTGTACAAGATAAAGAGGTGGATAATGTGTTACAGCAGCCCTGTTAGAGCACTGGTGCAGAAGCCGCCTTGAATGTAAACTATGGTTGACTTAATTTTCCACAGTATAGCAGTATTTAGACTGTAGATTTCAAGTGGAAACTGAAACGGTTTAGCCGTTAGATACATATTTAGTCACTTTGTAAGGGGCATGACTCATTTACCCATATAGTTTTGTGAATATATGGTAATATTTGCAAATAATGTAAAGATAAACTTGTAAGTCACTTTGGGTAAAAGCATCTGCCAAATGAATACATGTAAATGTAGAATAAACAATATGCACGATCATACTATGCATGATTTTGAACCTAAATATGATTGAGTAAAAGAGGAGTAAACCTGGCTAATGAGTGGAGACAGAATAGCTGCATAACCCAGAGGTTCCAGTCATGGCTCTGCAGACTGTGTTTGCTAGTTTATGCTAAGGCAAGTGCTGCGCTAAGGTAATTGCGTTTGATTAAGTTGTTAATTAAATATTGATTAGATTTGACCTCTCATAGTTTTTCATTATTTGATAGAGAAGTATATTAATTTTCATTTTATTTTTTGTTAAATTGTGTCAATTTAGCAATTGGTAATTCAGATTAGTTGTTGTAGGTCCTGAAACAATTAATTAAACTGCCAGTTAAGCTTTATTGTTAAAGCCCTCAGTTTTGATTAAGAGGGAGGCATCAACAAAAATTAAGCTGAAGAATCGTCCTTACATTTATGTTTGTAAACTCAGAAACACCTCCAACCACATATTGATTTAGCAAACGAATAACTGCCAACTGGCCAGCACTTAACTAACCACTCAGTTGCACAATTCAAGACAAGCTTGAATGAAAACCCCTGGATCAGGACTCAGAAATGAACCACTTATGATGGAGAGTTTCTTCTCTTCTGTTGAGAAACCTAGGAACATTGAACCACGCAGCTCACCAGCGATACTCTGAATGAGAAGACTGGATGAAGATACTCGATATTGTGCCCTAAGAAACCATTTCAATGTTATGTCTTAATGCCTGGTTGAGTGTGATGGGTGTATTGTGTTGATTATTGTGACATTAATGTATATAAGGGTAATCAGCACAAATGCCATTTGACATGCTGTAAAGATGGCGCTGAATGATGGCAAAATCATATTTCTCTATGCAGTTTCACTGGCTCATTTTCTACTGTTTAAATGAGCAATTAAATGCACAACATCAGTCTCTGAGGCATTTAAAATGTATTTTCCCATTCCATAACATGTCTTTGAAAAGAGAGCTCTAATTATAAGATGGGAATTAATAAGATTTGTTATATGAAGGTCAGGCTTAACTGTCAAGCTCAACAGTGTACGTAAGAGTACAGCTTAACAGTGTAAGTAAGATTCATGTGGTGCAACAGCACAACAAGCTCATAATATGCTAAGTATTATATATTGTATATAATATACAGTATAATATAGTATGATCACATGATAAGGTGTGTGCTGTGCTGTCATTTAAATAACAGAATTAATACTAACTTTAAATATTAATACTAACTTTAAATTTAGAAATAATTATGTTACAACAATGTTTCTGATGGTGTTTACTTGAAAAATTAATTACATTTTAATGAAATTTGACTTAAGGTCCTGCTGCTGCCATGTCTGTGAGTAGATGAGTTATAAAAAATCAAATAAATAATTGAACAGTCCCAACAAAAAAAAAAAAACTTCCAGTAACATAGAGAGGTTTGGAATTTGCTTAAGCTATGTTTAAAAATAACCAAGTTGGAAGGTGATTTAGGCATTTTTTTTCTGTTTTAAAACAAAAAGCTCATTTTCATTTCATTTTTAAAAGAAACGTAAGTCATATTTAAATAGGTGTATGATTATTTAACCAGTTCCTTTTGTCACCAGTTTTCAAGATTAAATTCATGCTGCAGTCAGTACAACACAATCATCTTATGTAGTGAGAGAGAAAAACATCATTTTGTGTTTTGACTGTATGGACATTGTATAGGCACATTGAGAATGGCATGTTTCAGACATCATGATTCAAGTGATATTAGAAACAGCGAATGTTGTTCAGGGTTTGATTCAATGTGTAAATTATGCTTCTATTTGGGAGTCGTACTTTCTTTTGCCATCTCAAGGTATACAGTAATCCTGCACTGGTGTTCTTGTTGGACAGTATTCCTGTTTATACTCAGTTATGTAAATTGAACTGTAATTTCATTTTGAACACGCAAAGCACAAATCACAAAGTAAAATTGTATACAAGATATACAAGTTATGTTTTGACAGACATTTGTGATGTATTACATGTTCGCTGCCATTTCAGAAATTGGTTCATAATAAATAAGCGTTCTGAAATTGACTGTGCTGAAAAAAAAACGATGCTAAAGAGATGTTCATTGTGGCTGGTTGTTGCTCAGGTGCCACAGGTAAGCTATTTTTAAAAGCACAGCACATGAGGATACGTGTGTGTCAGCAGAGGCCTCCATAAATAGCACGCGCTCTCTCTCTCTCATGCAGGAAAGGGGAGGTTTTTCAGATTATGTCTGCCTTCCTGGGCTCTCCTGGGCGCCAGTAAACAGTCGCTGCCCCAGGAGGACCCGGACGCCGTCATGGTTGACACCCCCCAACGGAGCGACGACTCAGCCGCCATGCAGGACTACAGATCCCCCACCAAGGAGAGCTGCAGCCCCTCGGCGGCCGACGACACGCGCGCTCTGATTGGCTGCCGGTGCGCCACGCCCATCAGCACGTCAGGACCCCTGGACCACTCCTCCCCGAAACGGCAGTGGGACAGGCTGTACCCCAACCAGCACCAGTCCACCACCTGCCTGGCCCAGACCGCGTCTCACGACAGTATCTGTAGCATGAGGCGGGCCTCGTCCGTCCAGGACATGGAGGGTTTTAGCTCCAACTCGAAGGGCGTGTTCAGAGACCGGCACGCTAGCGAAGGTACAGCCCTCTCTTCCAAACCACCGGTACCCCTCTCACACCAAACCCACAAGGAGCTGGGGGCCCAGCTGATCTGTTCACATAGATATTGTGGATTATGATGGTGTAGTACAGATGTCCAAGTCTACATGTACTGTACAGCATTTACATTACATTACATTATTGATGTTTAGCAGATGCTCTTATGCAGAGAGAGTTACATAGGTTGCAATTTTATCTAACTATACAGCTTGATATTTGCTGAGGCATTTGTGGGTTCAGTACCTTGTCCAAGGGTACAACAGCAGCACGCTGGAGGAGAATCGAACCAGCAACCTTTCAGTTTCGAACTCTGCTCCTTACCACTACACCGCACTGTTTACTTTTAACCGTAAACTTTCCATATAATATTACTGTAACATACTGTGTCAGCACTGCAGAGTTGTGTGATAGAATTGTGTGTGAGGATGGTATAGGTTTTATGAAACTTTTTTGACTGAGAAAATCCATCATTATCGATATCTTCCTTTCTCTTCTTTTCAACAAAACGATGCAACATTTCAGACAATGGTCGTACCTTCAAAGGTAACATCATGCTCTCTACACGTCAGTGTGAGACTGTGTATCGGACTGCTTGATGCATGTTTTCCATGAAAAACAGTTCGAGTGTAGATTGAAACTGGATCTCTGTGAAATGCACTTTGGGAATGTTTCTGAGAGTAGTTCATGGACGTGAGGTTCTCAGTGTCATGACCTCCCTCAGTGCTGTAGGTTACTGTGTAATGCATCTGAATGCAAGTGCTTGCAGTCTACTCCCTTTGCTCGGTATAAACACATTGACCTTCTGTAAACCTGCATGGAAAAAGGCTTGCTTTCAATTTGTCTTTGTCTGAAAATCAATATCATTTGAATGCTGTGCCCCCCTCATACCTTCTCCTAAAGTATAAATGTCCCTTTGTTAATGCATTTTTCAAACCACCTCAGTGTAACATAGACTGAATGTTACCATATTCATTACTACAGACACCATATGTATCATTGGAATACAACAGAAATTTAGAAAGGTACAGTATATCAGTCATAGCCATGAGTGTGATCAGCTTGTGGTTATCATAAAAAAGTTCATCCTAATTACCATGAAAGTAGTTCTGAGGCTCCATTATAAATTCTCTTGACTAATGAGCAAGTCCTCTAGCTCACTCTGTTCTTCTGCTCATTGCTGTCTTTGTGTAGCAGTAAGTTGGGAGCTGTTTATTGCTGAATCATCAATAGAAGACCTGAATTGAACTCTTCAGCTTCTCAAATTCTGTAGTCCTATTTTGTGGGGCTGGAGGGATACTTGTGTACATGACATTACGTTACATTCATTAGGCAGATGTTCTTATCCAGAGTGACTTCCAGCACAAGAGAACAGAAGCGTACCCATTCAAGTTAAATAAGCAATAGGGTCAGACCAGGCCAGCAACACTCCCAGACCAGTGAATGTGAGCACAACACCATTCAAGCACTAGCAAAGATAACGAAGTTAAACAACAAAGCCTCGGAACTAAGGGAAGCCAAGTACATACACTACCATACATCACACAGTCACTAGATCACAGTATCTGTAACACATCGCGATACTACACATAAAATAAGCAGCAAGTAATACAAGTAAGAAGCACTGCCTTAAGAACATCGACCAGCCTTTTTTTCCTTTTTGGTGATGGTAATGGTGCAAATAAAAGTATCCTCCCTACCTTATTATTTAGCTGGCATCCTATGGGAACCATATTTTGCTTATGGTCATCCATCTTTCCAAGAATGCTTCAGTCTTGGCTAGAGAGAAACTAAAGTGCAAGCAAATTATTCAACATGCTGAGTGTTTTGGGAAGGATCATGTTATGACTCTTCACATGTTGTTAGGGTGACAGGGAGTAAAGAATATGTGTGAAAAGCATGACACTTGTATCTTGGTGGTGTCAGCGCTGTACTGTTGGGGGATCTTTCAGGCATGTATAAGCCTGTACACAAGTTCTTACACAAGTTCATGTGTAAGAGTTCAAAATGATTAAAATTGCAGCTGGTCTGCTACAGTGGTGACTTCAGCCTTCTTACATTTGAATATTGTAGGAAGCTGCTGTATGTGAGAGGTACTGCAAAGGATGGACTGGTTAAGACATTCCCACCTATCCTCATACTAAAGATCCAGAGCTCTATTACAGTCTGATATGCGAGCCATTGCAGTTCTGTCTCCTTACACTTTCCAGGCCCGTTCAACCACTTGAAATCCAGTCTGCTGGGCTCCACTTCCGACTCCAACCTCAACAAGTACAGCACCATCAACAAAATTCCCCTCATCACCCTCAACTTCTCGGAGGCTAATAACGAGAGGAAGACGGCATCTCCCCCATCATCTGAGAAAACCATCATCGCACCAAAGGTCAAAGACAGAACGCACAATGTCACGGAGAAGGTCACGCAGGTAAGACATCCCTTGTGGGTGTATAATTGATTCATCAGAATTTACTTTTTCCTTAACTCTGAGGAACATATTACAAGTAAGTTCTACATATTTTTGCCTTATTTTACTTATTATTTTCCTTAATTAATGTGATACATGTGTAATCATGTGAAAGAACTGGAAAACTGAGAAAATCAGACCTGTTTATTTTTATACATTTCTCTATTAGAACCTATTGCTAAAATCATGTGTACAGTCATGATGAAGCTTCTAATACATGGAAAGAGCTATGATATTCAGTTTCTACCCCACTGGCTCCATTCACCGGCTTTTCAGCTCTGTATTACTCTCTGAGGGAGGTACAGACATACAGGATTGCAGTGCCAAATCCAAACCAATCAGGTGTTTTGTATTTTTCACAATAGTTGGGCACAATATTGATTCCCCAGCAGACACCATTATCCAGGGCAACCTTCCTGTTTTAAATTTTATCCATACAGCATGATTATTATTGAAGCATCTCAGATTAGGCTTCTTGCTTAGGGATGTGTAAAGCAGGGTCCTATTCTGATCCTTTAAACCTTTCACCTTCTGGTTGAAAGATCAGTTCTCGGGACCTCTCTGGCCCTCTGGGAGTCTTGCACAGTTGCCAGCCTTGGCTATGGCAGCAGTAACCGCATCATCGGTTGGCTGGTTTGTTTGTTTGTATTTCAAACACTTGAAGTCTGTTGCGGGACAGATGGCACGCGTCGCACACAGATGGCCTTTTTCATCATTCCAGGTGTTACTTTATTTTTAGATGTCAGAGACACTCTATGAAAACTTTATGTGGCTTTGCTTTGGGAGATTCTGTGTGCACAGTAGTGAGCATCTCACAATCACAACAGATGTCTGTGACAATACACTCCCCTACAACAGCAATGTGGGACTCAGTTCCCAAATGTATGTTCCTGACACTGAGACAACAGATGGGGGTTTGGCTGGGTGATGATGGTGATTTGGCATAATGTACACAATATTAAAACTGTCACTCACGGGTTTAGTGTCATTTCTACCTTTATTCCTTGGATTTATATATTTATGTCTTGAGAATCTAGTGCATGTATTGCCCTGTGGGGATCCTGACCTGTAGACAGTCTATTCACAGTTGAAGGACAAAATAAATCAAAAAGCTTGACTTTAAGCGCATTTGAGATTTTATTAACAGCTTCATGGAAATGTTCTAAGAGAAGAATGTTCAGTCTCACATCGTCCACCTTTGATCAGTCAGCTTTAATATGATTATGATATTATCATAATCAATGGGGGCGGCAGTGTAGCATGGTGGTAAGGAGCAGGACTCGTAACTGAAAGGTTGCTGGTTACATTCCCCGATGGGGCACTGCTACTGTACCTTTGGGCAAGGTACTTAACCCAGAATGACCTCAGTAATTATATATAAGAGCACAAGAGTAGATTCCAGAGATTCCAGTTCTCCTCCATGTGTAGATTAGCAACTGTTGTCTTATTAATACAAATGTCAGTGCTCAGCATGAGCCAGAAGGAGGAGGGCCAAGTCGTTCCTACACTTAGCTTTGTTTGACAGTAACAAATGCAATTCCCAAGACCTGAAACAATGACAATCTATCTGCAGAAGACGATGCTTTCATTCACAAATGCACATCTGCTACTGTTCCATCATGTTCTCTGTTTTGGAATCTAGTCATTGAGATTCCCACGTTTCAGAGTGATCATAGCGTGTGGCACTGAATACATATTGCCTGCCCTGCCTGCCAAGATGCAGAGAAATATTTATAATTCATGTCTTCCATTGCGGAAAAATGCGCTGAGGCAACACACAAAAAAAAAAATACCACTGCCTTCATCATTTCCAATGTACTATTTATAAGGGAAAGGGGCTGTCGTCTGCCGGCTGTCAGAGCTCATTAAATCCAGATGGGAATTACAGCATTTGCTGATTGTTAAATTACAGCGTACCTCGGCTAAGTGCAATTAATTAACAATAAAGACAGAATACTTTATTGATCCCCACAGCAGGAAACAAACACTGGCAATAACGATGCACTTTTGCCTGCAGACATACTCTGTGGCTCGTAGGACAGTCCATGACTCAGTGCCCAGTTCTCACTGGAGACCACTCCTCCTTCATGAAACTGGTCACACTGAAACCGGATTAAACCAGTTGCGTATGAAGGCATGCCTAGCATTCACTATAGCGTTTCACGTTTCACATTAGCGTTCACATCCCTGAGCAGGGGGGTTAGCTGTATCATCAGCTGGGAGGATAAAGTGCTTTCTCCATAACCGTTAGAAAAACGCGTGTCTCATATCTACTTTTGGGCTAGGTCTCGTGTAGTAGTGCCTTCCTTCAGTGCAAGGGTCCCAGCAGAGACAGCTCTTGCTGTTTAATTTTTCACCAGTAATGCTACCTGTGATGCAATTTCTTCTGGACTGAAGGGGGTCCAACCTGTGATGTTTTTTGCCAATCATTGAACCCATTTGAAACCACCCAGTCAGCCTGACAGCAGCCATTCCGACTCAGCTTCAGACTGCAATTTTCAGAACAGTCTGCAAACTGAATTCTCAGTTTCAGCATTTCATACTGGTAAAGCCTGCAGTCCCTGCCAATTCACAGGCAGGGAATCTACAAGGCGATCCTGATACTATCGTGTTGCTTCGTCTCTTGAAATCACTCTGTGCAATAGGGTAAACACTTTAATTCGACTCCCCATTCATATATCGAAAGCATCCAAATGGCTAGTAACACAGTCAGGGATGATCACTATCTGATTTTCCTCAGTTTTGTTCAGTTTCTAGGCCAAACCTGTACGCTTTCCAAGTTATGACTGTTATGACCACACAAATTTATTTTGTTTGCATGGTGTAAGTATCACACTGAATTACCATTAGATCTCCCTGCTTGTGCAGAAGTCTAACAGTTTGCCATTCTTTAACTAAGGCACACTTTAAATATCATCTTTGTCAGTGTCAACTGATGCTATATACCTTCTACAACAACAATAATCTTTTAAAATGGAAACATTCTTTATGATATGGAAATAATTTCAGCGTGACTACTTTGTAGACGATCAGTGTATTGAAGATAGAGATAGCAATCACTAATACTCTCTATAAAATTGCAAAAACACCATTATAATTATGTCTGTTTAAATGTCGTATTGTCACATGTATAACATTGATAGCATTTTACTAAACCTTTTGAAATCTTTTAATAAAACAGGAAATGTACTGTTCTGAAAATACTGTCACTAAAATGTTCCTGTGCTTCTTACAAAGGTGATTTGGGGTTTTACGTGACAGCTGAACAAGTTGTAACGCGATCGCGTTTGACATGTTGCTACCCCACACGTCTCCCGCTGTTGCTATAGGTGCTCTCACTGGGAGCGGACGTGCTGCCGGAGTACAAGCTCCAGACGGCGCGCATCGACAAGTTCACCATCCTGCACTACAGCCCGTTCAAGGCGGTGTGGGACTGGCTGATCCTACTGCTGGTCATCTACACCGCCATCTTCACACCCTACTCCGCCGCCTTCCTGCTCAACGACCGCGAGGAGCAGAAGAGGCGCGAGTGCGGCTACTCCTGCAACCCGCTCAACATGGTGGACCTCATCGTGGACATCATGTTCATCATCGACATCCTCATCAACTTCCGCACCACCTACGTCAACCTCAACGAGGAGGTGGTCAGCCACCCGGCCAAGATCGCCATCCACTACTTCAAGGGCTGGTTCCTCATCGACATGGTGGCCGCCATCCCCTTCGACCTGCTCATATTCGGATCGGGGTCGGATGAAGTAAGCTGTCGCCGGTGCATTTTTTTTTCCCTCCATCTTAATAAAATAGAATGTGTTCTCCAGACTCTTAAAATAGCACATCCCATCAATTGCCTCTTGTTTTTATATTGGATTTTTTTTTTTTAATTCGCTAAACCTAGACTCATGGCCTTGGGCTCCTTCTTATTGCCCTAATGCTTCTGTCTCGGCTCTGAAACAGCTTACGGCATTAAATTTCATGGTGGGGTTTTTCTTTTTTTTTCTGAATGGACATTGCTTTGAGTCTGTTCTCGTGGATTAATGGCTTACCAAACGGCAATCAATGCAGCATTTAAATGAGCTTGTGAGACCCGGTGTCTTTATTTGCACGGCTTCATGCACACATGAATTTGAGTTCTGCAGGCAGGGTGCTTCTTTGTTTGTTTGTTTGACCAGCCATTTACCTTCAGGGGCAATAGCTGCTTCAACAATTTGTACTGCACGTTGCTGCAGCGTAATGAGGCAGCAAGTGCATGAGTTTCCAAAATAATGACCACTCCCACAGTAGCTGAGTAAGAGGTAAACTGTAACCAAGAATAAAACATCCTAAGAGCAGCTAAGTCTATTTATACATTTATACAAGGCTATAAAAAATATGTACATCCAGACTTGAGAAGCTGTCTATATGTACATTTAGGCTTGAGAAGCTCTGTATATGTACATCCAGACTGGAGAGGGTCTGTACTAAAATGTTGAAATGATTAACCCAGATTTCATGGGGAAATTTTCATATGAGTTTCTGACAGGTTAGTCGAGATGCAGCCGGCGAGAACACCAGTGACTGAAGCACGAAAAGGTTTCGTTCCCTTTCCAGCTGATCCTTCTTATTAATATATAGGCCATTATTAAAGCTATCGAACAGACCATCCTTTGGCTCGATGCCAGTAACACAACTTGCTTGTCGTGACAAATTGTTTTGCCTTTGGAAAGCTTTTGCTTGCGGCTATTAAAGGGTAATTGGTGGAGATTTGTATTAGTTTGTTTTATCGATCAGTTGTTGCAGGGTAGTGGGAGATATTTATCACAACTGGAGGGAGAAAGTGCGTTTGTATCTCTGATCTTTCAAAGCCCAGCCAGAGTTCTGTCTCACGAGCACAACGCTGTACAACCAAGCCACGTGAGTTCATGTGTTCAAGAGCTCCCAGTGGCTATCCTGTCTCCTCTGACAGAGGAGAGGGTGTTATAATGGGTGTTATAATGGGTGTTTTAACTGGACCCTTAATTGTATCGCTGATAACTAGTTAAGTCTCCCAACAGTTCTGGAACGTATCTACATGGTGAACAGTTAGCTAACAGCCTGCATAAACAAGGCAGTGTTCTAGGAAATGTTAACACAGTTGAAAATGCAGGAATGCCAAGATCATAACAAGTTCTGCACAGTAGGATACAGAGTGTCCCTACGCAAATGGAAAAACAATAATGAAAAGAAAACAACACATCTAAATTACACGATAGCAATGTTGTCCCTAAAGGACTCGAAAGCAGAGTGGCACTTTGCTTACATTCCAAAGTTTTCCTTGTAGGTTATTTTCGGTTTCTTTGAAATATTGAGGCAGGGAGAGTGTGCGAATGTGGAGTGACCATTACAGTGAGTGACCATATGGCCAGTGAGCTCTGACACTTTCAGTCTGCTTCTGTATATTAATGTGAGTGGAAGTAAACCCAGGGACAGATGGCAGTCTGAGGCAACGTTTAATTGACAGGATCCTAATAAGAATATTTGGCTCCTCTTTGGAAATACATACACTTCAAAGACTGATTTAATGATTTGAATCAAATATTAAGATATACCTATACCTTTACTGTATTGCACCTGCTGTTTCTCATTTTACATTGAAATGTACTTTTATTAATTTGGCACTTACGCAGACCGACTTGCAACACAAGGTGCAAAAGAGCATAAGGCTTTGTGAACCACAGTTTATATAGGGAAGGCCAAATCTCCTTTGAACAAAAGTGTTGATGTTTCACAGCGAAGCCATAACCAGTGCCATTTTGAAAATACAGGTAATGATCAAAACCATAACAACAAAATCGGCGACAATGTATAAATCAATGCCATAGCATTCCTCAAGTGCTAAAAAATACAATTGTTAGCACTACTACAATAAGTTTGGAACCATTAGAACCAAAATTCAGTCTGAAGAGGCAGGTCTTTGGTTCTGCAAAATGTAAAGCTTTGATCATATCGGGAACTGAGAAATCAACAGTGGATACACATAACATGAAATGCAGACAGTTTAAAAGACATCATTAGCTCAGTGTCATGCCCTTGTAAATGCATCTCCATCTGAGAGGAAAGTATCTGACATAAAGGTTTGATATGACAGGATTGACGTCTTCTGTCCAGCAACCAGTAGTTATTGTTAATCTCATAATCTCACTGTTGCAGGGAAATTATTGACTTTGTGCATGATGGAAAGTCCATTTCTACACAGTAGTGCAATGTAGCTTTATTCAGTAGTGTAACAGTACCGAGGAGAGCTTCTGTGATCATGAGGGAGAAGAGATTTAAAAGCTTGTGAGAATGATACCTGTGATAAGATGCCATTCATATTTGCATATTACATATTACGTGTTGCAAATCCATGTTCACGTGGACTAGTTTTTTCAGTATGCTGTCTGAAAGTCAAGTTGATGTTCAATAAGGTTGCTCACACATAAGAAAGAGCTTAGCTCCCAAGTGTCTTTTATTAAAGCAAGACTACTGCAGTGCAATATCATTCTTAGAAATATGCTCAGAGAAATTCTTAGTGATAAGTGATAAATATCAGACAGGCTCCACTGTGAGTAGGAGTTTTTCATTGTCTTTTTTGTTTTGTTTTGTCATGCTATTTTCTTACCAATTTATCCTGTGAAATTCTGAGGCCACCTTGACATTTATGAAATTACATGGACTTATTATCCTGCCTTTTAAAGGAAGAACTAAGAGGCATGACATCGTGGTCTCACCGAGGGCCACTATGATATCAGTGTACACTTAATTATTAAAATTAACGCAAATGCTGTAAATAATATGCATGTTCTGACTTTTCCTTCAACATAATCTGATCTGTTACACACAGGTCAGGGCTGCATATTAGCACAGAGTTCTGTGGACTGTAGCGGTGATCCTGCATGCTTAACGTTTCTGCATTGACGCCTACCCTCTTTCCCTGCAGTCCTATAGATCACAGATAGGTCGCAGTGAGTGAATGGTCTGTCCAATAGCCACTTCCATGGCTGAACTATCATTTTAGATTAATAAATTTAAATTTTAAATGAAAGGGGTGTAAATGATTAGTATGCTATTGTGTGTATGATTCCAGGGTAAAGACAAAGGGCTGCTTACAGAGAAGCAAACCATAGCAGTAAGCTATATTTGCAGCCTTTTATAGATTAATGAAAGTGTTGAAACATTATTTTATTGCCGTTTTAGTTTGATGTGGACCATTGGTATTCCTCAGCGGAGTGATCTGTGTGCCAGTACAGCATCAGTGCGCCACAGCAGCTTGAATACATACAGCGACATCACTGGCCAGCTCCCACATGGTCACCCTCCAGAAAATGAAATCACTGTCAATTTGTCATCTGGAAAAGAAACTATACTCTAAAAATAAACGTCATACAGTTACAAACCCGTTTCCAGGGACTAGCTATTGTTAGGCTAATACATTTTTCCCCGCCTGAAATGGTTGCAAGTGTTGGTGGGCTGTTTCGTGATGTGAACTAAACTTTAAGCTCTCAATCTCACTTTATGTGTTTACATCCTGTGCCTCTTTAATAAACCAGGATTTACCCTCTGCCCAGGCAGCTTGCCTGTAGAGCTCTGTGCTCATTTCAGAGCTCTGAGTTTAAGCGTGGGGCCGCTGGAAGCTGTCAGGATTTAGACTCTGCATTTAACTGTAGTGAAGCCTTGACTCAAGTTAAAAGTACCAATTCTGTTAGAAAGATAAGTTTTTTCTTACTAATGGAGCAATTTTAATGGTCCTTTCAAATGTGTTTATTAAGTGAAATTTTATCCATACACTCTAATGCGTGCCAAAATGAGTGGACATGTCAGCAGGATACCGAACAACCACATTTAATAGACAGACTTCTCAAGAATACTGTGGTTGGGAAATGAGCTTTCAGAAAATGCTGCAAATGGTTTCTTTCCTTTATGTTGGAATTACAATCTTTTTATTTTTCTTATGTGTAATACTATGCATTTTCCTTTACTTGTCATATTATGACACAATATGTAGCGAATGGCCATGAAAAATAAAACTGGTTGATTGATCGATTGATGTTCCCGTTGCTGGTGTCCCTAGACGACCACTCTGATTGGCCTGCTGAAGACGGCCAGGCTGCTGCGATTGGTCCGCGTGGCACGGAAGCTGGACCGCTACTCGGAATACGGCGCCGCCGTGCTGATGCTGCTCATGTGCATCTTCGCCCTCATCGCCCATTGGCTGGCCTGCATATGGTACGCCATCGGCAACGTGGAGAAGCCCTACCTGGAGCCCAAGATCGGCTGGCTGGACAACCTGGGCGTGTCCATCGGCAAGCGGTACAACCACAGTGACCCGTCCTCTGGACCCTCCATCAAGGACAAGTACGTCACGGCCCTCTACTTCACCTTCAGCAGCCTGACCAGCGTCGGGTTCGGCAACGTCTCGCCCAACACCAACTCCGAGAAGATCTTCTCCATCTGTGTCATGCTGATCGGCTGTGAGTCTGCTTGCC
Organism: Megalops atlanticus; assembly: GCA_019176425.1. NCBI lineage: Eukaryota > Metazoa > Chordata > Actinopteri > Elopiformes > Megalopidae > Megalops > Megalops atlanticus. The sequence goes on from CM032886.1 coordinate 4,736,877, forward strand.
TGCTGCTGTCTCCCAGCAGGATTTCATTTTACTTGGGCGCTCGCAAACTTTAATATACTCTGCACAGGAATGTTTTCTTTGCGTGCTGTAGCAATGTTGAATACATCAGCGTAAGTTTTATTTATTTTCTTCAGCCAAGCGTGACTGAGCAGGCTACAAGTTGTGACAGGCAGACAATAAAATCGACAATATTAAAAGTGATCGGGTCAAGTAGACAATGCAATGAAACCCAGCTATGACTTCAGGAAGTGCTGAACATTTGATAGGTGTTGCAAATTACAGCATCCCCAAAATGCAACAATATATAACATGGTACAGGATTAGTGCAAATTCTTATGTTATAATTAAGTATCTACATGCGTCAACACCATGAAATCAATCGATATAAACCAAACCTACAGGGATGGTTGGTGATAAAGACGGTATCAACACTGCACAAAGCACAGTCCACAAATCTCTAATACTAATATTAATTGTGGCAAGTTGGAAGCAGCCCTTGGAAGCATTCTAAGATAAGTATGCTACTTTCATCCCAATGCCAGCACCTTGAATGTGATCGTGTAGTCATGTCTAGATCACAACAGGAATGAGCAGTCAGTGGGAAAGTGGAGGCTGTTAAGATTTCACACGCAGACTCCTTTCGACTCCTCCCCCCCCGCAGCCCTCATGTACGCCAGCATCTTTGGCAACGTGTCGGCCATCATCCAGCGCCTGTACTCCGGCACGGCCAGGTACCACATGCAGATGCTGCGGGTCAAGGAGTTCATCCGCTTCCACCAGATCCCCAACCCTCTGCGGCAGAGGCTGGAGGAGTACTTCCAGCACGCCTGGACCTACACCAACGGCATCGACATGAACATGGTACGAGCCTTAAATACCTTACACTTAAATACCAGCCACCCTGACCTTCAAAGCCTTTAAAAAAGACAGATGCTGAGGTCTCTCTACTTCTGCGTTCCTCTGCATGCATTTTCCTTTAATGTGTTTGCGGTATTTGCTTACTTAATCATCATATCATACAAAAGACTTTGATGGACGGTACCAGTCAAAAGTTTGGACACACCTGATTAAGATAATGGGAAACATGCATTCAAAAACATTTTGTTCTATAGACTTATGCTTAAATGCTTGAAATTTGTTTCTTAGACAAATATAAATAGTAAAGTTGATTTCTGCGTATGAATTAAGTTAAAAAAATATATTTTTGGCTGCGTTGAAGTATAAATATAAAGAGTTTAGATTTGTTTAACATGTCTTGGTTACTGCATAATTCCATTTGTATTATTTCATAGATCTGATGTCTTTACTGTTATTCTAAAATGTGGAAAAGAGTAAAAATAAGGAAAAACCCTTCTATGAGTAGGTGTGTCCAAGCTTTTGACCGGTACTGTGTTATTTTCAAGTAGAAACAACCAAACAATGTATTACAGTGATTATATCTTAAGCTCATCATGGTAAATGTGCTCAATATGACAATATGACCAGCCTCCTAGGTCACATTCATTCCCTTATGGTTTTATTCAATTGCTTATAATGCACTTGTCTTTTTCATGTCTGCTTCATACGACTGGGATGACTTCACCACACTGGTAAGAACAGGAGGTACTTATGTGGAAATAAAACTGATTACCAGTTTTATACAAGATTACAGCCTGAGGGAATTCTGTCTGCTCTCCGAGCTTCTCCATTAACTGCCAATGAGTTTATAAGGGCAGTCACTTAAGGTTCTCTCAGGCATAAATAACATACAGAATGCAAAGGGAAATTCAATTAGGGAGCAAAACATTTTCTTATTGTTCCGTATAAGTCCCTGTGCAAGCATGGAGTAAAACGATGGCGGCCTCATTCAGTTTCCTATTACAGTTTAAAATTATTTAATAATTTAAATAAACCGTCACATCGCACAAGGAGGTGCACCTCATTATGGGCTGATGCCTGTACTCATATTCAGGAGAACCCTTGCAGAAATTGGCATTTGCAGCCTAAACATGGGCAATAAAGAAAACAGAAAAAAAAAAACTATTTGTGATTAAATACTTGCATAAAAAATGTCTCTCCTCTCACCTTATTCCTGAGACTTCCAGCTCCTGTCAACACTTTTCCTTCACGATAATGAAGTGATTAGTGCAGTTCAGGGTGACAGGGAAGCAAGATGAAAAGTGCCACAGTGAGGGTGTGGTATCAAAGCTGGAACAAGGCTGCAAAACATGCACTGAAGTCAGGGGTAGAGATATGGAAAATAACGCATGGACACTCATGCTTCTTGGAGGCAATCTGGGTGAGGTCGTGAACTCTGCAAGCCACGCTTGTACAGTATGTGCTTCTTACAAAGTGCACATCCATTTCTAGGAAAAAAAATGAAAGAAGGACTTCTACTATTGTCGTTAGCATGCCGTTTTTAGTAATGCACGCATGCACAGTAGCGGCGCCCTTGTTTTATTTGCACCCTTGTGTCAACTCTCTCTGTGTGTCTGTGCAGAAGCACCAAACCCTTGCATGATAGTTTTTCATTAGTATAGGATTTTGAGCTGTCAGTGATGTACACATGCCACAGTCTGACTTGCATGTGCCTGCACAGGATTTCCTTTGCATGAAATGTGTATGTGTTCCTGTATGATGTCATCACTTAACATCACTTTAGACACAACATTAACTTTGCTGAATATTATGATAAGATTATCTTGATTATCTAGTCATTTACTGTCTGAGTCTGAAAATAATAGCTAGAAAATAAGTAACAATAATGTTATGTTAGAAGTATTCTAGGTATTTCTTCTATTTTGAAAGCAGTGTAAAATTTGTATTTAAGTAATTTAGAAGTTCATGGAGTGTCTTGTGCAATCTATATTAACAAAATTCAATGAAGTAAACTTTATATGAGAACAACAACATGGAATGTGGTATTCCAACCATACAATTTGTCATGGTATTTTATTCACTGTGGTATGTATTTTTCAACTCTTTATGCATACAATTTTGGAAACAGAACAGCAGTTATACTCCTCTGCTTTGTCTGTGGTGCATGCAGGTCTTAAAGGGCTTTCCGGAGTGCCTGCAGGCTGATATCTGCCTGCACCTCAACCAGAACCTGCTGGAGAACTGCAAAGCGTTCCGAGGCGCCACCAAGGGCTGCCTCCGTGCCCTGGCCATAAGGTTTAAGACGACCCACGCCCCTCCCGGGGACACGCTGGTCCACTGCGGGGACGTCCTCACCGCCCTCTACTTCCTGTCCCGCGGATCCATCGAGATCCTGAAGGACGACATCGTGGTAGCGATCCTGGGTAAGCTCAAAATCTACTAACCATATCCCTCTGTAGGATGAGGCAGCAGTGTAGCATAGTGGTTAGGGAGCAGTATTATCGGGGCAGATCTAATATCTCTCTCTCTCTAATATCGTTATTGAGGGTGTTGGTATGGCACCAGGTCCATAGCTCCAAAATGCTGCAGAATACTTCTAATGTATGCTGTATGGGGTGCCGGCGTAGCAAAGCAGGATTCGTAATCGAAAGGTTGTCGGTTCGATTCCCCACGGGGGCACTGCTGCTGTACCCCTGGGGATGGTGCTTAACGCACAGTTGCCTCAGTAAGTATCCAGCTGTGTAAATGGATAACATTGTCAAAACCTGCAATTGATGTAAGTCGCTCTGGATGAGAGAGTTTACCGAATGCCAATAGTGTAATGTAGGATTGATGATGTGTGAAAATGGCATTGGTTTTAGCGCTTTCCACTGTGGGATGTGTGGTAGCAATACACATGTATAGTAGCAATATGTTAGCACACAGTTCATAATGAAACTGATTTAATAACACTGGCTCTCACTCAAGCACTCAAGAGTTGAACTACGTGCATTTTGTTTTAAAGCAATGATTGGTAGGGAAAGACCCACCTCTCAATACTGCATCTCGGTTCCCCTAACACCTGCTACTTGTATTGCTTGCTGTTTATTTTACATGTAGTATCACAACATGTTTTGGATTCTGTGATCTAGTGACTGATGTATGGTAGTATACTTGGCTTCCCTTGTCTAGTCAGGTTGCACCAGTTAACTTGTGGTAGGGCTTGAATAGTGTTATGCTCACACTCACTGGTCTGGGAGTGTTGTTAGTCTGGTCTGGACACTATTGCTCATTTGACTTGAATGGATACACTTATGGTGTTTGGTGCTGGAAGTTGCTCTGGATAATAATGTCTGCTAAATGAATGTAATGTAATGTAATTCAATGAAAAAAGCTGTCATTATCGAGCAAATGCAGGTAATATCTGCGTGGGTAGAAAGATACTGATCGAGATTAGTTTGTCTTTATGTAGAGTAAATAGTGTTGTTCTGATATCAATGCATTTAGAGTCAATTTCCTTCGTGAGTCCTCATTTCTTTGTGATTATGAATATTTTCCTCTATTCCCTATGCATATTTTTGAATGTGAATTTTGTCCAAGGACATTTCTTAAGCATTATTATTTGCTGGTCTAAGTGAAATTATTCAAAGGAGACTTGCAGAGACCTGCTTTTTCAAAAGATGTTTTCAGTGTTTGCTACTGTGCAGAGATGGAATATGAAAGCAATACACAGTGTCCTCCCCATTAAAAACTCTCTCATTGGACCAACATTGTCATAGAAGGTCTAGGAAAGTATCTAAATGAAGAGCAATCTTCTCTTAAGGCAAAAGCTGATATACTGCTGTGTGATACAGATTGCATCTTTCTGAAAAGAAAATCATACAGCATATTAGAGTATAATCACCTCCACAGATTCTTTGTGGGGCTTCTTCTTCTTTCTTTTAAAAATGTGTGGTCTGCAGTATTGCAATTATTGAATTTTTTTTATGTCTGTGTCTTTTCTGAAACTTTTTCTGAAGTCTCATTTCACCAAATGAGATTTTTTCTGGATTTCCCATCAGACAACTGACATTTCCTGTAGGATGAGTGCATGTTCGTCCTTTTCCAGAGATACAGGGTGGAGCATAAAATTGACAAAATTGCCCTACACTTAAGAGCATTATGTCTTCATAGATATAATGGAATTGGTGACATTTCTATCTGTCAGGTTCATATGAAAGGGCTAGGCGTCTGTGCCTTAGCAGAGTGACAAGGTAAGCAAATGAAAGTACTGGCCAAAAAGAGAGGGAGGAGACTTACTGAATCATTCATTGTGTTAGTTCATTTCCACAATGAATCTGAGAGAAGTACACGGTCTCTGCTCTGTGGTACACTACCAGCTGCTGGATCTAATTAAGGGGTCTCTCTTCTCTGCAAATCACACGGCGAGCACCAGGCAGGTGTAACAGGCTAAGCCTTATTTAAACGGCCCATATTTCAAAACAACGGATGGGCCACAGCAGAGCCACCGACATAATAAGGGCGAAGACCCAAAATGCAAATTGCAAGCACAACCTCACATGGCAAAGCAGAGGAATTACTCTGCAAAGTTACAGAACTGCTGATCCTATGTTTTTTTGTACTCATGAGCTGTAATGGAAATGTATTTTTTAAATATGACCTTAGGAGAGTTATAATAATATATAATAATTGTTAATGTGGTGTTATTACACCTTGTCTAAATATGTGATGCAGTAAAAAAGTGTGTGCGTGCCTGCGTGCGTGCGTGTGTGTGTGTGCGTGTGTGTGTGTGTGCGCATGTATATGTCTGTTTGTGAGTGTATACATATGTGCATGTGTTGTCTGTGTGCCTGTGTCTGCTGTACAACTTCATCAACATCCTATATACACCAATTATTCTACGTCCTCTCCAATCCTAGGACAGCAGTGATCCGCACCTGTCCTGCACTGTGTGTGATACCGAAGGACAGGACTACAGCTTGCTGGCACGCATACGCGCCAGGCTCCTGCAGATTTGCATGGCCGTATCTGTGAGGCACTGTGTGGCGTTGTAGCAGGTTTCTGCAGCTGCAGCACGGAGGATACAAAGAGGGAGAGAGAGCCATGTGGTCACCCCATATAGGTCACTCCCTGCCACCCAGCAGCCTAACCTTTCTCATCTCATTCAAATGAAAATGTCAGGCAGGGCTTGACATTTACACTAACCTAGAACCGTTCCTCTTTAGATGTTCCAGAGGCTTTGAGACTGTAGACCATATAGACCTCCAGTTGAAGGCAAATGTTTTTTTTTTTTTTTTTTTTTTTTGTACCTTTACGTTTAGGAGGGCACCGTGATATAATCTATAATTTATTCCTCAAAATTATTCTGTATTCCTTTTGAAGTGAATTGAGTTAAGCATGTCAAACACCAAGCTAATGCAGGTTTTTTTTTTTACTTCACATAAAAGAGTGTTTGTCTTGGCAGATATTTCTGTTAAATAATGGATCAAAGGATGAGAAAACCTTACTAGTACTGTTACTGTGCTGAGGGAACTAGACCTCTGCTGATTATTATTAGTGTATAGGCATTTGCCCAGCAGACACACTTATCCTCAAATGCCATGAATTTATATCTAGTGTGTATACATTTAGTTACACCTTACATGACATTCAGTACAAAGCTGGACATTAACTGGAGTAAAATACTGCATTACATTATTGGCATTTAGCAGACGCTCTTATCCAGAGCAACTTACATCAATTACAGGTTTTTACAATGTTATCCATTTTATACAGCTGGATAAGTACTGAGGTGATTGTGGGTTAAATACCTCGCCCAAGGGCACAGCAGCAGTGCCCCCGTGGAGGATCAAACCGGCAACTTTTCGGTTATGAGTCCTGCACCTTAACCACTGTGCTACGCTGTCACCCTGTACAGCATACATTAGAAGTCAAACTTGCAGCATTCTGGAGCTATGGACCCCGTGCCACACCAACACCCTCGATAACAATACTAGGGACAGAAAGATAACCAAATCTGCCCTGATAATACTAACAGATAGATTCAGATCTGCACTGATTATACTCATGTACAGAACCAGATCTGAACTGATAATACACAGAGAAACATACCTACTGTATACTGATAATACTCATAGAGTCTTCTCTGCTAGGACAACGCTTTCTGTCAGGAGTCATGGTCGGTGTGAGACAGCTATGATGGGTATAGCTGTTTGTGAAGAAGTACCTATTTTATATTGACTTATGAATCTTCTACCACTTCATCAGCCTGATAAAACAGGTGTTTATAGCTTTCTAGAAACTCAGCTCTGTTCTGATGTTTTCTGTAGACACTGTGTAGACCCCACTGCTACTGTTTAACTTGCCTCCACTTACCCAAATGAGCATGCTATTTCTGCCAAAAAGTAGTGAACAACTGTGTGCTATGAAAATAACTGCTTACATGGTGTTCAGCTTAGCCAGAGCATCAAAGGTAATAACATCACTGCCTCGACATGCAGAGTGTTTGAACACTAGTGGTGGAGGCTAGATTGATGGGGTCAATGCTAAGCAATGGCAAGCAAGAAGCACAGTGATCTTTCTGTGGAACAGCACTTTTATGATTGTAGTGTAGGAAGCTATGAGGACATATTTTATCTGCCTGAGTGTAGATAAAATCAAAGGTAAATATCTTATACTGTTAGAAACCCAGCAGCAAATATTTCCCCATGACTGCTTCCTTTTCTGAATGATGTTCCAGTATGTTTTCTGACGTCTTTTCAGAGAGATTGGACGCCTCTCAACCTCCCTTGATTGGGTGGGACCACCCTGGGAAATGAAATGTAATGGAAACACAAACAGGAACCCTGCTAGCTTTTTTTTCTAAAGCTTTTGTGGTTCTAGTTCCCTCCTGGGTCAAGTTCTTATAGTGGAAATGGGGCTAGAGAGAATTAGAGCTGCATGTGCACTACTGGAAAAGAACCGGATCATTGCTGTTAGTGTTCAGAATGAACCAGATAATTACTTGCCGTTGCTCGCATAGAACCAGATCATTCCTGATGAAGCTCACAGAGGACCGGATCAGTGCTGTTATCAATCACCGCAAACCAGATCACTGTTAATAATCGTCACGGGGAACAAGGCTAGACGTGATAGTTGTCGTAATGAATATCACACCGGTAATGATACACTGTTTGGGAGGACAGGATTGCGTCTGAACTCCTCCCGTCTCCTCCAGGGAAGAACGACATCTTCGGAGAAATGATCCATCTCTACGCTAAGCCTGGGAAGTCCAACGCTGACGTCCGAGCCCTGAGCTACTGCGACCTGCACACCATCCACAGAGAGGAGCTGTTGGAGGTGCTGGACATGTACCCGGAGTTTGCCGACTACTTCCTGACCAACCTGGAGCTCACGTTCAACCTCAGAGATGAGGATGCCAAGGTAGAGCTTCACCCATGTATGTTTGCTGTATTCCAGATCAATATTGGGAGGTTTATAACGACAACATCACCGACAGTGACTGTTCTACATTACATTACACTATTGTCATTTAGCAGACACTCTTATCTTAGCGACTTACATAGGTTGCAGTTTTATCCATTGATACAGGTAACTCTGGGTTAACTACCTTGCCCAAGGGTATAACAGCAGTGCCCCAGTGGGGAATTGAACCAGTAACATATCAGTTACAAGTCCTGCTCCTTACCACTATGCTACACTGTCCTGTCTCCTAAACCAACAAACACATCAACAAATGATGAAATAAGTATAGACATTAATGAAACAAAGCTGTACGTTCCAAATGTCAACAGAATGCAGCTTAATCTGGTCTGTAGTGACTAAATGTATCTCCCATGTGCATGTCTGCCCATCTGTTAGTTCATGTAATGTGAGGCATGAAACAGTAATCCAGTGCATTACCATAGATGCAGTGGTTTGTCCTGGACAAGGGGCTGTAATCCTGAATGAGTCCAAAGGTGAAACGTGGATATTATTGGTATGTGCCGTGTAGTCTAAAGAAGACAGACACAGTGGAACTGAGAGCACTCTCAGACCAATCCATGCACTCTCAGAGTATTTGGTTTACTGCAGCAAATGAGAGTGGAATTGTTTGGATTAAAAGAATCACTGCATCCAGGACATATATCTGCTCACATCATAATGCGTAATTAGAATTGGGCAGTGAGTAAATGCTAGCAAGTCTTCTGTATTAGGTGGGCATGTGACAGTGATGGATTTTTGTTCTCATGCAGACAAATTATTTGCAAGCCAGCGATTCAGATGGAGAAGAGAAAAGCAGAAGGAAGATTTCTTTTAAAAGAAAACTATGTGATGGTAGGTCACAATGCCTCCCTTCACACACTACAATGATAAATTGTTCAGTAATAGGGGTGGGGGGGGGTGTATTGACACATATTTGTGTTGGCATTGACATTGCTGTCAGTGGTCCTGTTAAACAACAGTGATACAAACATTACTCTAGATAAGTGGGCTCATTGAGAGGAAGTCAAACTCATCTAAATAGACTTGAGGGGAAATCTTATCTCCTTATCTGATCTCGAAACTGTAGCTCAGACTCTCACAGTCAATGCTTACTTCTGTATTTTACAGTGCAGGCAGTGTAGTACTGCATGTACAATAAATATTTCTGCGGAGACACATATATTAAATATCTCTAATGAACTTGCAGGGGTACCTTTGTGAGGGGTAGACATATAAGGTAGTATCACTTGGTCTCAGATGCGTGCTGGGAAGCACTGTCCCATTCGTCTACATTTTGTACCCCCCAGTGAGGACAGAGGCGTCAGAGTGATTCCACCGACTGCATTTACTTTATTGTTTGTTATTTTCTCTGATTGCCTCCCTCCCGGAGGAAGGCGGAGCGCTCTGTGCCTGTGCACTGAGTGTTCTCCCAACACCAGCCGATAATCATTCCACAGGGGGAAATAACAAGGTGCCTGAAAGCGACACGGAGAAGGAGAAGATCGGGTCGGAGGACGGGAAGGACTCCCTGGAGGGGCAGAGGCTCCTGGGCTCGGGGATCCTGGGCTACCCCTCGGCGCAGGATCACTCACTACAACTGGACTTCAGCGACCACCTGGACATCCAGACCAGAGACAGCTTTGGGGGGAGTCCATCCTCCAGAGGTAGTGTATCTGATTTTAATATGTACACGGACTGTCCCGAATCGCATGAACCTGGCACCTCTGGCCCCGGAGGGTCAGGCTTTTGTTTTGGTAGAGCGTCCATTCCTCTTGTTTGATATAAACATGGTCTTTTTTAAACCATTAGGACCACTTTTCATAGTGATTGAATTGTTGGTAATTTCCAGCATGCTGGAAAGCTTTCTGAGCTGCAGGCCCACAGGAACTAGACGGGGCACCTCTTACGAGTCCAGAGGGGGATTTGATCATTATGTGGAAGGAAAGAAAAACACAGCTGTAAACATCCTTTTAGGATGATCAAGTTAATCCTCATCTGATTGCCCTCCTTCCAGCTTCTTGTATTAGGTGATTTGATAACAGAAAGGACTGGATTTAATTGTCATTTATATCCTCTAATACCTAGTTAAAGGTCAGTCATCTATGCGTTAGTTTAGTCTACGTAGCACTGACTATAAAAAGGCACTAAAGTAAAGCCAAATCTAACTGTAGCAACTAAAAACAATATGTCAGTCAGATCCGGCCCACTGCTAAAACGGTGTGTATGGGCTGCCAAGTGGCTCAGTCAGTAAGGCACCTGTCAGCAGGTTGAGCCCTACAGCCAGGGTTCGATCCCAGCTATGTTATCAGCCAATAATGGGCAGAAGCCCACAGCTTCTGCAAGGGTATGGGTGGATATGTCAGCAGGGAGTTCTCTTCTTGCTGCTCTCAGGCATCCCTGCAACTCCTCGGGTGTTTGCCGGTTGTTTGGCTTATGTGAGTAGAGATGCACCTACCCTCCAATCAGTGACACCTTCATTGTGGTGCATTATGGGAATCGTAGTTTGAAACACAGCCACTTGCTGTGTGCAAGTGCATCAGAGGAGTGCATCCCACTCACTTCAGCGCCCCTGCGCAAGTGCAGAGGTTTTTGTGGAGAGGCACGCGTGATGTGCGCTTGGCAATTCCATAAAGGGGAAAAAGCATTAGAAAAAAAAGTGTGTACACTGCATCTGTGATACTGTGAAAAGAGCACAGAGAGAGACCTCTGCGGGGGCCAGTTCATTCAGAAGCTTAACTCACTGCACAGCGCTTAATAGAGGCTTTGAGAAAATCTGCCGCTTTGCTGTTCACATCAAATTCAGTCCTGATGTGTGCACCCTGTCCCAGATCCTCCTCGCAGAGGATGTTAATGTCTCAGTGACACGAGGGGGGCAGGATGTCCTGAGATGACTGCCAGGGAAAGATCTTTGGCTCCTGTAAAGACAGCATCCTGCCCTAGCTGCCATGTCAGGCTACAAGCCATGCAATGCCTCCTGAGCGCAGCCTCTCTGGAACAAACTGTGCTGCTTCGGTATGACATTCTGTATGAAACGTACATTCTGTATTCAGTAGCTTTCCCATTTGTGCATAGCTGTTGGATATCGGAATTCTCAAAATCCTATATAGATATTTATATGTTTGTGGATAATAAGTTGTAACAAGACATGTATTGCTACCAGCAGGGTTATTCCTGGGAAGTTCATGTTTCTTCAGGAAGACTATTTAGTTCAAATGATGAAAGCATTCCCCATAATAATCAAACTCACGTATGTAACGTTTTGTTTTTTTCTTTGTGAGGAATTCTGTGGTGAGGCCCGGAAATATGGAATTCAGTCACTATGGTTTGGCGTAATCAGTCTGCACACCGGTTTTGGTATACACAAATGAACCTGGCTCAGAATCTAAAGCCTCCAAACATTCTGAATGGATTCTCTTTACTCCACTGGCTTTGATTTCATAGGTTCCCATGATAAATTCACCTTTGTCACAGAAACACCTGCTTATCAACTTTTTGCTGATGAATTGCTGTTATGTGCCTTTGAGAATTTAACTGCATTCTTTCAATCAAAAATATTAAATCATGGTACAAATAATTCAACATGACTGTTTCACTTTCAGATTTACATTACAATAAATATCTGGAGCAATTGCTAGGTGGCAGCAATTCACTGCCTTTTTAATTTTCTGGAAGTATAAAATTCTGTTCAGCCTGACTAAGGGAAGTGATTTCCCTTTGTCTGTATTATTTTGTGTTTAAACTGAATTGTCCTGTTCTTTTCCTGTTAAATACACACTGAGCTACCAATTATTTCTTTGATTTGCCTATGCTTTCAGAGAAAAAAGTAGACATTTAGACAAAGTGTCTTGCAAATCACTGGCTACTTTGGTTAATACATAAACATTTTACTTCAATTGACCTTTCCCTTACCTTTCACTACCCTGAGTGAGGTAGCTATTAACACTACTGCAGGTAATTACAGAAAATATTTCATCATTACAGAACATCTAGTGCAGTAAAAGCTCACAAGTATGCATTGCAATTACCGTTTGCTTTTCAGATCAATCAGGTAAATATACAGATGTATTTATTGAGGTAATCTTCATTTTACTGAGGGTATCTTCATTTCACTCTCTCCTGGGTAATTCCATACAATAGGGAAAGCAGCAAAACAGTGGCCCAACTGGGATAATGGCCTTTAATTTGGCTGTGCAATATTGGGGATATTTAATGGGGTAGTATGTGTATACTTTATCACACAGAGAGCAGTAAAGAGCAGGAATCATCATTTGAACTCATCAGGGTGCCATGAAAATGGATTGACATAGCAGTGGGTCATTTTGCCCTATATGATTTTAATTACAATAATGTTCTCAGCAGGACATATTTTTAATATCCGAGAGCTCCTCGCCGCCATAGTCATTATGCGGCTCCGGCCACATTAAAACAGCCTGTCTGAAGTAAGGCTGCTTCTTTACCGTCTTCATCCCTTGATGTACTTCAAAGACATTAAGGTCTAGGCAGCAGATAGAAACGCCCTGCCAGTGATGTCACGGATACCGGTTTGTAGTCTGGATTAATGCTGAACATTGTAAAAAGAGGCCCGGCGCTCACCAATCAAGACATAAAGCACAATCGATCCCATTGATCAGCAGTCCCCACAGGTGTCTGCCACAGATAACCCCGGCTGGCCTGACCATTCAGGTCACGTGTGGGACCACAGAGATTATCATCCCTTTGCAAAGGAGGCCCCCGATGACACAAAGCTGATGAATTACCAACAATGGGGCAGCACAGAGCGGGTGGAAGATTAATAGTGCTCTATTTTTGCGGTTTGCGTTTGAATGATTAATCACGGCGGTCCTGTGCACCGGGAAACACGCGTGTTTTCCTGTGTGCCCCTGACAGATCTGTGCTCGGAGGAGTGGACCCGCGGGAGGAGCAGGGACATCCTGGACGAGTTGGCGTTCTCCCGGGTCACGAAGGCGGCAGAGGAGACGGAAAGTGAAATCACGTACGGTGAAGTGGAGCACCGATTGGACCGGCTTCAGGAGCACCTGAACAGGTGAGCGCTGTCGATCCGGCCCAAGAAGGTTCTACAAGCACCCGCACCAGCTGGTGGTGAATTCTGAGGGGCTTTGAGCACGGGCGCTTCATTGAGTGCAAATTGTATAAATACAATTTACACTCAATAAAAAAAAAAATTAAACCTTGAAATTAATGTTGAGAGCTCGGTAAATGTGTGAACAGCGCCAATGTGTTAAAAGTAGCTGGATTAGCTGTTCTTGTTCTCTGGGTAGGTTGGGTTTGTGTGGACAGTCAAGGGTAAATTGGGATGAAACATCAAATAGAAGCTTAATGGAGCTCTATTGCAAATCAACCCTCAAACTATGGATATCGTGTTCCTAAGGAAACATGCTTCACCACGTCAGAGCAGATCTGTATTTCACAGTGAACCCAGACTAACCTGGCCTTGCTGATTGAAGAAACAGACAGGAAGCAGGTGGTATTTTTAGCAGAAATGATCACAAGGAGAAAAAAAAATACAACAATAGTAGCTTCTTGTATAAGCAGTGCCCCATCTCTCCATCTCTCAGACACATCTCTCAGTGTACTCTCTCTGACCTCCTTATTTATTTCTGCTGGGAGAGACTGCAGGCTAGTGCTGACCCTTCCACTCATAACCTGCTCCCCCCCATTTATCCTCATTTGTGGAGTAATAGCCAGAGATAGGAAAACATCACTGTAATAACTGCCAGCATATTGTGCCTCACTGTCATGCTGTAGCTAATGTTCAAGGCATAAAACAGGTTGTTTGTGTCTGATTTTTTTTTTTAGCTCTGCTGGTAACTGCGTTGCTAATGAGAGTTGTTTCATTCTGTCTGCAGTGCTTTGATATCAGTAATATCCATGTATTTCAATCTATGTCGAAGTTAAGAAAGACATAAGAAATATTCCATCAAATATGTTCACCAATAAATGAGTAATGGAAACATGTTATTTTTTTCTTTATTTTGTGGACACATACAATTATTTATGTACTTATGTGAAAGAACTTGAGATTGGAGAGATAAATCATCGTTTCTTGTCGCATAGTGATGACATGGGTATTTTTGGCAAATGTCTCTAAACATTCTTCCACATGCTGTCTATTTTTATGGGTGCTTATTGTTCACACAGAGGAAACATACTTTGTGTAACACCATTTTATTCTGTCAGCGTCTGTGCAGGTGGTTTTCTGGAAGTGAATCATGAGGGAATTCATGTCAGACAACAGTAGACTAGATTTGAAATAGGAGGGGATGTTTTATGTAACAGAGTGAACACATGCACCACGACTTACACCAGGAAAGAACTTACTCGTTAGATAATGCACTCTGAAACTGCATTCCCAAATATTGAATAATGTTCACTGCGTAGTGTCCCCAGCTCCGCAGATTGTGAGAAAACAGCAGTCCCAAAGTAGAATAGGTCACATTTCCTTTCATTTCCAGATGTTTTCTGGTACAAATGTGGCATTATAGTTCATGCGTTTGGTCTTGGCTATTATCTGTTGAGTTTTTCTTTAACTTATGAGTGCAGTATTTACTTATTAGGCTCGTGCTGGTATTTTTGTCTATAGCGATTTGACTTTTTTCACGAAATATGTACAGATATCTAACTTGTAATTGTCTGTATTAAGTGGCTCTGTCAGAAATAGTTGGGGTGTAATGTTAGCGAAATGCTAAAAATGAAAGCAGACAACATTTCTAGTATATTACATCTGATAAACTTTTACTTTATTAAAGAATGAGCTTTTAGAAGTATATGTGTGACTGTATATATGTTATGCACTATAAATTATTGGAATGATATGTGTCACTTTATATATTTACGATCCTATTGGAAGCACATATAAGACACCTTTTTATTTGTTTCAAGCCCAACAAATTGTTTCATAAGGTCAAAGAAGGTAGTGAGGGGTAGTGAGAGAGGCTGTTTATTAAGTTTTGCAAGTTCTTAATGTGTGTCTGTATGCCTGGACTCATTTGTGAACAAGAGACTGAAGGTGCATAGTCAACTAATTTTATTTCCCAGCCATGTAAAGTAACAGAAATAATTTGATTTTAAGAACCTGTTTTCTTTTTTTTAAGGAATTAAAAACAAGCATGCCCAGAACCACTGAGGTCTGTTCTTCTTGGCCGATGAGTGCTTTGTGAATTTTTAAAGCACAGGCTCCCCCTAGTGTCCAGCGAGGGCACCACTGATTTGCGGATCAACTCGCAGATTTATTTTATTTTCCTTTTTTATTTTTTATTTTTTATTTATTCATTTTACAGAAAAAAATATCCAAACTGAGCATCATAAATCTCCAACATGCCAAAGACATTTGCTGATCGGTGATTGTGTGACTTCTGATTTGTTTTTCCAGGCTGGAGTCCCAGATGACATCAGACATTCAAACCATCCTGCAGTTGCTACAGAGGCAGTCAACACTGGGTCCCCCAGCATACAGCACAGTCACAGGCAGCCCGGAGTACCAGAGACCTGCCGTAAGGATCCAGCCGGCGTCTGCTGTCGGCACTGACCGCAGCTACATCTCTACGCCTGCACAGGTATCGCATCTACTCTGACATTTGCAGATCTCCACCTGCAAAACCAGTGCTAGCTCATTACTGCCAAAACAAATACGCAAATACTATACATTTATGTTTACATTCATTCATTCATTCATTCATTCATTCATTCATTTAGCAGACGCTTTTATTCAAAGTGATTTACAAGGCCATTGCTGCAAGCAACATCCACCGCAAAGGGGTAACCCCAGGCAGTAAAACAGCAAAGGCAGCAAAGTCATTTTAGATGGCAGTAGGCATCTTCCAGGCTACTAAGGTCTGTGAGGAACAGCATGAGGAGACAGGTCTTCATGTATACACACACACACACACACACATATATATATATATATATATATATATATACTGTATATATACATCATCATCATGACATCATTACATGTTTGGTTATATAGCTTACTTACTTGTGTACGTACCACATTAGGTCAGATAGGGTCCCCCAATCACTCCACTCTCAACACCCTGGGCCTTGCATGGGCTCCTGTGAGTCTCTCAGATAGTGTAAAGAGCATGCGCCTATCCTCCGACAGCCTTTTCCTCCCGGTGCACCATGGGATTGCTAATGAAAACAGTGAGAACAGTCGCGGTAGGTGGGCGTGGGTGTTAGAGGGTAGCACATGCCTCGCCCCACACTCTTGACATGGATTTAGTAGCAGCCATTGCACTGGTGACAAGCTTAAATACCTAACTGGCAACTGCTAAAGTGGGTGAGAAGGGGGAATAGTACAAAAATATTCATAACAGCAAAAAATGTTCTTACCGCTTTGTCAGAGGTATGGCTGGTGTCAATCACATCACTAAATTACACAACACAGCCCTTCCTGTGACCCATTACAAATGGTGGTCAGTTGTTACATATATAGATCACAGTTTGACTTCTGTTATGGCAATGAAAAAAAAAAGTTTATTAGTATTGAGTATGTATTATTAAATAATTCATAATATATTTATCTACACTGTAAGAGATGTGCACTGTGAAGTTTCAGTTAACTGTAAAGACTGACATACACATCTACAGTTGCTCTCACCCTAACTATATGTGAGAGGGAAGTGGTTAACCCGTCTTTACACCAATAATACTACTACTACTAACAATAATAATACCACCAGATATGTATGTATTTAAAAACTTTTTATGGAAACTCCCGTCATGTTGGCCTGAATGTGGCTTGAGGTATTTACCCAGAATGTGAATGCTCATTGGCATTTGTAGCTGTGAAATAAACTCATACATTTCATTTACGCTCAGTTATGATGACACTGCATGCTGACATTCAGGGAGCGAAAATAACTCTTAGGGCCATTGGAAACAGAGTAAGAGCAGCGGCTGACTCTGTGTGTGTGTGTGTGTGTGTGTGTGTGTGTGTGTGTGTGTGTGTGTGTGTGTGTGTGTGTGTGTGTGTGTGTGTGCGTGTGTTTCACAGAGTCCCGAATTCCTCGACCTGGGAAAGTCCCTACAGAAATCCAAAGAATCCCTGACGGATGTGGGCGGGGATCCAGCGGGGATTGTCACGGCCCTGCTGGAACGGGACCTGGAACTATCCCAAATCGGACCAAATCGGGACCAATCAGCTCCTCCTCCACCGCAGCAGCCAAAATCCCTTCCGCCTCCAGTGCGACACCCTTCCCTCTCGGTTTCCTCCCTCAGTAGCGCAGAAACGCTGGGACTACACAGGCCAGCTTCTGATCCTGGTCTTCCCTGGATGTAGGCCTCCCCCGTGGCTGACTGTTTGCCTGAACACGTCCACCGCAAATCCTCTGAAGTTTGACTCAGGGTTTAGAAGGACTGCATATGCATATGATGTCATATGCAATGAATACTGTAGAGTTTTTCCCTATCTATTTATTTTCTTATGTAAAAATATACATATATACATATGTATTTATTGTGTACATAATGCAGGCTACACTGCCTGCAACACGGGGCACCTTACATGCTTGTTCCAGAACAGAAATGCATGTCGGGATTTTCTATTGCATGTTAATACAGCTGGTTTCTCCGACAATCAAGTGTTGGCATGTCTGCAGAGGAATCAAGTTTTAGGTCTTGGGGATTTGCTTTGTTGTGCACAGTACAAAGCTTACTTTGCTGCAGACAAATTAGTATTCAAATGTCCAGATATTTCAGTGTGCTTTCTGTTGACTAGTTTCTAATATTTGAGAAATAGTAAGTACCAATTACCCAATTAATTGGCTCCTAAGCCACATGCAATACCGTGCCTAAAAGCGGAAAAATATTTCAGAAAGTCATATTCACAGTCAAATTGTAAACTGGTCACAACCCAAAAGATACAAAATGGATCCCACATTCCATAGAGAAAATGCCAGCTGAAGATACAGTGACTTTTCCAGTAAACTATATCATGAAATGTGTCCAAACCCTATTTACGTGTTAAGTTCTACAAAAAAATAAATTAGTGGGACTGACCAAGATTATGTCATTTGACCCCGAACATACTTCCAACCTGGGACTAAGAGAGCAATAATACAGTGTACGAGAAGTTTTTTGCTGACATTTATGTCAGGATAAGCTTCCGCATGACCCTCTCAAGCAGACACAAGTTTGCATTCCAAACCTTCTACCTGATGTAACCATTCTCACGTAAATCTGAAATTTAAGTGAAATGGTTTTTCATAAAATACATTTGCACATTATATGGAACTTATTTCACCTTAAACAAAGTTATTTATTCTGTAAAAATGCTGCTTTTGAAAACCTGTGAGAAAAAGACACTGAAACTTCTAGAATCTTCCTTACCCATTTCATTTTCTTTTTTTGTATTGCAATGGTAAATAGTGATTTATTTAACATGCCTTGCCTTTGCCAAAATTATTTGTGCTACATCAAATTTTGGATGGAACGTACCTGCACGCTAAAATTCCTCCATGTTCGTGAAAGGGAACGAGGCCAGTCTGTTCCACTGCTGTGGGTTCAAGGTAACTGTGGACCAATGACGTGGCTGGAATCGAGCCCAGGCTATGAGGCTCTCTATAGCCGCATCCCCACTGTCGAGCGAGCCAGGGCTCTATTTGCCTCCCAACAAGAGCCTTACTGACTGAGTCACTCCAGAGACCCCAACAGTACATTCACTGTACAGTCAGTCTTAAATTTTTCCCCAATAGAGGTTCAGTCATTTCCATGGGTTACCCTTTTTATTTCATTCCCTGAAATGACTTGTTAAAAAAAAAAAATGACACTTCCATTCAAAGTTTGTAATAGACTGTTCAGCATGACGAAAGGGACTGTGTTCTGGCTGTAAGCACTTTTAAACGGCTTTATCTGTGGTATGATATGGTAAACTGAAATTAGAAACAATGTTAATTTTTAACATTTAGTTTCTCGACTGAAAGAATAATTATTTAAGAAAAATTGTCATTAAAAATTTAACATCCAACTCCACCCCTTGGTAAAATACTAGAAATCAGAACTGTATGGTCATACACAAAGTGATTTTTATATATATATATAAAATCACTTGCTAAATTATTTTTTGTCAGATTGCATTCATGTATTAGAGACTTCCATATGAAAAAAAATCAGCTGGTGTCTGGTACTTGCACTTGTACTTCACCCAGTAAGCTTTAATGCTGTTCCATTATTTGATGTTTATATATCCAGCTAGCCTGATGAAACTTTCCTATTAAAGGCTAGGAGAGTCCTCCACAGAACTGTTTATTATAAGATGATTAGATTTGCTAACTTTTGCACAAGGATTTCAAACTTGGACTGTGGAAAAGTGTACGTTTTAACTGAATGCTTTTCAGAATTGTTTCTATGCATTTTTAAAGTTTGCCACTGTATATTTTATATAATGCAACACTTTACAGTTTATTCGAACATATATATATATATATAGTGTCCATGTAAATAATTACAAGTCAGTTAGGTAACAAAGTATGAGGACTTGTGTAAATAAAAAAACATACTGAAAACAAGCATGAGTTTATTATGTTTTGAATAACAAAATGTCCCTGAAACATGTACAGTGAAGATCACAGTGCAAAGCAGTAAAAAATGAAGTTAGGTACAGCAGACATTTGGTAGGTTATCATTAGATCAGACCACAATTATCAAAATGAAGCAGACTGACCAGAGACACTCGTGCAATGTTGTGTATTTAAAGACATTAGATACAAGTCATTGGCTTCTTATGTTTCCCCCATTGTGTAGGCAACAGCAGTGAAAAAGCCATGGCAAAATAGCTGTATTAAACTTTCCAGTGCGATTACACCTGGGAACACTTTTTAAATGAATAAAGGAGTACATTAGCATGTGGGGCCGTGGTTAAAGCTGTTTAGTCATGCATTTTTCTGCTCCAGAAGACCAGTGGTTACAAAAACAATACAGATATAAAAAAATATATAAAAGTGATGATATGAGCTGATGTTGGCACAGAATCAAAAGATACAACAGTATATCACTTGACCTTTTCACCACTAATGTGTATTACACTCAGTAATAGTTTACATACACAGATACTTTTAAAAAGCACATCTCTGATATTCTTGCGTTGCATAGCGAACTAAACATGATAGTACATACATACATCTTCCTTTTTTTCCATAGAGGAGTGGTCTTAATGCCCTTCATGGCCCACACTGACACCTCTCTCCTTAGACGGTCTTCCATGGTGATGTCACTCAGATTGTCATTGTACACTGGATAAACTTCAGAAGGAAGAAAGCCATTAATAAAACCAATAAGCATCAGTATGTCATCATTACATTACATTATTGGCATTTAGCAGACGCTCTTATCCAGAGCAACTTACCACAGTTTACCATTTTTTATGTGTTACCCATCTATACAGCTGGGTATTTACTGAGGCAATTATGGGTTAAATACCATGGCCAAGGGTACAACAGCAGTGCCCCAGTGGGGAATCAAACCGGCAACCTTTCGGTTACAATTCCTGCTCCTTACCATTACGCTGCATAATTAAATAATAATAATAATTAAAACCTTGAATACTTACGTCATCATACTGAAAGTTTACTGTCCCTTGCTGCATGACATCTCTCCTTCTAAAATTGTCTGTAAAATGAGACAGAATGTATGAAAACAGTGACTTGCGCACTGTGTTAGTAAAGTCCGGCATTGAGGATGGACAGAGAAGCCCTACCTGTCAGCGTTCTGAGCTTCACACAGCAGGCTACGTAGTCATCGAAAAAGATTCTTCCTCCCTTGCTGTAGCGTTTTATGATGCCATTCAGTGCTTGAGGGCTCACCCTATAGCCTGTTCAACAAGCGAAGACCAGACAACAGACAGTCTACACCAGGAATATACAGACCATATATTCACCTACTCTTGAAATACAACGTATGCATACAGTATCAGTCAAAAGTCTGCACACATCTGATTAAGATAATGACAAACATGCTTGTTCCATAGACAAATATGAATAGTGAAGTTGATGCCTATGTATGAATTTCTTTCCCAAAAAAATGTTGAAAGGAAAAAAAAAAACACTTTTGGCTATTTTGAAGAATCTAAAATATAAGATAGTTTTGATTTGTTTTTTGGTCACTGCATAATTCCATCTGTGGTATTTCATAGTTTTGATGTCTTTACTATTATTCTAATGCGGAAAATAGTAAAAATAAAGAAAGGAAAGTGTGTCCAAACGTTTGACTGTCACTGTATATTTTCTTAAACCTATTTCTTGATGCACATTGTTATGGGGTACTTAGGCAAAATGGTTCAGGGAAGAATAATGAGAAAAGCCCAAATAAAGGACCCCTTCTTCACACTCACCCATTGAGGTAATAGCCTGGGCCATCTCGTGAGGTTCCACTGTCCCACTTCTGTCCTGATCAAACATCATGAAATTCTGCTTCCAGCCATTCAGAGCAGTAAAAAGGTCTTTAAACTCACTGAATCCCATCTTCCCCGTGAAATCCCTCTGAAGGATCTAGGTTAAGTACTCCCAGTGTTCATGTGATGAAAGATAACCAGCCACATATCAATTAATTACCCATGATAACGACTGTGCCAAAGCGTTAAAAACTGTTTGCAAAGATTTCCAGCTTCATTTTTAGGTGCCCAGATTATTAGGATTGTTCTATAAGGCGTTTTCTGTGTTTAATTCTTCCTTGCAGGCGTGAGTAAACTGCTGTATGCAAAATAGATTTGCAGCAGCAAGAAGAGATCTTTTCAATGTGGTTAACCACATTAGGTATATGCCATTTGTGTTATTTTACATTTAAACTTCTGCACCAGTAAGCTTTTACTGCTGAATCCTCTGAAAAGTATTTTGATATATACTTTTAGAGCTTGCATTTTGCATTAAAAGACAAACATGCACAGCTCGTAGAAACAAGTGTCCAGTGCATCAATTACTTAATAAAAACGATAATGGAAAAAACATTATGTAGTCCAGTGAGTCATCAGGAAAGCAAGTTGATGCCCATAACATGCCAATAGCACTGGGCCAGCTGGAACATCAGACATGTCTAACAATCAAGGGCATTACGTCCCCAAATACACCCTTTCAATCTCAAATAAAAAAAAACACTGTAGCGTGTCTGGGAACTGAATGCAAAATACATTTCCAAGTAACCCAAAGCTGTGAGCACTGTGATGATCAAAACAAACCTGTCTCTCTTTCCAATGTCTGAAACCACATTCACGCCACACCGGC
Organism: Megalops atlanticus; assembly: GCA_019176425.1. NCBI lineage: Eukaryota > Metazoa > Chordata > Actinopteri > Elopiformes > Megalopidae > Megalops > Megalops atlanticus. Next base: position 4,759,415 of record CM032886.1, read on the forward strand.
TTCCTGCAGGAAGGCCAGTGTGTTTTTTCAACGAATTATGAGCTCTGAAAGGGGGTGGTGGAGGTCTAAAATCACCGTTGATGTTGAGCTGACATTTTTGTTTTTGGCTGTTTCACATCACTCTTACGGCATTTGTTCCATTGACAATGGTGGGAAATGGTGTCATGCATTGGAGCATGGGTAACAGAACATGCTGACTGATGTGTGAGGCCTTCACACAGACTGGTGAAATTTCCCAATGGACGATCTCCTTGCAAAGCCAGGGAGATGAGAAGTTTTAAAAAGTTTTTCAATTTACGCATGTGTGCGAACACTCTGAACATTATTAAAACTGGAATGTAGCTTATCACTTCTTACGTTTCCAGGTATTTACACTTGTGTTCCTCAGTATTTTAACAGCATACTGATTGTGCCGGTCTCTGTCTTTCATTTTGGCATTCTTGCAGAGTTTACTGCAGGTATGAAGGCGTGTCAGTGAGCAAATGGAGCATTTTTGGCACAGAGGAAGAGGTTTAGGTGAGCCCCCGATCTGGAGAGGATACGTCCAGCATAGCAATCATGACCCGACATGTCTCCAAGCTGAATGCTGAGGGAAAGAACACAGGAAATAAATAAATCCAGTTTTTCTTTTTTTTTTTTTTTTTTTTTTTTAACATGTTTTACTTGAGAGGTTTCTGACTAATTTGTTCCAAATTCATACTTGCAGACAAAACATTCACTTAAAAGACACTCTAAATGCCCTGTTTTGCACTTACAAACTATTTAAAAGCTTGTCAAATTTACCTTGTAAGGTAAATGACTATCACTCTGCAGTGTTTTTTTTTTTTCTTTCCTGCACTTACGAGCATAGCTGCCACTGAAACCACACTGCGTCAGACACCTCTGAAGTTCCTCAGCATCGATCTCACCATCCTGTAAATATCAACCCCCCCCAAATATATTTTGGTGTGAAAATGCCGTTAAAACATTATTAAAATAAATCGTCAGCATTAAAATGGCAGAATGTGCACTGTATCAAAATTATTTAATTTCAAATTTATATTCAAAGATTACACAAGGACATTTGGACTTTAGCCCATTCTATGGCTCAGCATAAACCACAAAGGGGCGCACACAGTGTCAGTATACAACTAAAAATCTACAAATACTGTTCTAAACATCACTCATAATAAGATACTTTTCCTATATTGAATAGTGTTGCTCGGTAACGGGGTCATGTGACCTTCTCACCTGTCCTGCGACTGCTCTGAAGTAGCCCCACATGGGATCGTTCTCGGGGAAGCCGCCATACCCTGGAAATGCCCCCGGAGGCTGTGCACCCATGGGTCCACCTGGCATTGGCATTCCTCCTGGCATTGGCATCGGCCCTCCATACTTAGAAAGGAATGAGGAAATGTATCTGAAGTTATTTTTAACAACAAGGTGTATTTTTATTGACAGGGTGCATTACATCATTTAGCAGACGCTCTTACCCAGAGCAACTTCCAAATAAGTGCATCACTATGATAAGAGTAGTTAGTATACTTGGATTCTGTCAAAAAAAACACCCTACTGTCCTTATAAGCATCTGTATACTGTACTGTCTCAAAGGATCACTCTCTTGCAACAGAGTAGTTTCCCTAGACTTCTTGCATAGCGCTACTTCCCAAATCATGACACATGATGTCTGATTCCTGTTCTTACTGTATTGCATATTCCACCCCGCTGCAGGAACTTTTCCTTCAAACTACAATGCTGAGTGTCTGGTGGACTTATTTCTTATTGTCAGTTTGTTTGTGGCTAACTGTTAGCTCAAATGGAGCTAACTCATATTCCTTTTGGCCCAAAACACAATTTAGTCAACCGGGGGCAGTTTAGCATAGTGGTAAGGAGGAGGACTTGTAACTGATATGTTACTCGTTCAATTCCCCACTGGGACCCTGCACATGGGCCATACCTTTGGGCAAGGTACTTAACCCAGTTTCCCCAGTAAATATTCAGCTGTACAAATGGATAACGTGTAAAAATTATAATCTGTAAAACGCTCTGGTTAACGGCATCAGCTAAATGACAACAATGTAATGTTATATAGCTAAGCAATCCTAGACTAGGAGCACCTCATAAAGCACGTAACCATCAGCTCAGCGTATTCAGCATTTTAGAAGCTGTAACAGCGGCTAAAGTGCTAAATAGACTATGCGAATACCGCGCCTGCCCCACCGTGAGTCACTGCTGCTGGTACCCGCATCCTGTCCGCATACCCCCATCCCCCACCCCCCATTCCTGCGGCTGAGAGACCCTGGTTTCCGGGGCAAGGCAGCAAAACATTTGCGGACGTGTGGATTCGCGAGGTGGGCACAACGGCTGCAAACGAGCAGGTTGGACAGCTATAGGATAGTTGGTATTTTGTACTGATCATGGGAAATCTGAAATATGCCTTCTAAACAAGTGTTTTTCTTAACGTGTAAGACACAGAAATTATACAGACCCCATGGGTTGACTGGTGATGTTTTATCTACCTACATATGTGTGCACGCCCGCTAAATGTGCACTCTTTTGAAGGGACGCACAATAAATATATAGACACGCAAGCTTGGTTGAACATTAGAGACCCGACATCCCTCAGAACAAGCTTATTGCGACAGCCCTGATCTACAAAGCGCATAAAAAGGGAACACTGGGTAACTGCCTTACACCCTTTTACCGAGAAACACCCTTGGAAGTGTTTCACTGCCTTATCAGCAAGCTAAGGGCTTGCAGAGATACTGGCTGTTTAGCTAGATATGTAAGGTGCGAATAAGTTATGCAAAACCCTTAACATTATGTCAGAGCGCACTTTAACAAACGGCTAAAAATAACCTTTCCTGTAACTTTGAGATAAACTGTTTACTACTTTTAAATAAATACCGTCAACACTTTTAACTTACTTAACGTACATTAAATTCCCACTTTCTCGCTGACTCTCAGTCATGCATCGTATTTCCTTTTTAAATCTCGACAGAATGTCCGAGTTAACGTTACCTCATGTGACGGTGGGTAACGTTACTGTCATTCTGTAACAGCTGCAATCTCTTCTCCTGCAAAGCAGAATTTCTAGCGAAATCTTAGCTAACTTCTGATTGGTTAAGCAAGAGCGGCGGGCTGGAGAGTTGCGCAACCCCAGCTGAAGAGGGACTGAGTACGAACATGGCCGTGGATCAACCATTTAAGTGTATTAACCATTTACATGTATCTGCCATTTAAATGTATGAACATGGCCAACCTCGCTGCCACCGCCCCTCTCGCTGGAATGCGTGTGACCCGCGGGGAGACTGCGCGCACACTGCCCGACCCCTAAACCCAGAGGGGCCGGGGCGTCTATCGGATTTCATCCGTGAAAAGCACTTATCTGAAATAGTTAATAATCTGGCAATATGACCTCTTCCACCGATTAGGGTGAGCTGACCAAGCCACACGGATAGGTACAACTAACTGCCTCCGCAGTTCACAGTGGTTGGTTGAACAAGCTAGCTAGTTATATAACAGGTTAGCTAGCCAGTCAATTCTGCGCACACAAGGTAATACAGTCAGACTGTATGTTAGCTAGTCAACTAATTTCAATGACCGGATTGTTAGCTTCGCAACGTTAGCTAGTGTAACGCTCACAATCACAGTCAATATACTACTTTGATCTAATCTAACACATGTCAAACTACTAGCTAGCTAACTTAGTGGCTGTTTAGGAAGTTTGCCTCAGCTAGGTAGCTAGGTGATTAAACTACCCAGGCTTAAACCATTGACGTTAAACAGCTAGCTAAATTTAACTGGATGTCCACCTTGCTAGCCTATTCGGTTACATAAGAAGCGAGCCGGGCTTAAAATAATGTCATGATAACAACGGTCTGGGGCGCACAACGCTACAAAGTGTGGACGGCTAACCAGCTCTATTTCTTGCTTTGTAACTCCACTGGTTGCATGGTTTCTGATTAGCGGTTGATTGCTAGCTGTTCAAATGGCATTCTGTTCCTCAAACCTGTAGCTAGCTAGCTGGATTTTCGGTCAGCCTCCTCCCCCCAGTAATAAACACACATTAATTAGAACACAGCTGGCTACATAACATGAAAGTAGCTGTAGTTAGCTAGCTTAAAGGTTACTTACTCCACCATATCCTGGATAAGCCATCTTTTTGCTGGAATTTTCTACCTTTAGCTAACAAGCGTGCAGTGTAGAATTTGAGTTTATTGTCAGCTAAACGTTAGGCTGTCAGGCTGTTAGTTTCGCTCTATCTCTACGCTAAAAAAAAAACTGCACGACTGCTTCCTGTACTTGCACACACTTCTGCGTTGCGTCTCCACGGAAGTGGTCACTTTACAGTCTTCTTCCTTGTTCAGGTTTTTTGACCGACACAAGCTCAGTACTGCCATCTACAGAAAGATGAAATGGCCAACTGTAGACAGTGTAGCATCGCCGGATGGTAGTCATTCATAAACGTCCGACGAGACCTTTGCCTGCCGTGCAGACGTCCCGATTTAACCAGGACAGTCCTAGTCCTAGAGTCGTCTCTCGGCTTCCCAAGCCATTGCTGACAAATACTAAATGTCCACGTTTTCATGGTAGTTAAAAAATCTGAGCTGTCATATTTTCCGAGCTTTAAAAGACGTCAGAAAAACCATTATATCAATAAAGCTTATTGATTATATTATATCAATGCGATGCTGTGAGTTTATGCTGTACTGTCAACGTTTGTCTTCAAAGTGCTGCATGATTGCTTGGCTGCGTTGAGTATGGTTATATGCCGATAATAACGTTTTAAGTCTTCTTGTTAATGATTATAAAGTTATGAAAAAGTTGCAGTAATTTCATCCAAGGTATTTTCAGTAGAAGGAAATTATCTTTGAATAACAGTTCTGAAAAGTAGTATGTCTTTTAAGGGTCGCGTTACTTCGTAGGATTTCCGTGAGATTGTAGTTCATGGTTAAACCAGAAGAGGGCAGGCTATCATTACATTTTGAGAGAAAATGCCACTGGTCAGGAAGAGCATGGCTGTGTGAAGTTGTATATATAACTTTTTAAAAGTTAAGTATGATTAGTGCTCTTAATTAAACATACAATTTAAACCCGATTGGTTTCAAATCATATTTCATTTCTAATAGAATATAAAGATTTTTGAATAATAATGAATAACAAAATGAGCTAGACTTGCTATACACCCACAAGATTCAATGGAAAAAATGACCTAAAGTGCTGGCAGCTGTTCTAACATACCAATATAAGTCTGACACCAAAGGCTTTCCTTTAAAAATTTACAGTATTATACTGGGCAAGCAGTAACTCATCTAGTGGGTGGACAATGTTTGCCCAAATGTCTTCTACTATGAAGTGATACAGTGCTATGACATTTCCCAGACCTTACTATGTCTGGATGTTGATTTCGGTGATAAAAAATATAGCACTCAGTCAGCCACTGTGTTTTTGTTCTTTGCAAATAAATGTCTGTTCAATTTCACACACTTGTAAAGGTATAGTATACTATTTCTAATGGTTTGCAGTCTTTCTCCCTCTCTCTCTCTTTTAAACTCAGATGTTGAGAAGAGTGAGTAGCATTTGTGTGATGTGGCAGAGCTCAGTAAAGAAGAACAGGAAGATAAAAGGGAAAAATGCACAGACTTAGGACCCTTGGCTATGACACACTGCTGCAGCATGGAAGCATCCAGAAAGACCTCAGATCATAATCCTCTCAGACTGCTTCTACACATTCCAGCAAAATTATACACATGGTTACTTATTCAGTGGTATTTGTGTAAACTTTAGAGGTAGGGGTATTCAAGATAATTTAGGGTTTGTGTAACGGAAAATTTCGGACAAGGTTTCCTTGTATGAATGAAACAATAGCTAATTGTATTTGAATGAAACTTTTTCATTTTTCTTTACAATTCATCGGGGAGTTCACAGGCACTGATAAACGCCTCAGAGCTACTCAGAACTGTTCTCCACAAACACAGGGATAAAATCAAGCACATCTAGTCCAACAAGGACAAAATATGTCTCCTGGTTGAGTTAAAATGCTCTGTACACTATAAAAAAATAAGTGAATAACACAGGCTGATAAGAATCAATGGTTTTTGATGTTATTTCTGTTTTGGAGAGATGAAGTACAAATGGGTTTGTTTCATTTGTGTCACTGATAGAATTTGGCCAGCACAGCAGGCTCATCTGTGTAGCATTTAATATTTTTGTTAAACCACGTCAGTAATCAGTAGCGACATTACATGGTGTGCACCACATTGTTCACTTTTGTGAAATGTTGTTTAAGGCTTTAGCAAACATTTAAACAGTCCAACAGCAAACAGCACTATTGCAGTAGTCTGTGCTATTCTCCCATGGCTTGGTTTGATTTATTTTATTTATTGTTTATGCTGATAAAAAGTAATGCTTGATTTGGCAACCATGCCAGGGCCAATGCTATTCTGAATGAATGCAGGCCTTGAGAAGATGATGCAACGTTTGGTTTGTAGCGTACAGGCCTTTAATTCAAAACAGCGCAATACCAGACCAGGCGACCATAAAGTTGCCTTTTTCCCCACCCCAATTCGATGATGGATCATGCCTTTCCATTTGCTTTTCTTAATGGAAAGTTTGTTTTCTTTTTTTGCGGGATTTCCAGGCCAGTTCACGGAAATGCATCTGAGGAGATATGTGAGCAGGGTCAGGACTGCAGTCATTAGGTTCATGCAGTCCCAGAACAGGACCTCCACTGGCCCAGGGTGAGAGTCATAAATGACACCCTCAGTGGGAGAGACAGACTCAAACACACAGAGTCATGTCAGGAGAGATCACTCCTCGTTGCGTTCCTTAAGAGGGACTCATGGTACGTCAGTGCTGATATACATCTTGAAGTGATCAAGTACATACAGACCCCATACACCACAGGAAAGGAGTGGAGAGAGGGATGGGGAGAATTTGTCAGAGCACAGGAAAGGGGTGTTGGCAGGGATTGGCTCAACACGAAGTTCAAAATGCGTAAATAGTCCAATTTAAATGACTTGCTTCAATGAGCTGAACATGTTGTCCAAGGTCCAATGTTGCACACATTAACGGCCTCTTTTTTCTACATTTGCATGCGTTTGTTTCCCAGACATATTTACAATGTTTGAGAGCAGACAGTGCAAATATGTTTTTGTTGTAGTTTTTCTTGACAGAATGTGTTCAAGCTTTGGTAGTGTTGCTTCATGTGAAATGTCAAGTACTGAACTGCCCTGTAACAAGAAGCAAATAATTGGCAGTAATATTTCTGAGAAAGAGTTGTTTTTGCCTCTTGCAGTTCTTCTACACCCCTGTCATCTGATACCTAATGCCTCAGTGAAGGTATTTCATACTGAAGAAGTGGTGTCAAATGTTTGCAGTCAGTCCCATACCTCTTCTAGAGATGAAAATGACACCAGTATCAACCCTTTCACTGACTAAGGGTTTATCTTTATTTAATTTTGGTTAAAAAATGAAGAAAAATGAAATGAATGAAAATACAAAATAAACTCAATGGCACAGATCCCAAATAAAGTTGTAAAATTTACCAGTATCAAATGTGAATACATTTGTGAATGCATTTGATAGTAAAGTCTCTCCCTTTGGTATGGGGAAATTACTTTGTCATTTTCATAAATACCAAAAGAACCAGATTGAACCACCGAATTTGTTCAGAAGTCCAAACTCTGTTCCAGCCAATTAAGAAAGAAAAAACAGGACTCTGGCATCAGTCTGAAGTAGTTTATTTATTACAACATATTCTGTTCCTCCCTTGTGGTAACAGGGAAATCAACTGGGTAGGAGGCACATGTACGAGTTCCTAGTATTTGCCCTTATTGGCTCTGAAAAATAGTTTCCACGTTTATCATGAGAAAGCACATGAAGTTTTACAAGGAAGTAGTGCAGCCAGTTCTCTTAATTGCAAACATATGCCATTTAGAAAAGAACTTTCAGAATATCTGTTTTTGTTGGCTGTATTTTTGCAGTACTAAGTGTATGATTTAGCTTGAAAAAACAACAGCAAAAACAAAGCACTTTGTGCACTGGGACATTCTACTGCATGGTTTAGTCATATCAATGAAAGAAATGTTGTCCTTCACACAACCTGACCTGTGGAAATAAATTTGTCTGTGGGCAAGGCAATAGATTCTGATTGTTATCATATTATTATTCACTTGCCATATATATACACGTGTGTGTGTGTGTGTGTGTGTGTGTGTGTGTGTGTGTGTGTGTGTGTGTGTGTGTGTGTAGTTGATTATATAAAATGTGTGATATAAATATAAAATTCAAGTGTGACAGTATTAAACAAAATAAGAAATCTGTACATTTCCACAGCACTTTCTTAATGTGTTAAATGCAGAGTTAATGCAGCATCAAGCCAGATAAAACAAATCGGTAAGATGCACACCTGCTCAATCCTGATTTCAGGCCTTGATCACTGCACACTGATGCAGTATGTTTTTAAAGTAACACCCATGTGTTTAAAGTGACACCTGTAAACAATTGCATTAGCATTTGCTTGCTCAGTTTTAGACAGATAAACACGTGGAGGTATCATGCAGTATTGCAGACGTGCATTAGGTCAAACGAGTCATCCATTTGTTTGCCAAGGAAATCCGGTGCAGGTGATATGGGGCAGAAAGTTCTGCCTCTGTTTTGTCCACATAAAAGAGTCCGATATTTGTTAAGCTTTTAAGAGGTGCTTTGGGTGCACTTTTCAGAGGCTTTTAGTTTCTTCTATAGCATAACGGTTGTGTGCACAGGGCATCAGTGACCCACTACCGATGGGACTTTATTTTAGCAGATGTTACCTCCACTTTCGAGCGCAAAACCATCTTTTTTGTATTTTAATGAATTGCAAAGAAGATGGTGGCTCTTTTGGCACAAATTAGAAGATTGCCCTACCTTGTTCACAAATCATTATAACATTTATATTGAATACAATTAATTAATGTTCTCAGGAAGGAAGAAGGAAGTTCATCATGTTTGGTAACAGAATATTCCTTTTGCAATTTGTTTGTTCTGACAACAAACTGCAGCCTATCTTCTGTACCAAACTGAGTATGAGAGGGCATAAAAGCATCCATAATTGTGTCCCAGTCTGAGATTATCACATTTATGGATTCACTCTGCTTATTTTTGATCTTTAAATCATCCAATATGTGCACATCCCATAGGTTCACCAGCTGGCACCTCCGGCATAACGCCAGATATCTGGAATCATGACAAATCATTAGAAAGGGAATGTTTTCTGACAGATGAGCTGACCTGAGATCAGGCGCAGTCAAAGGCTGACACTGACGTTAACGTCTCCTGTCAGTCAGATGAGCCTCGTTTGGCGGCGTACTGTATTTTTGCTTTCTCACACCAGATTTGACACCTCTGAGGAAAAAACTCCATTTGCGTGACAACCTTGGAAAACTGTTGCTGCCGCACAATGCTGATTTCAGTGAGATGTTTGCATGCATACAGCATCTCTACAAGCAGAAGCACATGCCATGTACGCCATGAGGGCAGCAGTGTAGCATAGTAGTAAGGAGCAGGACTCGTACCCAAAAGGTTGCCGGTTTGATTCCGCACTGGGGCACTGCCATTGTACCCTTGGACAAGGTACTTAACCCAGAATTGCCTCAGTAAATATCCAGCTGTATGAATGTGTAACATGTAAAAAATTGCAACCTGGATAACCTTTCTCTGATAAGAGCGTCTGCTAAATTGCAGTAATGTAATGAGTAATGTAATGTAATGAGTACACCTTCTAAAAAATGTGCTCGGCAGGCTGAGACTGATGCCTGATTTTCTAGCAAATCCCAGATGTTTCTGGAGCAAGTATTGCCCATAAACTGCATAAGTCCTCAATACATGTGCAGTGCTGCAGGCTAAGTTTAAAACGATAATGGAACTAGGAGTGGCTCAACAAAATATATTAAATTTTATCTTTCTGTGGCAGGTAAGAAGCTGCCTTTGAAGAGGTCATGCCATACGTTATTGGCGGAGCGCTAAGCATGGCCAGTGGGGGTCTCTCAGGAAGAGGTCAGAGAGAAGGGAAGCACGCCATAAAGGCAGCCTTGTCTGTTGTTCAGTTTTGGCCTATATCTGTCCATCTCTACAGCTGCCTGCCGGATGGGGCTCATGTAGTTTTACAGCAAGCTATGACCTAAAAAGACAGTGAGTCTGATCAGAAGTGTTATTTTGCCTCATAGGCCGAGGTGAGATGGGGGGGGGGCTGTTCCCAGAGGCCCTCGGGAGAGGTCAGATTTTCCTCGGGGTTACACAGCGGGAAACTGCGAGATCCACCTTAAAGAAAGAAAGAAAAAAAAAATCATCGTATGACTCCCAAAGGAAGTGCCTTCTATATTACTTAAGGACATCTGGAAAGTAGGAGAAGAGGCAGCTGTTCCTAAGTGTATGTGAGTGCCCCCTGATACTGTATACACAAGCCCATTGAGCAGAGTTCATTGAGAGAAGCTGAACTGCAGCATGGAGCCATATCAATGCATGTGTGGGTTCATCCCTGGTGAAGTACAGTCATAGAAAGTGTGCGTGCATGTGCGTGCATGTGTGTGTGTGTGTGTGTGTGCGTGTGTGTGCGTGCATTTCTACTTTCGTTTTAAACATAAACTGTTATAATGTGTCCACTGTTTAATCTAAAGCAGATTGTATGGAATTCTTTAAGCCCTCACTGCAGAAAAGTGCTTAACTTGCAGCATCTGGTGATTTTTTTCTACTGTCTATAGATACCCTTACAGCTGGGTTGTTAGCTGGCAGCAAGGAGGTATGGTCCTCCAGCCTGTGCCTTCCATGGAGCCCCACAAATATAAGAAAAGCTGACAGCATGTGGAAAATTTCAGTGGTGGATCCTCTCTCAGCATTTCTCAGAAGCTGATATCATCATCTACAGCACTGAGGCTCAGGACATTGGGCTCATAATCAGAAGTTTCCAGTCCTGGCTGGATTACTGCTGTTGTACTTGTGAGTAATTTACTATATTTAGCAAAAGTGCTTCAGTAAATTTCCCACTATATAAATGGGTAATTTAACTAATGAGAGGGCATGACCAAAACAGTTCAATTCCTGGACATCTCCTTCACTCAGGAAAAGAAGAGGTTAATTTGTCTGTCAATGTCAGTTCCAGATATGTCACTCTCTGTTAAATTTCCCTTGAAGCAAATATATGGCATATCCCATGACTGTGCTATGCCGAAAAATTGTAACTGGTCACTCTGGTATTTTAAACTTTTAAGCTGTTCTCTTAAAAGTAGGTCACATTTCAGCATCACAAACAAGAGCGAAATTCAATTATACAAATAATAATTGTAAGTATGCACCTTTATAATCTTTCCTCAAGTGTCCTTTTCACCATATGCATTGGCAGGAGTTTGAAGCCGTTATTACAGGAAATTCACTCTGTCATCATATCTAAATGGGTCCACAGAGTTTCCTTTTTCATATGTGGAAAATATGTAACCCAAAGTAAAAAATGACACGTAGTATGATAATTTCCAATTGCTAGGCTGAGTATGTCTTCTATGAAGGCTTCACATCATTTCAAGCCTGATCGCAGAGTCTAATGCTAACCTTAAAGTGGAGTGAGGGTGGTTTTCAATTCAACTGCGATGTGCTATACAAAAACTTCCAATGACAACCAAGTGACATTGCATCTCTTCCTGCATCGCACGTCAGCGTATCGACTGTCACCGGTTTAAAGGTAGGCTGAATGTGAGGAGAATCTCCGCGGAGCACGTTTTCGACAGGTTTCTTGTCAAAGTCTGCCCTTCCAGCTCTCCTGGCTGGCCGTTGCTGGTGCTCTCCAGTCACAAGCAGAATTCCCATCAGTGTAACATATGCTGTTTGTCGAAATGCCTGGCCGTTTTTTTTTTTCCTGCTTTTTTTTTTCGGTTTCCAGGCCGCACTGCTGTTCAAGTCATCAGCGTGCAGCTGATAGAATCCACATGAGAGGCCCTGTCAGCATGGCAGGCGGAAGATTGAGGGTTCCACCGCGCACGTTTATCGCCCTCTGGGGGCGCTGAATGCCCCACTTAAACACGCTCCGTAAAACCTGCCCGCACGTCACTCCAACACACACACCACCGCCCAGGTTCGAGGAAACGGCCCCCGGTGACATGATAATGGCGTAAGGATGCCAGACAGTTTCGCCGAGGAACTTCACGAGCCTCTGCCCCCGTGTGACCACCCAACAGAATACCCCTACCCCTACCCCCTCTGAAAAATGACAGTAACACACATTTACACTATTGGCATTTAGCAGAGCACCTTACATAGGTTGCAGTTGTTTTTACATGTTACCCATTTATACAGCTGGATATTTACTGAGGCAATTCTGGGTTAAGTACCTTGCCCAAGAGTACAGCAGAAGTGCCCAAGCAGGGAATCGGACCAGAGACCTTTCAGTTACAAGTCTACCGCCTTACCGCTATGCTACACTGCTGCCTTACATAATGTCGGCTCTTTACATGCATATTTTGTAATTAGTGGCACTTTGGTGTGTCAAAAGTCATCCTGTCACGCCCTGTTTGGTCTGTAAGACTCAGGTAAGCTGCTACCTACAGGAAAGACCTCGAAGCACCCAGATGTATGACTGTTACCAAAACACAGAAAACCTCAACCAGGGAGGCGTCTTAACACAGGCAGATATGTTGCTCTCTGTTTTACAGGTCATGTGACCACATTTACACACTAAAAAACAACTCTCAATTGCCTTTGACAGTATAAAGTGCTCCACACGAGTGTACAGATTTCTCCCTGGCTATGATCGATGTCACCTCCCACAGAGGCATGGAAAGCCAAGGAAACGGGAAGGGAACAGCACTGTATGTGAGGGCGCTCCAAGCCTTGGTCTGGACGTGGGAAGCAAGTCCAACCAGCCAGCATGGGGGCGCATCCTGATAGAGGTTGTTTGGAAGTCCAGAGTCGCTGGACCCGAAATATCTACCTCATCTACCACCCTCATTCCATTCCCTGCAGTCTCATAATTTTGCGTCCCCCCTCTATCTCTGCGTCTCTCTGTCCCTCCCTCATTTTTTTAATACCCTGCTCACCCTGCCAGACTGTTTTCAGTTGTTCCACTTCAGGCCCTGGCTTCTGTAGGGTCATAAACCTCCTCACCTCTCTCTGGGGTTTGTAGGAGGCAGTAACCTGACTGGATCAAAACACAGCACGGACTGAATATACGCTTTGTTTGGCTTCCTTTAACAACATTTGCTTAACGCAAACACAATGTTCCACGGAGAGCTGCAACCCTGCTCTGTCCTCTGACACCTCTGCCATTGTGGTTTTTTTACGTTGGTGGAAAGGGTGCCTGTCGATAGCGCCAGGTGCAAAGAAGCAGTTTGTCCGCACGATGTCCGTTACGGTGCCATGCAACAGGTGGCCTTACATGAGTGTGGAGACTTATAGCGAACAGAATTTGTGGCTGTGTGGTTGAGTTTGGTGCAAACATCATGCAGGCTGGTGTAGCCTTTTCCTCCAACACTGAAAACAGAATACAAATATTGCAATGTTTGCATTGACATATTTACACTTATAAAATGTGATGGTCACATGATCAGTAAAAATGTCTGCAATTTGTCCATGTTTTTATGAAGTATGTGAAAGCTTTTTTGTCATTTAACACCATACAGGCCTTGACAGAATGATTTATAAGGTGCAAATGTACTTTTTATGGAATTCTAATGACATAAGTGGTAAATATTTTGTTAAAACAAGTATAATAAACATTGTACTGACTCTGAAACATTGACTCTGAAAACTCATTCCCACAGTGGCAGATTACAGTAATTAATTCAAATTAAAGCAAATATATCATTATATTTATTTATTTATATATATATCATATATTTTTTCTTTACTGAGTAGTTGCCCCAGTATGGCAGACATTGGTCACATTATGCGTTTGAAAAGCTGGAATGTGAACTTTCAAATGCTGTATTACTATTACGATAGTAGTAGTCTATCATTCCAAGTGAGACTTTATTTTCCATTTGAGATTTTTTTCTTTCATTTGTTTTATTCAAACAGAGAAAGGGAGGTTTCGACAGATTTCACACTGGGGTCATCTTCTTTTGTTGCACCAAGTCACTGAAGAAGGTTCAAATACTGTTCAAAAAAGGGAGTAGACTGTTACCTGATACTACCCTGTGACCAATGAGATTCCCATGCATGAATTCTCAGAAAACTGGTCTGGATCACATACCGTTCCAACATTACTCCTGGAGTTTTACTTTCTGTTTTTTTCTATAGTGTCCTCTTTTTATACATCAGTGCAGCTGTGCAGTGTGAGAACTTTTATACATTCTCTCTGCAGTTATTAAGGAAACCATGTTAGAAAGATATGATTGTAAAATCAGCTGTATATTGTTTTTATTCATTTTCCCCAAAGCCACATCAAGACTTTGGAACATTCCATTGCCCTCAGTCTTTCATAACAATGTGTTCATAACAACAAGTTTAATCATTCCCTTCATCATTCACAAAACACATCTGCAGAGTAAGTTACTGACTGCGAAGACCACCTCAGCCTAGACACCCCAACAAACTCCAATAGCATTCTGAAAAAGAAAATGCCAAACACAGCGCGCATTCTGCAGCATTATGCCTTTTCACTGACTTTTCAAATCATCTCTTACAAGCTGGATCGACAGGAGGAAAACGTCCTATGTTTTATTCTGTTTTATCATCTTAATGGAGCTGATGGCGTAGAGCAGAAGACTGTAGTTGTACTTAAGCCAGAAACCAGGAGTTTCAAGATAAACTGCTAACCGAATCCACTGGGCGGGCTCAAAGGTTCAATGCAGAAGAATATGAAAATATTTTAATTAGCCATACAATATATCCATGTTAGGTTAAATAAAATCTTGTCATAGGTCACCAAATCTTCTGTTTTATCTATTGATTGCTTTCATCATGTTTTACCAGATACCAAGTGGTTAAATAAAAGTTACATTACATTACTTTTGCCCTGGAAATTATACGATCAACGGGTCAGCAAAGGCTCGAAACCACAAATACACAAACAGGATGTGGATTTTCAGAAACCATTAAACACTGCCTGCATGAGAGACTTTAGTTCAAACCACAGGTAACAAAATAATCGTGGATGGACTTTTTATTCGCAAAGCTGTAGAGAGGCGCCTTTACTGTTCGTACTACTGAATCACAGCGTTCGTACACAATGCTGGAAGACTGACGACGGACGCTTTTTCTACATTAACATTGATAGTTCATAGAAGGACAAATAAACTCAATTAACTGCAATCTGTGCGAATTAAAAACACAATTTAGAGATAAGTTGTTAGTTACAACTAATAGTACTACACATAATGTTCTGTTGCTAACCACCAACAGATCGTTTAATTTTTTTCTTCTTCTGATGGTTATGTTTTATTCGCGATGTTTTAACTCGGCAAAGTTAGTTGCTCGATTTGTAGGATCATTGTCTGGGGGTTTCCAGTCACCGCGATTCTTTCCTGTTGTTGTAAACCGCAACCGCACACATGAATGAACAGGCGAAATTTAAAGGAAATACTTTCGAGAAAACTCGTCCGTTATTTTAGCGGTTTCTGTTAAGAAAAATTGGATTGCAAGAGAAAGATTTATAGTCATATTCATACTCAGTTTCTAAGATTTCGACAATGTCTGATTCTGTTTCAGCACTTGAATCTCGCAATTAGTTTAAAAGTGTTGTTTCAACACCAGTAATCAGCAGATAAATTTTGCTTACTATCAAATGGATGACTGTGATGTGTGGTCGCTAAAAAAGCCACCTCCTGAAATCTTTACGAATCAATCATCCCCCGAAAGTTTGTGAGCTGCGAAATTTTAGAGGGGATCTCTGTCGCTAGTAGGCGAGAGATGCCCAAGTTCTCTGCATTCTGAAGTTCAATGGTCCCGCAGAGAAAACACAGTTTAACTAGGAGAACTTTAATCCGACGGAATTCGATGCTGCCCTTTAAGAAAAGAAGTTAAGATATAATGTTTAACGAGGATTCCAGCAGCCCATAGCGTTATTTCCGATGTTAGTTTTCTGAGCTCGGAGGGAAGGAATCTTCAGCTGCTTAAACGTCTGCGAGTCTTGGGATTCTTCTAACCCAGAACTGCTCTTCTCATCTGTGAATACCGATCATCACCGGTACAAATATGCTGGTCAGTAACTGCCGTCCATGCCTTAGTTTGAACTGATAAATCGCTATGTTGAAATGTCAGAAACATTTTAATTTGTATGAAGGTCGTGTGCATGGTTTGGATCCTAATTTAGTGTGCACAGACTAACACTTTGATATTACGCTTAACATCTGCAAGTAATAATACATTTGTTGACGACGTTCACAGATGTATTTAGACTCTATACCTTTTCTACATTTCTGAAGCGAGGAGCATGAGTTTATACCTGTTTCACCTTTAATATTGAAACGGTACAGTATGTCTTGCGGTAGTTAACGTTACAGTATTATAATTTTTACCCTGACCTTTACAGAAGCATTGTGGCAGGGTGATACTGGGTGTGGTGGGGGCGGCTGTCGTCATGACGTTAATAGCCGTCCCTACGGTGATCTATTTAAACGGTGAGTTTTCCTCATTTATCCCTTTCGTAAATGACGTAAAACATGTGATAGTGTATTTACTTGTTGTTGTACTTATTTGTTCCTGTACTTGTTGATTATTAACCAAGTACAAGACTTGGGCTGTTTAAGGACTAAGTAATTTGAGTTAATTGTTCAGTGAGACAAGACCTATTTAGCATAACATTTACATAATGGTAGAACTGAAGCCACAGCATAACCAAATACAGGTTTGCCCTCCTGAAGGGTTTTTAGGGTCTAAAAGAAACAAGAAGGGTAGGGTAGTACTGTGTAAAAAACATAGACATTTCAAGTAATCTGCTTTGATTTTGGACAGTAATGAAGACTTTAACATCTTAATGCAACTTTTTTGTGTACCTCCCTCATGAGAATATACTCTACTTTTTGGAAATCGTCAGATTGCAGTACATTTGTTTAGTAGATGATCTCATCCCGAACACCTTACTTAGATTACATTTTATAATTGTCCATTTATACCGCTGCATGAGGCAATTTGGGTTAAGCACCTTATCAAGTCAGAAACTTTTGATTTGGCTGGTTCTGTTACTTACTACTGTAACACACTGCTTCCTCGTACAGCTTGCATTAGGTTTAAGTCTTTCAACTGCTTGAACTCTGGGCAAGTGTGTAAAATTTGTGTGGAAGAGGAAATTCTTTGGAAAATATACAGATTTATGTTAAAAGCTAGCTACCTAGAAAAACAAATTAGATGCTTAAGGATTACCAGCCTGTAGAGTCAAATCAGAATGGATGCTTTTCAGAACTGGTTAACTAGCTAACATCTTACCTTGTGCCTCAAACAATTATGACAACCTAGCATAGCAACAGTACAATTGTGAGGTATTTCTTAACACAGTGTTAACAAGGAGCACATGGGCTGACTAAGTCATGATGAAGAAAAATGATGAGTCATACACTCCTTTGCCCTTCAATATACAAAGTATTTAGAACAAAAACATCCTGGCTTCTATTAGTGGTGAGTTGGTTTCTTATTCATTTTTCATCAGGGATTGAAAAATGGTTGGTTTCTGAATGTAGTTTATTCCAAACTGAATTTCATTGACTGTAAGAATTGTGCATAGGAACAGTAGCTTAGCACTCTCCCTAACCCATAGTAATAATTTGACCCCACCAATTGCGTCCAGTTTTTGCTTGAGATCATTTGAACAGTAGCTGTCATTCATCAAGTCATTTTCAGAGAGTCTGTGTTTATGGCATTATTTTATCTGTAGTGCTACCAAAACTCACAGTCTTCAGTGCATAATTCAGTTTTATATTAGCCTAGAATCTTATAACATCCAGCAAAAAGCAAACTCTGTTTAAAGTCCTGTTTTTAAAGTGCCTTTGCCAGTTTTGTGAACTTCAGCAAGTTTTTGATGGTCAGATAGTATATAAACTATTGTAAAATATCTTGATGAATTAATTCAGTCAGCTGTTTTTTTAATAAATATGCTGGCTTACTTAGGCCTATTTTGCTACTGCACATATTACTGTATATGGTCCAAACAGGCAAATAGACACTGAAAATAAGTTTTCACTTTTTTTTCTTATCATTTCCAAAGACAAAGGAGGTGCTGCCTGGAAGACCTTCACACTTGACGACTACTTCAATGACACAATTAGGTATAGGTCATATAATCTGCGATGGATATCAGGTAATTTACATGGTTAACTACCTTTTATTTTATATTTTAGCCCTTGTTTAATGTATAATATGCATCCCATGTATTGGCATAGCAAATAGCTCTTTTCTCTGGACCTAACATCTGTTTTATCCTCTTATAGACTACGAATACCTTCATAAAACAAGAGAAGGCGCTGTGATCCTTCACAATGTTGAAACAAGGAACACATCTGAATTTTTGACCAAAAATACATTTGCAAGTTGTTCTTTTATCAAGATACAGCATTATGCATTTTTTTTTAAATCGGTTTGTGACATTCCCATGCCATGTATCTAAATAAATGTTTGTACTGTAGGCTCAAGTGGATGCCTCTGACTACTTATTGTCGGCTGATCGGAAATATGTGTGCTTCGAGAGCAATTACTCAAAGGTGATCCATTTTCAGTGCTTTTTCAGTCCATGAGTATGGCAGTGTTTTATACAGTGTGTTTTCCCTATGCTTGAACTGTGTTTAATCCTGTCTCCGCAGATATGGAGGCATTCATACACAGCTTCGTACTCTATCTATGACATTGAAAACGCGTAAGTCCTTTCACTTTATCCAGCAATTTCCACTGGTCTAACAAACACTGTAATGCATTTACATACAAGTATTATGCTATTAAACAGACTCAATGCTTCTATGTTTTTCATTGAAGTGCAGACAGTTTTGTGACTTGGGCACAGAGGCTAATATTGTAGTAGAGTGGGTGTAAATCACTTGAATTCATGTGCACTGATTTGCAAGTTTACAGCGCCATTTTACATTAAGTCACAAACTAATAAAATAAGGCATGATGACCATGTAGAAACAGAATGAATATCTCATTGATAGCCTAATCATCTGCATGGGAGCAAAGCCTGTTCTTTTTCCCTTGTTCTAGGAGTTTTATTACACCATCACACATCCCACAAACAGTACATTATATATCATGGGCTCCAACTGGAAACAAGCTGGTAAGTAGACAACTAAGATCAGACAATTAATAAGCACTGGGCTGAGATTATCAATTTTGTGAAAATCTCCCAATTTGCCCAACTGAGATGAAGAAAATATACATAACTCCTTATAAAAGCTTTTAATTCTTTGGAAACGGTGACCAAAAGGGAGAATTTTGAGCTGTCTTTGATGGACAATAAGTATTTCTCGTAACTTCCTTGAATAATAAATACTGAGCATGCTGGATGTTGAAATACTGTGTGACATGTGCTGTATATTGACACTATCCATTATAAAGCATACAGTGTTGAACTCTAGCAAGCACTGTTATAGTAAAATAAAATTAGATTAAAATTCACAATTGAATATATTCATGGGTGAGGGACTCTGACATCACTTACAGAGCTCATGTACACCTTCTTACAGGCCTTTGTTTGGAATTATAATGTTTATTTGAAACCAAATGCCACTGCAGAAGCTATCCAAGTAACGACAAATGGAAAAGAGAATCAGATCCTCAATGGCATGCCTGACTGGGTCTATGAGGGTGAGTGACAGATGGCAGAATCTGGGATATTTATTTTGAAACATAATGGAGGATTTTAGCCTGTAATGAACAGTTTATGTTTCTTTATGAGGATCATTTCCACACATTATTAAACATTATGAAATGTGTTTGTTTTTTCCTGATACAGTGAGTACATAACACAAGAAATGGACAACAGATTATCCCAGATCATTTGCCAAAATATTTTGATGATTTCCATAATTAATTTACCATGATGATTTCATAATGGCTTTGATCTGTTATGTTAACATTGAATTTTCTCATCATTTTTAGAAGAAATGTTTGCCTCAAATGAAGCTATTTGGTGGTCACCAAGTGGAAAGTTCCTGGCTTACATTCAGATTAATGACACATTGGTCCACACAATCGAATATTCCTGGTACGGATCAGGACAGTACCCCAAAACTGTCATTGTTCCATATCCTAAGGTAGGATATTTTTGGAATAATTTCTGAAGTTAGACCAAGACCCATGTTTTAAGTAGAAGAATATTCAACTCTGGATCTTCAAATCCCAGGTGCAAAATTACTTGAGCTACCTTCAGAAAATCAAGATGTATTAGTTACAAAAATCAAAATGTATTAGTTACTTCATATGCTAAGTGTAAGGACATCTACGAAAACAAGTAATATTGATTATACTGATACATCCTGAAACAGCAAAGGAATTACTATGTTTTTGTCTTGTTTCTGTTCTGATTTAAAGAGTAATGTACAGAACATTTTGGGGTTATCTATATGGCTTATGTGACATGATTTTTTGGCTATAATAGGCTTTACATATTTTTGTTTTGTTTGTTTTTTTTATTTCAATAATTTCATAATCAATTTGCATGATATTCTCTCTTCCAGGCTGGCTCGACAATTCCTGTAGCAAAGCTGTTTGTTGTTGATACAGAAAACACCTCAATGATCACAGAGGTTGTAGTTCCAACGTCAGTAGGGGAAAGGTAGAGTAAAAGACTTTTTATTAGACATATAGATAGTGCTACAGCATATCACAGTAATCTATGTTTTTAGCAGTCAAAATATTATTAAATGGCATTTTGCAGTATTCTCTATCAGTATATGTACTGGAAGAGACATTAATTGTAATATACAAATGGTATAAAAAAACTGCACCTGACAAATGTTGCAGTAAGTGTTGTTGCAGTAAGGGTTGCTTTTTTCTCGTAGTGACCACTACCTGTGTACAGTGGTCTGGGTTACAGATGAACGTATTGCAGTTCAGTGGCAGAAGAGGAAACAGAACCACGTTCTCTTACAGATCTATGATTTTGATGAACACCAGTGGAATGAGATCACAGTATGTGTCATGAATCCTTACTCTTCAGGCACCTTGATATCCTTTTAGTAAAAGATGAAGGTACCATACAAGTGTAAAAAAGAATGTACGTTTAAAGTTAGGTTAAAGTGAATGTATATCTGAAAACGTAAACTGTATTGCCACTTGCTCATGTGAAAGATATGAGCTTAAAGCTGAATGACGTGAAATGCTTTGTGAACCTGAGGATAAATCCCACCATCTTCTTGTTCACAGAACCATGAGGAGAAGAGTGAAACAGGCTGGGTTGGACATGTACGTTCCTTTTGAATCAAAATGCCACAGCACTGACTGCAGAACAGATGGACCATGGGATACTGCTGCACGCACAGCTATAATAACGATTCCAATTCAGTATAGCATGCACTGATAAGTTACTCAATGAATTAAATATTATTGCATGATATTATGCATCTGTTGTTTATATCAGGAACATGTCAGTTGCTCTGTAACATGAAACATTATGTTAATCTGTTATCACGTTTTTGTTTTTCAGTATTCACCACTATATCCTTTCTTTGCTGCAGACAAGATGAGTTTTTACAAAGTAATGAGTGACTCAAACGGATATAAGCACATCCATTATGTGAAAGATGTAAGTGTTTTTTATGGACATGTCTGTAGGTTGTTAGGCTGTATTTTTTATAGTTGAGACCCATTTTAAAGAGCGCCTGAGAGAAACTCAGAAGGTGTTAACCATTTGTAGGGTGTAGCGACGCCCATCACCTCGGGAGCATGGGAGGTGATCTACATTTCCAAGCTGACACCTGATGCCATGTAAGTAGACAGGCGTGAACTCACTGGGGCAGAGAGCTGAGAACGACAGATGACAACATACACGCTGATTGATAAAAATCTTCAGAATACAGCTTGATAAGCACTGCCATGCCTTCCGAGTGCGGCTGCAGCACTTTGTGAATGCATTCGAGTTTTATTAGTTTCCTGCTCTCTGAGCCACTGGGCAGCAGCATGTTTTTTGAGGCAGGCTGTGTTCTTTGCCTTAATGAATAAGACAAAGGAGAATATCATGCTTTGGCATGGAGTTTATTGACAGTGGTTTGGAACATACTGCACCTACATGATAATATGATAAGATGCCTCAGTCCTTTTCGGTATCCTACATCGCTAACACTGCTAACAAAGCCTCACTGGCAACTGGGCCACAGGTTCCATACCATAATTTAAAGTTTTTTCTTTCGACAGTTACTATGTAAGCAATGAGTACCATCAGCATCCTGGACAGAGAAACCTCTACAAGTAAGGCCATCCCTCATTCTGTGAAAGACTTACTATGGCTTCAAGGCTGTCACGGCTGAATGTAAATTACCAAGCTAATTTGAAATCATAATCAATTTTGCAGTCTTGCAAAAACAGGCAATGATATTACGTTGGGAGAATATTCATCAGGTGGTTGTAATTATTAGCTATCTATATTGTCTCTATTATCATAACTGTCTCTTCTCCCTGATCAAGAGGTCTGATAGGCCTATCTGTAATGGAATTGTTAAACTTTAGTTGCATTGTAAAGATGTTTGTGTGGCGAAGAGGCAGCATTTCCTCTGGTGTGAGACCGTCTGTCTGTGCGTCAGGATCAAGATTCTACAGGGAGGAAGCCATTCCGCTCAGCTGTGCCTCACCTGTAACCTGCATGGAGACAGGTGTCAGTACAGCTCAGCTTATTTCAGCAGAAACGCCAGCTACTTCCGAATGGACTGCTACGGTCAGTTACCCAATTGGAAATAAACACACACCGAAATAACCGTGATGCAAGATAATTCTGTGAGGAGAAATTTATTTTCGTAAGAACTTTGACCTTACCCTCAACTAGTGAGACCTGTGATCATTCATTGGTGTGGTACACAGCATAAATCTGACACATGTTCCATGTGTGTTTTTTAACAGGGCCTGGATTTCCTTTGTATACACTTAGGGACAATAGAGGCTCTGGCTCAGGTATGCAGATAGAAAAGTATAAGCTGCTACATCAATTCATGGCTATGCCTTTTTCACTACTTTCTTGCTTATAATTGAGTGGATTTAAAAAATTTGAAATTGTCAGCGTAAAATTGATAGCAATGATAACCTGTTAGATTGCTCTTTTACACTGAACAAATATCATTATACAAATATGTTATAAAATGGAGATTTTATATGAAGGGTTTTTTTTCCTCAGCTGAGCTGCTGTGTGTTTCATTGTGATAATAATAGGTGTATTGTTGTCGAACTGATTCATTTAAGAGATTCAGGTTCTCGAGGACAACCAAAAGCTGCAAAACATTCTGGCAGAATTCCACATGCCAACTATGCGCCGTGGCACCATAAAGCTGGAGGGATTTGGTAAGACTTACAGCGGTAAATTAAAACGGGTGATGTAACTCCCACTGAACATCATGTTACCTGTTTATTACTGATTCATGTTGTGCTTTCTTACAGAGCTTTGGTATCAGATGATGTTACCTCCTCAGTTTGATGAATCAAAAAAATATCCACTTCTAATTGACGTGTGAGTCGTATGTACCGTAATGGTTCTGCTTTTGGTATTGATTGGAGAAATTATGGTAAAATTAATGTGTCCTGCATTGGTTTTATGATGTGATGTCATATATGATATGATATGATATGATATGATATAAATAATTGATTTCACATGCGATACCATTTACAGTTAACTTTTGTAATGTCCCAATTCGTATATCTTTTCACAGATATGCAGGGCCCTGTAGCCAAAAGGTGGATTATCGCTTCAGGCTGAACTGGGCAACATACCTCGCCAGCACGGAGAAGGTTATTGTCGCCAGCTTGGATGGAAGGGGAAGTGGTTACCAAGGTGATAAGATAATGCACGCACTCTATCGACGCCTGGGAACGTATGAGGTGGAAGATCAGATATCAGCTGTGAGGTGAGGTGCATCGCCACAGACCTAGCATAATGGCCGTTAACACTACAGTTACATAAGGGCCAACGAGCAATCAAAAGGCTCTCTATTACATCTTAAGTGCTAATGTATAAAGCTCAGGGAGAGAGTGAGAGAGTGATCCATAGCAAAAGTTTGTTACTCAGACGCGTAAGTCAGCGGCTTTGATGTCGCACTCGAAAGTGATACTGTGACGTCAAAGGGGACACAATCCGTAAAACTAGGCACTAAAAACAGACCTATGATGGGAAACTGGGTTTACCTTCCACCTTAACCTTTCTCCCGTTTGTCTATTTTAAGCCCATTTATGGATTTATTTTCTCGGTTGCAGCTTCAGTTGTCAGTTCACCATGTTTTCAAAGTTTTGTGCAGGTGATGGAAAGACAATGGTGATTAACAAAGTTTTTGCGTGAAGGTGATATTTTTACTTTGTTTTCAAATGTTAAAACTTACACATATATGTCCAACAAAAAAAAAACTTTCTCCCCAGAAAATTCATTGACATGGGCTTTGTTGACAAGCAAAGAATAGCTATTTGGGGTTGGGTGAGTAACAATATTTTGTTTTCCGTTAATAACTGTAGAATATTTATGTTCAATAAAACATATGGAATTTCTTGTGCAATAAATCTAACATTGTTACAATACCTTATTTCATAGTCGTATGGTGGTTATGTTACATCCATGGCTCTGGGTGCTGGGACCGGACTTTTCAAGTGTGGAATAGCAGTTGCCCCTGTAGCTAAGTGGGAATATTATGGTATGTAAATTATGCCAGACAAAAATACGTATAGATTTGTGATTCCTTATGTTTAATCTTGAAAGGATGTCTTTATCCATCAAAGATAAAAGTGTTTAAATGAAGCACAGAAATGTTAATCAGTTCTTTTTTCATTTGAACATTCAGATGCTGTATACACTGAACGCTATATGGGCAAACCTGTGGATAACGCAGAATCATACAATGTAAGTCCAGTGTGATTATCAAAGTATAGTGCCATTTTGTGTGTTTGTAAAAATTTACTATGAATAGTCAATTGTCATATTAAAATGACTGAGGTGAGTGGAATATTCAAAGTTGTTGATTGAAACAAATTAGATTTAATTCCCCCCCTGAACAATTTTGCACTGAAAACAACAGCATTACCATATTAAAAATGACCCAGTTCATCCAGTGAGCTGCGTATTTCACTGAGATCACCATGTGTTAAAGCAATCACAATGCACTGTCATTGTTTATTTCACAGAATTCCACTGTTACAAGTAGAGCCAAGAATTTCAAATCTGTGGAATATCTTCTGGTTCATGGAACAGCAGATGGTAAGTGTTCCTGTTCTTTAAGTTACCCACAGTGCAATATCAATGCAGCATAATGCCATTCGATAGTGTGGACTCTGAATACTTCAGTTTTACATATGTGTATTTATGTGCATTAGACTGTGGCATGTATGGTTCCTATGTTTAAAATCAATACAGACCTTTGTTATAGTTTCTTTCTTTCATTTCAGATAATGTCCATTTCCAGCAAGCTGCTCAGATCTCCAAAGCTCTTGTTGAAGAGCAAGTGGACTTTGAAGCAATGGTAAATATCCACATAACACACTGTATACACTGTATGGGACAGCAGTGTGGTGTCGCGGTAAGGAGCAGGGCTCGTAACGAAAAGGTTGTAGGTTTGACTCCCCATTAGGGCACTGCTGCTGTACGCTTGGGCAATGTACTTAATCCACAGTTGCTTCAGTAAATATCCAGCTGTATAACTGGAAAAAAATTCTAACCTACTGTATGTAAGTCGTTCTGGAGAAGAGCATCTGCTAAATGACAATAACGTAATGTAATGTATACCAGTGACTGTACTGTATACTGCCTTGAGTCTAAATGCATGCCAAGGATGCAAGTCAACGTGATCTTACAGATTCTTTCTTAACATATGAATTTACCACTGATATTCACATCCAAGCCCATGTGTTATTCTCACCAGTGTGAAGGGGGGTCACACATTTGGGGATTGGTCTATTGGACTAGTTACCTCCTCTGTGGGAGGTGGCCTCAACTGTGACACTTTGGTGACATCACCAAGCGATACTCTGTAGACCCACACCCACTCCCAGCCCAATTTATTAGTGTGTTTTCACGTCCTTTGAGGCGTCCTTTGGCTGAGCACAGCTCACTGAGTTGTTTCGTTATCAGTCCCAACAGTTAAGCTGGAAAATTGATAACTGGCTAAAATTAACTGCCAATATATAGTTTACATCTGTTGTTGGCAAATTTATTCATAGGTGTTGCTATATAGCTATGTGGCCTGCTATACAGGCACTATGTATAAAGCATCCACCATGTTTTTGGCTGGGGTGGGATTCCAGATGTTTGAGCTGTTTTGATCTGTAATACAGAGAGTTATGAGTCATCAGCTTAATTAATTGTCTCTCTGTGAGGTCATCACATTAGCAGGATAGATGTAGCCAGCCCCCTCCCTTTGGGTTGAGTAACCTCCTGAGGTAGCAGGTCGTGACAGTATAGCAGACGCCAAGTTCCTGGGGAGGGAAATCACCCTGGGAGTTGGGAGAGATCCTTGACAAAAACCTGATGGTTCTGTAATGTTTTTGTTTAACCAAAGTCTATTTTCATCCGTATTCCAGTGGTATGCAGACAAGGACCACGGCCTGGGGGGGGCAGCATTTCACCATGTCTTTACCCACATGAGCCACTTCCTCCAGAAATGCTTCACCAAAACTAAATAGAACCACATCCAGACTACCCCTGAAATCCACTGCCATTCTGATCAATCAGTGCTCTTTGTGTCTCATGTGAAACCATGTACACGTGGTCTGTTTACAGCTCAGGCAGATTTCCTGCCTTTGAAACATTGAACAATTTACAAAAGGAAGTCTGATATCGAAGGTCTGGTATTGCACTCATAGTATTTGTGACTTATAGTATTTCCATCAGGGTGAAATGTGGTGATTTTTATATGAAAACGGATGTTGTGCTATAGTAAGTGTTTGCTTGCTTATTATTTGTATCAAATTCTTGTGATAAACTGCAAACGTGCAGCAACCCATACTTACCCAAAACCCTTGCATGTTTTTTGGAAATTTTGGAAATGTTTCTTTGTTGAAATCGATTACAAAATGCATACCTTCCAGGTCTGTCATTTTTTTTTACCGAAAAGGCATTGCCTGGTCAATGACAGTTAAAATAAAAAAGATGTTCCAATATGTGTTCAAAAATACAATAAAATGAGACGACGTTCACCTTTGTGTTGGTGCTGATTCATTCATACCCTGTGTTCATTCAGTAGGAGTTACTGAACATCTTTTAACCTTTTACAAAACTGAAGATACCACCAAAATGCTTATTGTGAAAGCTCAAATTTCCCAATAATTCCATGATGTGATGGTAATTTTGGCTGATGAAAAACATCTTGTTTTTTCTGCACAACAGAAAAAGTACAGAATAACACATACAACACACACTTCAATGTGTTCCCTTAAATTCTAACACGCTATATATAACAGGGTTAAAGAAGAGGGTTAGATATGTAAATATACAGGTGCAAACATTTAGATATAAGAAAAATTCCTATAATTGTATGTAGAGGATAACAGGTGTGTACACAATGTTTAACAGTAGTATGTACTTCAATTGTAGAAACTAAACTGTATTAAATTACCAGTAGTGTTAAAAATGTTTTTGTTGTTTTTGTTATTTTGTTTTTGTCTTTACAATTAGTAATTTTCATGTACTTTACTGCATTCCAGTGCTTTGCATTGGTATAATTTAAAACTGAATAGCTTTTCACCTGGACCATAGTCTCACACAGGAATTGAAAAAAATTAGAATATGCCTGTTGTTAAGTATTTCATCATTTGTAGCTGCCAATTGTTTTAGGGACTTCTGTTATCCATAAGTCACTGGACAGCATTGGTTCAGAGCAAAATTGTTTATAGAGAATTCATATTAATTCTATTCAGTTTAAACAGAATTCATACAATGAAATCATATTTGTAAAAAGGTGTATTTTAGGTGACAACAAAAGTAGTGTGAAATTATATAAATAACATCAAATATAATGTTCTACAGAATTGATATGCCGCAATGAACAGCTTTTAGTCAAGACTCACTTCGCGTCCCACTTCACTCAGTTGTGAAATGATGCGGCTCTCTGGCTTTTGTTTGATGTTCAGTGGAAAAACACAGTATGATGGTGTTATATCGTAAATGTTGTCTTAATAAGATGGGAGAGGTAGTGATTCAGCTTCCGGACAAGAGTGAAAGAACGGGATTAAACAGGACACAGTAGCTCTCTATTATTTTTTCCCCTTTATTTGACCGGATGACATCCTGTTTTACTTCTACACCTAAGTGACAGCCCTTATCTCCTCGGGACATAGCTACATCTCCTTTAAACAAAGATAAACGGCAAATTTATCTAGGGCATTGAGACAAACCCTGTCTAATGGATTGAGAGTAACAGATGCACTAAATAATCTGTGAGAAGCATGCCACCTGAGCAGACTGTCATCACACTCCAGTATATAAGGTTCCGCAGACCAGGGAGAGACCATGAAGCAACTCCAGGGAGCCAGACGAGAGAAGCCACCAGAGGAACGCGCGCAGACAGAACTTCTCCTTCACACCGCGAAACAGACACAGAGGTGAGCCGCACACATGCCTCCTCGACTCATTCACAAAACAGGTGCAAAATTTTTACCTGCCAGGTTACGTTTGCAGTTACAGTGAGGGGTAGTGGGGAGGTTATTTAAGGTTCACGGTATTGCAACTGAAACTTTTCCTTGAGCAGTATGTGAGGGACAGAGTTTTATATTTGTTTCAATGGCAGGGTATGAGTGTAACCATCTTTGCTCTTCTCTGTTGGAAGGAACATTTACATTTACATTTATTCATTTAGCATACACTTTTATTTTATGCGGCTTACAAGTAAGGCAGAGTACAACACACTTCTTCAACAGAACAAAAAACGTGATCCAAGAAATATCTTTCTGATTTTGGTGTCTGTTTTCTGTCTGTCAAATTCCGCCAGGTCACACAATGAAAGGCATTCATTCTCTGGCCGGGCTGCTGCTCTTGATTATCGTTCAAAGCAGTTGGCAAATACCCCTGCAGGAGACAGAGGACAACTCCAGGTAACGCCTGTGGAGCATCCCTTTGCTTCAGCATTCTGAGTTCACTCGGTCAGCTCCTGCTACAGAAATACACATATGACTGAAAGGCAGTGGATCTAAAAAAAACTACATGCTACACATGACAACAGTCATGGAGCATGATACTGGGAAATGGGAAAGTTGCTGGTTTTGTTAATTTCTAATTGTTAAATTTTAGCATTTCCATTTCAAACATCTGTGCACATGAATTTAAAATGCCTGGGTTTAAGAAGCTCTGTTTTTGAAAGGATTCATGTTCATTTCATTTGCAGCTTAATGACAGAGGACACAATGTTCGATGAACCCAAGGAATTTACAAACGTGAAGAGGCATTCACAAGGAACATTCACCAACGACTACAGCAAGTATCTGGAGACACGGCGAGCCCAGGACTTTGTTCAGTGGTTGATGAACTCCAAGAGGAGCGGGTAGGTGCTCCACTGTGGAATGTCATCTCTGTTACTTTTGACTGAGCAGTGCAGCTTATTTAACAAAATATTTTTTGTCAGAACAACCACTTGATGGTAAGACTATAAATACATGAATATACAATGTACAATACATATATATATATATATACAATGTTGCATTGTTAGAGAGTAAAGTTTTAAAGTGTTGAATGCTGTCCACCATGGTTTCAGTTTGTGTCCCAGACTGAATTCAGTATAACTCAAGTGTTTTAAAATAATGTAACAGTTATATTTCAAATATGCAAATGACTGATTTTTGCAAGTAGCAAATCACCTTGTCTGGGGTACACAATATCGACACACACCTGTTGCTACAGCATGCAGTAAAATCACTGGGTGGTAAGCCAGCTGTACAGAAAACATAAGGCTTTGCGGCATCCTTAGGTCTGTATGATCTCTCACCATAACAAATGATATTGTGGTTATACTGATGGAAGTAAAAAACGCTAACATTCTCTTTTTTTCAATTTAGGGTGATTGGAGTCATTGGCGTTATTGGAGTCAAATGATTGAGCAATAAGTTGTAGTGTTACGTTGTAGTGTAAGTTGTGTCTAACACTTTAAACATGAATCCTGATAGTAATGCAAGGAGCCAATGACATCCTGAGCAAAAATAATACTGTGCCTCCTTGTGCATATAATACAACACTGCACATGACAATAACTGCACTGCATCATAATGTGTATCATAAAGAATGCACAATATGTACTGTAATACAGCTATTAAGAGAGGACAGGGATGAAGAGTTGGGCTGGGGTGGTGTCATGGGTGTCACAGAGACCATGCCTCAAGCTGTAACCCTTAATCTCCGGTAACACCATCAAATCGAATCAAACGATCATAAAGAGACAGTAACGATACTGAAGGCTTCGGGGTGAAAGCGGCCAGTTCCCCCGCTGAAGCCCAGGTGTCCGTTGCCACGCACCCACCCTCCTTTCTCCCCCCCCCTGCAGCTCACCCGCGAGGCGCCATGCGGAGGGCACCTACACCAGCGACGTCAGCTCCTACCTGCAGGACCAGGCTGCCAAGGAGTTCGTCTCCTGGCTGAAGACCGGGCGGGGGAGAAGAGAGTAGGCTTTCCACCCCTTCCGCTCCCGGCTTCTTTCGCTGTGCCTAGAGAAGAGAGTCAGAGAGACAGAGAGAGAGAGAGAGAGAGAGAGAGAGGAAAAAAAATCAACTCATGCATAATGATCCTGTTCTAAAGCGTTTTTTTTATGACCTGTACTGTTACTTCCCTGGTCGTGCAAATAAATTTCCTGAAACGAGGCTTTGGCTTTATTGATATTCCCCACCCTCTGCTACGTCTGGTGTCTCTGGCTTCTGTTTCCACACCTGTGCATTACACAAATCCTGCATTGCAGCTTGTGTGCGTGAAATCCCCCCGCAGAGTCACGGCTTAAAAGCGATCAGCTCTCCCGTGATCTAAAATGAATCTTTGATCCATAACGAATCTCTCATTAAACACTAAAGGCATCGCGTCGCAATGACTCCAGCCTGTGGTTTGGATGTGTGATTCTACGCCTCTGAAACGTGTTTGGTGCTGAAATGAATGTGAATCTTGTACATACTCAGTTTTACAGAGGAAAGCACTGCTGCTGATGCTCAGCGTAGAAGACACGTAGACGGAAGCTTCACCAGTGATGTAAACAAGGTTCTAGACAGCATTGCTGCTAAGGAGTATATACTGTGGGTCATGACCTCTAAACCCT
Organism: Megalops atlanticus; assembly: GCA_019176425.1. Classification (NCBI taxonomy): domain Eukaryota; kingdom Metazoa; phylum Chordata; class Actinopteri; order Elopiformes; family Megalopidae; genus Megalops; species Megalops atlanticus. Next base: position 4,790,752 of record CM032886.1, read on the forward strand.
CAGAAGCAAGGTAAAGACTGCATATTCTGTACTTCACAATCATTTTACATTACATTCATATAGCAGACGCTCTTATATGGAGTGACTTCCGGTACAAAAGAACAGAAGTGTACCCAGTGATGATTTTGCTATGATTTTTTTTTTTTTTTGCTATGAATTACAGTACATAGTTAACACACCCCAGATACCCTGTGGATATACCAAAATAAAGTAAAACTACAATAACTGTTCCCATATTATAGCCCATGGTACAAATTAGTCTGGCAGAAATATCACAGTTGGGAGTAATTTAACATAATAAAGTAATTAATGTAATTTAACATAATAAATTAAGGATTGATTTTCTGTTTCAGCAACCCACTAAATGGATATCACTGAAAGAAGATGTGCTTCCTTGTTCAAGAGAATCTTGGTACTGTACTACAACTGGAAAGCCTTCAAATCTGCAATCTGCAAAACAATGTGGGTGTCACTCGAAGCCATACTGCTTAAAGCCATATTGCATTCAATGAAATGACTTGCCATTGATACAATGTTGAACCCTCTCTACTCATGCTTAACTTTAGTTTTAAACTGTAAAAAGTGTAGCATCTTCCAATGGTTGTCCATCAAATGCAAAATGCACTTTTTATCCCTTTGAGATTTTTGTTTTTTACAAATGAATTTATTTTGCATATTTGTAAATTCTAAAATGATGAATGCTACAAAGACTCAGGGTATTAAGTCAGACTCACTTGTTGTTGCCACTGTAAATTTGTTCAGCTTTCACTGAGATTGTATCAAAATGCAAAGGCCATGCTTTAGTGGTGTACTGCTCTGCAAAATAAACCTTTTTTCATGATGGTTAACTTCATTTCTCATCTGCTGTAGCTAAATGACTACAAAATACCCTTTCCCACATAAAACAAACTGTTTTCCTACAGCACCTCCCCGTATGCTGCATTTAGGATTAGCAAGCAGAATGAGGGTTTTGACAGGTGAAGGATAAAGAAAATTCAATTACCCACATTGTCAGAAATGTGCCACACTAATGTGCCACATTAGTGTGGCTATGCTCAAATCAATCAATTTCGTGTGAGACCACGTTATCAAGAGGCGCAGCGTACATCAGAAGTCTGTGTAGTGGTGCGGCATCGCGCCTGTCACTGTCACTCCGTCATAAGATCTCCCAGTGCAGCGTGGGTAGAGAGGAGAGCCGTGAAATGTAGGGGAAAAGTGTCAATCAGCGCGCACGATCAAGGATCAGTGATCAGGCAGCACGTCTCTGCTATTACTAGTATGGAAGAGGAAGGATTCACATGAGCAGATAAGTGCCCAGCTCTGGGACAGCCAAACTCCCTGAGCTGTCAGTTGGTGCGTCAAACCATCTGTCGATTAAAGGAGTCTACATATTTACTTCCTTATAAATTATTTATAGCCCAAATGCCCAGGGTTTTGTTTTGGCCTTTTTCCACACCAAACTGAGGGCTTTCAAGTTACAAGGTCTACTATTTACGCCAAACGCAACGAAAATAAACATGAAACTGACGTGTTTTGGGCATTGTTACAGAAGTCCCAACATTCAACTGTACTCTTTTATTATGATTTGAAATAAAATGGCCCTTGGGCTTACAAATGTAAGCAAATAAAATATCTCAGAAAACCACACCTTTCATTCAAAAGGAAACTCCAGCTAAGCATAAAAATCCTTTAGGCCAAGCATTTCCAGTTCTACTTATTGCCTGTGTATTAGGCAGGTATTATTTCATTTTGTGAAAAAATGAGACTTTCATGACAGCTAATTTACTGCTTAGTAGGTTGATAGGCTGATAATCTATTGGTGTTATACAGCAACCAACAATGTGCTGCTGTGCTGCTCCTTGTAAGACTCCATGCAAGTGATCATTTGAGTTCTTAAGCAGGACTGTTCCAAGGGTCAGCATCACCAGATGTTCTATTGTTGCTTTGTGCTTTTCTTGAATTTGTGATAAAGTTTTCTTTCACTTATTATCAATATTTGACTCAATACCAAGGGCATGCATGAGTCCATTTCCTTAAAAAAAGCATCATCTCGGACGCTATATAGCTGGTGGGTTTTGTAAAAATCAATCAAAATCTTGTGTTGAATTTGAAATATTTTTTCTGCAAATTTTTGTGTATTTTGACCCAGTGTTACATGGCTTAATGTACAAATCCTTTGGTTCTGGTTTTGTCATTTTGTTGATATCAATGATGCTAATGTTAAAGCTGAGAATGACTTTGTCGCAGCTGATTGATACTGTGGTCAACAATAGCTGTCAACACTACTGCCACAATGAAAAAGCAAAAATAATGGACAAAAAGAGTGTGTTCAGTGAACTGAACATCATCATGTGGGGAGATCACATATATGCCTGGGCCATACTTCCAGCAGGACCAACTCATGGTGTTCCAAGTTCACATCCTGTAAATGTATTTCACAGTAAGTGAAAGACGTCACCAACTTTAAATTTGCCATAGACACTACAAAAAGAGTAAATAGAATCAGGAGAGGTCAAATGAATTGAGGAGATAAATGAAATTGCACAACTCTTCAGATGTACTGTCTACTTGTAAGGAAGTCCTTTGACCAGCAGGGCAGATTAAAAAAGAAATATAATGTGGAAAAAATTAATGTATGATGTTTAATAAATACTGAGGTTGGGTATATCTTTTTAACCTTTATTTATATAATTGACACAATAATTGAAAACAGTGTTTAGTAAATTTATTGGTTTTCACATTCAAATTACATGATTTTTTCCCAAACATGAATTTATATTCCAAGGGTCAAATCCAACCAAAGCGACATTCCAGGTCCATGAAAATAGTTACAAATTTAAGGCAGAGATGAAAAAGGAGGAATTTATGACAAGTTGTACTGCCTTGAATTCATTATGGATTTTGAAGGACTAGAAGCTTTGACTGAATTGCCCCCTTAACATATTTCATACTGACATTTTTATTTTAGTATTTTTTTTAACTAAAACCCATTAACAAGACAGTACAATAATAAAAAGTCAACCATGAGAAACTGTGACCATAAGTAATTATTTCATTTTTTTGGTATGTTTGAAAACAAAGCTTACATAAAAAACAATATTTAGGCATTACAGTTACACTTCATATTTGAACAAAATTATATTGATTGTACAATGAACATTTACTACATATCTGTAAATACAGTAAAAGTATTTTGCCCTTGTAGAAAGAGGTGCTATTGCCATCTTTTCAGTATTGTTTTTAAATAATCATGAATCCTGTAATAGACACTATTAAACAACAGCCTTCTCTCAAACATAAGTTATTGAACACTGTCTGTTGGCAACAGGAATTCTCTTGAAGTCTGTGGTACCTGTAACTGTAATTTCTTACGTAAACATTAAGCTTCTATGTCTTAAGATTCATTAATATGAAATGATATGCCGATACAAACGTATAATTTCATAGCAAATGATGGCAACAGGTTACCTGCTAACCAATTACTTACAAATTACTTTTCAAACCACTGAAAGATTAAATGAGCTGCAGCAGTACAAAATAAGCTTTTTTGCACATAACATTGTAATAATGATTACAGGCATCATGGTTATAATCTAAACCACACACCAGTCATGTTGAGCCCCAGAAATCAGAATTTCAATCCAAACCGGCTAGCTCTAAGATGCTCTTGGCAGATTCAGATACTGTACAAATAAATAAATAAATAAATAAACCAAATACTGCAGAAGACCGTAAAGCATGTACTCGGCTGTATATACAGTGTAGTAATGAACAAAAATACTGGTCATCACGGTGATATACATACAGTATGTAGTGCAAACAAATGTGTCATTTCATAATAATGATAAAATATGCCAATATTCATCTAGTTATTCTATCTATAGCACAATGAGGTAAAATGATTCCATAATGAAAAATAAACTCACTTCCACATATTTCTGAAACTCTCATTCATTGATATTTTTTTCTTTCTTGATAATATACGAATATTGTACTTACTGTATACATGTATGTGCACATTTGGACATTTACACATTTGAAATTAAATAGCTTTAATTTATGCATGCATAAAGTTGGTTATCTGCCAAATAACAATGAAAGAATCTGTTTGTAACCTTCATTACTGTGTTCAGAGCGTTTCATTGTATATCAGCAATCATTCACGTTTTTATAATTCATACACTTAAAGTACAGCTCACATGTACCAGACTGTAAAGTAGCAAGTTGAAGTTTAGCACAGCTGCTAGTAAAATGTATTGTGAAAAAAGTGTGTATTTCTAAAACTTCACATCCCAGCTCAAAAAAGACATGATGCCATAGATGCACAGGTTGTTAGATGACTCTCAGCAGATTTTGTATTGACAGGAGCCAACACTGCTTCATACTGTGAGACTCCACACACACACACACACACACACACACGCACACACACACACACGCACACACACGCACACACACACACACACACACAGACACACACAGACACACACAGACACAACCAACACATTTAGAAAACATTTCATTTAAAAAACTGATCTAAATCTAAATAAATAAATACCAAAGGAAAAGTAATCAAATAAATAATAAAGATATGAAATAACGATACTCTATTGCATTTATTCCAACATGTTGACATTAACAAACAAAATAAAATTTCACCTCTGTTGTTCCTTATTTCCATAAAGACCTAGTCAGTGGTTAAAACCATGTATTTGTGCACACAGTAAATAAAAATATACATAATTTTGATTACATTTCACATATCTTTTCATTATAGTCACATACTTTATAAACAGTAATCATAAGCAGTGAATTATGAATCATCTTTGACATTGATCATGAAGATCATGAAACATGAAGCTCATTGAGCATCATCTTCCATAGGATCCATCCAAAAGGAAAAAAAAAAGACTATTGCTCTCTGGATAACACATCCCTTTCTGAGCACTTTACCCTCACTGTTACTAGCAACAATGGGATAAAATGCCTCCTTCATTCTCAGCCATTTTTCTTATCCTTATTTCTTATTATAAATTTTCAATCACTATATCGATCAGTACAGAGAGAGGCAAATCTGCATGATTCTGGAACATGTTCATTATCTGAAATGAATCATTTTTATGACATCACAATGTACCCGCATTCACATTAAGCAAAAACAACCCCCTTACTAAAAAGCTTGTAAGTCTTCATACGATTTAGATATAGCAGAGAAAAATGAGCTGCGAATGCATTTACCACTAAACGGCACATATCTACAATTCTCAGGTTCAGATGGCCAAAACTTTCTTTAACATGGAATCTTTACCCACTACACTCCAACAGTCTAGTAGCACAGTCAGTTCGTAGCTCACAATATCCTTTGCCTCTTCTTCCGCTGCTGGTATCACTTTAAATTTACGCACAACAGAAATAAAATTTAACTCAACTGACACTTATTTGCTTCTCACAGAAGCACAGATTCAGACGCATAAAAAAAAAAAAAAAAAAACGGTTTCACACAATGTACTAGCACTTACATGACAAAAACATACAGTGGTCTACCCATCTGTATACTGTGGCACACTATATTCATTAGTTTAGAAGCACAGTGATGGAGGAAAGGTCACAGACTGGTCTCCAGGTCCAAGCCGCCCCTCACAGCCACCTTCTTCTGTCTTCCTACGCTGCTATTGGAAAACCTGCACGAGGAAGAGGAGGTTCCCGTTACTCTGTGCAGTGGCTGCGTCTCTCCTGCAGACACACCAAGTACCTTTCAGCTGCCCAGCAGCAGGGCCCCACAGCTATTACTGAGTGCCAAACCTATTTCATCTGGAGGAGCAGTTAGATGGAATTAGAGCCAACAGCATGCAAAATTCTATTAGAGCAGCTCGGAACATACTTGCGTTCTTGGAGCATATTCACACCCTGACAGTTGAGAGGCTAAGTTGGGGTACAGACAGGGTACAGCCAATGAGAGGACAGCTCTGCTAGGGGAGGTCAGAAAGGAAGCTGATCTCACCGATCCAGGGCCCCGATTCCAGCCGGGGTGTATCGCTCTGATTTGGCTTCAATTTGATTCGTCTGGTTAAGCGCCCTGCAGAGCTGTCCTTCGGTGGCATGGCTGAAGTGAAGGGGGGTGTGGGTACAGCATGCTACCAAAGCCGAGTGCGGCAGCACCATGCAGAGGAAGCCCTGGTCTATCACAGTCTGCTCTCAGTGCCTGCATTCATGCACTACTGGCTGCATCTCTCCTCTTAGCTCAGGATGAACACGCCTCCTCCCCTCCCTGCCACCACTGGGAGAAACCGGCACAGATGGTGGCTTTGGCCAGCTGACGCACTCAGAGAGGGAGGCTGATTGACTTTGCCCTGCTGATGAAGCCAAAGGCATTGTGGTAATGCTGTTCAGTGCTGATTGACAGGCAGGTTTGTGAAGTTTACTGGAAATGTCACTGATTACTTTGACTGTTAAGCGGAGGATTTGTTGCCAAAGGCATCATGGATGTCATTGATATGTTGGATGTGTTGTCTGTATGGTATGTTGGATATGCTGTCTGTATGGTGTGTTGGATGTGTTGTCTGTATGGTGTGTTGGATATGCTGTCTGTATGGTGTGTTGGATGTGTTGTCTGTATGGTGTGTTGGATATGCTGTCTGTATGGTGTGTTGGATGTGTTGTCTGTATGGTATGTTGGATATGCTGTCTGTATGGTGTGTTGGATATGCTGTCTGTATGGTGTGTTGGATGTGTTGTCTGTATGGTGTGTTGGATATGCTGTCTGTATGGTGTGTTGGATGTGTTGTCTGTATGGTATGTTGGATATGCTGTCTGTATGGTGTGTTGGATATGCTGTCTGTATGGTGTGTTAGATGTGTTGGTTTTGTTGATATGTCGGATGTGTTGTCCGTATGGTGTGTTGGATGTGCAGTCTGTATGGTATGTTGGATGTGTTGTCTGTTTGATATGTTGGATGTGTTGTCTGTATGGTTTATTGGATACGTTGTCTGTATGGTTTATTGGATGTGTTGTCTACATGTGTGGATGTGTTATCTGTATGATGACCAATAAAGTTTCAATTGATGCTGCATTGCCAGTTGCAACACGGAGACAAACAGCAAATCCTGTTTAAACTTTGATTTGCATCATGCAAAGACAAGCTGCACTGTTGCAAAAAGCACGGCCAGGACACAAAACCCGAGCAAACAAGGCCAGAACATGACGCATGCCCTTACCTTTGGGAAATCAGCTTCTAAGAGGTTAGGAAAGGGAGCTTATAACAGAAACGGAATGAAAAATTCAGTCAATGTGCTGTTTGTATGTGTCCTGCAAGGGAGAAATTCCCCTTTTCTTTTTACAATAAAATGCTGTTGAAGGGATAGAGTAGGATTACCAAATGCCTGTAAGTAGCAGATGCTACACATCAAAATGAATCATTTCACCAATTTATAAACATCTGCACTGCAGATGATCAGTGAAAAGGGCCTCTTTTAAAGGAGGGTTAGAGAATACAAATGCAGGGTTCATTCCTTCTTGAGGTAGATACAGTTTGGCTGTTGTTTAATATCTAACAAATGTACCTTGGACAAAGGGGCTAATGACTGTTATGGATTACATATTACCAACAGATGGTAATATGTAATCCATAACAGTGACATGACCACATCTGTCATGTCAGCACCCTCACTTGCATGTGCAGAACTATCTATTCTACCTTATGGTTCACTTCTTTCTCACATTCTGCTTTTACCAACTCATTGTATCTAATTTGATATTCTGTCACTGAAAAAATATGTTTTGATACTTACTGTTTGTCCTCTGTATTGTTATCACTCTTGTTTGCAATAACACATCTACTCGGTTCTATAAGGTGTGTGTCAATGAGCATCTAAAAGTAATAATTCGCCTTGTGAGATGTGCATTCCTGCTACGTTGCCAATGGCTTTTTTTACCGTTCCCTACTGATAAAGCAATCCTTCATTACATCAAGGACAATTTTGAAATTATGTTCATAACATCATTTGTGAAAAGAAGAGAGGAGAATTTTAGAAAAATGGCAGCTGAAAGAGGCTGCTGCTTAGAACACATTTCTGACAAGCTGAACAACGATGCTCACAACTCTGAAATGCAGCTTTGGTTGGAGCTGTTCAACACGTTACAGTAAGACAAGGGAAAAGGAGGAGACACTGGACTGAAGATGCCACAGCATTGCTTCATTTTGAAATTTTGAAATCTCACATAAACTTTGCCTCTCAGATTAATCAAAGATTATAGGTACAACAAATGCAACAGTGTGGCATCTTATATTAAATCTTTTCTAGATGGTATTCACCATAACCAAGCACCCTAACCTTAACAGAAATTAGAAAAAAGTATATCTTCTATTCATAAAAAGCATGAGAAAAGAAACAGACAAACCGTCGTAAATTTTTCTTATATCCGTGGGATTATTTCCAGCTTTATAATAAAGTTACATTTCACCCATTCTGTTATTAATATACTATGTGGATATCTTGAAGTTTGTGTATGATCATGGGTGACAACAGGACCATATTCAAGTTTAAAGTAGAAGTTTAAAACCTTTTTGAGCTTGAATCCTTTTTGGAGGTTTCTGTGCTGAGTGTCTTCCAAACGTTCCCAAAAGATGTTTTTGACATTTCATCAGAGATGTTCACTGTAGAGGGGTCATCCCTAAAAACAGGATTAAAACCACTGGTCAGCCTTTTTTAAAGCTTCATGTCAAGTTATTCTCACATAAACTATATCTGAAACATTTCCCTAAGATACACACTGTGGCTGTGTACCACCAGTCCCTGACTTTTACATGACCTGTTTCATGGGCCCTGATTGGTTGTGCAATGCATCTTCCTGACACCAGGGGGCTCTGGACTTACTTGTAATGTCCTTCCAATGGCACTTGTACTATTCCCTCCTCCTCTGCTAGGATGCTTCGTTCTTCCTGAAGGTAAAATAGGAAGTCACCAAAAAGCAGTCGGCAACAAGGGAACGAATGGAAATCCAACAGTCCACATAGTTACCCCTATATCCATGCATAATGTCCGCTATCTTTAGGAAAACACAGTTCAGAAAAATATTTCAAAGTCAATTTTAAAGTCAATTTTATCATAATCATGCAATGTTGTTCATAGCCCGGGGTTTATATTACATTATTGTCATTCAGCAGATTCAGCTCTTATCCAGAACGACTTAAAAAGGTTACAGCTTTACAGGTTATCCATCTATAAAGCTGGATATTTACTGAGACAATTCTAGTTTAAGTACCTTCCCCAAGGGTACAGCAGCATGGTCTCAGTGAGGAATCGAATCAGCAACATTTCTGTTACAAGCCCTGCTCCTTAACGCTATACTACACGGCCACCTATACTTAATGCTCTTGTTGCAGTAACAGCTTGCAGCAGCAATACCTCCTTCTCAGCATCCTCCAGCTTCTTCTTCTTACTCTCTGGCATCAGATCATCAAGCCAGCTCAGCTCTCTCTTGGTGAAAAGGAAATCCAGCAGCTTCCGAATAAACACCAGGGCCAACACCTGAGGGACAGAGACACAATCACATACCAGTCTCGTAGAGTTCAACTCTGTTATTCATGTGACATGTTACACGATAGTGTGTCACTACATTAGAAGACCTAGACTTATAGGATTCTTATACAGTGCCACATTTTTTTCAAAATATGTGCTGGCATACAACATCATCACTACAATAAACATGATGGAAACACAGACACCACCACCAGTGATCACCGTTGGTTCTGCAAAGTCAATCTCCCTTCTGCCCATAGCAAGAACAGAGAAATGCATTTTTTTATTCATTCCTGCTTGATAATTTAATAGGAAACAATCAAGATGGCCAGATAACAGGGCATTTCACGCATAAACTCCATTGCCCTCTGTCAATTGTGTGTGCTGGACCAAAGGGACGATGTGAAACCAGCAGGGGGGCGTACCATCATGGGAAAGACGATGGCCGCCCTGGAGGTCTTGATGACCCACAGTAGGACCAGGCAGCTGAGCTGGATGATGGTGAAGAGATGGACCTTCCTCAGGGGAACGTGGCGCAGGTAGATGAAGTCGGGCTGGTGCTTGGCCGGCATGCCGAAAAGCTTGAGGCGGTCGAAGAACTGGAGGAAAACACACAGGGCAGTGTAGTCCAATGACTGGCGGAAAGAGCTATCCCAAACAAATGAAACGGCATTTGATTAGCATTGGTTCCTTCTACCTGTATCCCCCTCAACGATGACGCCCCCATGTAGAGGAAAACTCCATACAGTACAGGCATGGGAATGAACTGGAAAACAGCAGACAGGCCTTCACTCACACACGGCTTATTCACATTGGTCTTATTGATTCTTCAAAAAAACCGGTCATTTGAAACGAGACCAAAAAAATGACCTTTTTGGTGAAAAAATAAGAGGCAAAGAGAGCCAGCTCTTCCTAGAACACTATGCGCTCCAAGGCTGTGAGCTGGGAATCATTACAGGAGTTACATCATACAGTTGACTTTTTAAATAACATTGGAGGAAACCCCCGGATATTCCATTTCCAGACTGGCCTTCTACCTACTTTCCTCAGCTAGATAGGGAACCTGTTTTCATGCTTTGCTCATTTTTGGAGTGAGACAAAAAAGACTTTGCTGGATGAGTAAGACCGAGTGTTCCACATTCGTAAATATCCAATGCATTATTGGCATGACTCTTAATGACTCTTTAACTGCAATAACAAAAAAATTAATAATTGTTTTCTGGGATACTGAAAAGAATACTGCAAAATCCTAGTCACTAACATGCACTGCAGGTCCTAGTGTACACTGGTAAAATATTGCAACTTGTCATACAAAAACTCGAGGCCCAGGCATCTGGACGTAAGCATTGGGATCATGAACACAGACCAATATGTTTCACTATGAGCTTCACTGGCGCGATGCCCAGGCCTCTGAACTTAAGTATGGAGGTCACGAACATAGACCAATATGATTCGCTGTTAGCTTCACTGGGTCAAAGCCCAGGCCCTCTGACCTTGAGTATGGAAGTCATGAAGACGGAGCAGCCCATGAGCAGGAAGATCATCAGGCCGGTGAACCTCTGCTCCCGGATGCCCAGGAACTTGGGCTGCTCCCCGGGGGCCGAGCACTCCGACTCCAGCTTCAGGCTGTTGACGTGGGAGATGGAGAGCACGGTGGCCGCCACGAACCAGGGCAGCCCCATCACCGAGCACACACCCAGCATCACCCCCACCATCAGCAGGTCCAGGTGGTACCCGCAGCCTTTCTGCGGACGGACAGGGCGTACAGCGTCACATGACACACTTCAAACAGCGCTTACACTTATACCACTGTGTGCACTACACAGGTATACAAACTGCTTAACTTTTAAAGGAGTATATAACAGTCCCCTGCTGAAGAGGTGAGACAGAAGCATGGAGTATCCCCACTTCAAACTTCTTTCTCAATATAAATAAAGGGCATCATTAGAAACAGGTTTCTACCAGCCATCAGTACACTCCAGCTCTTCGTGAATGTTTTGGGGGCACTTAACCTGGTTTGTGCCACATCATTACATTACAATAACATTATTGACATTTAGCAAGTGCTCTTATCCAGAGCGAATTCCATAGGTTCGTTTTTTTAGATGTTATCTGTTCATACAGCTGCATATTTACTGAGGCAATTCTGGGTTAAGTACCTTGCCCAAGGGTACAGCAGCAGTGCCTCAGTGTGGAATTGAACCAGCAACCTTTTGGTTACAAATCCTGCTCCTTACCACTCTGTCTGCTACACGTCAGTACCTTTAGTTTATGTTCCTTCCTGTTGATGATGACGGCGGTGATCTGCTGGTCCATGAAGATGAGGATGGTGCAGAGCAGGGCAGGGATGACCGTCACGATGGTGGTCCACCATGGGTTCGGGCCAATGGGGTTAATCAGCCAGCCACGGTCATCTCTGGTTGGCTACGAGTGGTCAACAGTTATTTCCAGTATAACACAGTCAAGAACTGTAACTCTCACCATCTACCTCAGCCATTTTAGATTTAGACATAAACCAACAAATATGCCCTGTGTTCAACAATATCCAGTTAATGTATGATCATCTAACACAATCAGGCGTGATATCTGATCATGTGGTATAGCTCACCTTAAACTCGTTGGGCACCTGAAGTTTTGGGGACGGGATCCCTATGGCGTAGTCAGTGAGCACCATGGTTAAGATAGTGATGAACACAGCAAAGTCACTGATGATAGCCCTCACCTGATGGGAATATTATATCACGTCAGTCCTGCACACCTGCGCAAACCTGTAATCTTCAATCAATCCCCCTCTCTCCCTCTTCCTCTAAAATGATTACATTCTGCCACAAGATTATAAAACAAATTTCAATCCAGTGTGCCGGAGGGATTGCATGACCCTTTCCCTCCCCTTTCAGAATCCTTTTCAAACATCACCACAAACAACCAGAAGAGGGCACTATCTCACTACATAACTGGAACTGTGTCTCTGTTTTAGACCAGATACAAATACTGTCTCTCACACACAGACACACATTAATCAGGCACGCGCACACCGAATGGGAGGAAAGCTGTGACATGCCTTGGTGGGGAAGTACCGGCTGGTTTTAAAGTCCTTCAGGAAGGATGACATGGCGACGGTGGAGAAGAAGAGGACGATGGACCAGAAGAGGACGTCGGGGATGTAGGGGCCGTGAGGCCCGCAGGCACTGCCCACAAACTCCCCTCGATTCTGGATGCATTCCTGGAGCAGCAGGATGAGAGAGACCTCACAGTCTGCTATACGCTACACCATGATGTATAAGCACTCACCCACACTTGCAGGATGACTGGTGTCTGCTCTTTAAGTGTCAAGATTTTGGACATTTTTAAGGCTTTGTTCTCTGGGTCATATATTACATTACATTAAGTTACTGTCATTTAGCAGATGCTCTTATCCAGATCGATTTACACAGGTTACAATTTTACATACTGTCCATTTATACAGCTCAATATTTACTGTGGCAATTTTGGGTTAAGCACCTTGCCCAAGGGTATAACGGCCCTGTCCCGGGGGGGAGTCAAACCAGCAACCTTTCAGTTACAAGCCAAGCTCATTGTCACAACACCACACTGGTGCTCGTTCACTGTTTGTGTATGCAGCAATACAAATACAGAAAAGTATTTTCTCTAGTTTTTGGAACAGCATCACAGCACTGAAAGTATTGCAAAATATACTGCAACATCTGACAAGATATTAATAAGCATAAAACAGTTTTTTTCACAGTTCTGGATATACAAACTTGTTGTTTAACCTCTGGAGGCTACATGTTCCCACAAAGACAGGGAAATCTGTGTTTGAATGACAGAGCTTCCAGGGCCATGCACTGTTATTATTAAGGGCATACCAGTCCAGACAAAATCAAATGGCACACATAAAAATTTAATGGTGATTTTGAATTGCTGATCCTGTGTAATCCAGCCCACATGTCCCTAATCGCTTTGCTTGGTTCAGCTCCATCTGGGAGTTCAGCTCCATGGGGCTCAGAGACAGAACTCAGACTTCACACAGAAACAGAGCCTCCAAGTATTCAACTGCTCCTGGCAAACATCTCCATGACAAATAAATCACAGCACGAAAAGTTCTCCCTCACATTCAGCCTTAGCAGCCCGTCATTTCTGCAAAGCACTGAGTCACAGGCTGCATTATTCTTATGAACAGGGTAATCGCCCCTCTGTCTGCTACGTGAAAGCTGTTTTGCTTTGTGTTCCTGGCACAGAAACAGAGCATTCCCTTGCCTTGACCTCCAGGCTCCCCCAGAGGATCTCGGAGGAGGTGATGTTTTTCTCCTCCCAGTACCTCAGGGTGGCGTTGCTGGGTTCCGGGGGTTGCACGCAGACACACCTGCGGGAGGCAAAGACACACCTGGGTCACCTGACCAATGACATCGCTGGCAGGAGAAGAGAAGAGCGGAGGGGCGTGCTGCCTTGTTCAACCAAAACAGGAAGAAAATTATGCCTCTTTCAGAGTTTTGGTCACGTTCTCCGGCTCCTTAAATCTCATAAGATTTGAATTAAATCTCATCAGCCTGTTGTAATCATTTTCCTATTGTAGCATGAGCTCCCTCCATAGACACACTAATTCATTTCAATGGCTTACTGGTGAAAATGGAATAATACAATAATGATGGTGGTTATTGTTGCTATTATTATTAGTAGCAGTAATAAAATTAGTAGTAGTCCTAACAGAAGTAGTAGTCATTAGTATTATCATTAAAAGACATCCTTATCCAGGGGGATGTACAATGCATGAGATAATTACAATAATGACTATCACATGATGTTATTCGTTACATATCAGCTTAAGAACAAGCCAGTGAACAATACATACTCAGGAAAAAATATGGTTATTATCAAGGGAAGAATATCATGTGCTATTAGAAAGACTCAAGAGAAAAGTAAACTGAAGGCACTAAATCAGAGAGAAACAGAGGACCCTTTTAGACGGGAAAATGTAGGAGATAATAAATGCAGCAAACTGCATAGTTCTGAAGTTGGCAGGTAATTTATTCTGTCACTATAGACCTACACAAAAACAGCAGCACATATTTTTATGAACTGTTGAATGGAGGATTATTCAGTGTCTTGGCTGTGAGTACGTGGAATAAATTTTAAGCACGGGTCAGATCAGGGTATTTTTGAGCGTGGTATTATAAACTATACGTATTCTGCAGAGCTCAGTTACTGGCATTCTTCAGTAACTGAGTGTGTCTTTGAGGGAGGGCAGCCTGTGTAAATTACATTACGTTACTGTCATTTAACAGACGTTCTTCTCCAGAGCGACTTACATAGATTATTGTTTTACATGCTATCCATTTATACAGCTGGATATTTACTGAGGCAATTGTGGGTTAAGTACCTCGCCAAAAGGGTACAGCAGCAGTGCCACAGCGGGGAATCGAACCGGCAACGTTTCAGTTATGAGCCCTGATTCTGCCACTATGCCACACTGCCACCCCACAGTGAACTCACGAGTACTGGGTGAGCTTCTCCAGGTTGTTGTGCATGTTGATGGGGTACGTCTCTCCCAAATGGATCAGCTTCTCCAAGGCCTCGTAGATGAAAATGATGCAGATTAGGGAGGCGAAGGCCTCCTCGGTGAAGCGGGTGATGTAGCAGACCAGAGAGCTGGCATCCGTGGCCACCAGCACCAGACAGAGAGTAGCCGTCCACAGCCCGATACAGGCTCGTAATGACAGATAGGACAACCCGTTCTCCCTGTGGTAAGGAAAGAATACACTGTGGTAGGGACATTTACATTTACATTTATTCGTTTCACAGATGCTTTTATCTAAAGCGACTTACAAGTGAGGCAGAGTACAAACAAGCAAAAAAACCACATAAGAAGTCAATATTAGAAGTGCAGCATGACCAAGTTTCAATAGTTGGCTAGACAAGGTACAAGCTAACTGGTAGAGATAAAAGTGCATGAAACCATGGGGACATTGTGTTCATTTACACTGTCTGTCAGCTTTGAACCAAAGCATGCTGGGTCTTGGAGTTTCATCAACACAATGATATGAATGCACGAGTGTGTCAAACAGTAACATGCTGATACCCTTGCACGCACACAAATACACTGCATAAAACTTGATATTTACAGAGGCGATTCAGGATATGTGCACCTTTTTTCAGTGCCCCACTGAAGAATCAAACTGGCAACCCCCGGTCAGAAGCCAAGTTGCTTAACCGTTACGCCCTTGCAACTCCTTACAATGACAAAAACATACTTGCAGAATTTGAACAATATCTTCTCAAACACCAGCACGGGCCCTGTGCTGCCCAGTATTGTGAGAGGCTGGCCAGCAAAAAGGGAATAGGCTATTCCTGTCATTGAGGCTCCGAAAAGGGACTCAATAGCGCTCTGCAAGAGAACAGGAAAGACACCGATATTAAACATTCATCAAAGATGACAGTCAATACAAAAGGCCAATCACTACCTCTACAGCAATCATAATAAAAATTGCATTACACCATTGTCACACTTATCAGACCCACTTATCCAGAATGATTTACACAGGTTACAATTTTTACACATTTACACAACTGGATATTTACTGAGGCAATTTTGGGCTAAGTACCTTGCCCAAGGGTACAGCAGTGCCCCAGCAGGGCATTGAACCAGTGACTGTTTGATTACGAGCCCTGCTCCTTACCATTGTGCTACACTGACACCTCATTACCTTGTTTAGATTTTATATGAATATTCCAAACATCATAATACTCATTGTTCAAGTACAATGTTCAACCAAAAACACTGAGCAGGTATAAGCTTCAGGCACAACGTTCATTCAAAAATACTGAGCAGGTATAAGTTACAGGCCCATTCTAAACCTTTGCAGGACTAGTCAAGCTTTAGTTTATTGAGGGAACTTAAACCACATCATTTAAATTGCTAACGACAGGCAGAAAATCGGGGGGCTGTCTTACTATGCGTCCTTCAGTTGCCTCCCCCAGCAGACCGCCGAAGGTGATGACGGGTGACATGCACGCACAGTACAGGAAGAGGAAGGAGGCCAAGCACTGCAGGCTGATGGCGTCCGTGTAGTCAGACAGGTAGTGTGGCGCTTTGCGCTTGATGTCCAGGATCATCCCGCCGAAGAGCCTGGAAGAGCGGAGCAGGAGACAGAGCTTCTCGGTGAATCATCGCTTAATCCGCCTGCTACGAAGCGGTCTCCACCAGAACAGCCCTGAGGCCGATTCAGTCTCTCTCTGTGCGTTAAAGCGGAGGGACACCCGCTGCAAACCAGGTTTGAAATGATGGAATATGACATAAAAAAGCCTCGGATTCTGATTTGACCTTTTTATGCCGCTCTAAGCTATTGCGATACCTGAGTAAAATCAGTAATGAAATAAAAGCATTACATTTTATTGCAACTTACAAGATCAATTACTGTAATTTGGAACGAATTTTACAATACAGGCTGACAGGCTACATGAGAGGGGACATGGAGGCCCAAGGGCAGCACTGCATTAGCAGACCCCATACGGACACCTGCATCAGGGGCACCTCCTCTTGCCCCACACACCCACCTCCACACAGATGTACCTCCATTCAGCCACACTCCCATCTCCCACTCCCTAGGGACGTAATCGGTCTTCCCCCATTCTCCCACTCCCCCACAGATGTACCCCGTTTCAGCACACCCCCACCTCCCCACAGATGTACCCCCATTCAACCACCCTCCCATCTCCATAAGGATGCACCCCCCCCCCCGACCCCCACCCCCATCCCCTACAGATGTACCGCCTCCTTCCCCCACACCCCCACATCCCCACAGATGTACCCCTCTTCAACCACACTCCTGTCTCCATAAGGATGTACCTCCTCCTCCGCCCCCACACATCCACTCCCCCAGAGATGCACCCCCTGTTCCCCCACGCACCCACCTCCCTGAGATGCACTCCCTGTTCCCACACACACCCACTCCCCCAGAGGTGTACCCCCTCTCCCCCCACCCCCATCCCCTAGAGATGTACCCCTCTTTCCCCACACCCCCACTCCCCAAAGATGTACCCCTCTTCAACCACACTCCTCTCTCCATAAGGATATACCCCCTCTTCCCCCAAACACCCACCTCCCCCTGAGATGCACCCCCTGTTCCAGCAGACACCCACCTCCCTGTACGCTGCAGCTCTGGCCCCCCGTGGCCCCCGTGCTCGTTCACCTCGGCCGTACCGTTCGGCACCGCGGGAATCTTCCGCTTCTCCTGTTTCCCCAAAGAGCAACAGGCTGTCAGTTCTGCCCCTGCTCTCACTGAACACCTCCCAGCAGAGAGTCAGGGGCAGGGCTGGGTTACAGAGAAAATATCAGACTACCACTGCAGAAAAATCACAGGTTTGCTTTTCACAGGGTGAATGTTCAGATCTTATATATATATATCTTAATATATTGTCAGAATTTAAGATCATTGTCAAAATTTAAGATTTAACACATTGAGAGGTAACTAATGTTTATTGTATTATTCTGTTTTGTGTGTCATCTGTATTTTATATTATTCTGTTTTTGTGTGTCATCTTGTTGTGCACACATTGAAATATAATGCACTTTCCCTACTGACTTTCTTGTCAGGTATCTCTCGAAAAGGAGGTTCCTAGACTCAAGAGACATCCTGGTTAAATAAAGGTTAATAATAGCAATAAGCAGAAGATGTGGAGAAAAATTCCACCACTAAAGCACTGTGTCAGCCCTCAGTTATCAATGCACAATGAAAGCTCTCTGCGGACGGCACTCTCACCTGCGAGGGAACGTTTTTCGGCGGCTCTATCCTGATGGACGGGTCCCACTCTCCCGGGGGCAGGACTGTCACTTGGTCGAGGAACTCATCAATGCCCGCCACCAGATCGTTACGGTCTTTGGCTTTGTAAGCGACGTCGTGGAACACCTGGGAGGACCAATCAGAGGCGTCCCCTGCTGCGCTATTTCTCCCACATGCGTAAGACTATTAACACAATCCTGAGGACGGGTCTGAGAACCCATCCAACAGCCCGAGAGTGAGAGTGAGATGTTACTGTCAATTAGTCTCAACATAACACGAGACACCAGCACACAGTTTCCTACCTATCCACCTCCTCGCTATGTCACCCTGGTGCTCTGTGAGGAGAGATTTGTGTGACCATGCAGGTAAGGAGTGAATTCCCAGTCCTAATTATCACTGTGTTGCTCATTATGGGAGAGATTTGCATTCAGATTGAAGCAAAGACCATGTGGCTGCAGCATGCGCTTGAATTCGACTGCATTCAGTGACAATTTACAATCCACTTCTTCTTTCCTGGGATGTGACATGTCTCTGGGGTGGCAGTGTAGCATAGCGGTAAGGAGCACGCATTGTAACCGAAAGGTTACCAGTTTGATTCCCCGCTGGGGCACTGCTGCTGTACTCTTGGGCAAGGTACTTAACCCAGAATTGCCTCATGAAATATCCAGCTGTATAAACGGATAACATGTAAAAACTGTAACCTATGTAAGTCACTCTGAATAAGAGCTTTTGCTAAATGACAATAATGTAACGTAAAGTAATGCCTCATCCTACACATGCTACTACATGCATCCAGTAGTTCAGCTGCAAGATGTGCCTCACTGATTTGCAACACTGCCCCCTCAGAATGAATCCGCTGCTCTCTGGAAGTGCTTCACTACCCACCAAAGTGGCTGTTAAATGGGCTTTGGAGGGAGGGGCGTTCTTACCTCATCTGTCATCAGAGTTGCGATTGATCGGCCGATCTCGTGGTACTGTGGACCTTTCCCCAGAGGCCCCAGCAGGACGAACAGGAACCTAACACAGAGAACAGAGCAAAGAATCAATTACCCATGAACCATGACACCCATGAAGGCTATGACGAGTCTACCTCGGTAGGTAATATCAGGCGTTATGCCGTATTTAGAGTGAAAACCATCGACAGGAAACAATGCAATTTATTTGAGTGCAACGTTCTTTGAGGAATATATATTCCGTTAGTTCACACTGCAGACATGGAAAAATTCACACATGAGGAGCTCACCCGGTGGTCATTTCATCACACGTAAGCAACACCCCAACATGTAACCAACATGACAAAATAGGCCACAACAAAAAAAACACTACCCAGTCTGGCCTGAGAAATGTAGTACACTAACCATCTGTCTGTTTGGCATGGAAGTGCTCACCTAGTGGTGATGGGAACCTCCGTCAGGCCATTGAGCAGGACTGCAGGGGCCAGACGCACAAACGCCACAACGGGTCGGTCCAGAAACTCTAGCTCCCCCACCAGGATGTTAGACGCCTCTGCACCAGGGGGAATCTTCTTCATGAAGTGAAGGTCTATCTGCAGGAGTGAGTCATAATATCAGCAGCCCTGCTTATATGTTCAATCAGTGCAAATGAGGTCTGAATAACGGCAAATTCAGAAAATTCAAAATCTCCCCAGAAATCGGTAACAGGCTCTGGACCTTTACACGTGACACACACAGAGTTGTGCTGGAACTGGCCCTCATCCTGTCCCGGTTAGGTGTAGCTTGAGTTTATGAATGAATCAAGCATTACAATCCATCAGCAGAGACAGCACTCTTTCATTTAGAGAAACTGGAATGTTATATTACATTATACATTACATTATACACCATGCATTACAAATTTGATTCTATGTATTAGGATATCATTATGACCATCATAATATGGACAAAAATGTTGCTTTTCTATACATGACGATCCACTACTGTTTTACATGGTGCTGCATTGTGTCGGTTTTAATTGCTGGGATTTACAGCAGACAGCGGAGGCATAACTGTAGCCTCGGCCTGACCAATCACTTTTGACACAATACATTGTCACACACCTCCTCACATCTCATTCTGGCTGCAGTGAGAAAGCTGCACCAGCTGTAAAGACATTTCACCACTAGAGGCACTAGTGGACAAAAATATCAGTAAAGTCATAACCTTCAGAAGTGTTTTTTTTTTTTTTTTTTTTTCATTTTAGTATTCTCTTCAATCAAACAGGCCTGAAAATGAGATTGATGAGTGCAGTACATTAACAGGAGAATCAAACAGTGACATGGAGGTGTAAGTAATTACTGCACCATTGACTGTTTCAGTAAAAATACTCACATCTTAATCAAGCTTCACAATTACTTTTTCTTTCTGAAACATCACTCCACAACAGAATGATGTCACAATTCTACACTGACTGTGCCTTGGGACAACAGAGTCTTGTGTCTCCAAGTAGCAGTTCATGTTCACAGACTTGAGAGTATACTGGGTGACAATACAAAGCAAAGATTCACAGTAGTGCTGATGGTGAAGTCCAGTTCCAGAATAAATATACTCCATAAGCTATAGCTCTGTTCTTTAACTACCTACATCCATCACCTACCTACACCTACCTGTTCTGCCTACCTACCTATACTTATCATTGTAAAGCACTGCAAAACATTGAACTGTTAAATACTAACTGAACCCCAGGTGCCAGACTTCACAGCTGTTCCACAGACAAATCAAATGCTTCAGACAGTACTTATTACAGGTGTTTATATTGTTTATGAATGCTTATGTATGTTTAGTGCTTGTTTTAAACACATCAGCTCAATTATAACTAAGTTCTTTCATTTTAAGTGTTTTTTCATGTTTTTCATTAAGCGTTACAGCCCTCACCTTAAAACAGACTTTATTCAACCACTCTAAAAATAAGACCTTTTTTCTATGGATTTCAGAAAATATGAATCATTCTGAGTGTTTTTTACAGAAAGATTAATGCCACATTAGGCAGTTCAAATGAAATGTCATTGGAAAAATGCTACGAGCACAGAATGAGGATTATGAGACAGGGTGTAATTACAGACAAATGCATCCAGTAACAGAATAAGGATTATTTTTAGGTCTGGATAAAGGGTGAACATCATGCGACCATTAGACACTGCGCTCAGGATGGAGCTGGGTGAAGCCATTGTCATACTTCACATTGTTTGAATCTGAATGAGAAAATGGGAGAGCTGCAAAGCAGATACATTGCATTATCTTTTCCGTATCTGGGACAGACTGCAAAAACCTACAGCAAAGCGCATCTGCACATGTACACCCACACACTCACGCACACATATACACACGCACATACACTCACACGCACACACATGCATGCAAACACAAACACATACACAAACACATTCTATGTTCCCCTAACATCCCCTGCATGGAAACCACCCGCTGATGGTGACAGAGCATGTCATGAATGTTAATGTCACTCTTCCCAAGACGCTGTCTTAATTGATTTCCTCCGAGACAACCAAGCCGCCAGCCATTGCTGTCAAAACCACATTTAACTGGCTTTAATGACTCAGTCATTGCTATTTTAATGAGGAGACTTTCACACCCAAACACACAGGAATGGTCCATATAACAGGATGTAACAAGGCGCACTTAACCATCATTTACCATCATACCAAAGAGCCATCAGGAAAGAGATGTATGTAAATGATGCATATATTTCATTTCAGTTCCCAAAAAGTACAGTTCATTGTCAAAAAGACAGAAAATGCAGCAATTTTTGTATAATGTGGCATATTGATAAAGACAGCTGTGTGACATTTATAAGCTGATCTTTAGCTTTGATAAACTAGGAAATGCCATGACTGCTCACGAATGCACATATTACTGCATAAATGAACGTCAAGGACATATTTTAACCTGTGACTAATTCTTTAATAAATTAATCCATATAACAAAACTCACATATTACTGTACTTGCAAAAACCTTCATGCAATAAAAACTGTACCATTTTGTCACCATCTCAAATTCTAGTATATTTAAGATGCTTGTGTGAGACAACAATGCCTCAGCATGCCTTGCAGTAAATATAATCCTGAAAGATAATCCAGATTATTCTTGCGGAATAAATACCATTCGTGATGTGCTGTTCATCTTTTCCCTGCTCTGTATACAGTGTATGTGTCAGTCCACCATCTTTAAAAAATGCGAATAAAAGAAAATCTGTTATCCCTGCCATCAGGACTGCTGTTGTTCTTGTCTATGCCTCTGTGATTAGTGACAGCCAGTCTCTTTGCTGTGACAGTGGACGTTCATTCACTTATGTTCATTCACAGTGCAGTTCATTAGAGCGTGAACCTCCAGCGCAAAGAGAGCCGCGCGAGTCTTACTTTGCTGAAGTCCACTGCACTGTTCTCCCGGCTGACGTTGTCCTTGCCCTCAGTGTTGCAAGGCTGGGACTGAGGAGAGACCATCTGACCTGGTTCAAACAGGAAAGAACTGTCACAGTCAACCTCTGGGACCCCAGCATTAGAGCGGAATCAAAGCTATGACAGGTGCTTCCTTAGGCTGCCAATCTGAATAAACCACAGCTTCTGGTCTTCATTATAACTGATATTATGCTTCAAGTTAGCACCACGATCAGTGTCAGAATACATAGCCTTTGCAGCACACAGTATTTACTGAAAAATTGACCAGTTCCAGATGTGGCACATTCAAGATTGGCAACATCTCTTCATTCGGTGAAGATCACAGCGGAGGCCTGCAAACGTGGTGAGAGGCTGGCTGTAATGCATGACGGCTAATGTATGAAAGGTCTCAGTGAGATGCCAGGGTGTTTTATACATTGCCCGTTATGATTCCAGCACTGATTCCATCATATTCTTAAATGGATTGATGCAAACATGAAATTAGTCCACAGCTGGCAGAGTGATCAGGCTAGATTCCAAGCTATAGTGATCAGGACCTGAGTGGGCAAGAGCTAATTTCAGTGTTTGATCTGTGCATCAGCAAGTGAAAACTGAATTCACTAATGTCCATTAGGACTATCCAGATAAATAGCATGCGAGCAAGGTTTCATCATACCCACAAAGCCATTACAAATCAGTGACAGAGCTGTAGTTTAGCATCAATTTCAACTACAGGTAGCTGTAACTGAAGAGACACCAAATTGATAAACCCTTTAGATAAATCATCTGGAGTCCGTATATAATCAATACACTCTTCACTATTGTTGTTTGTTAAGTGTGCTGCTTACATAAGCAAGCCACCAGAAATAATGTAAGTACGGCCCAAATATATGTAACTAATTATGACACAATGTGGTTTACTAAAGGGATTCATGGTGTTCTTCACATGTTAAAATCACCAGGTGAACTATATGCAGGCAGGCTTGCTTAACAAACATGATTCCCATGAAAGGTAACTGAGCTTTTACAAAGATGACCAATTCCAGAACACCAAGTCTATTGCAAATAGAGTAAAGAAGACTGTAGAATTACCACATTGCTACATATTGCATTCAATTAACAGCATTCTGTAAGCTCTAAATCTGATTTTGAGACCATCTTTTGTGAAATCCTTTTTTGACAAAATCATATATTAATTCGCCTTCTTTAAATTCATATTGCACGTGGTCGTTCCTGCTGATACTAAATCATTCCTTACTAGTGCAATATTCCTAACTGCTGAGCCCTGGCTACACATCAGCTTTTGTTGAGTTTTTCAAACTGACACAAATGTGAATGAACAAGTCCTGTTTTCACACAGATTCTCTTCTGTTTCATGCACCCTGAAAATGCATTGAAATCACAGGCTCCTCCTGTTATATGGTTAGACATAACACCTGCCACTGTGTCCTCTACTTTACATTACATTACAGGCATTTAGCAGACACTCTTATCCAGAGCGACTTACATTGGTTACATTTTTTTTTACAATGCTATCCATTTATACAGCTGAAATATTTACTCAGGCAAATGTGGGTTATGTACCTTGCCCAAGGGTACAGCAGCAGTGCCCCAGCGGGAACTGAACCGGCAACCTTTCAGTTATGAGACCTGCTCCTTAACCACTGTGCTACACTGCTGCCAGAGTGGACTCTGACAGACACTCTTCTCATTAGGACTCTTAACCATCAATGCAAACTGACCTCAGTGTTAAAACACCACTCCTTCCCTCACAACTGACAGAAAAGAAGCGCAGAATCAAGAATACCACCTTCACACGTTATTGCTTAGGAGGTGATGGGAGAGAAAGCCTGTCAAGGTTTAGGTTTCCTGGGTCCTGGCTCCTCTTCCCTGTCCGTGGGCGGGACAGGTTCTCTGCCTGCTGGAGGTTAAGACAGTTTGTCGGAGGTCTGTGCTGTGGTTTGGGTGGGGAGGTGATGAGGGCGGGTGGTGAGGTGGAGGCGGCACACACACAGCGGGAAACAGAGAGGCCGGCAGTGCGGGACCGAACCTGCCTCTCACTCCTACACCCCAGCAGTCCTAAAAGACCCCCCCGGGGGCTGACACACAGATGAGCCGCCTGCCGGAGACACGCGCGCCCATGCACACTCACGCACACACACATGCGCACATGACTCACACACTCACACAACACATACAAGAGGAGAGAGAAGAAAAGACAGAGTGGCATACTGAAAAGAAGGTCAGAAATGGACAATGTGGTGGACAATGAATCACACCTCTGTGCAGAAACGCTAAACACTGAGTGAGCAGAGAGAGGTTTGGCATCCTACGCATACACGCACACACACATACCAATGCATGCTGCCAAGAGTCTACAAAAAATATTACCAAGAAACAATGTAGAAAAAGAAAAATAATCTCCAGATGTAAACATTGCTGGGATTAATATTTAATTTAAGGCAGAGGTTTTTGACTACATTTTGCAACTATGTTTTGCTCAGAACATAGCATTGCCTCAGATACCCCCTGAGGTTGTATTTGCTGTGATCCCAGCTCCCCCCCTACAGGACTCTGGAGGCCTTGTTTCATACAGACTTAGTGAAATAAAAGACCAATATGACAGAAAGTCAGCCATTATACAGGCACAACGTTTAAAAATGTCACAAACACCAATCTGTTCGATACAAATAAATATCACACTCTTTCTGTGCTGTAACAAACCAACAATTAATTTAATGGCATTATAGGACATCAAACAAAAGCTAAGAACAAGAGGTATTATCATTTCTTTTGCAAGCCTCTTTCATAGTTCAGCACTTCACTGTATTTGAACAATCCAAATAGCAGGGGAGATTCTCCTAAGAGTCGGCATGTTTATCGTTACTGTACACAGCAGTAGATGTGGTACAGATCGAGGCGTGAGACCGCCGGAGAGACTCACCATTCTTGTCCATGGAGTGGGGCTCCGACTGCTTCTTGCCGATGTCGGCGAAGGAGCGGACGATGGGGATGCGGTTGGCCAGCTTCTTCTGGTTCTGGTGGTGGTGGTGCTTGAGCAGGGCGTCCCGGACCTTTTTACGCACATCCGCACCGAGCTGGGCTGCCCCTTCTTGCTGGTCCAGAATCATGTCTGAAGAGAACAGTGTTTTAAAGATACAGCAGATGGAGAGACTGAGACAGACAGTTATACCAAAAGACACACAGCTTATACCACACATCACACAGGAGGTACAGAAGTCTTTGACCTTAATAAATCTGTCTTTAAGAATGAGCATGCATGCACACACACATACATACACAATACACACACACACACACACACACAATGCACATACACACAAAATACACATACACATGCACACACAATACACACACACGTAGATATACACGCTCTACATGATGGGGTAAAGCAATCTGCCACTCTTGACTTTTCAATCATGTCAGGACATTTCATGAATTTTGAAAAATCATTTAGGAGCAGATTTTATGCTATTTATAATTTAAGTATTCCAGCAACCAAGAAAACTGCAAAATTAATGAAATACAGAGACAGTGTATGCCTTTGCTAGGTCCTGCAATACCTCAAAATGAAATACTTCAACGTACTGCAACATCGGAATATAGGACAACTGAACTGGAAGTCCAAATAAGCTGATGTCTAAAAAAACAAATGCTGATCACCAAATATCTGTTAACATGATCTTTTCATCAAAATAATCACCTGGAATTCCACTCTAAAATTCACATCCATTTGCTCAGTCTGATGGCATATGACAGTTTAAACCTCAGCCTGGGGACAGGAGGGTATTAATGATTGATTTTTGTAAAATGCTCTAATGATTTCCACTTCAGAATGAGGGTCTACAAGCTTTAAAATGCCAGCTAGGATATCTCGTTTCATGCACTATACCATCAGGGGTCTGTGACACAATATCAGGACCTGGGGATGTACACGCTTTTATTTTGGTAAATTTTGGTGCTTTTGGTAAATTCAGTGCCTGATTTGGAGAGGAGGGTCTTTGTGCCTGAAAGCCTGGTGTGGAGGGTCTACGAGCTTGAAAATGCCAGCTCAGATGACTCATTTCATGCACTACACCATCAGGGGTCTGTGACACAACATCAGGGCCTGGGGATGTACACGCTTTTATTTTGGTAAATTTCGGTGCTTTCTATAAATTCAGCGGCTGTTTTGGAGAGGAGGCCCAGTGTTTGCGGGGTCCGTACCTGCCACCTCCTCCAGCGAGTTGGCCCTCATGTCCAGCAGCACGGTGCCGTTGAGGATGCAGCTGCGCAGCTCGAACAGGCTGTGCAGGAAGAGCGTGGCCACGTAGGGCTTGCTCCAGCGCTCGCCGCCATCCTCCACGTCCTCCTCAAACTTCAGCCACCTGTGCGACACAGCAGAGCGACACTTCGTTACACTACATTTCCTTACATTACATTACATTACACTACAGGCATCTTATCCAGAGCGACAGACATCGGTCACAGTTTTTTACAATGTTATCCATTTTATACAGCTGGATGTTCACTGAGGCAATTGTGGGTTAAGTACCTTGCCCCAGGGTACAGCAGCAGTGCCCCAGCGGGGAATCGAACTGGCAACCTTTCGGTTACAAGCCCTGCTCCTTACCACTACGCTACACTGCCGCCTCTGCTCTGCTCAGCTCACCTGGGGCCACCGTTGCATGGGTAGGCTGGGGGGTGGGGGGGCTTCGCCAGGTACAGCAGGGATCCACACAAACACAGGATCACCGCAGATCCAACAATATCACAAGCTACACTCAAGCAGTGCCTGCTGTCTCCAGTACTGTTTTGTTTTAGGGGCGGCAGTGTAGCATAGTGGTTAAGGAGCAGGGCTTGTAACCGACATGTTGCGGTTCGATGCTGTGTGATGTTTATAATAATAGTGATGATGGGGGTCCCTGGACGCTACAGTGACTCTGTATAGTTAATAACGCATCAGGTGGATTACCCCTGACATGTCTGTTTAAACCAAACCCACACCCATCCTGTTTAGATTCCCACCTCCATGCATTACTCATGCTAGCTTTAATAGTGCTTTATTTAGCCGGTATACATAATCTTTTACATAACAGCCAGTCTTCCAGGCAGCTACAACATTGTGTCCCTGAGTGATTCTAAAAGTGCAGCACAGATTCAGGGCTCCAATCTGTGGTGACCACTTTATGGTGCTGTATCATTACATTTATTTTACACAAAAATCACAAACATTATCTACCAATTACTTTGAGGAACATAAATATATTGCATCCATTAATGTGATAGTAAACAAAAACAGGTTTCCATAACAAAGTAGTATAATTTCTTGAGTCACGTATGTTTTTACCTACTTTACATCAAAATTTCAAAACAGGATTTCGCGGATACAATAATCCAAAGGATTCAATAAGATCACTAAGGAGAAGCAAAAACGATGAGACCTCCTCTGCACTCGAGAACTGAAACACAAACGACTGGAAATGTAACCTCAGGCTATGAGCAACAACATCTCTGTGTAAGGGGACCTTTCAATTGGCTGAGGAACAGTCATGTGACACGTTACCTGGCAGTCTCCCTCCACTCGGCATCCTCCCCCTCGTGCAGGCAGATCTCGTCCAGCTCGGTGAACAGGTCATGCGGGATGTGCTCCTCGTCGTCGTCCTCCGTGCCCAGGAGGAACTGCACCCTCTGAGAGGGCGTGTCTACGGCGCACACGTATCAGACGACACACTGAGCATTGGCTACTCCCACAAGAACTTCACAGGGTCTCCCTCAGGAATGTACTGATGCTGGTAACAATTCATTGATGGTGATTATCACAGCCAAAAAGCTATGGCACAATACATCAGTGTTTTTTTTTTTCTCTGAATCAAAATGGCTCACTGGCTTTTTGTCCTTGACTCAACATTTGTCCTTAACTTTGACTTAATTGGAAATGTTACTATGTAAATGTTACTTTTTCCATTCATTTTGATGATCATAAAATTCTCAAACTGAGTGAAAAAAATTAATTCTCTCATGCAACTGTGAGCCAAAGTTACAGGCAAATATTGATTAAATACAGAGGTTAATATCCTTTCAGGACTACACACCAATATGCACTGTGATATGTAAACAATCTGGACTGGGATGTAGACAGCATATTTGACAGAGCCATTATAACACTCTTGACTCTATTCTGCAAGCCACCATCTCATTCAGCCCAGCCTCAGAGACATAACTGAACAAGAAGGCCATATAACAAGGAGAAAAAGGGAGCATGAATCACAGTGCATTCTAAGCAGTCCACATCAATATTCAACAGCTCCACTGGGCTTTTGAAGAGATACCAAACAATTTTCAGCGGTGCAGTGCAATTCAACACAGAGCTCAGAGGACGGATTCTCACTGTAAGTGGGAGATTCGCGGCCATCGTCCACCCCGGAGTCCAGCTCTCTGTCCTTCTTCCTGTGTCTGTGTCCATGGTGACGGTGTCTTCTGTGTGACCGCCTCCCTCCGAGAGGAACATGCACCCCAATGTAGAGTGTCCTGTGGCCTGGGGAAGAACAAGCAGGTTTACCAGGATCAATGCATCATTAGTGCATTCATATTATATATAATGAGTGCAGATTACTTAACCTTTTCCTTCCAAAAGGAAATTCACCAATAGTTGTTATTTGAAAAAATATTAATGCATATTTATCAAATGTAAATGTTGTGAACCCTTTCAAAAATTAAACCCAGGGAGGGCATCTGGTTGGACAGCACACCAAGAGGGCAACTAATGAGGTTGTTTGATAACTGGCTGGAGCAACCAACCAAACTACGGTGTTTATGTTTTTCAGAACATCACTCAAGGTGCCAAATGAAGGCATGTCAAAGATACTTAATTTAAAGTAGACACAAATGTGCTCCCTTAAAATAACATTGCCTCAAGAGCTTCAGCTGATATCTCTCCATTCTCCTTTGTTTCCAAACGCATGTAGAATGTTCTAAGAATGTGTTTAACTTAAACATTGACCACAACAGCTACATACAAGCCATGTCCCTGATGTTATCCTCTTGTACATCTTTGGCCATATGAGAGGACTGCAAATGAGGAAATCTACTCAAAGTACAGAACAGCATTACCAGACTGTTTATCTGGTCATGTTCCCACACCCTGTAACAGAACTGTTAGCAGAGACTGCCAAATAAATTAGAAAACAAACAAGGGCCTCACACCAAATCCTGTGCTTAATAGCGTGCCATTTTTCACTCAGCTGAACCATTACAGCTGAATCATTTACAAGTTTGAAAGTCCGATAATGCCAGAACAATAACTGCAACTGCTGTACATGATTTCATTATCATGTCATGTAATGTAATGGAAATGAGGAAAGGCCATATAATTCAGTGTCAAAAACAAAATGATTCCAAGTATCATGTGCCTATTATATATGTACAACGCATGTACAAGTGTACTATAGATATATGACTTGGTTGGTACCCACAGGAAGGCAGACAGATTCCACAGAGGGCTCTATCTGAGCAGCTCCCAGAAGAGGGTTATTTCACCGTGAGGGCACAGAGCTCACAGGCATCCTTTGCATGAGAGGGAAAGCTCACAGATGTCACCGTGGGTGAATGATGGGGCTGGCGCCGAGCTGTGACAGTGTGAGTCTAATCCGTGCTGACTCTGCCGTCTCCCGCCTGGGGCAGAAACAAGCTAATATGGCCGCCCCTATGGGTCCGCGGCGACAATACCCCAAACCCCAAACCCCCCAACCAATCAGGGAGCTCTTCACACTGCCAGCCAATCAGGGAGCTCTCCAAAAACACCAGCCAATCAGGGAGCTCCCCAAAATCACCAGTCCAAGCCAGCAGCTCTGTGTAAGCTGTTACTGCAGTCACAATCAAAGAGCATCCTCAGCCTGTGTCCTCTACACCAGCGTTTCCCAACCCTCTCCTGGAGGACCCCTTGTCCTGCATGTTTCCTCTCCCTGCTCCAACACAGCTGATTCAAATGATCAGTTTGTTATTAACCAGCTTCAGGAGTTCATAACGAGTTGATAATTTAAATCAGCAGTGTTGGAGCAGGGAGAGATCTAAAACATGCAGGACAAGGGGTCCTCCAGGAGAGGTTTGGGAAACGCTGCCTACACAGGCAACAGCAGCTTTCAGGCCTTGCCACATGCATATTTACACACAAAAAAGAGATGAATTGTTAAAAATGCTGATAATAATAACTCTAGCTTATGCTGATAATAACTTTAGCTTTCCTCCCTGGGGGCTCATTCACGCAGGCTGCCTTGTTTAGAAGCTACGACAGCCCTGTCACGTTTCATCGAAACCGGGAGAAAGGCCTCATGGGAACGCTACGCAAACCAGCGCCCCCTGCAGCGGCACGCGGGTGACATCACATGACACGTGTCACAGGCATCACATGACCCTGCGTGAGCCACTGGTGGGTTCACGGCATGCTAGTCAGAAAGTCACCTGTCAGCGTGGATCAAAAACTGCCCAAATGGCACAGAACGACAGCAACAAAGGAGAGGGGCTACCACTGAGACCTCCGAACAGATGACTGGGATTGTGACCAGAGGGGGTATTCCAAAGAGTGCTGCTTGGGATTCAGGTATAAAATGACAGATAACCTTAAAAGTGAAGGGGGGAATTCACAGTAGGGTACTAGGGCATCGGGCCAGAAAACTCCAGAAAAAGGCTGAAAGTCTCGGCGGTGATCCAAAATGGTACCACTCTGTTATAGATACTATTTCCACACACAGAATGGCTAAATAACGCCGTGAAATGTATCGGCACTCCTTGACACACTTAAATGAATAAATATCGCAAACTAAATATTGCAAAGCTGACAAGTGGTTCAGAAATGCATTTTTCATACCGCCCCAAGCATCAGAGAACAACTATTCAATTCATTGCAATGATTCCCTCTCACAGACCATTGAAAAGTCCTTTATTTAAACATGATATCTGGTTCCAAAAGCTGAGGAAATTACCCTGAAGCCCTTGTTTTTAATCAAGATTTTCCTGAAGCTGCTGAGCTTACAGGCAAACAAAATGTCAAGTGAAGAACATCTATCTTTTACCAACTCTTGGGCAGTTTGCACTTGCTACTGAAGAGTGTCTGAACAAGTTTCAAACATTTATCATTGGAAATAACCACATACAGATGGATATGCATGAAAACAAACACAGCAACAGTGTGCACATATGAAACACCCAGCCATATATATGAATAACACTTATAAATTTAAAGCATGGTATGTAAAACACCTTGGATACAGACATCTGCTAAATGCATAAATCATGTTACCTCTGCTATGACCTGCAAATGTTACACTCATCTGTTTAAACATTTTCTTGAATAAAATAGGTAAATAAAAGGACTATTCAAAATAATTAAGAGACAGTTTACATGTTGCACATCTACAATCTTGCCTGCTTTGAAATGAAGACAAAGGGAATAATTCAGAGGAAAATTCCCCCCAGACAGACCGCTCCCCCTTCCTAAAAGACCCTCCCCTCTTTGGGTGAGCGTGAGGTTGGACTCAAAAATAGAACGTTTCCGGAGGCCTCCGCGCTGCTGACGTCACTGCTGCGGTACCGGGAGGAACGCTCTCTCCCCTCGCTCCCTCTCTCCCTCCTACAAGCGCGGAAGCTTCCTTTATCCACCTCCTTCAGGGACTGAGGAGGACGTCAGCAGGGGCCTGCTTTTGAACAGACCGTGCCTCTGCCCCCTACCCTTTGTTCCCGTGCAAGGTTTCCCAACAGAAGGCCTTACCCCGGGCCTCGAGAACCGAACGGCTCACGGTTGGTTACCTTCTAGTTCCTCCTTCTCGATGTTGGTTTTCAGCAAGGTCCGGGTCCCACCCCTGTCCACCACGGCCTCCTCGTCATTCCTCTGAAAAACAGAAACGCGGTCTCCGTCAGGATTTCATTTTCGCACCTGCATCAAGCGCCGAACCCTGAGCCGCTCGGTTTGACAGCTGCATTTTTTTCAAACTGCATCAGATTTGATCTGTCTGTGCTATCAGGCCTCGCCAAATCTTTTGACATGTGACTGAGAAAGAGCCTGATGGAATTCCTGATCAGTGAGATGTGATATATATCAGACATGCTTGTCCTGTGCGATCTTGATAACCGAGTACTTTCTGTTGCTACCCTCTGGCCTTTTGTATTTCTCCTGTAAGCTGAGAGGATATCTGGGAATACGCATGGAGCTCGCTGAGGCTAACTTTGTAAGACAGTTTCCATGGCAACTACAGCAGTCGATAGCAAGTTTGAGACCCTCTTAACTGAACACGGATGACATTGTTTAAACCATAAATTTCTCTGCGCATATTCCCAGCACACAGACATTGTTTCACTATAAATTACTCTGCATATATCTGGACCTAATTAATGCCTGACACATATGGACTGTAAAAAATAGGAGATTGAATATTACCTCTGGTAGCGTTCACAATGGAAGTCACTTGATGGAACATCATTCTCGTTTCAAACCAAACAATTCAGATATTTTATGCATCCAAGCTGTGTAGGTGTCTATTATTATTTGTGTATATTCAGTGATGATGCAGACAAGGAATAATGACTATTTGTCAGAAAGTAATTAAAATAAACTGCACTGTGTGGAGAAAACACAGCATTTGGCCTGAGCCCCCACAGACAGCATCTTGCACTTTTAGCATGACGTTCCTGATGGCGCAGGTGGAGATGACACCTTTGCGTGATTGCGTTCTGGAAAGACAGAGGTGTTTATCCTAACAATGATGTTGCTGCTGCTCCCTAGGCTCCAGTCAGGGCAGGGGGTGTTACCTCACACCCTGGAGGGGCCTTCCTCCCAACTGTATGACAGAGAACCCAACTATACTGTCAAACAAACATGTTGTGAACTGTGTGTCATGACGATGTTGTCACGGCCAACACGCCTATGTTTTATGGTGTATCCAAATTAGTGCTCTCTGGAACCAGGTTATTATCGAAACAGAAAAATGTTAACATAGTTTGCCAAACTGTTGCATGCTTAAAAATAATAAAATCTATTTCCAATGTGCTGATCCTCGAGAATATGTTAAAAGCTTTTACAGCACAGGCAAGAACATGTTAAAACTACATCAGACGAACTAGTTGTGGCTGTTTAAGGGCACTGCTAAAGTGTAATAGCAAATTTGGAGCTAATGTGCTAACAAATTAATCCATCAGTCAGATCCCCATGGTGCAACACCCCTGAATGAATGATACACCACATGGCAGCACTTACAAGAGGTGTCAAATTACAGGATGTGCGGTAGCTGTTTCAAATAATCTCTGCAAATCTAATTATCAGAATGAGACTCCCAAATCCTCCAGAACAGGCCAACCAAATGCTGTATAACTCCAGCCATGGCAGACCTCCAGTGTGGACCTGTTTTGAAGGCTGACCATCATCACCACCATCCAAAAATACAATCACCTTAATCAAATCAAATCAAATCACCTTAATTTGCACTTCAGCTTTTGGAATGGTATTCCTCTGGGTCGTGGTTTTCTCAGAAGAAAGGCAACTAGAAATTTGAGTGAATAATTACAGTATGGGGCAGAATTGTTGTTCTGATCTGGAACAGCAGTACAGCATAGTGGTAAGGAGCAGGCTTATAACCGAAAGGTTGCTGGCTCGATTCCCTGCTAGGGCACTGCTGCTGTACCCTTGGGCAAGATACCTAACCCAGAACTGCCTCTCTAAGTATCCAGCTGTATAAATAGATAACCTGAGAGCTGTAACCTGTGTGAGTCACTCCGGATAAGAGTGTCTGCTAAATGAGGTATAATGTATAATGCAATGTAATATAAATGAGCTGAGAACAGACCTCCTGTTAGAGACACACAGCAGGCTTTGAGACAGTAAAAAAGGACGAGGGGAAAGAGGAATGTAGATGCTGTGAGCGGGGGTTGGGGGGTGATGCGCGGAGCACGCCAGGATACACACAGATTTATGCATCCAAGATAAACTCTAAGACTAAGCTTTCTGAGGGAAATATCAGAACTGAGCAGCCTCCTCGTTTAAAGTTTGCGCAGTATTGTATTAAAACATACATGTGATGTTTGAACCATTATTTTCATCATTTACTTTACAGATACTCAATATTCTATGAGGGTACACTTATGAAGCAAAGTGACGGGGCGAAACTAGTAAACCTACTAATAAAGAAAATGCAAATCACTGCAGCTAGTTTGTGTGACTCTCATATTGTTACTGTTATATAGAATTTGTGGGATATTTGGATTTAAAATCAGCTCCAGAACGGGCCTCCTTGGTCTAGTTTTAGAGGGGTAACTAAAGCAAACAGACATGAGTAAAATCTACGGAAAATCAGTAACCATGCAATCAGAATAGCTCTGACAGACCACTAAGCCTCCTGGGAAACTCCTACAGACTCTGTGACCTCAGACTAACAATGTACAAATGGCACCTCCCCAAACAAAACCATGTTGTGCAATGCCTCAGATCTCTCTCTGAAACAGATTCTTCTTCATCAGTTATTGAAATTTTCCTGCAATTCAGACAGGCCCAAAGACAGCTGCGTGTGACTGTGATCTTGTAGGCCACACTTCTAAACACACCAGCCCTGCATTGCCTATGAATGAGAAGGAACGGCAAATATAATATTTCATTCTTCATCCACGTCACACCTCTCCAATCCTTCCACTCCGCTTTATTCCTTACTTGTGTACGTCTTTGCAGGTGGCTCTATTAATAGCAGTTTTATTTCCTGCCAGGCGGCTGAGCACTGACGTTAAACCAGCACATCTCTCCTCCAGCTCTCGCCTGTAAACCCGCCACAGAGCCGTGTTTCCAAGCCTATTTTAACACACTCCCATTATTCCGCATACTGATGAGTATGGGAGGCAGTGCCTCCGTCACATGACCAGGGCTCTGGGGAGGCAGGAAGTGGGACAGTGGTGCCAGCTGGAGCATGCGCACCGCCGACATCAATCACTGCTGCAGAGGACCATCCAGCTCAAGGGCACCTTAGACGAGGCACAGCAGTGTGGCGGCAGCCCTGCAGAGGATTATGGGAAGGTTTCACGAGAGTTCCGTTGTTCTCTCACTGAAGCAGCACTACACTAATTTCCTGCGTGCTGCTGTTTTCAGACACCGCTAGTATAGATTTCCATTTGCCTGTGATTAAAGAACAATAGTACAACATACATATCTGGCATTGTGTTTATTCTAGAGCTGCTGTAGTCTACAGTTCACATTAGATTCAAAATAAAGAAAGCATCACAAGAAATATTTGTCTTGGCATTCAAAATGTAATACATTGTGCATGAAAAATGAGGAGAGCATGCTTGTCTGTGGCTTTCAATGAGCTGTATAATTTCTCCAGAATGGTGATTTTTCTTGTCTTAATGTATGAAAATTCATCAGAGTGATATTTACTCCATTTTGGCCACCCACTGATAATGTCTTTTCACATGCTGCATCTCTGCTGGTGTTCAATCTCACTCACATGAAAGATTAAAATAATGGCTGCTGTCCTGCAGTCCTATGTAAATTGGCTGAAGGAAAAAAGATAACCAATCATTTCAGACTCCACATTTACAGAAATATGTAATTTCATGGTCTGAACAGGGGTGTGTCAACTGTATATCAACTGTAGTACCGAGGACTCCTGGAAATGTTGCAAAGGACAAACCACGCCCTCCTTGTTATTGAGAGATGAGAGATATAGTACACACATAGCCCTCTATCTCGCAGTGGTATTCTGCAGAACAAGGGACAGACTGTGTCACTTTTACACAGCTGTCTCTCACCTGGATCATAATCATCTACAGCGCAAGTCGCAATATTTATGTTAACACTCGTGCTTTAAAAGGCTAGATTATGGCAATGGGCCATCTGGTAGTCCAAACTGTGTGTCTATTCACCAGTGAGTCCACAATGCTGCTGCATGCCATTTAACTAAAAGCTCTACTCCACTTGTCTTTATTAGATCCAAGTACAGAGAAGACGAGGCTCATTGCACTTGACCAAGCTCAAAACCCCACAGAAACCCGTTTATCCTTTAGAGTTCCAGACTCACTACACTGTACTTAAAATATAAAGCTAGAACAATGGTGCCCAAAAACTATGCAACGAATGTATGGCAATCCCGTTCCAAACTCCCGCAACATTAAAATTTAAAGCCCACATTTTTCCTGGCTATTAAAATTTTACTAACTCAGCCTCCCCTCGGATATACCTGCAATATCTGTGACTGTGATGTGATGCTGTGTTGAGACTCTTATCTGATGTCTGTGCCGTGCGTTCGCCTGAAATGCAATGCAATGTCTGAAACTGTCGTGAAACTGCCTCTTACCATCATACCCCTGCGTCACATCATCCTGTGCTGTATTCCTGCGCTAGCTGCACAGAGACACACGAGTCCCCATTCTTTCTGTTTTCCATCCCTACATCTCTCAATACCAGATGCCGTTATGAATCACAGCATCTCTCAGTAGACAGGACCTACTTCCTGTCGGATTTCTAGAAGGCAACTCGTCAGCCAATCCCCATGGAGGAAATAAAGAGGCTGAATTAGCTGCCAGTGGGATGGGCTTCCCTGTGTATCATAGGAAGAGGTTCAGAGAGGGCATTTCCCTGCTGCAATACCCTGCCTGAAACTGGATTACCTTTCCCTGTCCTCATTCCACTACCCCGCACCGGACCAAACAGATTAGACAAGGAGACAACTAAAATAATATCTTTTCAACTTTAGTGTAAAGTCAAAACATCCAGCTTAATCCTAAAATGTATGTTAATCTGCCAACCCTTGCTTTTTAAAATGATGGAATGGCAGACAGGCATTAATTCAACCACTATGACTCATGACGTAAAACAGACACCAAATATATGTATGTGACAACTGTAAAATAAAAATGAGCCATATCTTTCAGTAGGACTGCAGACAGAATTTGTAGTTGCTGTTACTGCCATTCTCAGTTGACTTAAATATCAGGCTTTTTACCACTAATTTTGGTCAGCAAGAGTGGAGAGCTTTAACTCACTTCCTACTATTAATACTATAACAAGCAAAGAATATTTTACTATTGTGAATTCAACTCAGTGATTTTTTTGTTTTCATTTTGACAGGGAACAGCACACCCTTTCTAAAATGCAGGGGACATATTTTAATCTTACAAACTGATTGATTGATTGATTGATTGATTGACTGATTGATTGTATATGTCAGGTATATAAAATATAAGTTCGGTTCCCAGTCCCAGATGTCAGTCAGTTTGCTATTCTGTGTTTGTGCACAAAATATGTGTCTGTGCATAGCTCATACAGACACCTTCGTTGCACCTGTGCAGTTTGTTTAAATATATGTTTCACTCAGAGTGTTAGTGCATAGTACATCTGGTTAGGTAATCATATTCAGAAACACCCGAGCAGAACAGCCAGATTCTAAACAGCTTGCTCAAGGTGACCTGCAGATTTTTAAATCATGTTACACGTTAGCCATATATGAAGCTGGTCTGTGTGCTTGTAGCTCATTTAGCTTGTCAATATTAATGCAGTGAAAGTTAATGCTGTTGCGGTGTAGCAGTTAAGCACTTTAGCCTGTAATCCAGAGGTTTCAGGTTTGATTTCCAGGTGGGGCTCTGCTGTTGAATCTCAGAGGAAGGTACTTAACCTGAATTGCTTCAGTGAATATCCAGCTGCACAAATAGATAATACATGAAAACGAAAAAAAAACCCTGAAGTTATGCAGGTCATTCTGGATAGGGGCATCTGCTAAGAAAACATTAAATACAATGAGCATACATAATAATAAAGCTATCATGAGAGTCAGGAGCCTACAGCGTCAGTGTCTGGGGGGTTTGGACATATCAGAGTCAAGATGATCTGAAGGTTATTACACTTGACAGTGACAGAATTTAGATATTCAGATCAGCACATTTAATATCAGGCTGATTGTGTCATTACGATCGGCTTCACTACACGTCATGCCTTATAAGATACTGCCTTATAACACCATGTCTTATCATGTTTAAGCTGCTCCGGTGATATTCAGAAACGTAAATGGGGTAAGTGTTCTTTGACAGTTACAGACAAGATGTAGGGCAGAGCTCGGCTTTCCAGGACAAATGGCTTTCGGCCCAGTTTTGCCACCCAGCCAGGCTGAGCCTGGGCTCTCTGGTCTCGGAACAGCTGGGGAGCAGTGACACGGAAAAGCAGGCAGGCAAACGGTACCTGACGGAACCATTCAGGAGAATAACGGCGCATCTAAGCGGCCACACGCAAACGGCCGGCACAGGCTGAGAGCAGCACTGAGTTACTGATCGCCACTTTCTGCAAAGGCGCCTTGTGTTGCACAAACTCCAAGGCGAAATTATTTTTAAAACCCACAGAACAGGGCAGATTAATGGTTGCTGCTGCTGCTTCAGTTATGTAATTGGACGGAACAGCCATCAACGGTCTGATAACAACAGATGGTCATGGTCACCACGGCAATGGCAGCAAGGACGCTGAAAGCATCCCTGGGTTTCACGGCAATCACAGTTACACACACACACACACACACACACACACACACACACACACACACACAGATAAGCACACAGAATAACATGCTAAACCACATTCCCGTGCCTGCCACAGAGATTGCATGCCTAGAACTACAGGACAAGCTCTCCTCTGCCTTGGGAATACTCTCCCCCCATCTGTCAGCTAGCACTCCAGGTCCTACTCATTAGCGACAGGCATGATACAGAACAACAATGTCCTAATCGCAATGTTAGAAAAAATGCATTTGCTCTAAATAAAAGGATCTGTGCTAATCTAAACGAAGTACATTCTGTCACCACTATGACCAGTCATACGCACACAATCTCATCCTGTCAAACCTTCAATTAAGGATAAACGGCACTGAGGCACATTCTGTGTGCTAACTCTGTGTGATACCATTTTATGAGGAAAGTGTATCAAATAATATGACAATTAAGTGAATGTGTCTATTCATTCAATGGTTGCATCTGCGAACAACAAAAGCCGCAGATATGCGTATTATATCTCAAGGCTTTTCTGAGAACTGTTTCACACAAGTTGAACCCTCCACTTTAACTTACATATTGAAAAATGACAGTCCCTAAATTCAGTCCCAGATCATTAATATTTCAAATCTAATAAGTATCTTTTCTAATTTTGTCTAATTTAAAAAATCACTATAAAATGAAATATCGCAGCATTACTAAAATAACCACTGAATTCACCATCTGGTAAATGCCTCCAACCAGCCTCCTTCAATCCTAAAAAAAGAACAATATTCACCCCCTATTGAACACGACGCAAAACCGTACCTCGCAGTTAAACTGAATGTATGTGTCCATGTTCCCAAAGTGCATGGCTGCTCTCTTGAGTTAAATTCCCCAAACGGTCCTCCTTCTGGTGGGCAAACAGATGAGGGGACTCAGCTCCATGTACAGCTGAGCCTTGTCAGAGCCTACCCGCTCAGCATGCCTGGGAGAAGCCTCGCACACACACACAAAAAAAAAAAAAAAAAAACCACACTGGCTCTGTTGATCCACGCAACCTTAATATTTTTGACAACTGTGCAGCCGTCCATCAGCCAATCCCGGGTGAGATTAGAGCTGTGACATCACTGCTGCCATGGCCCTTCATCTGATGCAGTCTCGTGCTGAGCCACGGCTCCCTCCCGATAACGCGCTTTCAGAGTAAAGATCTGAGGCGGCTCGCCACCGCCGTGCTGCTCCAAGTCTCCCCTGAGGCATGCTGGGATTGTTCCGCTGTTTTTTTTTTCCACCAGCATTAAAACACAGCTTTGCTCCCCTTCTTCAGCATTAGCATATCACAGAGACCCCTGTTTCTACCATCTCCATCTCTCTGCAATGTCAGTGTAATAAAATGGCAAGATATGATGCAGTTTTAAAAAAACACAGTGGCTGTGTCTTTCCCAAGGATGACTTTTCACATGTAAAAGTCACATGTCACATGTGTCATTTAGCAGATGCTCTTATTCAGAGTGACTTACATGGGTTACAATTTTACTGTGGCAATTCTAGGCTAAGTAGCTCTCCCAAGGGTACAACAGCAACCTTTTGGTTATGAGCCCTGCTCCTTACCACTAAGCCACCCTCTTGTTAGAATAAGTATGGTTGATAATTGCATGTAGTTTGTGTAGTTTCAGCAAGAGTTTGCATGAGTGGGGAGAAGTTATTCTTCAGATGACTAGTCTTCATATTACGTAGTTTTGCTTCCCTTTGACTGGAGTAACTATGGAACAGTAATAATAATCAATAAATCGCTACGGTTCTAAAGACGTCAGATCTTCAGAATGGCCTATTTATTCAACACAGCAGGCCAATGCACATCATAAACCTATCAGGTAATAAAGGATTAAAATGCATGTTTAATCTTTCTCTTCACAGATCTACTTGAACACAAAATTGACTGAAAGTCAAACGACTTAACACTAGTGCACATAGTAAACCCTGATCCTATGAGCAGCTATGAACCAACCCTGGTGCCCATTGTTACAAGGATAAGTACATGTTTAAGGATGAAACTGACAGGGACACATTAGTTTGAGTTACACACATCTCTGATGCACTAAAGAGTAAACAGGCTGTTGATATGGGCTGTTTCAGAACTACAGTATCAGCATGAACTATGTTTCATCCTACCGACCAAAATTCTGACACATTTATATTCTGTATATTGCAATATAGTATACAGTATATAGTATAAAGATGAAAATTATGTTTGCACTGCATTTGAATTACAATTTGGCTGCTTTCACAGTATTTCCCCTTCAGCAACAAAACTGAAATGTACAGAAATGTACAGGGTGGTACAGGTACTTAACCCGCAATTACCTCGGTAAATATCCAGCTGTATAAATGGATGACATTATAAAAAAAAACTGTAAACTATGTAAGTCACTCTGGGTAAGAGCATCTGCTAAACGCCAATAATAATAGTAATAATAACAATACAGAGAGCAGTGGTCATAACCATAAGGTTTTAGGTTTGAATCAAGCCCAGGCCACATCTGTGGTTCCTTTGCACATGTAAGTCGGCCACAAAAAGATAATATATTTATAGGTGTCTGCTACGAAAGTACATAACTGAATGTGATCGATGTTGAACACAAAAATAACCTTTTATTTACAGCTGTCCAAGTGTTTTCAACATGCTTTTTATTCCATTTCCATAAATGTAAAATTTCAGTGAGACATTCAGTGGGATAGCAATAAGTATGGAAACGACCAAGAAAAAAATAATCAAGTCTGTTCTGCTTTTCCTCTTTAAGGAGTTCAATGAGACAATGCAGCATCATATTACAAGAACATAATTAAAAATAAATGAATTTGGATCCATGGAAAGCTACCACAGCATGAACAGAGAAGATTACAATCAACACAACACATTTTTACTAAATATTATTATTTTTCTTGTGAGTCTAAGCGTGTCCAGTACTGTAACCCTATTGTTATTGTGTGGGTTCTTTGTCTTCTCTATTTTGTAATTATTATTCTGCTACTTTTCAGAAAATAGTCCAAAGCTTCTACACCATATGTTTAAACTGGATTATGATTTATTTAGTTTGCAGACGGCTATGAGCCTGATCTAATTTGCAACCATGGGTACACAATTCAGCTATGGTCAATGTAGAAAACTAGGAAACTAGGACAGATTTACACCCCATACAAAAACTAGCCACTCACTCCTGGGGCATCACCTGAGGTTGCCCTGCTCAAAGGGCCAACTGGAGGTCATCCCACTGCACTGTCATGGAGTCTACTGGTGCATCCAGCACTACAGCCACGATTACATCCTGAATATGAGTATATTGTGATGTTAGGAAAGGCAGCTCCCTTGACCAGGGCACTCCAGATGATGTACATTTAGCCCCCCAGGTGCCTCGGCAGTAGAGGAGGACTATAGACAGCCCTACTCCCATGAGGATTGCAGGACCATGGACAGCACTGGCCCCTCTCACAAGAGCACTGAGGGGCCGTAGGCAGCACTCCTCAATACTCGTGCAAACCCGCCCTGAACCGAGGGCAATCTGCTACAAACAGGACCAGTAAGGAGGTGCAAGGAAGAGAGCAAAACACAAACAAGCGACTGATGAGACTGATACATTGTAGTATGTTTGTATTGTAGGATATTTGTATATATGTACTGTAGTATATTTGGCTTCCCTTGCCTAATCAGGTTGCACAAGTTACCTTGTGGTAGGGCTTGAACAGTGTTATGCTCACACT
This sequence comes from Megalops atlanticus, assembly GCA_019176425.1. Classification (NCBI taxonomy): domain Eukaryota; kingdom Metazoa; phylum Chordata; class Actinopteri; order Elopiformes; family Megalopidae; genus Megalops; species Megalops atlanticus. Next base: position 4,833,676 of record CM032886.1, read on the forward strand.
TACTGGTTTGGGAGTGTTGCTAGCCTGGTCTGACACTGTTGCTCATTCAGCTTGAATGTATACACCTCTGTTCTTTTGCGCTGAAAGTCGCTCTGAATGAGAGCATCTGCTAAATGAATGTAATGTAATGTAAGCATTTCACTACGCTCTGCTTAAAGTCTCAGCTCCTACCATAAGAAATGCATTACCACAACGATGAGACACTTAAGGAAGATCCAGGAACACCTTGTCCCAAGAGCACGCTCACCATCTGTCAAGTCTGGACTAACTCCAGCTGGTAGCCCAACTTGCCCGAAATCCCGGTCACTGACAATCACGAGGTAAGTTTTCTTGAAGACGCTGAAACTCAGAACTCATTTTCAATGGCGTTAACCATAAGGCGGCACACCTGCCACACAGACATGTGGCACTTGTAAACGTCTCTCATTCCAAGCGATTAACACCTATTCTCCACCAGCAACATCAAGACATGTCCTCATATACAGCAGACGCCGGTGAATATTAAAACATTACTTCAGATGTGTACTTAAGGCGGCCATCATACCATAGGATTAAGTGGCACAATTTCGGGCGCAGGCTACATTTGTGAATCTATTCTCATCATTTTAAAGGAAAATTATTGTCATTATCAGCAGCGGAGCAAGTTCCTGTGGAGCCCAGGGCCTCCGGTCAGAACTCTGACTGAGCTGAATCATCCACGAATCCATGCCAGTGGGGAAACAGTACACCCCCACAACCTGTCTAGTTTCTAAGAAATGCAGCCTTTACACAATGTGTGACCGTGGTAACAAGGTACAGCTAGTTCTGAAGACAGCAAGACAGAGCCAGGTCACCTCAACTGCCAACTGCCACCTCGACATTTCAGTCATTAAACGCTGCACGACACAAAGAAGGAAGGGACCCGTTTTATTCAAAGACCTGAGTAATTACCACAGTTGGTAGTGCTTCCGGTGAACATTTCTCTTTTCTCTGGGTATGTGTATGTATTTTGTTGAAGCTTTGTAATAAAATTAATTTAAAAGGGTGATGTGAAACGAAACCATTTGTTTTAATAAATGTTTAATTAATGACTTTACTGATGTATCTTGCAACAAGGTCAAGTCCACCTAACCCAAAGAGCCGACAAACACGTACGGCAGAACACAAGACAATGCAGCAGCGTTTACAGCAACATGCAACATGCAACATGCAACCACGTCTTCTTCAGGTAAAAGTATTTCTTCTGATTGAGAAATCATTTTACCACAGCTTTGTTTTTAAGAATCACTTAGCGGCCTTGTGTTCACTGCAGTGAGTTAAACAGCCTGCGAGATACAGACATGGGGCTTGTCAGCTTTGACATAACATCAATTCACCAATGAAGCATGTAAAAACTGGCCTGCTGTGCAACGGTCACGAATCAAAACACCTCCAACTGGATAGTCATGCTATTAATGGTTTTCTTTCTACAGTCTGCACTTATAACAAATTGGCAGTGTAGCATAGTGGTAAGGAGCAGGGCTCGTAACAGAAGGGTTGCTGGTTTGATTCCCTACTGGGGCACTTTTGCTATACCCCTCAGCAAGGTACCTCAGCGAGAATTGCCTCAGTAAATACAAGCCCTATAAATGGATGACATGCAAAAACTGTAACCTATTTAAGCTGCTCTGGGTAAGAGCATCTGCTAAATGACCATAATGTAATCGTTACTGTTCTGTCAGTCACATGCCTCTGGGCAAGGGAACAGAAAAAGCAGAAATGGAGCCGTTGTAATTAGACCCTGGCATCCTATCACGGACAAGCACCAGTCTGAGCCTGAAACATTATGACACAGTAAGCAATGCACAGACTGCTCATCTGACTATGGTCCGGTTGGGTCTCTTAAGTCAAACAAACCAGCATACACACAGCTAAAATTACCGTTAACACTTTACAGGTAGATTTATAGTTTAAAGACTTAATCGAGTCATTTGGAGGGGCTGATCACTGTGCTTTCAGACATGCACTACAAACTGTAATACAGTTCATCAATGTTAATAACATTAATGTTTATAGACAGCTAAATCTTAATGTTTCATCAGAATATTATTTAATGGCCAATTAATGGGACCTCAATATAGTGTTGCATGTTACATGTCACATACCAGTGTTACATGCATGCATTAAAAAAAAAACAGCTTAGCATTGAAACTCACCACACTTCTGCCACCACCAGGTGTCTGTACCTGCAAAACACACAAGAATGTCAGACCCACACAAATAATTACTCATTTCCAGAAGAGTCGCTGAAGCAGCCACGTGTATCTTTGAACAAGCACACCCCACCTGATATGGACCTAAATCTCATTATAGTCAGCACCCAATATTCAAAACCACAAGGTGTACAGAACCAGGAGAATAGGAAATCAGAATGTTAACAGGCACAATACTGAGAGAAGAGGCAAAGGCACTCTACAGGCACCATGGGCAAAAGACATATTTCAAAGGTTTCTTGAAACCGAAAGCATGTTAGCTAAACCACCAAAAAATTGCCTCTATTCAGCTTGGCTGTTGAAAAAGTTCTCGTCCTATCTAGTTTCACAAATCAACAAGCAGCATTGATTTTAGTTTACATCCATTAATGACACATCTGCTTTGTCCAGGAGTTCCAAGCAATCACAATCCAAACTTAATGTTAACCACACGCTTACAAAACAAAACATAATTTGGCTGTCTTTGTTCAGTATGCATCATTTATCCATTAAGCAAATCAATTTAACAGCCAGCTTACCTAAGAAAACGTGCCCTGCATAAAACTGACTGCTCCCTTGCCATTTCCCTACCAATCAAAAATGCACAGTAAAGAGGCTCGGGAAGGAAAGGTCTTTGCAAGATACAAGTGAAGAACAGTCAGTGCAAGATATTTCATGACAGGAAATGAATCACTCTATCAAGGTCAGCCCTTTTTTTCCAGTGTGGAGAAGGACATAAAAGGTGTTGTGCTGTAGATGTCTGTGCCAGCAGAACAGTCCCACACCTTCCGCTAGCTATGAAATATATCATAACTGAATCATAATCTAGCTGTTTCATAATCTTCATAAACAGGTGGTCTGACTAATTAATATGGAGAAGGCCATATGGTTGGTATAACTGTCATACCTAGAACAGGTTACAGTGGAAGCTTACAAATACTTTAGGCGTACACATATTCTGCATTTAAAATAGGGCCCAACAAAGGCCATATACAGTGGGCCCCTCTCGTCTGCGGTTTCGCTTTCCACGGTTTCAGTTACACGCGGTCAACCGCGGTCCGAAAATATTAAATGGAAAATTCCAGAAATAAACAATTCATAAGTTTTAAATTGCACGCTGTTCTGAGTAGTGTGATGAAATCTCGCGCCATCCTGCCCATGACGTGAATCGTCCCTTTGTCCACGCTGTATACGCTACCCGCCCGTTAGTCACTTAGTAGCCATCTCGGTTATCGGATCGACTGTCGCGGTATCGCAGTGCTTGTGTTCAAGTAGGGTTCGGTACTATCTGCGGTTTCAGGCATCCGCTGGGGGTCTTGGAACATATCCCCCCGCGGATAAGGGAGGACTACCACTGAATGCAACAGAAGCTGTGGAGAAATGAGGAACCTGACACTTGACAACTTAAAAAAGAGCAAAGAAAATCACTGTGAGTCACTGAGCACACTGCAGGGTACTGTGTGGGAGAAGCAGAAATCACTCATCACTTTACAGAGACCTGCAGAGTGGAGGGAATGCATTTGCATCCAGCACAGGAACTCCAGGCAAGCAGGCAACAACTCAGTACAGGCCTGCATCATATCAGGCATAAGAACAGCATACTCTTACTTACCGTCAATTTATCTGTAATGTACAGGACCTCATTTTGGGGAGTTCTACATAAAGTTAATTTCATGGCATGTATATTTGACGATGAAAATGATTCTTCAGAAATGGTTCCAGCGATCTTCACATGTGGGGCTGTACATAAGAGTTCTATTTTGACTACTTTGCTAAAGGTAGCCTCCCCCACCCCATCTTGCTATAAGTTCCACATACTACATCAATCTGCGCCTGAAAAATTGTTTTCCGATACATTTCATGTAGGGGTCTTATGGCTGCTGCAGCAAGTACTCCTGGACAACACGAAACAGAAATGGTGAAACTTTGCTTTAGAGGACCTCAAGTAAAATCCTAACTCCCTCTAAAGTACCACGTTAGACTACACAAGCAGCATTCATAAGACTTAATTAACATTCACAGAGCTGGTTAACGGCACTCATATTCATGCATGAATTCACGGCTTAATACAGCCAACAATCTGTATCACACAGCATAATGCCTCTGTGATGCATTGCATCAGTGATAATAGTTATAAATGGTAAATAATTATGAATTTCATTAAGAGCTTTAATGAAGGCAAATGAGTTGTTACAAATGTACTTCTGCAGTCTTATGTAGCACTCGATTAAGCTATATATACACATACATAAGATATCCAGACATGTCTTCAGCCCTTATTCTGCTTTGAGCTACAGCAGCACTTACTTCAGCAGCAACATGTGCCTATTTCCAAAAGGTGTTTCAAGTTGCCCACTCACTAGGACAAGATACTGTACCACTATTTCAATCTGGTGACCACATAACCAACGTGTCACTAGAATATATGTGGAAGGTAAAAAAAAAAAAAAAAAAACGGAACTGTTCTCTCATTTTCCCACATTGTTGGTAACTGTGTTTTTAGGCCTGTAACAGTGTGCAGGAAACTATAGCTGTTGCTATAGTTATATAGGAAGTACTGTACAAACAAAGGACTGCAGTTATATTGGAAGTACTCTACAAGTAAAGGAGAAACAATTACGGTAAACAAACTTTGTAATAATGCCCAGAGCCACATTTGCGCCCTTACCTGCTCTGTAAATCCCATTTAGGGATTTGGCTGGTCAAACCATGACAGCAGATATGCAGTATAAACGCCTCTGTGTTCGGTTTCCACTTGGATTTGGGGAAAACATGGTTTAATTTTCAGATGATCGTCAACTGAATGAAAAACGAACCACTCAGAGGCAGAGAGGGATAAAGGAACCTCCGGAGGTGCTGGGTCTCTCCCTGGCCCACTCCCTGCACCCAGTGCCAGGATCCAGTCATCTTTCAGTGCTGAAAAATGTGCAGTTCTGCCAGTTCTCCCAGCATCCTCACAGACACCCAAGACATCACCCCCTAACACCTGCTGCTTGTTTTAATTGCTGTATATTTTATGTTTAGTATCACGATGTGTTTTGGATTTTGCGATCTAGTGACTGGGATGCACAGTAGTACATCTGGCTTCCCTTTTCTAGTCAGGTTAACTTGTGGTAGGGCTTGAATGGTGTTGTGCTCACAGACCAGTGTTGCCTGGTCTGACACTGTTGCTCATTCAGCCTGAATGGACACACTTCTGTTCTTTTGTGCTGGAAGTCACTCTGGATGAGAGCATCTGCTAAATGAAGGTAATGTAATGTAATGTAATTTCATTTCACCCTGCCATTCAGAGAAAGGCTGCCAGTCTTACTTCAAACTGTCTTTGTGGGTGCAGATCTTTTACAGGCAGAAATGTAGGGGTGCAAATGTGGGGTCCCCATTTTCGCAGCTTTGAGGGCAGTGTGTGGGTCACATATTGATACTGGGCACACTGGGAGAAGTTCACATAAATGAATTCCACATCGGTGTGAGGCAAATGTTACCGCATCATAAAGTACTGTTGGGATACTGCCCTGGGTTGGGATTCATTGTGCTATCTTGAAAACCAATATTCTGTGAAATTAGCTCTTGCACAATCACCTCCAGCGCTACACCCAACTGGCAACATGATAAACAATCAAAATGTGCATTAAGGAATGTAATGCACCGCGCTATGTGTATACTGTCGGACATAGACGAGACACCACATTTAGTATATGCGGGGCAGCTATTTCCAAATGAATCGCACAAATTGGAGTCAAACGTCCAAAGCGCACATTGGTTAACTCATACACGAATATGTACGTCCGGCTGTAACTTTGCGGGTTCAGGCATGTTTGAATGCGTCTAATATGGTCTCGGACCACCTATGCCCCGTAATGCTCATTTATATAGTATTATCGTTCGTCCAGTTTGCACTGAGTAAGACCTGGCGTACATCTTTCCACTGGGCACGATACAACTAGACTCCTGGGGTGTTGGAAGCCATTTTCACAAGATGCAATTTGTTCCATTTAAAAAAGCATGCTGGCATTGCAGATTTTGATTCAAGCGAAATGCGCAAATATATGTATCAATAAAATTAAAACCAATACACACTTAGCTTGGCAGTATAAACACAATGCGTGCGGTACCACTTGAACTTGAAACGCAAACCAGTTTATTCAAAGCAATTACAGAAGCTACGTAGCTTCCAGCCAAGACGTTTAATTACTCTTATCCATTTTATTTTCATTTTACATACTCTGTGAATATTAAGGCTTGTATGATTGATTTGTAAAACGGATACTAAGATGTAATCGCTGGTAAAAAGATGATATGCACTGTATGACAAGTCCCATTAACGCATGCAAGTATCTGTACTTACATCTATATCATATTTTTTATTCTTTCAGTCGTTACCTGTTCACGTTCGGCACATTTTTCGCAAAACCGTTTGAAATTCAAAACAGCAGAACTGTCCTTATGAATCACTGAAAGATACCAGCAACCCATCCAGCAACTGAATATTTCAAGTTCAATTTCCTTAGGCACAAAGGCAAAGCCTTATGGAAGAGGATAGGTGCGGAAAACAGGTCCTTACCGTTGGCAGGAGCGGCTCCATTTGGGCTCCTTGGTCCTTAACGTCCATCTTTCATTGATTGTGTTTTCCCTAAGATCTTGAGCTATTTCCCTTTTTTGCAGTAGCCTATTCCTATCAGATGTTTCTGCAACACGACGAAATCAAACACACACGCGCTGAATCGGTATGGTCACGCTCACACTCAGCCCTCGAGCATGCTCACATACTACCCTCGCTGAAGCGCAATGCTTCTCGTTAGCGCGCGCGTCTCATGCGCATACAAACTGAATTATTACCACAGAATGTATGAGGACGGATCACGTTATACAGTGGTCATGTAAATTTGTACACGCGTATATACGCTGTGTAGAAGAATATATGTCAATATTATTGCCTGTATATTTCCATGAACTGCACAATGTCATGAATGCTGGAAAACTCCTGCCGCATCCAGCTAATCATTTTCATATTACCGCAAACGCAGAAAGTATGGCACAATGAAGGTTCTTGTGATGCACGTGTCCGTAGAATTATACCCTGGATATTGTTGTAAATCAAAACGGCGAGGCTTGGGTTCATGTAGCCTATGTTCATCGTATGTACATATGGTACTGGAAGCCTTCCGGAATGGGCGAAATAACCATATATAAGACAACATATGCGAATCGGCTATTTGTGGTTGTTGCAATGGCCTCGCCTGCCTTCACAATAATCTATCACGTCCTGCAGTAACTGTAAACCATGTCACGCTAACACGTTGCTGATGCAGCCGGCTTGTGCAGTGAAAACGAGCGCGGTTTGCTGAATCTCCAGCAGAGTACGCCAAAGAGCGGTGTTACACGCAGTTAGCAGATTCTGCCATTACGAAAACCGGCACTATACAGTGGGTCATGCAACACGCCGCTTGCGTCATTGGGAAAACATACATGGGGTGACGTAAATACATGTGGTGGCTCCAAACTGACGCAAGTGAAACAGCGAGGGCAAAGCTGTCTTTACAGGGATTCATGGTGTATTCATGCTTGTAATGATGCCGCCCACAGAAGTAAAAGGAGCAAGTAACAATACATGAGAAAAATTAATAAAACGATTTTAGCCACATAATGTTTGTAGCTTAGCTACACGCTAGAAGGCAGAAAATTCCAAAAATCACTCAATTTATAAAAAGCATCTGAAACTGATTAATGAACAGTGCAGGGCAGTGCCAGAACACATGTAGCCATATGCTCTACATTCAGAACTGAAAATTTGAAAAATGCCCATCATGGTGCCGGATGGACGGTGTTCAGGTTACCATTAAATATCTGGTAGAGTACTGCACAAAAACAGAACGCAGTCGTATACCTCATGATAAATGTCAGATCAAAGCTTTACAGTCACAATGACAGCCAAATGTCTCGTGCTATTCATTGAATAATACATGTGTTTCAGAGTTCAGTGATGTGAGTGAGCGCATGAACGATTGCTACCTATTTCTACAGGCGACGAGGACCATGGTTTTTCACATCCCTTTCCATGCTGTGCCGTGCGGCTGGCGAGGGCTTTGGTGCGGAGCCCGCGGCACACCTACGCGGTTGCTGCGCTGTCAGTGCCTCGGATAATGAGATGGCCTGTCGGCCAGCTGAGGGCACAGTTCAGTAACGCCAGCCAGCACTGGAACTTTGGCTACAGAATACGTCGACACACATCGAGCGAAAACAAGAGCATGACCAGGTAAGCTCATAGCTTAGGGTGTTATTTGGCATGTTTTGTGATAAACGTGGACAGGAGGAAAAACTTTGCACTGCAATATTAATGTAACCTGCCGGTGGTAATAAGGCTCAAAAGGCTGCGTGTAATTTGAGACAACAGAATAGACAATGTGCATGCAATGTGAAGCTAATTAGATCTGAAAATAAACGAACCAAAAATAGCTTCAGTTGTGTAATGGACAAATTTTGGGTCTATATTGCTGTTCATCTGTCATCATATATTAGCCTACACATTGAAGTCCGTCTAGATAAGAATCTGCTAAATGACTAAAGGTAACAAATCTAAAGAGTGATCTTCAAAATGAAATGCTTGCTTCCAGTATTACAAAATCCAACACAAACATTTTGTGATCATATTGATTTTGAAGATTCAATTACCAGATTAGGCCTACAGTTCCTCCAGTGCTTATTACTCTCTTTAAGCAGTCTGGCACAGATCCCCCATTTCTGCAGGATTGTATGGGCAGCTAACACCTATATGACAAGCTGTATGTCAGATTCAGCAGTGAAGACATCGGTGGTTCTGAATGTTACTTCATGTTTTTACTCCCCCTTTTTTTCCAGACCACCTCCCTCTCCCCCACCTGACATTGGACTGACCTTGGGTAGATCCACTGCTCCTTTGGACAGGGGTACTTTTTGAGGAGGGGGGATGCATGACATTGCTCCTGTGCTTCCAAGGATAGTAATTCACCACCACCATCTGCTTTTAGACTGCATCTAATTTCGTCAATCAGTTACGCCTTAACTCATCCCCGCTCCATTGCCTTTAGTCTCACTCCAGCCTTTCAGAAATGATCGTTAGACCATCAACACATTAGCAGTTACCAAGACTGTAAGAATGTGCTTAACCATCAACCCATCCATATCTATTAGCAGTATACATGTTGTTTGGAGGTGTTAAAGTACTAATGGTACTGAGACTGTTACAAGGAGCAGTGTGAATCCAAAAGCTGAGGGCTGAGGTGACTCAAACACAAAGTTTTCTTTACTGAAGGCTCAAGAAGTGCAAAAGCAACCCCCCCAACTCACAACTGACCAACAGGCAAGGGAAAAGGCAGGTCTTAAATAACAGAAAACACAGGTAACTAACTCAACACAGGTTCAACACATTAACTAAATGAGACAGGGAACAAAGAGGAAGTGAGGCTATCCAGTGGTTATCCCAGGGAGCAGCAGCCAGGAACCCCAAGAGGAATTTTTGAGGCTGACTGTTGGTCATTCCAGGAAGGAACAGCAGCTGAAACTACTGGTAGTTCCTTCTCTGCTTTGACTGTTTGAGTCACCTTAGCCAGGGCTGTTTATTCCAGGCTTACTTAAGTAACAGATCTTGAAATTCAGATGTTGAAAGTCAGAACTGTTCCTCTGATCATGTGATCAGGATGATTTCTTTCAGGCTATAGTTCTGTCACATCTGCCATTTGCTACCATGTGTAGCTCACATTAGTATCGCCCCATTTTGCTAACATTTTGCGCTCTTTTTAGACACAGTCTGTAGGTGTGTGTGTAACACTTCTGGCAATGCACCACACAGCAAGAAAACAGCAAGAAAGGGGAAACAAACAGGCAAATTATTTAAAGAAAAGCAAGGGGAGTCAACCAAAACTACCTATGCTATACCCAAAGCAAACTCTTAACCAGATCAATCCTGGACAGCTGCTGTTGCCACAAAGCCATCTGACTGGACAGCTGAGGCTTGTTAACCAATAGCTTGTCTAAAACCCATTAACAGACATTCTTCATATGGACAAAAGCATTAATAGCACTGAAGATGAAATCAATTAAAAGAGCTCAACTCAGTATTGATAAGGTCTCAAATGGAAAAAAGAAGGATCTCTATTAACCCTTACAAACAAACAAGCAAATAAAGCATTCCCCTCACGCATGAACAAACATGATAAAAATGACCAACACTTTCAATGTCAGATCGGTTTCCTTGGGGATGGTTACAGTTTATCGCCAGTGAAGGCATCTCTTTCACAGTGCCCTTAGAATACATGTTGTTGCCCTAAGCCCAAGGCTGCCCAACACATTTCTCATACACGGCAATTTCACAGTGCTCAGACTCACTGCACTCAATCATCTTATATTTGTCATGCCTCCCAGGTGCGGTCCCCAGATTTGTACACAGGTGCCATAGCTCAGCATGGTTGCAAAAAGCTTTGCGTTACAAGGCTGTGAATGTGCACAATTTTCTGAACAAAATTCTTTGGTAAGTTTTCTCAACATTCATGCATTCAGCCAGTATTTTCCCCATTTCAGAGATACTGCCTGTTGAGGGATTCTTAATGATAGCTTTAAGTTACCAGCCTTGATAGACTTAAGGCTAGTGCACGTGCTACTGATTTATTTCTTCTAACTGCTCTCATTAGATTGCCACAAGTGTGACATGATTCTTGGAAAAATTCAGCATGTGCACACAATAATCACACACCAATAAAGCACACAGTAAATATCCAGCTGTATAAATGGATAACATTGTAAAAAAGTGTAACCTATGTAAGTCACTCTGGATAAGAGCGTCTGCTAAATGCCAATAATGTAATCGTATCTCTGACAAACACCTAAAGTCCTGTAGTGTGTCATATCTCATGAGTGATCACAGTGGTCCTTCTTTATACCTTCTGAGCTATGAGCAGAGCTGCAGTTCTTATAGATTCCTGTTCCAAGTTCATTGTCAGGGGCAATAAGGGATTGCCAAGAGTCAATGAAACATAACCATTCAGCCATTCAATAATAATGGAATGTGTGGGAAAAAATATCCATTTTTTGTAAACTGTTATGCTGAAGAGTGGCTATGTAAAGCTGAATCAACCACGTTCCACTGTAGTGTCCATTAAAAATAATGTTCATTGCTTTCTAAAAAAAATCACTTGTAAAAATAGCAGTTCTATGTTGATTTCTAAAGTAGAGTAACAGCACATACATTAAGCTGTGGCAAGAGTGTGGTTTTTACTTAATCCATCCACAAATAAGTACTGCTAGAACCAACTGAGGGAGAAATATCTACTTTGCTTTATGAGGAGTAGTAACTGTGTATCGTGGAGTTATGGTAAGGTCCATGCAACATCTCAGGACAGTTTCAGTGACAGTGGGTAGCACCATACAGCTCTGGCATTGTTGCAGAGCCCTGAGGTGGTGGCACACAGTGATGACACACACCCTCATGCCAAAACATGCATGAGGAGTCAGCTTCAGCTTCTATGGGAAACCTATAACGATTGCCAGGTTTAAGCAATTATTGTATTATAATTATATTTATAATTTTGCAGTGTGCGTTTTTAGCCCCGGCGTAGCTCTTTGTAATTGCTCTTTCAGGTTTGCTATGATTCTAGGAAAAATTTTGGATGTACAAGTTGAAATCATTCCTCATCTTAACACCTAAATTGTATGGTGTGTCACATCCCAAGATCGATAATTGCTCTTTTGTGCACTTTTGTGACTCAGTCTGTTAGGGGGCAATCTTGAAATTCTCACGGATACCTGTTCCAAGCACTGAGAGACTGTCAACTGGCAGTAAAAAGATAGCTGTCAATGGAAAACAATGGAAGGTGTGTTTCCCTGATTATAAAATGGTTGTGGATTTGTCAGCACCATATTCCCCAGTCCTGCAACATCTCTAGTACAATGTTACAATACATTACATTGTTGTCATTTAGCAGATATTCTTATCCAGAGCAACTTACATTTTTACAGTTTTATATGTGATCACCACTTCTCTCATAAATGAGCCAAAAACAAAAGGTTAAAAGCCAATTATTTATTTTAAAATCCAAACAAAGAAACCAGCCTATACAAACCCACAGCAGGGACAAAGTGAGCCTTCCTCCTGCTCTACAGCCACACCTGTATTTAATCTGCCTTCCAATTAGTGAGGTCTGGCTTGTTAGCTAATAAGATGGGTCCCTTACAAATTGCCAACATGTGCATACAATTAACCAATTATTAATACACAATTGACGATTAACAATTAGCGTTTAGTCCAAGGAAGAGGTGGTGAAGTCTCTTCTTCACAAGCCTGCTGTCAATATGCGCAAATCTATCAGAATGAATCTGTACTCAGATGTAGGGCCGATAGAGAGCCCTTTCAAACACACTCCTTACTTGTGTAAAATGTCTTTATTAAAATATATGTCATTCATTGATATTTGTATATGAAATCATTTACTCTATTGTATTGGTATATACCTTACCTCGAATAGAAAGGGGCAATTTTATGTACACGCGGTCTACGAGACAATCAATGGTACTTTTGTTACTTTACCACTAGATGTCGATATTTCCCTTTTTACATAACTAGTGAAGCCCTACATATTCAACATTAGTACTGACAGCACAGCACAGTACGGGGCTATTTGTTACGTTAAGCAGCGTTATAAACAAGCAACTTAGTCTAGCCTTTTGGTCATAAATGAGATAACCACAGTTCAATCGCAATCGGTGTTCCCCTGAATGAGAAAAATGGGTATCCTGAAAATGTGATACCGATTACTAACAAATATGTTACTCATTAGGCTGTTTATCTTAAATAGTCATCTGTTGTATTCATGGGAATACAGTTTTGTGACCTGCCTCTTTTTGTTATTTATGCTATGTTAATTGAATGACCTTTCCTGAAGTACTTGGTTTGTCTAAATATTGAAGTCAGTTGTCCTCTAATACATTTTTTTCAGTATCAGTGGTGGCAGATAATGTGGGAAAAAAAACAGCCCACACACAAACATGGCACACGTCAATATCATTATGCTCCTCCCATATAAACCAATCATCATATAATATTTCTTGTTTGCATCAGTCTGACAAACGTGTCTGGGTATATTTTGCCAATCTAGTTTTAGAGAGATGGAGCACAATGAATAACCTTAAACTGGATGAAAGCACACTCCCAAACCCATCAAGACCTTCAGAAATAAGTATGGCCCCAGTACCCCTGGGTTAGACAGATATATCAGCACTAGCATCCAAATAATAATAACTGTATCAAGTAAAGTGGGGTTGGACATCTTTTAAGCATTTGAAATAATAATAGACTACATAACTGGTGTGCATCTATAAACAGGTATACACAGATATAAACACATGCATGCACCCAAAAATATAACTGCACGTTTCATAAATGGATACCTACGCATACCAACACACAACCATACACATATTTATCCAATCATATTTATGGATTATCCATCATGTATGTATACGAAATCACCTCGATTGTAATAATGTATGAATGAAGATGAATGAATAACTAAAAGAGAAGAGATTCGTTGAGTAATATCAACTGTCCTTTCAATATATTAAAGTTTCAGTTTTCTTGCCTGATTGTTTGAATCTCAAGGGTGGGCCCAGGTCAGAAAACGTATCCCGTGTAGGGATTAAAGTAGCCTACCGCAGGTCTTAATTAGAGTGCATGAAAATGCACTCTATTGTTATCCGAATTTTTCTTATTCTTCTTTTTCTTCTTCTAACCAATTTTGTGCGTTTAATACAGCTTCAACCGTTTAACGTAGAAACTTCATTCAAGCTGTGCTGCGTAGGTCTTACAAAGGACACTTATGCTATGTATTTTTTATTTTTGTAACATTTATACTTTTTAAACCATTAATTAAAAACTATCAAAATTTTCCCCGTAGACTTAACATTGGCCTTTATGACATCACAATAGAGCCATTAAGCAATTAGAATCTTGTGGCAGCTGTTCTGACCACCTACATCTGTTTGATGTAGGCCTATATACTTTGATCTATGTAAAATTAGACTGTTTGCATTTTCATGCACTCGTAATTCCCTGGAATTACATTCTCTAGTTTATAATTATCCCCGTGATTTCAGAGTGCGGTTATCATCATTCAGTCTGTTAACCTTCTTTTCTCAGGGAATACCAAACTAATAATTTGAATGTTGTAATAATGTGCAACTAAGATACCATTTTCATTCTGAACACCAGATGACGCTAAAGTTTTTTAATGTTGTTTTCTTTATCACCTATTGTTTTAACTACACTGGGTAAAGTCATTTTATTAGCGGTTTAAGCTAAGAAGGTTGGGAAAAGACTGTTGAGGGGAAAAAACAGCGAATTTATCGAGAGATGAATACTGAACACGCAAATGTATCACAAGAAGGATGATAAAAGACACACACGCACGCACGCACAGGGGGAGGGGGCATACAGTAACATCTTTCATTAAAAAACAATGTATACATATAAATAAAATGCATATTAGGTCCAAGTATTTAGATGCCTCCTTATCTGTGTGTGAAACAGAGAGGAAAGGGGAGTTAGTGTGTTTCTGTCTTTACATTACATACGCCTGAAAGCATGTTGTTCAATATTGTGCAATTGTATTTATAGTTACACTATTTATAGTTACAGCTATTTTATGTGAATGCTTTGGCAATAGTGTCAATAGTGCACATTTGAATTTGAGAGAGGGAGAGAAAGAACTTCATAAACGAGGCGAAAACAGTAAGCTTCAATTCACTGCAAATGTTAACAGTTAGCTAAATGTTGAACCAGTTCCCTGTAACTTCACTCGTAATTACGCGAATTTCCACGACACCCTCGCAATAGAGTATGTCTTCAGTTAGAACTGTATTGCAAAACTACTGTATTGGATGACAAGCAATTCAGTTTTTAGAATAACATTTCCAAGTGGAAACAACAACAAATTAATAATCATAAAATTTCAAGACGCCGAACCGTAAGATTTTCGTAATTAGAAATCTTATTGCATGTTGGCAATAAACGAAAATGCTTTGATAGTCACAAGGAATAATGACACTGAAAACAAATACTTAAGCGAGAGAAACACGCACATAACTGGGGACCAGTCGAATACATCAGAAATTTACCTAGGAAAACTTTTGGGGAATTTTCAGGTACGCGATTCCATCCTTGTTTACATTCACTTGTATACTCTATTTCGATATTTTTACAGCGCACTACTCAGCCAAGAATAACTATGAATACATTCAAGTACAGTAATTTCGCGAAACCTCAATAAACAGAAACTACTTTTCATTTCTTTTACATTTTTATTTAGTAAAATGCACAAGTCTGCACTTTATCAACAATTACATTATGTTTTTTGCACAACATTCATTTTGAAACGTACTAATCTGGGATAATGATGTACGATTTTCTGTTGCGTAGGACGAGAGATCGGTAATGGGTTTGATAAAGTAATGTACAGAGAACAATACATATTCTACAAATACATCTGGGCATTTCGCAGCTTAAACCTACCAGGGAAAGGAAATGTGGTTAACTTCTAAACTTTAGATCACTATGTCGTTTTCCATGGTGATTAGAATTACTTTAACGAGAAAACAGGGACACCACTCTTAAGACCATACATATGGAGAAAATAAATAAATAAATATATTTTTTAATCGTTATAGTATGGATTCAGAAATATCAAAATGCAAAACAATTAATTTTACATCTATACATTTAACACGATATCACCAAAACTATAGATATGTCTGTACATTCGTTTCTGTAATTACAATGTTTTCAAAATGTGTTGAACACCTGGAGTGATGTGTTTTGGTATTTTTTCAGAAAATATTAGTTTTTAAAAAGAGAAAAATATGTTCAAGATGTTAGACTATGTTCTTTATTTCTATCAATGTTCATATGTTACACTTAATTGCATTGATTATATGGTTCAGACCATTCCGTCGATGGATAACGTATAATTTAACAAATGATTTATTCATTATCAGAAAAAAATAATATAGAGAAACGCACGTATTCCAGTTATTCTGTCATTTCCTAACTGTGTGAATAAAAACCGTAGTACCCAATGTCCTTAGCGCAGTTTTTCTCGCAATCCCGGTGTGTCAACAAATCACTTTTCAACGGGGAAGCGGTTTCCGAAACCGGCGTGGCGGAAGGTGATATTCGCCTCCGTTTGGCCTGCTCAAAAATTCCAGAATCGCTCGAATCGATGGACTTTATGGAAGAGGGCGTCTCTATCCAACTGGATTCCGAGAGTTCTTTTGGTTTGGCGTCCTCGGATCCACCGAGCGAGGATCTCTCCGTGGAGAGGGTGTCCGCCTCGTCCAGGTAGCTGGAGGCGCCAGTTCTACTCCCATTGGAGGGCCAGCAAGACAGAACAGAGCCGGACTTACTGCAGTACTGTGGAGGGGTGCGCGCACCCCACCCCGAGGGGTCGGGGTAGTAACCCAGAGGTCTCCCTGAGCATCCCGGTGTGGGCAGAGGAAGCGCCTTGACGCCAGCGGCCGCGTAAGACAGCAAGGTCGCCGCGTTCCCGGCGAAATCAGCGGCGGCTGCGGCGTCATACGCCGAGGCTGCGAAGTCCAGTCGGTTGTTGGCTGAGGTGACAAACCATCGCTGCGGGGAAGCCGCCGCGACCTCCTCGGCTTGTTGTGGGGACAGCAAGCTGTTGCTAAGTGGGACGCTGCGGTCCGTGCCAGACCCGGCTCCCGCGCCAGGGTGGAAGCGGGATTTGGCATAACTGCTGACAAATTGTTCCTGCAGGAAAGAGCCAGCCATGGCATACCTCGCACCAGACACGATCTGAGAGCGGGGAGAATCACCAGGCGACGGCGTCAGACGGTCAATGTCGCAACCTGTGTAGACGCTGAGACAAAAAATCGCAAGATCATTACAACTTTTACCAATATGCACGGCGTGTATTCTAATTTACCACAAGAATAATGATGTCCTTGTGAACGGGCCTAATTGTATCATGATAATCATAGCTTATCAATGCGTCAACACAGAGACCCTCATTCCGAAAACTGTAGTGGTAACTGTCTTCAGAATAAGACGTAATGCATACATAAAATAAATATTTTTTATTAAATGATCTATTTTACTGATAATTCTCTGTCGCCTCCGACCGCAATAACAATGCGACAAGGTAACAACGTTTTAAATAATTTTAAATAATTCTTGACTAAAAACATTGGGAGTCTGTATGCTACACAAGACCCTGAATAATTAGACGAAAACAAAATTTATTTAATTAATGTTTTTATGAAGATGTGAATTACAATTGTTCAAACATATAGCCTATAGTGTTTTAAAGAGTACCCAGACGCCGTAGACGACAGAAGATAATGCGCAGCATATAATAAGACCGTTTCCAAATAATAAAATGTAGCTATGCATACCACACTATGCCGAAGTAGTAAGCACCTTCAAACGAATGAAAGAAATGTAAGCACTCACACTACAAAGTCACGTACGTGCATGTTACAACAAACATAAAATAGCCCACAACCGAGCATAACAGTATAAATAATGTATTACCTGACCAAAGCTGGTCATGTTTTGAGCAAGATACCAGGGTAAAGGACACTGTATTAATAATGGAACTTATTATCCCTCTCAGACAGTAAAATTTGCTTTATTAATTTGGCCAAACAGGCTATAAATCTACGTTCTGTGAAAATGCAGTTTCCAACAAGAGAAAAGGTGTGAGTTCATTCATTTCAAATCATTTGTAAAGTTGGTTATGATTTTGCCCAAGGCAAGACTAAGAGTCGTTTTGAGTGGATGGTTCTTTGCATTTGTACATTTTTTATCATTTTTATCTCACCTATGAATCATAATTGTGATCAGTCGGTGCATTTTTAAGACAATAGTGATTATGGTTTAGAGAGAATAATGTGATTTATTATGATGCGTAGAAAAGGTTGTAATAGCATTGAAGATAACCATATTCTTGCAATATCATTTTACATAAAAC
This sequence comes from Megalops atlanticus, assembly GCA_019176425.1. Classification (NCBI taxonomy): domain Eukaryota; kingdom Metazoa; phylum Chordata; class Actinopteri; order Elopiformes; family Megalopidae; genus Megalops; species Megalops atlanticus. Next base: position 4,851,896 of record CM032886.1, read on the forward strand.
ATAACTTAAAAATAAAACGGAAGTAATGTTGCAGCTGTTAGTTCCCAAACAACTTTACCACTTGCATATCCTGTTTGATATAATAATACTACTTACATACCTAATTAAAACGGATGAAGTATCAATATTCAAATATATAGAAAGTAAACGTCTTGCCCCATGTGTTGTAGAGTAAAATACAGAAATATTCTTACGTGTCGTAGTTGTCCCGAAACCCTTTTGCAAATGGATTGTGGTCGATTTTTAACTGCGTAATCTGGGGAAAAGGGGTGAGAGATGGATTAGGATTAAGATTAAAATACAATCCAATATATTCTAAAACCAAATGATCATAATAACCCTGCTTTCCGCAACAGTCTGTTAATATTTTGTCCATTCTCTCACACCACATGGATGTTTAATTTCCTAGCGCATTTCTTACATCGGTGTTCTGGTAGGCTGTGACCGCGATGAATTGCGTTTCAGGGAAACTAAACGTTTGTGCTCGTCCAGGGTGAGTAGCGTCCTCCGTCCCGTCCTCGTTTACTTCTACTACATGCAACCGGGGCTGGTACTTATGAAGAGACTGTAGAACCACCATCTGTAGAGACAAACCATGGCCGCTTTGTCTGTCACGATTCCCTTTGAGTAATAATGCCGTAAAGACAGGATGGGTCCATGGATCCATGTTTAATGTGTATTAGCCTGTCGAACCACATTATCAGAATGTACCACTCGAAATATGTAGGCCTATATTCTACAATGTATCGCCACTGCCAGAGGGGAAATTATTTGTAAAAATAAGAATGATTAACAGAAAAATAAAATCTAGATGTTTTAAAAGATAAAATATCCCCTATTACTACTATAATTAATAACAATGGTACAATGTATTACGATAATGTAACGCAGTTTCAGCCTTAAGACAAGAGACCTGAGATAATGATATTCTTTGTTGGTTCAGATCTGAGTATGTTTTAACGTTTAAATGTTGAGCAACCAACACTTACCTGTCCCGTATTGTTAGAAGCTCCTTTGTTATTTGTTAACTTAAGTTTTCCAAAGGATATTTCCTGGCGCATCCAGTGGGCTCCGGTGTTCGGAGAGTCTGGATGCATATAAATTCTATTCCCTAGCAGACATGAAAATGAAAATAATAATGATGATGAAAGAAGAACAACAAGTACATGCTAGTAACGTGTTCTGCTGCGCATGGGAAAGCGTTAAAACAAATAATTTGCAATGAAAATTCTTTTGAATTGTCTTAAAATCACGGATTTTTCGTCGTATATTCGTTGCGTGGCGATTCCACGAACACTGCATGACCCTGGAGTATCAGTGTATCGGTCGTTATGGCCTGCGAAGACTTCTTCATGCATAATTCTCACCTATGCGTGCTCGGAAAGTGTTAATTGGAAGAACTTGCCTGCCACATTTGTGTCTGCTTTGCCACACGGCACCCACTTTCCTCCCTGGAATCTCCAGTGATTGGGGTCGGCCAGAATTACTTCCACGAAAATATTATAATGAGCAGTCGGATCAAGCCCAGAAATATTAAAGCTTAAGAACGGGAACATCCGTCTGATGAAAAAGAAAAAATGTAAGAATACATGGCACCTTCTGGTATACAATAAAATGCACGTTAGGAAACATTCGTGTTAATTAAAACATAAATGAGCGTTGCAGTCTTCCATTGAATCATCCAGGCATCATTACTCTGAAATATATTTAAATGCTAATTACAAAAAAGAAACAAATATGGAGTAAATTCTGATTTTTTAAAATTTATTAGTTTTTTACTTAAAATATAGTCTCGAAATATAGAATTGACAGGCTTGGGGACAGGTATTAAACCACACATGACTTAATTTATTATGATCTGTTTTTGCAGACAATAAAGCACAAGATTTATCAACATTTTTTTATGTATGATGTATTAAACCAATTTTCCACGGGCAAGTCAAGTTTGCGTCAGTAAAATGTAAACAGTATATATAATTATTTTAACATTATTTGACTGTTCGATCTTAGAAGACAGAAGTTCACACTTGAGCCGATCTTAGAAAGAACGGGTGATATAACGTGTACGTACCTTCCTTGTTTGGTGATGATCATTTCTGTCTGGTGTCTGTGAAACTTAATCCACAGAGCCCTGTTGCACAGATAGACCTGAGCTTTGCCGGGCATGAGCCCAGCTTGCGCCGAAGAGAATTGGTAGAATGCCCCCCCTTGGTAAGTGTGTCCATACTGTTGCGCGTAAGAGTAACCCGCTGTTGGATAGCCTTGCGGAGAAGTGTTGGTCAAGAGACTGTTGTACGCTCCATTGGTAATTACCGGGTGATGAGCCATGTAGCGGCTGGGACTCCCAATAGAAAAAGCCGGATGCGATGGTCCATGCTGGCTGGGGTAGGGAAACATAGCAGTAGTAGACGCAGGCACTGGCTGGGGTTGGCTGGACTGAGACAGGATATACCTTTCTGCAGCAGATCCATCGAAATTGTGACGAACCTCGGGGGCTCCATCCAGAACAGGAGACAGTTTGCTTCCCTGGACGTCCCTAGGTGCGTCTTTGGAGTCAGAAAAATTGTCTGCCTCTAAATGATTCGTCACCCCCCTGGAATTTTTTTTCAGAGGTGAGCTTCTCTCCAGGTTGTCACTGGAGGATATAATAGGATGGTCCTGAAAGGCAAGTTCAGATGCGTCCGAGTTGGGATAGCCGCTGCCCACAGTCAGAAATTTCTTGGACAGCATGATAGATGGCGAAGACGCAACGATCCAACTGCAATAGGAAACGGCTATTCGCGCAACCTTACCCCACTCATTTAACTTAAAGCTCAACGGATATAGTTTGAGAGAAAACGCCTTCCGTCGTTTGAGCTACTTTTTTTTTGCAATCAGCCAATTGACACTACATGCAGCAATCAAGAACGACTAGCATTCGATCTTTCTACCAGCAACTCTAATGAAAGGACTGTTGCGATTGGTTCGCTCCTGACAGTAATTTAATTAGACAGACATTAATTAGGATAATCACATGGGTCCTAATCATAACGTATATAGCAAATATGATATATTCTAGGACACAATTCAGGTCTCTTTGCAATTACAAATGATTTTTTTTTATTCAGACAAATATAAGAGATCAAAGTGCGAAGTAGGAATTGCCAGTAGCTACTTTTAATACGTCCATATTCCTTCCAACCATAGAATCTGTTACACAGTGAAATGAAACCATAACAAGAACCGATATGCCAATATACCAATAAATACCAATATATAAAGTGATATTTAAAAAATAAAACAGAAGATGCTGATTTTTGAGGAACAGATTTATACAACCTTGCTGATTTTTGAGGAACAGATTTATACAACCATAAAGGAAAATACGTTTACCTATTAATGTGATAGGAGTAGAAAAACATGTTTACCAGTGAAACGTGTATTTATTATTAAAATGTCTGAAATGGTAGTCAGTAAAGTCTGTGTTTTAAAATGTCTGGTATATAGCGTACAATCAATCAGTATCACGTCTAAAGATATATTTACTGGTCCCAGAGCAAATAAATGTTAACTGCACGATTCAGGTTCTTACGGGACATGCACCAGGAGACTATTTAAAACGAGCATTTTACACTGCGATCACTTTAATTCTAAAATTATCGTGCTCACAAACTTAAAATGCGTTTAAGTGTGTATATAAATTAGCTGAGACATCTGTATTTTACATGTGTTTACAGAACCCATATAGGCCAATGTTTATTTTCTTCATCGTACGATTCAATAAATCCCACTGATCCTAATCATTAGGGAACTAGGAAATGTTGCCTAACAATCTTTCATGCAGCTGCAAGTGTTACTTTTTTCAAGTGGTTAAATAAATATATTCCAAAAATGAAGTCAGCAGAACCGCAATAGGTAATAGAAGTGTGTTAACAAGTAGCTTACATTATCAACAGCATCAAGGCTACTGAGAGACTTCTTAATATAGAGTGCGGCGACAAAGACCGCGGTCTTGATACTATAAGAGCTTTGGTTTATCTCCATTCGTGCTCTAATCTCGGCGCTTCCTTATTTGAGCTCTTAAATTAATGTGTTAATATGTAAGCAAAATTAGCAAACCATGTCACAGTGTTCGGGGAAAAAATGGGAAAATGTTTCATAGCGGGGGCTTTCCTGGACGAAAAAAATCTTTCCAATGTTGTTTTTAACGAAACGTGTCGCTGTGGTACACGCGATGTCACGCGTTTTCACAGCTACTCCTGCGAGCTCTGATATTCGCTAATTACACTTGCGTTCCGATTACACTCTTCAAATTTAGTATTACCGGTGCAAATCTTAATGTGCACATTTCTGACACATGATAGCCAAGATAGCGAGTAATAACATATCTTTATGAATGCATTTAATATTAGTACAGCCCTCTTTAATAGATATTTAATGGATACTCAGCGTAACGCTCTGTCCTTTGTATTGCGAAAAAATACAAGCAAGCAGTTTCGGAGGAAAATGTATTACAACTGATATATAAATAAGTATTTCGCATTTTTATAAATAGCTTGCTATGACACACATGAAAATGTGGAAATGTTAAAAAGCCCAACAATACAAACCCTGAATTCTGCCTCTCAGAGGTGTCACAAAAGAATTCCATTCCAAATGGAATATACAGGGACATTTGCCTGACATCTGAAGAAATCATTCCCTCGCCGTTTTACAAGAACAATGGACTCGTGAGTAAGTCTAGCTGTAGAGAGGCCTAGCAGTTGAAACACCAAATGCAACCTTAACAACAAATTTGTTCTTTTTCCTGTGGAACAAAAAAAAAGCATAGTAATATCATTAATGTTGCATGCAGAGCTCAACTTCAGTGAAATACCACTGTCAACCCAACATGACTGCCAGGAAGTGTAATATTAGAGGTCATCAGAATATCTAAGTGCTCTTCTAGATGACATTTTGGATCCTGCAGAGAACAAACAGAAAAACAGCATATTTAATTGCATATTAGGTTGCTGATACATTTGTGTTCTCATTTAGATTGTTTTCCTTCAGGCGAAGAATGTAAAAGGCTTGATTTGTCTATCCTCATCAATTTCCCATTATGACACATGGGAGACGTAGCACAGCTTAGAGGATGCTGTGACAGACTATGAAGTAAACCAAACCAGATCTAGTCGGGATCATTTAACCTGGCATTCCTGCATTTCAGAAAGCTTCCAAAGCTGTGTTTTTTCATGGCTTATGGCCGACAAGCTACCTGTGAATGCTATACTAGACCGTTTTAGCTAACCAACAAGCTAGCCACTACATTCCCTTAATGTAACAGAATGCAAGACCTTATTTTAATTCTTTGTGAGAGCTTGAGCCCATGGGCTTATTGGAGCTTACCAATGGTTGCTACTGCTATGGAGGCCCCACACCTGGTCATGAAGTTGTCAACCAAAGTTCTCATTGATTACTTGGTTTGACATTGTTTAATCGATGAAGCCCTAGTCCAAACATACCTGTTTTCCAACATTCTTAATAACCAGCCGCTCAGGGGTCATCTTGTCTTCCTACTCTACAGCCCGAAATAATGGAAGGAAACCAATTCGGGTTCATGTTCACTGTTTATACAGTTTTGAATTAGACGCTGCAGAGGCACAGAATTCACTGTTGTCTCCTTTCAGACTGCGAATGGAGCACTTAAGATGTTAATGACTGTGTAAATTGTGCTAAATGCCGCTAACATTAACCCCAGAGTTGAACAGTGAAACAAAGGGTTCGCGCTAAGCAAACACCATTGACATAAGCCAGTTACCTTGTTGCAGTTCCTGGCCAGCTGCAGCATCTCCTTGACAATGGTCTCACTGAGCCTGCAGTGCTTACTGTAGTGCCAGCCCCTACATACAGCTCTTCTTGTGTAGGTTTAACAGTGTTTGTGGGTCAAGCCACATATGCAGAAAAACTGCAGTTAAAGTGGTATTATTTGATAAAGCAGTTAGATAACTACAGTATGTGGTGCAACAATCCGCCATGCAGATGAGCTCAACCAACTCTATGGATGAGGCAAGAACAGTCACAGTTCCCTCATTTTTACTAATTTAATTACATTAAAGGTATGATTAAAGTAAGATTAAGGTACTGACGCTAATGTACTCATGACAATACACTAATTTGTTTATTTAATTTATAAAATTATGTATTTTATTAAAATGTAAATAATACCCCTCACATTATAATGCTCAGAGGCTTTTCACTTTTTCAAGCCACATATTGCAAACCTTGCAGTATTTGCCCTCATTCTTAAGGAATTCAATATTTGCAATCTGATAACCATGAGTTCAATGAAAATTGCCTTTCTTTACATTTTCTTGCCTGATTTGGAATACATCAGGCTTATCTCTTCAAATACTCTCTGCCCTGCCTATGCAGGGATACTGAAGCAAGATAAATGCAATCCTCCAAAACACTCGCACACAGCAGACTGCTATTTTTCACACTACAAGTCCCAAAGTGCACTGCAGCAGAGCGAATGCCCGTTAGAGGATAGGCGCATCTCCACTGATGTCATCCATTTCTTTAATTTTTTTTTTTCCATTTGCAGGTGCCTCATGAGCTGCTAGAGAGTGCTAAAACAGCAGGGCCCTGGCCACTAAAACTACCCCAGTGCAACAAAGCCAATTGTGTTTGGCCACTACAGCACTACAACCTGACGATCACCAGCGAATGACACAGCTCAGACTCGCACCTGGGTCTGAGCTGTAGGACTGCATGGAACAAGTGACCAAGATGCAGGACAGAGGTAACCAGTGCCTTAACTAGCTGACCCACTCAGGGGCCCAGTTCAATGAAAATAACAGAGGATTTCAAACCTTTTGCTCTAGCTCGTTCTTCCTGTAGTTGATGGTGATTGAGTAGTGAGTAAAGACTTAAAAATGATATATTGTTTCTCAAATGGGCAGGCCTAAAACAAAAAACACTGTTGGGAAAATGGACATGTGTACTATGTGACAGGGCCTCATATTGAAGTGTATCTGTTTCACCACAACTTACACTAAAAGTCAGTTACAGTGGCCATAATCCTTTACGAAGCAAAGGTGTCTGGAGTTAAAGTAATGTAAGTATATGAAACTGATTCTCTGCACAAAGTAAAGAGATCTTTATTCTCGGTTAGTTTTTACTTATATTAGTCTGTTGCACTGAAACCGTAAATCACGTGATATATTTATATTCATGTCTATATGTTTTTAGCATCTGTTTATCTTACAGTGGAGATTATAAACAAGAGAGTAATCCTGTTGTTCAGGTTGTATGGATAGGTAGAGGTGTTTACGCTCTAATGAATAGGATTGTGTCTGTTAGGCTAATGAGAAGGGTCATTACAACCGCGTAGTAGGTCCCGTAATCTATTCTCTTGAACCGCATAAGCAAGGACCTGTCTATGTCCAAGCAAGAGGAAACACCATCTCCCCCTCATTACAGAATTACTAATCATTTGCACTTCTTTGTTAATGAGTTTAATTTTAAAGTTTTAAACTGCTAAATTAACTATTCAGCAGCATATTGCATTTTCTCTGTCCTGTATAATTGTCTTCTAGTTGTTACTTTAGTTCCAGCTCAGATAACAGTGAGGCTGTCTGAGGACAAAATCGCTGCAGAACAGTGAGTCCATCCAGGTCCTCTGGAGACTTTTGTGAGCATTAGAACACAGCTACCAAAGATGGATGGATATGAATGCACTGTATAACATTACAAACATTCAACTAGTCTAAAGGCATCAATAACAACCTGTAATAAAAAGGTAAAGTATCACGTGCCTTCATAAAATGCACAGACAAGGCACCATCCATTACACCTCCACACCTGCTTTTGGGTGACTGCCAGGAATTTTTCATAGAATAATACTGATACCAGCTTGGGAAAAAGCACAATTTTAGGACAACTAGGCAGATTGATTTTTTTTGCCAAAGCATAAGAACTTTTGTTACACATTTGCAATATAAAAGTCTAAATCCCTAAAAAGCGCCTCGTTCTCTACTTTGATGTACCTTACATATGTTTGTCACTTCTGGCTAATTTAATCAAAATGAATGACAAGGAGAGAAAGAGACTGAAAGTGAGCACTAGCCGAGGGATTCTACCTAATGCCCAGTCCTGTCACATCAATTATGTGATCACGGCACACGAAATGACAGCTAAATAATAGCCAGCAAGGATATGAGGACAGTTCGCTGCCCCAGTCAGACACGATTGCTTTTTCTGCCTATAAAATAGCATCTCTCCTGTCGAATAAACACGGACCAGTCAGAGTCGGGAATAAGGGCTGAAGCTCACTGAGTTGAATGGACAGCGCAGACGGGGTTACTTATGACTTCCTGACAGGTAGGGGCTTATATTACAGCATCGCTGAAAATTTCATGGAGATGCATCTAAGATGGCTTCTAAGTTATTTATACGGTGTATGCCTGATGTCAAACACGAATTTGTGCAGCCAGCACAAATGACGCCAACAGCCGATATGAACCCAAATAACAAAAGAAAGTTATTTTAAACAAGCCAAACTGTGTGTTTGTTCAGAGAAAGAGTCGGAGAGGTCGGTGGAAAAAAGCCAGCCAGAGGTCCCCAGAGGGCTGTCTGGACAGTGGTGTTTCTGAAGTGGGAAGCTTCTCTCCCAGAGATACACGTCTCTGCCACTGCTTGAGGTCCCCTCCTACTCCTACTATTTATATCAGCTTTTCAGTGCTTCAGCTCAGAAATGAGATGCTTTTACATTCATCAAATGAATTAATTTGCAAATGAAATAAATGGCATAATTACAATACACACTTAAAATTTAATAAAAACTAAAATTCTCTCCTTTATAAAATAAACACCAAAGTGCTAAAAGCAGCCCTAAATTTAAAGTCAACTCCTTAAGTGTCAGTTTGGGTGATAATCACACCTACTTGGAATGGACTCATAGGTTAAATATATTTGAACAGTAATAGTAATTGAGATATGACAAAATATGAGATACATTTTTTTTTACAGCATTGGTATGTTAATTTGTTTTATTTGAGTCTGCAGGTGGGAGATGACAGACATCTGTCACACTGATGACCAGGCATTGCCTAACAGATGTCTGTGTGACACTGCTTAGCTGCCAACTCACAGAACACGTTATCGGTTTTCTCGGTCGTTTAAAAAGCATAATTTTCATGCTCACCCACCTTCTCTTATGAGGTATGTGGCTACTAAAAGCAGGCACTATGGGAAAAAAAATTAAATATTTTACAAGAGGCAATGTGCGAGCACACACTGTGACAAGGGTAGAATGTGCAGAGTCTCCCACTACACAGGCTATGGCATTAGCACACTGCTAAAGCACCTGCTTCCACTGCCAAAAGTTACTGTTACATCACAGTTGAGGTGATGTAATAATAACACGGTTTATGATGGCCCTTGTAGCCAATGGTGATGAATGCATCCGGGTCACAAAGCTGTGGAATCACAAGTCCTTGATATAATTTCCCCAAAACACTGAGCACAAATGAGAGTTCTCCCTCACTGGCAACCAACAGCTCCTACCTAGGAGTTTCAAATCAGTGTTTTGGCTCCCAAAATGATTGTGTTCACACGGTCTTAAACATGACACACTGTAACAACGCTCATTTAAAGGTGGATATCAGAGCAGATTAGCTGACATGTAAGAGCACAATTAGATTGAACATTTTTTAATCTACCTCTTAAATGAATAGATATGGTGGTGTGTTTTAGGCTGGACGTATCTTAAGATGACTGAAAAAAATATTAAACTTGTTTTTGACTTAAACCTTTTTCTCATCCATGATGTAGACATACAAAACTGGTAAAAACCTAATTGCTTTGACCTATAAGGTCTGTTACTTCCTCCTCCCAGTGCTTAGCATCAATTCTCCCATTTTGAGCTGGGAAGGGAAGGGTGAAGTGGACTCTTACAGTCCCATAAGCTTACGCCTTTACACCTCATTTAATGTGTGCTTTTGAACTGGGAATATGTGGAAACGTGGACAGAGAAATCGCCCTCTCTTTTTTGACAGGTCAACACTTGAAGCAGTAAGACAAACTAGACGCAAGAGCTAACCAGCTAGAAAATACATTTTTAATAATTATAACCTACCTGTTGTTTGATGAAAGACAGAAGGACTAAAGGGACTTTAGTATCCTGCCGACTTTTCGTGATCTACCAGTCAAGCTGGCACGCTAATAAGTGTAGTGACCATTGCTACAACCATTCAGTACTACTGCTAGCAAACTAATGTTTATTATCATATTATTAAAGCACAGATTTGAATGTCTGGAATACTGAAACAAAGTCAGGACAGATGCAGGTAACAGACAGGTGTGTGTTCAAACCACAAGGCAGATGCCACAACCAAAGAAAAATCATGTTGGTTCTACATAGACTGATGTACCACCTGGCACTTGGATGAAGTCTAAAATGTGTCTCTGTTGTATTTGGTTTTAGGAAAGAAATAAATGATTAAATGAAATAATTATGACTGACAGAATCAAAACAGAAATGTCCAACTAAGTTTAAAAAAATAATAATGATCTGGTTTTGCTCACATTATCTCCAATATCCATTCCACCATAGTGCACACACTGAATGCAGTGTCTTCTGCATAATGAATGGGTTGACTCACAATAGCAGACAGAACCAGGATGTGACTACGATGTACTAATGTCTGGGACTTTGGCATGTCCTAGCGACACACCATTCATACAAATAATGTCTACTGCTGAAAGGCCTGATCAATCAGCATATCAAACTCTAAAAATGGATCCATATTTCAGAGCAATAAAATCTAGAAATATAGAATCTAGAATCTAGACATATATGCATAAAATATGAAAACGTGTCATTCTGAACCTAGCACTAAAATTTCCCCTGAATGATGAATGATATCAAATAATTTTACCCGCACTTCAGAAGACCAATTCATGAAAAGCTCTGAAAAGGTGAACTGAAATCTTCTGAAATCTAATTGCTGTAATCTATTTTACAAAATAAAGCACTAATGATATTATACAAGATATCACCAAGAGAAGAATTTTATTGCTTGACACTGACAGATTATCAACTGCTCCTTTGGTTGCTGGTCTCGTTAAAAATGAAGCCACTGTGCGACCTCAGGAGTGCAGCAGAGGTTTGTGACCATTCTGCTGTTTCTGCTGCCATGTACTGTCAGACACCCACGAGTGAAGAGCATCAGTCCATGTCCCCAGCAAGCCCACAGCATAAAAAATTCAGCGAAAGCCTGCGTTTTATGCCATTTCTGATGAAAAGCGCGCAGAAATGAAACTGACTTATGCCAAATGAATATCAGCGAATCGCCGTGATTGTGGGGTTTTGGATGTTTGTAACGTTGAAATTATTTATAAAAATATAGTTTTTATCTTAAGAGGAGCAATGCCATGAAGCGGGCATATCTCCTTTGGTATCCTTTGAGATTTTACAAACTTTTGGCCTAAAACCTAGAGGACAGAAAAAATTCTTACAACCATCAGAATTTCTCTGTAAGGAGGTCAAAATGCTGTACTGTTTCTCACACAATTCCGACACTGTTACAGCCCAGAAATCTGCATAGCAAGCTTACGCCAAAATAAAGGAAACAAGCACCACAGTTTGACAATTTTTCACACATCAAGGTAAAATATCATTTAATAACAATAGATTGTAATTTTTAAAAAGGAACAGATGTGCTTGAATTTTTCCGTAAATATGAAGAGAGGTCTGTCTGTGTTGACACAAAATTATATAAAAATTAATTTGAATAAAGCTTCAATTATGATTGAAAGGGAAACATACTGTTTACTGAAAATGAACAATCTTCTGAAAATTGAAAATTACAATGCATTCTGCACTGTAAAAACAAGTCCTCCTGAAATGATAGACATCAAAGTCTCATGCAAGAAAGCCATCCCTCTCACAAAGGTGAAGGAAGGAAATCTGGAGCAAGCAGATGATTGCCATGTTACAAATATAATCTCAATTAAACTAACAGGCGGCTACAGCAGGCCAACATGCAGCTCATTTACAATGCAGTGTGAAAAGTGAGGCCCTCGGACTGTTGCTTCCACTAATGTTTAATTCATCAAGACACAGCGCAGTCAGGGTTTAATTCTAACATAATGGCGACTGAAAAAAAAAAGCTCAAAACCAGAAGAAACACCCCTGTCAAAAAATGTAGAGGTGAACAATCCATTGTGACAACTACACACACCAAAATTAGCTGAATATGTTTTTTTAAAAAGCTTGGCACATTAATCACAGAGAACATAGCGGCTAATGCTTTATTGAGTGCCTCCCATTATTAGCTTATTTAAATAGATTAAACCTGAAATATAGCCCAAAGGCAAGACAGTGCAAAGGAGGGCCAAACAGAGCATACATGAAATGGCTAAAGGAACAAATGTCACACAAAAGTCACAGGACAGGCGTCCTCTGCTTTAGTCTTATCTGTCCCTTCATAAGATAACCAGTTTATGTGGATCATTTCATGTGTCTTCATTAGAACAGGCAGAACCATAAAACACTCATTATGCAGAACCTGAACTGCACTAATTTGCAACATATTCAAAAAGTCATTTTCAGACACTGGGATGCATATCTGGCTAAAACAAAAAAAAGAAGAAATAAACAAAAAACATTTGAATACACAGTGAGCACTGGACAGAGGAACACTTTGTGCCTGTAAGCCCAGCTCTGATGCCGAGGATCCAAAGACAATATCTGTGTGTTGTGCAGAGTGCCTTGTTCCTCCTCCCCATGGCCAGGAGAAATGGAATTGCCTCTCACATTTACAGACAGCTCTGAGAAGGTGATAATAGAGAGGCTCCCTGCCGGTCACAGGCAGGAAATAGGAAAGTGCCATATTGGAGCAGGAACCAAACGGAGGAGGAGGAGAGAGGAGGCCGGACGGGGGGGGGGGCTGAGATTAAAGGTTAATGATCGATCCGCGATCTCGCGGGAGAAACGCCGCTCAAAAGTCGACACGGAGCGAAACGATCGGACGCTAATGTTTTATGCGCCGCTAACAAACGCCCGTGGAATAAGAGCGATGTCCTCCCGTCACCACCATACCATATGTCCCAAGATTAGACCCGCACAGCAAGGACGACTCAGGATCAGGTGTTCAAGAAATAATGATTGTACTAAAAAAAAAATAAAATGAAATTATTACAGAAATCCTTTCCCCCCAGAAGTGTGTGCTCAGATTAAGGTTAAAAATTCAAACAAAGATGCTCACGTACACTCAATTAGCACAATTACATTCTGAACAATTTTAGATTCGACACAAAAAGGAGAACCAAAAAAAAACGCTGTTCAAATTTAACATGAGAAATTGCTCATAAAAATTCAACGATACACCCTCTCTCTCCCCTCTGCAATTCATACTCACATAATGTTTAACTATTCAAATGACGATGACTACTAACACTAAATTAGTACGCCTATACTTTATGTGATTTTAGGGTTAAACCCATGAGAGAAAAATCACTCGGTTACACTTAATGCTCAGGCTGTAATGGCAGATTTGGAACGGGAGTACCTTCCCTTTGACACCCTGGATAGGATCCACCACCGCTGCATAGGCCTGCTCTGACCGGACTTTGAAGCTCTGCTGGGTGTTGATGTCACCCACAGACCACCCACAGACAGCCACCAACTGAACCCGGGATGACTGTGGTACCAGCCTACCACCATCTCGGGACTGCAACACAGCAGGCGGTGAGAGGCCAACTCCTCAATACTCGTGCAAACCCGCCCCGAACCGAGAGCAATCTGCTACAAACAGGACCAGTAAGGAGGTGCAAGGAAGAGAGCGAAACACAAACAAGCGACTGATGAGACTGATACATTGTAGTATGTTTGTATTGTAGGATATTTGTATATATGTACTGTAGTATATTTGGCTTCCGTTGCCTAGTCAGATTGCACGAGTTAACTTGTGGTAGGGCTTGAATAGTGTTGTGCTCACACTCACTGGTCTGGGAGTGTTGCTAGCCTAGTCTGACACTGTTGCTCGTTTAACTTGAATGGATACACTTACGTTCTATTGTGCTGGAAGTCGCTGTGGATAAGAGCATCTGCTAAACAGATGTAACGTAAATGAAATGGAACAACAAAAAGGTCTAATTCTGTAGTGCATACAGCATGAAAATAAGGGACTCGGACGGGAGAGCTGTCATTACAAGGATCCACATTCTCTGTGGAAGATCCTGCTCTCCGTTTCGCGAACACTTCTTCTGGGCTCGGCAAGTTTATACCTTTTCAGCACATGAGACAGAATACCCAGCCTGTGAATATCAATCAAATCAGCGGTGGGATTAAGGAGTCCTTCAAGAGGCAATTTGCACTGCGTTGCTGAGCTGTTGAGCCTTGTTGAGTTTTTTTCTCTCCTCACAGTAGAGGTATTTGAACATAGCAGATGACAACTGTTGAAAGGCTCAAAGAAGGTACAACAAAATGACTGTAACACTGGGCTTCTAGCTCAAGTCAAATTTTGCTGAACATTTGTCAAGAGCTATTATGTGAGCTGCTATTTTACCATACATGAGCAAAATAACCATCTGCCCTTTTCTTGCACAGGCAAATAATCCCAAAACAGACAAAGTAAATAGCCCGACAATTATCTCCCACTGTGTTTCAGAATCTCATATTTTGGCCTGGAACACAAGGTCCACAGCCTACATGACCCCCTGTGCAAGAAACCATTAGATTAATGTTCTGTTTAACACATCAGTGCAAAAAACACAAACAGACAAAGTAGGAACTGATATCCTATGATACTAAACATTTCCTATGAATCTTCAAAAAGCCTGGGCAATTACTCTACAGACAACATAATGATACATACATACAACCACATATATCGGATGTACAAGTCATCCATCCACGTTACTATTACATTTACATTTATTCATTTGGCAGATGCTTTTATCCAAAGCGACGTACAAAAGTGCAAATAGTGGGCAAACAACAGGCACAAGAGCAAGATGTGTACAGGTCATACAATGCAAATAGTGCTGAAGCTGAGCGCAAGGTCAGTGTCGCGAGCCAACTAATCTGAACTAGGATTACATATCAAATACAATCACAGGGACAATAAAGTACCGCTATACTACCTAGGTAAGAGAGCTACAAGTAGAAGACAGGAGTCAGATTTATAAGGTCAAAGTTACAAGGTCAAAGTGGCAGAGGTATCAGTCCAGGTATAAAACTGTTACCATATTACCATAATCAATTGTTACCATAAACATGCTCATAAAGTAGCCTTGTGGCTACGCTACAAGTAATGTGCATGTAAATCACTACTGTGCATATTAAAAACATACTGTTCCTGACTGAGGTATATCGAACATGTCGACCACTCTCATGGCGTAGTCATCCATAAATTCCCCCCCCCGGGTCAGCTCCATCGGTTCTCCAGCACAGCCATGCTTCAGCATCTGCGGTTCCACGCAATAAATATCCTCCCAGATACAGCACTATCATTTCACATTTTCTTAGGTGTAACAGGTCTGTTTCACTTCCCAGTTTCTGTAGGCAGCAGGGTGATCCAGCTGGAAAAGTAGCATTTAGTACTTAAACACGCACTAATTAACTGAAAACACCTGTTAAAATGGTCCTTCACTGTTTAAGAAGTTGGTCTGAAAATGATTAAGAAAAGTATTATGACAATATAAAGCTTTGCTAATTGAAACATTAATATTCATGTTTAAGCAAAAAGTCAATTCATTTTTTGGTAAGGTGTTCCAATAACCATAGTATAGCTCTGCAGGTTTGCTGTGCTCATATAAATGTTAATACAGCATCTTATAAGAGATATTGACAAAAAATAATGTATGATATGTTAAAAAAGATAATATTCATAAATTCTCAGCAAACAAAGGCCTCACACTCAAACAGAACTTGCTTCACTGTGACATCAAGTCATGCAAAGCCACGTTAGGCCTGAAGAAGGCTACTTCAATGAATCCGATCACATTCATGTTGACAATGCACCTGTGATTAGCTACCTACAGGAATTTAGGCCTATGTCTCAACTCTCAAGATCAAAATGCATCAAAATGGGTCAGATTTCCAGCGCACTGACCCAAAGCAAAGTGGAGGAGCATTTAAGCAAAGTCAGCACTGTGAGGTATATGTGGTGTGACAGTGTCTTCGATGCAGAGTAATCAATGGTCAACAGCAGGGACAGGGTTTAACCAGCTGGATTGCCCTCTAGGACTCTATACAGCATCAGCAATATCATGGTGAAGAACACCTTCATGAAACTCTAAATGTGCAGCTGTTAACATTTAAATGTAAATGTAATGTTAACTGCACTGACATCTTGCACACCACTGGATAAGAATGTCTGCTGGATCTAAATGTACATTACATTACATTGTAATGTAATGTTTACATTGTAAATGTGACTTTAAATGTCCTCACATATTGCATATCACTCTGGATAAAAATGTCTGCTGGATGGAAATGTACATTACATTACATTGTAATGTAACATTGTGATGTAATGTTTACATTATAAATGTAATGTTAAATGGACTGACGTTTTGCATGTCACTGCAGATAAACGCGTCTGCTGAGTGTAAATTGTAAAGGTGAATGTTTCTGGTCTTACCTTGAGCAATGCCAGGGAGGAAATGTACACCTGCTGGGGTATCTGAGAGGAGAGCCCTTTCAAAGACACAGGAGCCTTCTACAGAATGCACTTTGATCCTCACCCACCAGTGCAGTAAAACCCCATTCTCTCCTACAATGAAAAGGCCAGTGAATATCGACACTCACTGCATTCACCTTCACCCTAATAGAACAAACAGGCAAAAGTTAGGAATTCCAAATACCAGCTGACAACATGAACATCTTTTTCTGAATAAAATACTGTGGACACAGCACTATTCTATACAGACTGATTCTAAATCATAATAATAATCCATGGGATAATCCATCAGAACCAAAAAGACAGTGGATTATTAACAAGAGGCCCATTTGAAAAATGGTGGTGAGGAACAGTAAGTAATTATGGAATTTGAATGTATCAATTGTCGTCTTGTTGTCACACGTTTTAAGGTGCAAACTTCATTCTCTTTAATTTAAAGGATGACATACATCCTGGTGCTGTCACTGCAAGCTGCATCCTCTGGTGCTGTCACTAAGTAGCATCATATCTTTTCAATATATAAGATGGATTTTTTTTTTTTTTTTTTATTTTTTTTTTTATTTTTTTTTTCCCTCTCTCTTTCTTATATCTTATCTCTTGTTATCTCTTTTACTTATATTTCAGCACACACACTTGGAAACAGTGTATTCTGGACTTTACAGGACATTACACATACATGCCTTCTTTAAATTCTTACCCCCTTAGATCTATGCATACCAGATACTACAATATGGTAATGCTGTAATGTATCATTTGTAACCGTCTTGCCCCCCTCCTGAAAATCAATAAAAAAGTTGATCACAAAAAAATATATATATATAAGATGGAAAACAGACATGCATCTTACACATTGTTGAAGATTAGTATACATATCGCTTTTATTAATTTTTCAATCCAGCACTGAAAACCTTGAATTGTCATCAACTGTGACAGCACATTTTTTATTATTAAATCGATAGATGGGTATGAAAATCAACTGTTACAGACATAACTTATTTCATTACATTATCTATCACAGACTATTTTTTCTAAATTTATAGTTTGATTTTCCTGATTGATTATTGTTATCCTTAAAAAGAAATAAACAAGTAAAAATATAAATATTGAAAATAGCTGCCAACCAATTTAATTTATTTTGTTTAATACCTATATGATAATGCTAATAAACATAACTGTTAGGCCCTACGTTTTATAGAGCTGAATGTTTTCTTATGTTTTTAACTGTTGTTTTTTCTTGGTGCGTATTTACTGTCATTCTGGCTGTTTTAATTCACATTGCTCCTGTGTTAAGTATTTAATGTATCACACAATTTCAGCCTGTGTAAGTTGCTTTGGATAAGAACATCTGAAAATAAATGAAAATAAATGAAAAATAAACTGTATCAACACAAAATCTCCAAGGAACAGAGCAAACAACTGCTTTGTATCTGATTAGGTCTGATTGCATTGTATTACAAGGCTACATATTCCTTTTATCTGTTGATAAAACACCAAAATATATACACTAAAATAAAAATGTGTATTCTTAAAACAGTAAAAAATTAATGAGAAGAATGAAGAATAAAGTCAAACAGTTATTAAACCCACACAGAGAAAGCACACTGGCCCACGAGCAGCAAACCTCAGGAGAGCTAACAGAAAAGAACAGAAAGCAGGAGCAATGCATATGGAAATCCACTTTCACAGCTTCTGAATTGCAGAAACAGAACAGCACCGCGGCTCACCAGAGAAACACGGTGAAAATCAGCTTCGCATCCCACCCATTCCCATGGAGGATAGAAACCGAACCACGTTTCACCACCGCTAAAAACTTCACATTGATTTTCTAGCAGCTCAATGAAATAATTTGTTTCTAGAGGAGCTATGCGTAAGGGACGGCAAATTCAGGCCAACTTCAAAGCTTGGCCCATTTGCAGAATGAAGCTGATAGAATGGGCGCTAATGAAGTCGTATTCTCACTAATGCCGAGAGGTGTCAGCCGCAGAATCGCTGTGCTGGGGCGTCTTTCAACTGTACCCCAGCCAGATGGCTTCCCAGGTTACTAACTAAGTTATGGGTGGGTCCATTTCCTCATCAAACATCTCCGTGGCCCAAACTGCTCAAAAATGTGAGAAGAGTCTGCTTGCAAGGGAGAATTTTTCTCGCAGGTTTAGGCGCAGTCTGACTTTTTCAGCAAAAACTATTTGTTAAAATGTATCTGGTGTATAACATTGCAGATGATGACCTTAACAGTGGCAACTGATGAGCTACAAGCTTACCTTTACATTGGTTATGGCCCTGGATCCCGTTTTTGTCATTTACAAGCTAGATTTCATTAAGGATTTCCCATCTGTGGTTAATTCCTTTGTACTTAATTGTAGCTATCTAATGTGGTATCATTACCTTTGTGTACTTTATAGAAAGTTATTCAATTATAATGAAAAGATCTGGTTAAATTATTTTGATTATAATAAGGTATCATCTATCATTTTTATCTTATGACCAATTGATCTTTTAATTAAATAATTTAATGTGATGTGTAAAAATTCAGAGCTACCACATTCAGTGTAATTTTAATTTTGACAAAGCGACTGGGTGAGAAAATAATTCTAATTATAATCAAGATAGGACATAGTTTATAACTTTAATTTTTTTCCCCTCATACCTGAAATTATTTAAAGTGGAGTGCACAAAGGCCAAAGTACCACATCAGATGCACCTCACCCAATGTGGTCGATCAGGGATAGATGAAAATAAGCATGCTTCTAAAAATAAGCATGCATGCTTATCACACAAACCAATCAAAAACCAGTGTAGCATAACTGTCATAACCCTGGGTGCGTTCAAGAGAAAGCTGAAAACTCATCTCTTCAAGCTTTATCTCTGGTCTACCCTCCTCTCTCTATCTATCCTATCTATCCCTATTTTCTATTTACAAAAGCACTCTACACAAGTTTAGCACTTAGCTCAGTATTTTACTGATCTCTTACAGTACTTTTCGATGACCACTCTTACCATTGTGATGCACTTATTTGGAAATTGCTCTGAGTAAGAGTGTCTGCTAAATGACGTAATGTAATGTAATGTAATGTAAATGAAGGCTGACCAGAGCCAAGCTGTCTCACATTGGATCTGTGTGCTAAGTGTTGATTTCTATGTCTTTAAGCACTTTGGCCTTCCAGTGACTATTTACCTCTGAGGAAACAGTTGACAATTTGAAAATGCCATGTATGTAAAACCAGCCTTTCTGATCAAGCACAAAGGCAATGTTTTTAATGGCAAAAGTGAAACAAAGCTGAATAACCACAGTAGAATTTTATCCCTAAAATGATACAATTCAGGTAATACCACAGTGCATGACTGCATTGCCCATTAGCTGCCCTACAGCTGGATATTTACAGGCAATTTGGGGTTAAGAACCTTACCCAAGGGTACAACAGCAGCTGGGAATCGAATCGGCAACCTTTTGGTTACAAGTCCTGTTCCTTAACCACTATGCTACACTGCCGGCCTGTTCATTCTTTGAATTCATCTCGTTCATGCTTTGAACAACTGGTTACCATTTTAATTGTCCTTGGTTTTGCAACGTGTCCCAGTCAGAAGTTCTTGAGAATAAAATGAGTTTTCCCATTTGACTTACAGGATAGTGGAAAAAGTCCTCTCCAATTTTTCAACAGGTGTTAGAAAATTCATGCCCATCAAAGGTGCTTTTTAGGAGACTGATCACAAGTGTTAGAAAGCAGAGTGGAGTAAGACTGAGATACAGCCAAATATGCTCTTCATTCGATGCCATTTTAACATTTTTTGGTTTTGCAACACTATTTACTCAGTAACACAGCAAACTTTTTTTTTACATGGTCTATAGAGGGTAAAGAAAAAGATAAGGCAGTCTGTTGAAGGGTGAATCCTGGAAACCATTCTCTGTCTTAATTGTTCCTATAAAGCCATGTGGGTATGTGTGAAATCAGACAAACTCTGGATGTAAATGTAGATACATGAAAAAAGAACAGCGAAAAGGGAGGCTCTGGAACTGTAAGTTTAAATGTTAACATGCCAGGCCTCATAATTGTTCAACTGGGGAAAAATGCCTTTGTATTTCTCAGAGTGCTCTTTCCTCTGAGATTACATTCAATCACACAGGCCGAGCTAATTCTGTGAGAATAACAAGAATACCGTGTAATGATAAGGAGAAAGTGATGGAGGATTATAGCCAAAAACCTGACAGTGTTACTCCTGAACAGTGCTAATCTCAAGCAATGCCATGATAAAAATTTCAAACACAACATTTTTTTTTGTCCGGCAGCCTGCTGTTTCAGAAATAGTATCAGGAGACCCGTTCCTCCCTACAGGACTGTGTGAAGCTCATTTTGCCGAGGATAGTGTATCTGGGAAGTCGGTTTCAAACTCCGAGCCTAAGTCCTCGGTGTTCAAGGAGCCGTGAGAGGAAAATAAACTGCCTGGGAGGCGTTCCTCCCTCTCGCTGCCTCTGTAAAGAGCAGAGGCCGCCTGTTACTGGAGGTGTTAATTGGCAAATTCAGAACAAGTCAGGAGCATGTTCCATGTCGTCAGTGCCCAACATCGCTAGGTCATTAAACTGAGAATGAATTCTTCCGTGCTTCCTTAACCCTTGCTATGCAAGCCCCCACCACCCCCCCACCCCACCCCACCCGCTATTCTGATGAAAAACCTACTCAAGCTCACGCAACATGGCACCACAGATGAAAAACATCAGTGAGATGCATATAAATGATCCATCACCCTGATACAATGACAGACAAACATATTATTACTGCAGATGTTTGACATTTACTGTAGTTCATTTTTTATTAATAATCTTGAGTGAAAGACGAATTGGCCGCCTTGATAAATGGATTTTTTGGGTTGGTTCTGACCATTTCACAGTTTGTGCTGAAAAAAGCCAATGTTCTTTTTTTCTCAAGCATTAGTTATAGGCCTAATGTCAGCTTCATTGTGAATATTACTTTGGATGGGAAGGTGTTTAATTATGACACATCACACTTAGGGTGGTTATTGAACAGAATAATGGGAGAAACCATTTCATATTCATCGTTTTATAAAAGGTTCTAAAAAGCACCCTCATGCTGAATATATTTTAGACACAACAGCATTATGTGGCTAAATTACAGCGTTCACAAGTTTGGCAAAATGTTTAGCTGCAATCCGTCTTCCCATTCCGCAGGACTCGGGAGGCTCCTCGGGGATTCTGGGTGCGATCTCGCCACTGGCTCTGTCATCACTCCTCGCGACTGCCAGATACACTCTCCAAAATCAGGGCCTCTGAATCACCGCAGAAACAAACACGCTTTGAGGAAGGGCCGCTACAAGCCTCACGAAAAAGGAAGAGACGGCTGCAACACATTCTTTGACGTGTCACAATCCTGTCGCCCTCGAGAGAGGACGAAGTCACATGCAAATTGCCTCTCAAAGCTCAACGAGATGGGACATTTGACATTCGATGCTGCAGTTGAACTCAATGGCAGGGTTGACTAGGTTTGACTTTTGTTTACTTCTGTGCGATACGGGAGAACAAAACAACAACCATGGATGAATCTGATCACAGTCAGAGTCCTTATTCATCATATCATAGCCTGGTGCACAGCCTCCTCAAACCCCAGCCAG
Organism: Megalops atlanticus; assembly: GCA_019176425.1. NCBI lineage: Eukaryota > Metazoa > Chordata > Actinopteri > Elopiformes > Megalopidae > Megalops > Megalops atlanticus. The sequence continues at coordinate 4,874,167 of CM032886.1, forward strand.
AATCCAGAAGGTATCAAGGATGAGAGTGGCTCAGGAAGAGAATGAGGGAAAATGTGACTATGACAATCAGCAGTGTGGTGTAGTGGTAAGAAGTAGGGATAGCAACCGGAAGGTTGCTGGTTTAATTCCCCGGTGGGGCACTGCTGTCACACCCTTGAGCAAGCGTACGTAGCCCCCAATTGCCTCTGCTGTACCCTATGTAAGTTGCTCTGGATAAGAGGTTCTACTAAATGACAATAATGTAACGTACAGCCCTTCATATCCTCTTTTGGGCCTAGGAAGAGCGTAGAACATGACTGATACCTGTCCCGGCTCTGGCCTCCATCCCCCATGCCTCAGAAGTCTGTCCATGCTTCTGTGAATTCAACAAACAAAACACTATCATTTTGTCAGAAACCTTCCACATAACTGCATGTGTAATTCAACCTCAGCTCTAAAAAAAAGTCAAAAATATTGCTGGTAATTACAACACTGTATCAGACTTCCTCTTAATTAACACTATATACTAATTCAGCAATCCTTCTCTCTTTCTAATTAACTAACATTTTGACTGCCCCTGTTTGCAGCAGGGCACCTTGGCGGTGTTCTTCAGTGAATCAGTTCTCATTACGGTTTTGAAGGCAACTTGCCCATTAGACAGGTGTTATTCAAATCTTGAATATGACCCGCGTGGACTACAAAATTAACTGCCTCTCCATCAATTATCAATAAAACATACAGAATGATTCTAAATTTCTCTACATGTAATTCAGCTGCTACCTCTTTTTCTTTCTACCTATTGTTTCACCTCTTTCATCTTTGGAATGTGAAAGTGTGCGTGCCCCACTCACCTGCGACGTACCTGTGCTGGAAGCACTGAGTCCGAGGGTGTAGGCACCCTCACCAAGGGATAACACATCTATTAATGCCTAAAAAAAATTACCCTCCACTCCACATAGAATGTATTTTTGTTCGCCTTTAGGCTGCATTAGTACCAATTGTATCATACTTATTATTTATTTATTTTTAATTTGGAATGCCCAGCTGTATGATAGAGATGCCGGTCGTCGCTGCAACCCCCCCGCTAACGTGCTCTCTCGTGCGCTCCTCTGCAAAACGTGATGTGCCAAGTGCCTCTTCCTCTCACACCACGGTCCCCGCGCCAAGCTTGCACAGAAGAACTGGAGGCAGAGTGTGGGCACCTGGCTGACCAGCAGGGGTCACTGGTGTGCGACGAGATGAAACCCCTGGCCAACCTTTGCTGCGCCGTGTCCTTCTTGTGGTTTGTTACCCAGACGGAGGCTGTTCGCTGTGTGAGAGAAAAAATAAGAAAGATGTTCTGTCGCTTCTAACTTTACATTTACATTTATTCATTTGGCAGACGCTTTTATCCAAAGCGACGTACAAACTTTCTCTCTGAGTAATCATTTTACATTTAAATCACAGCCGTTGTCTTTAAATTATGTGTGTGGTGATTTTGTCAGACGACGTCGCGGTTATTAAATCAGAATTTTAGCAGTGCAGAGCAGCAGCTTGGAAACGGCTTGGACGTGACTGCTGGTTAACATGTAGTCTTAATGGGCCGCGTTTCAGTCACTATTTCATACTCGTCCCGTTATCTGACAACAGAAACAGAAAAATATGTAAATGAGAACAGCTTTATTGTGAATTCGGCTGTGTTAAAATACAGTATATGTGAGCACAGAGAGCAGGAGAGAAGCGACCAGATGTAAAGTGCTGACACCATCTGACAGGAGGCAAAATGCAAATACGACGCGATGACGTCACAAATATGCTAATTACGCATGACGCCATCTAGCGACATTTAGCGGCTTTTCGAGCAGGCTTTAGCTATTTTCCATTGAATGTAGTTGGCAACACTGCGTGTGTGCTCATTGTGGGATAGTGACATGGCCAGGATCGAACCCGGGCCATAGAGCTCAGACTGTGTTCAAAGAGAATGCCTTGACCACTCAGCTGCTCGAGAACCCCCATGCTGTTATTTTGTTTGTATTTTACTGACTCTTTCCCACATCTTCCATTTGGGTGTGACACTTCGAAAGGCCTTGTATCGTAGTGTACTTGGCTTCTGTCAGAGTGCACAAGTTAACTTGTGGTAGGGCTCGATGTTGACGGGGGGAAGCACTCCATCAGAAATGGAAGTCGTGCCCTGTTCTACATACCCTGCCATTAAATGACTTAAAGAATCATCAAAATAATATGATCTCCCTGACAATAGACCACTCTGCACTACTGTGATATGATCTACATATCTCTCTGTACCCTGTTGATACTGTTAATAACTAGCTAGGCTGACGCAAGTTAGGTAGGGTTTGCTAATGTGTACAAGCCCCCAACGCCTGAAGCACTCGCTCAGTATCTGGGACAGCGTAGCATACACAGCATGCTAACTTTCTGGCTAAACCAAATGTTCTATTTTATTGTACTAGCTATCTTATCTTACTTGCCAAAGATAAACTAATTTGTGACAACCACAAAGTAGACTATTATACTACTTAAGCTGCATTTATTCCTTGTAGTGAAAGTGAGGAGTGAAATTTATGTTTGCTGACAACAACATTATGTTGCTTAGCTGATGGTGGGTAGTCTAGCTACATTTTCAGAAACTAGCGAGCCAGCGTTAACGAATATCAAACTGTGACAGCTAGTTAGGTGGTACGAAGCCACCGAAAACAAAACTTAAGAGTTAAGACAGACATTATATAGTTTTGCAAGTTTAATAATTAGATGTTACATAACCACAATATTATTGCATAATATTTAACACGTTTTCATTACCTGGTAACATCCCACAGCAACTCGGTGGTTAAATCACGCAGAGCATAGCTTTCGCCGTGCTTTGACATGTGCTATGAATCCGATGGATTTCGTTCAAAACAACCTCCGCTAAGCGGACAATTTCCGGGGTGTTTCAGACTGATTCCGCTATGCAATGAATCACCTAGCGCTCTTCAGCAATCACCTAACTCTTGGCTTGTTCATTTTAGATGGACAGTGTCTTTTGAAATATCAGGTAAATATGTGTAATTCTAGATATAGTAGTTTTGTAACAGGATTTGTGGTAGCTTTGTTTGGAATGGTGTAATCCTGGTGCAGGGTATGTTCCATTGCACTTGAACCAAGTAGGCTGCGCACTTGTGACCTCAGCACCGTCTGGCACTGATGCATGTTTGAACATGGTGAGTAGTGTGCTGTCCTCCTTCCCCTGCCCCGCTCCTTTGACCTCAAACCTTCATCAGTTATCCTCCACAAACTAAGCAGGCAGCTAGCTGGACCTTGTCCTCCTCACCACCTTTTGTCTCACATCCATCTCTACATCTTTCTGGGTTGTGTTTGATTTCATTCTTTCCCTTTCCACTTAACTAAAGCAACCGGAGTCCAGACCACAGTCACCTGCCAACATAACCTTCACAATTTCTCTCCCTCTGTTCTTTCTTCCATGATTTCTTCTTCCTCCCATCCAGTGAATTGTTTTCACTTTGCAGATATTTGCAGATAATACAGATATTGCTTTTGACATTGTTCAAAATACAAACAAACAAATACTTCAGAATGCCAGTATTTATGTTCTTCGATTTATGTACAGCAATGTGGTGATATAAAATTGGTTTAGCACTTTATTACCATAAAGTGGAAGAGACTGCATTAAGAATATAGTAATATTGTTAATTACTATACATTTAAGCAATGCATAAAAATACCACATTAATAAGGTCAGCTTTCAGTTAGTGTAGTATGAATGGCGTTGTTTTTTTTTTTCAATGTTCTTCCTGTGATTGCCAATTTGCATATCAAGGCAGATGCTGTCTTGGCTCTGATCTCTCTTTCAGAAAGCTTGCCAGAGACATCACCAGACTTGGCACTTTTCCCAAGTGCAAAGACAGTTTTCTTCAACTCCGGAACATCTGATAGTACCTCATGGTGCAGTACAATTACACCTTTCACATAAAATTACACAGATACTCTAAGAATATGGAGGAAAGTGAGAGGTACAGAGGTGTGTGTGTGTGTGTGTCAGAGTGTGCATAAATGTAAGTCATGAAGCTTGCAGTTTTCATCTGGCGATTTCAATGAGGAGCAATCCTTCCTATATATATAAAGAATGAAGAATATACATTCAACATATTTTGAAAATATGAGGCGAATAGGTGTTATGTACTATAAAGAGACCACCAGGTTTTTTCCATTCCAAGTCAAGCATGAACACTGGTAAAAGGTTGAATATTTTCAGACAGTTGTGCTCGAAACAAATATGTTTAAACATGGCAACTTTTTATTTTAGTCATGGACCACTATGGTCTTGACAACATCTGTGTCATACACACAGAGAATCATAATTAAGTCATTCATTTGCTTTCAATATGCAGGCTTACAAGCAAACAACAAACTAACCTGTGCATATTTTACATATTTTACTAACACAATATTAATGCAAAACCGTGGAACCTCAAACTCACAGCATCAAACTAGCCTCACATTTCTGAACTGCTCATAGGAGGAATTTAATATTTAATAATTTGTTGAATAATTTATAGAGTATTGAAATTGAATTCAACTGATAGGCAGACACATAAGAGCATATTAATGCTTTTATCCTGTAAAGAGAAATGACAATGGCCTACCCTATAATCAGCGGCATTTAAAAATGTATTCTAAAAATGGATCTTAATTTTAATATTAATTTACACGTGTGCTACACTTGACCTCTAAATATTTTAACCAAAAGGGCTGAAAAAAATCACAAATTACACTTCAAAGTGTGTGTGGGTGTGTATGTGTGTATGTGTGTGTGTATGTGTGTGTCTGAGAGAGAGAGATAGAGAGAGACTGAGAATTTCTGTACACATAAAAACCTTACTTTGTATTTATCAACGGTTATTTGTTCAGCGCACATTGTGCAAGATTCTTTTCGTTTTTTTTTTCCTCCAGTCTGAAATGACAGAGGTAACTGCACTCCCCCTATAAAGCCGGGGACTATTTTCTACTCCTCCCCTGAACTCTCTCTCTCTCTGAATCTCAGACTGGCTGCGCGGAGCTTCTGATTAGCATGCAGTAATGATTGTGAGCTGGGCTCCATTTTTCTAACACCTCCCCTCTCCTCCGCACCAATCTGTCACCGTTCAGCGGGCGAGCGCTGCCTCCAATGCCGCTCGCTTCAGACGAGATGGATAATTAGTTGCCCCTCACGAATGCTGCACTCTTCTCACCCCTGATTGCTTTCACCTTTTTGCTCCTGGCAATTCTGACACCTCTTAATCAGCCTGCTGCTTCTCCCTCTCAATCCACGTCCCTCATCTTTTATTTTTTTTCCTTTCTCTCTCTCTCTCCCTCAATCACTCTTCCCAAACATACCTGCTGTAGCACACAGAAACTGTGCAGTCTTTCACTGTATCCAAGGGCATCCCAGACCCGATTTCCTTAAAGAGGTCTCTTTTTCCCCCCGCCCTTCATTGCAGCCTACATTACTCTATTAACAACAAAGTAAACAAAAAGGGGGCAAAAAACACAGATCTGGTAACTGTCAGTGCAGCTATTCTCTTCCAAATAACAAGCAATGACAACATAATTATGTGCAAGCAGCTGTCCACGATTCCAGTGAGAACACCATACAGTCTGCTCAATGTTCATCATCTCTTCACAGATTTCCAAAGTAAAATCATTAGGGAGTCTGCTGATCTTGTATACACTGTATTTCCAGGCTATAATCTCTTCTCACTGGCCATCAATTGATGTGAGGGAAGCTGAATTCAGAAGCTATTTTGACATCCATCACAAAGAGCTAAAATAAAACAGGCAGCTTTCTGAATAAAGTACAGTTTGATTTCTGCGCATGATGTGGATCCTGTCATTACCTCTCTCAGTCCTCTCAAAATATCTTCTGTGTTATGAGGCGCTTTTTCAGTAGCTGTAAAGCCAACATTGATAATTTAGTTTATTCAGAAATTGCATGTCTGGAAAAAACAAACCATTCATTTGATCATCTGCTTGCAGACATCAAACCAAAAGAAAAACAAAGGCTGTCTGAGTCTCTCTCCTCACATTATGTTCAGATCATCTGATTTCACAGCTCAGATAAAACCCCTCCATCCTCATGTCAAATTATTTTTTGTGAAAGTGTGATCCTGGTGGAATTAATCAATCAAATTGCTATTTTCAAACACATGAAGAACAAAAGCATTCTGTCTCATAAACAAATCACTTCTGGTTTTTTCACATGTTGCTCTAAGTCTGTTTGCTTAACCAAAGAACCAGTTGACTAGTCAGGCCTCCCTTATGTATGTTAAAAAAAAACATTCTGATAGCCTGATATGAAAACAAGTGTGGAGACATACAAGAATGCTCTATTCATAAACTAGATTATGTTATTTTCTTTGGATGAACCATCTCTGGTTTTTCTTTCATATTTACAGTAATACATTCAGAAAACAAAAATATATTGTAGGATTACACATCTAATAATGGAAAACAAATGGCCATAATCATTATTCCATGATTTTAACAAATGCTGCTCTTTGTTAAATAAGACCATCTGTTGCTTCTAAAAAATAATTGACGTTGGTCATTTTATCAATACAGATCATAATTAATAACTAAATGCAACTCTAAAATTAAACCACTAATTTTCAATAATATAGGCTGCTGATGAGGTACCCTACTACAAATTATACAAATGATAGTAACCAAAATGGAAAAGCGTTATTTGCCTCTGTGACCCTCAGGCAATACAAACACAGGCCTTGAAATATCTGTGTGCCAAAGCCGTAAAAGCAAGGCTGAACTAATAATATAACCAGCTAGCAATCTTCACACCAGCTCATCGACACAGCTCAAGTGTTAGCAGCCTGTATCTGAGGGGCTACAAGGTTCTCTCCACACAAGCCTATGTTTAAATACACATATTTCCCCCCTATTTTTTTAACACATCATCTCACAAGTTTGCGAAAATTACTACATTTGTTTGCAAAGCTGTTAATAAACATACCCCTTCATCAAATGCAGGTTGTAGGCGAGATGCTAAAACACACCACTAACTACTCAGTTGATCTGTGCAGACCTTTAAAAAAACATTTAATGCAAAAACTGAAGGCATTTCAGTACACATAATTCACATTAAGTGACCAATGCATAAAATGTACCCTGCAATGCATGTAATATACACAATTCTCACAAATCAGTAGATCTGTGCACAGCAGAAAATAATGATTAATACATACAGCTGAAAGGCATTTCAATACCTGCATAAAATTTGACTAATTTAGATACTGTGCACAGTACAACCAATTTTTTTTTCTATTTCCTGCACATCAGCTTTTTAAAATCTGGCATATTAGTCATTATCCATGTCTGAGTTATAATATATCCAGAAGAAAATATGTGCATTGGGATTTACAAATACTCTTAAATAAATGCAAGACAGATTTACATTTGGACCTAAATGGTTGCAGGAGTACAAACACTTCATGCCAAATTGCTAAACGAAGGTGTGTATGACTGTACCGTATGCATGGCATCCTGAAAAGACACATTTGCAAAGTCTTAATCAGGCCACAATAACTGCACAGAAATAGTGTTTTCCAGAAGACCATATGGTGTTTTAACTCACCAAAACATGTTTTAATTAACAGAGAGTTATGTCATTCTGTACACTGCACAGAATACAGCTGGTTCAAATTAAAATCTAGTTATTTAATTTAGTCACTTATGAGTTAAATATTGCCTACAAAAGGTTGTTTTTTTTTTTAAATAAAAATGTTATGATCACTGTACTGTGAGTATTATATGTCTTCTTTTGCAGTAATCCATGCTGCTGTCATCTAATATTGGGATTGGTGTATAACTCCTGAATAAAGCAAATATTCCCTGGAATATCTAGACTTCATACCTGAACAAATGCCGTGAATCAAAGTACCATTTTAAAAGGGTCAACACAATATGCAGGGGTTGTTTCATGTCCACATCAAAGAACCTGGCAGATACTTGGATCACACTGTCCATACAGACACACACTAAAACTACGCATCTAACATTAAAATACACATTTATGTGCATGTATGAGGTGAAATGTGTGTTGTGATGATGGTCAGTACATGGAATGATATGGATGTTATATTTTCACATTTACAAGCCACATTTAAAAAGTACATTGTAACACACAAGTTATCATGTCTTACCTCTTCATGCATAACCTACAGAAAGCATCAAATATGAACATAAATCTGAAGCATCACAGCTGATTTCCAGAATGCTCATAATTTCCACTGTGCTGCAAACGCATGACTTATAAGTGCTCTGCAGTGAACATTAGCTCTTCTCCAGAAGAGGAATACCATCCTCACCAACATGTGTACATTACAAGGATTGGTACAGGAATAAACCTACTGTTTGAGAGATTTGCTATAAGAAATAAGCTGTTGAAGGGCTTCTTGCTCCAGTTCTCATGCATTATGCACAGGTGAATGAGATTCAGCACTCTGCACAGGTAAATGAGATCTGGCATTGTGCACAGGTAAATAAGATCTGGCATTGTGCACAGGTAAATGAGATCTGGCATTCTGTGCAGGTAAATGAGATCTGGCATTCTGTGCAGGTAAATGAGATCTGGCATTCTGTGCAAGTAAATGAGATCTGGCATTCTGCGCAGGTAAATGAGATCTGGCATTCTGCGCAGGTAAATGAGATCTGGCATTCTGCGCAGGTAGAGATCTTGCATTCTGCGCAGGTAAATGAGATCTGGCATTCTGCGCAGGTAAATGAGATCTGGCATTCTGTCCATTCAGAGCGGGCTGCAGAGCTCTGGGCGGAGCCATCACCAGTTCCACACAGAGAGTGGCCTCGGTCAGCCCGGTGACCACTAGTGTCCACTCCTGGTCTGGCCCTGAAAGTGTGAATTAAGGTGTCCGTAGATGTGATCCGGGGGAACGAGGGCATTGCAGAAGGCACAGCTTCCCGGGCGTGGGCTCTGCTGGGGGTCAGGGCTTCCTGCCTGTGCTGCAGCCTCAGAGAGCACAGGGTTCCACAGGGGCTATGCAGGAGAAACACATCTTACTCCATGTAACATCAGTGACTCTGCCCCCATCGCATCCATTTACCCGGCAACACAGCCTCTCCTGTGCCGGCAAACAGACGCACTGTCCCACTCCAGAGTTGAACTGGCAACCCCTTCATCTACACTCTCTCCGCTAGTACAGTGCAGTGTGCTCATCTCTACTGAATGTCTCCATTTCCTGTGCCTAGATAAGAGGCTTCCACATGGATAATCCTTGTTTTGCAGCATACAGTCAAGAGCTGTCAACTTCACTAATACGGGTTTCAGAAGAGATGCCGTCAGCATGCATTGTGAAAATCGTATTTTGCATCTCTGATAGAAACTAACACTCTGTCTGCAATTAGAAATGAGTTCCCCCATCTCTTTAAAAATTATTCAGTGATCCCTATCACGCTTTCTGAGAGAACAGTGTCTTACACCAAACCTGAATAATGTGATTTACGGAGCCATTGTGAGACAAACTGACAGAAAACACAGTGGTGAAGCTGGACCCACATTCTTCCCACCCACACGTGTGTATTTGTGGAACAATGTGGGCTGGTTAGAATACACCACTCCACAAGTCAATCAAATTGCTATTTTCAAATCAATCAAACTGCTATTTTCAAACACATGAAGAACAAAAGCATTCTGTCTCATAAACAAATCACTTCTGGTTTTTTCACATGTTGCTCTAAGTCTGTTTGCTTAACCAAAGAACCAGTTGACTAGTCAGGCCTCCCTTATGTATGTTAAAAAAAAAACATTCTGATAGCCTGATATGAAAACAAGTGTGGAGACATACAAGAATGTTCTATTCATAAACTAGATTATGTTATTTTCTTTGGATGAACCATCTCTGGTTTTTCTTTCATATTTACAGTAATACATTCAGAAAACAAAAATATATTGTAGGATTACACATCTAATAATGGAAAACAAATGGCCATAATCATTATTCCATGATTTTAACAAATGCTGCTCTTTGTTAAATAAGACCATCTGTTGCTTCTAAAAAATAATTGACGTTGGTCATTTTATTAATACAGATCATAATTAATAACTAAATGCAACTCTAAAATTAAACCACTAATTTTCAATAATATAGGCTGCTGATGAGGTACCCTACTACAAATTATACAAATGATAGTAACCAAAATGGAAAAGCGTTATTTGCCTCTGTGACCCTCAGGCAATACAAACACAGGCCTTGAAATATCTGTGTGCCAAAGCCGTAAAAGCAAGGCTGAACTAATAATATAACCAGCTAGCAATCTTCACACCAGCTCATCGACACAGCTCAAGTGTTAGCAGCCTGTATCTGAGGGGCTACAAGGTTCTCTCCACACAAGCCTATGTTTAAATACACATATTTCCCCCCTATTTTTTTAACACATCATCTCACAAGTTTGCGAAAATTACTACATTTGTTTGCAAAGCTGTTAATAAACATACCCCTTCATCAAATGCTGGTTGTAGGCGAGATGCTAAAACACACCACTAACTACTCAGTTGATCTGTGCAGAGCTTTAAAAAACATTTAATGCAAAAACTGAAGGCATTTCAGTACACATAATTCACATTAAGTGACCAATGCATAAAATGTACTCTGTAATGCATGTAATATACACAATTCTGACGAATCAGATCTGTGTACAGCAAAAAATGATTAATACATACAGCTGAAAGGCATTTCAATACCTGCATAAAATTTGACTAATTTAGATACTGTGCACAGTACAACCAATTTTTTTTCTATTTCCTGCACATCAGCTTTTTAAAATCTGGCATATTAGTCATTATCCATGTCTGAGTTATAATATATCCAGAAGAAAATATGTGCATTGGGATTTACAAATTCTCTTAAATAAATGCAAGACAGATTTACATTTGGACCTAAATGGTTGCAGGAGTACAAACACTTCATGCCAAATTGCTAAACAAAGGTGTGTATGACTGTACCATATGCATGGCATCCTGAAAAGACACATTTGCAAAGTCTTAATCAGGCCACAATAACTGCACAGAAATAGTGTTTTCCAGAAGACCATATGGTGTTTTAACTCACCAAAACATGTTTTAATTAACAGAGAGTTATGTCATTCTGTACAATGCACAGAATACAGCTGGTTCAAATTAAAATCTAGTTATTTAATTTAGTCACTTATGAGTTAAATATTGCCTACATAAGTTTTTTTTTTAAATAAAAAATGTTATGATCTGCATACTTTGAGTATTATATGCCTTCTTTTGCAGTAATCCATACTGCTGTCATCTAATATTGGGATTGGTGTATAACTCCTGAATAAAGCAAATATTCCCTGGAATATCTAGACTTCACATCTGAACAAATGCCATGAATCAAAGTACCTTTTTAAAAGGGTCAACACAATATGCAGGGGTTGTTTCATGTCCACATCAAAGAACCTGGCAGAGACTTGAGTCACACTGTCCATACAGACACACACTAAAACTACGCATCTAACATTAAAATACATTTATGTGCATGTATGAGGTGAAATGTGTGTTGTGATGATGGTCAGTACATGGAACGATATGGATTTTATATTTTCACATTTACAAGCCACATTTAAAAAGTACATTGTAAAACACAAGTTATCATGTCTTACCTCTTCATACGTAACCTACAGAAAGCATCAAATATGAACATAAATCTGAAGCATCACAGCTGATTTCCAGAATGCTCATAATTTCCACTGTGCTGCAAACTCACGACTTATAAGTGCTCTGCAGTGAACATTAGCTCTTCTCCAGAAGAGGAATACCATCCTCACCAACATGTGTACATTACAAGGATTGGTACAGGAATAAACCTACTGTCTGAGAGATTTGCTATAATAAATAAGCTGTTGAAGGGCTTCTTGCTTCAGTTCTCATGCATTATGCACAGGTGAATGAGATTCAGCACTCTGCACAGGTAAATGAGATCTGGCATTGTGCACAGGTAAATGAGATCTGGCATTCTGCGCAGGTAAATGAGATCTGGCATTCTGTGCAAGTAAATGAGATCTGGCATTCTGTGCAGGTAAATGAGATCTGGCATTCTGTGCAAGTAAATGAGATCTGGCATTCTGCACAGGTAAATGAGATCTTGCATTCTGCACAGGTAAATGAGATCTGGCATTCTGTGCAGGTAAATGAGATCTTGCATTCTGCACAGGTAAATGAGATCTGGCATTCTGTGCAGGTAAATGAGATCTTGCATTCTGCACAGGTAAATGAGATCTGGCATTCTGTGCAGATAAATGAGATCTGGCATTTTGTGCAGGTAAATGAGATCTGGCATTTTGTGCAGGTAAATGAGATCTGGCATTCTGCACAGGTAAATGAGATCTGGCATTCTGCGCAGGTAAATGAGATCTTGCATTTTGCGCAGGTAAATGAGATCTGGCATTCTGCGCAGGTAAATGAGATCTGGCATTCTGTCCATTCAGAGCGGGCTGCAGAGCTCTGGGTGGAGCCATCACCAGTTCCACACAGAGAGTGGCCTCGGTCAGCCCGGTGACCACTAGTGTCCACTCCTGGTATGGCCCTGAAAGTGTGAATTAAGGTGTCCGTAGATGTGATCCGGGGGAACGAGGGCGTTGCAGAAGGCACAGCTTCCCGGGCGTGGGCTCTGCTGGGGGTCAGGGCTTCCTGCCTGTGCTGCAGCCTCAGAGAGCACAGGGTTCCACAGGGGCTATGCAGGAGAAACACACCTTACTCCATGTAACATCAGTGACTCTCCCCCCATCGCATCCATTTACCCGGCAACACAGCCTCTCCTGTGCCGGCAAACAGACGCACTGTCCCACTCCAGAGTTGAACCAGCAACCCCTTCATCTACACTCTCTCCGCTAGTACTCAGTGCAGTGTGCTCACCTCTACTGAACTTTTCCATTTCCTGTGCCTAGATACGAGTCTTCCACGGGTTTCAGAAGAGATGCCGTCAGCATGCATTGTGAAAATCGTATTTTGCATCTCTGATAGTAACTAACACTCTGTCTGCAATTAGAAATGAGTTCCCCCATCTCTTCAAAAATCATTCAGTGATCCCTATCACGCTTTCTGAGAGAACTGTGTCTTACACCAAACCTGAATAATGTGATTTACGGAGCCACTGTGAGACAAACTGACAGAAAACACAGCAATAAATCTGGACCCACATTCTTCCCACCCACACGTGTGTATTTGTGGAACAATGTGGGCTGGTTAGAATACACCACTCCACAAGTCACACATAATATATTAACATTAACAATGAGGTGATGACACTTGCACTTCACTTTGTATATTCTTTAACCAAACCAAAGACTCTCTGTCTCTCCTATTGGACAATATGGGGCATGTTGCATTCATTTAATCACTTATCCAAAGTAATTCCAACAACATGGTAGATGTTGTATTAAATGAAATTGTTATACTATTATTTAAAAGTGTAACTGACTAAAGCTATGATTTAGCTACTGTTTTACTGGCATTGAGTTTGGAATGCAGTTAATTAGAGCAGCCACCTGTCACCTGTGATCATTATTGAACTACTGAGAAAGGAACACCTGGGGCATAGTATAGCACTGATAAATGACTGAAGCTCAAAAGTTTGCTAGTTTTATGCACACTTTTTTACGTCTAGTCTTTTGAATTTACCTCAGTAAATAATTGATCTCTGTAATCTAAATTATATTTACTTTGACATTTATGCAGAGTGTGTGTATATATATATATATACACACACACAAACACACATTCTATTGTTTTATGTATATATATTCTATTGTACTTATTTACAGTTTATTGAAGGGCATGGTTTCACTGACTTCCAGTTGCAGAAATCATAAAATGGGCCTAATCTCATGATATCCCATGTAAAGCTTGATGTAAAACTGTTTTAATGTCATGTTTTTTATTGTTTGGTAGTTATTTTATCATGCTATATACATTTTCCAATTACATGAACCATTTTAATATCTCGGACAGCTCCATAGTGTCTCCTGTTGGATTACCTTACATATAGATATTTCATATATATTTAGGCAGTCTGCAAAGAAAAAATAAAGAAAAAAGAAAAAATATTAAGCAACATATTTCTGTACAATTAGTGTAGAATGGGACAAGGGTATTTTTATAAAAATGCACTTTGGCTCATTACATTAGTTTCATATAATTTTTTATAATTTATTATAATAATTTATTATCGTCTGGCAATGTGATCAGTATATGAACTGGGGAGCTTCAGAAAAAAAAACATCTAATATATATGCAGCATTTTATATGATGGAAACCTGACTGAGCAAAATTACAAGCATTTGTGCCTGTATGAGAGACATAAAAGCACTACGTAAAAACACGTTTGATAAAAATATCTATCCTGCTTTACAGCGGAGGCAAGATATGCATGAATACAGTTCTGGAAACGCTCCACAGTAACCCTGGCAAGATGGCTCACCCCATAATTTCTATATGGAGTGGGAGAGTAATAATACTGAGAACCAATGTGATCTGATTTCAATGTGACCAATTAACTTTCCATGAGTGAAGTGTCTTCAAAGCATTATTACATGAAAAACTCTCAATTATCTTCCTCCCTGCCTTATGCTGTTGCTGTGGCTCAACAACAATTCTTTTTTTCCCCCATTTTTTCTAACACACATCCTGACTGCTTCGTCTGTTTGGAGGCAGTTTGTACGTTCCAAAGCAGGGTGCCAGATTCAGAGAAACACGCTTCAGATAAACACACTCCAATAAACACACTCCAATACACAGTGGCACCAGGAAAAGAACAACATGATTGATGAGCAGTGAAGTAAGTAACATGAAAGAGAATGTGTGCTTCACAACTGCCTTGATAAGCTATAAATAAAATGGCATAACTTAGGTAAAGCTCCACCCATTACACCAGTGAAAAAGGTATGTTTGGAAACCTAATGGATAGGTGTTTACCTAAATAAAGCCAGCATCTGATTTCAGTGGCAATTTATTTTACATCAAGTAAACATGATGGAAAAATTGATAATTATTTAATTTAATGCCATCAACATCATTTGAATTACACGCTGATGCTATATTGTGGGATAAACCATTTATGATCACAAAGGTCATAAGATCACTTCAGAAGTGGGAGATAGCTCTATGTTAGTGTGCAGTCTGTTCTTGAGCTATCTGTATAAATTCATTTATTAATCAGGACAGTGCTGGTGTTAATTATGGCAAAGTACTTATGTAAATAACACATTTCAGTGTTTTATTTTCAATAAATTTGCAAAACTTTCTAAAGAAATGTTTTTGCTTTGTCATTACGGGTTATTGTGCGTAGATTGATGACCAGACAAATACATTTAATCCATTTTAGATTTAGTCTATAACACTACAAAGTATGCAGAAAGTGAAGGGGTCTGAATACTTTCTGAACATGTTCTGGGCTTACCTGCTGGGGCCCACGAACAGCCTCACGGATGGGGGAGGTGGGGGGTGAGGCGGGGTGCAGCACAGAGAGGGGGTGTACTAAAGGGCCCCCCAGCTCCGGAGACCGCTCCTCCGTCCCAGCGGGTGTTGGGGCGGGCGTGGCCCTGTCTTCCCCCCGCGTGGCCGCTTCGATCCCTGTCTCCGCGGCGCTGTTCAGGAACTCGTACGCACTGTCGGGGCCAGGCGGGAGCCTGATGCTCAGGTGGGCGAGGGAGTCGGCGGAACGGTCGCCGTCCTCCGCGGAGACGGCCCCCCGGGGGGTCAGGGGCGAGGCGGGCCGCTCAGCCCCCAGCGCCGCCCTCACCGCCGAGGAGAACGGCCCCTCGGCCTGCTGGGCCGTCACGTCCGTGCACTGGATGGGCATGGAGAAGTTCTGCTCTGCAGGAAGTCAAAAACAGTTCATCACAAGCAAGTGAACACCGAATCCGCAGACCGAGCAGGAAGCTGGAGACAGCAGTGACTGGCAGTGTAGCATAGTGGTTAAGGAGCAGGCCTCATAACCGAAAGGTTGCTGGTTTGGTTCTCCATAGGGGCACTGCTACTGTACCCTTGGGCAAGGCCTCAGTAAATATCCAGCTGTAATTGATCTAAGTTTCTCTGGATAAGAGCACATCTGCTACATGCCAATCATGTAATGTAATGGAGACATCATGCAGCACCTGAATCCTGTCCTGTCCCTCTTTAGAACAGAAAAGAACTGCATTTAAAAGGGCCCCAAAAGTATGGCATATTTCTTTTCACTCAAGTCTAGCTATTTTTTAAATAGTGGTTTTGTGAAATAATCTTTGAAAGTGTGCAGATTGTTTGTGGGATGTGGGATGTTTGTGTTTGTGTTATACTTTAACACAGCTCAAAGAGCATAGTTCAATCGAGTAATTTAGAGTTGAATAACAGTTGTCATGTTTCACTTGTGAGTATGGGCTGACACAATGCTAACACTGAAACACCTAATTATTCACAACTTGTTATGACAATTACTCACTTGTAACTTAACATTGCCTGTTTTTTAATTAAATGAGTATAGGAGTTCACCTACATTCAGGTCTATTGACTTTCAATGAAAGCAAACTTTCAGTTCAGTGTAAAGTAATTTTTTTACAGACCTCAAAGACTTCAAACACATGCAAATATGCAAATATGCAAATCATGTCATTACCACTCGCTGCATTGTTTCCTCTACATGATTTTCTCAGGTGATCTGTCTGTTTTCTTGTTAGTGCCTGGATCAAGTGGAATTTCCCCTGAAGGTCCCAAAACATGCCAAGAATGTCATCACTAAGAAACAGAGAAAGACACTTCAGAAAATGCAGCATACTTCTCAGATA
Organism: Megalops atlanticus; assembly: GCA_019176425.1. Taxonomy (NCBI): domain Eukaryota; kingdom Metazoa; phylum Chordata; class Actinopteri; order Elopiformes; family Megalopidae; genus Megalops; species Megalops atlanticus. The sequence continues at coordinate 4,890,979 of CM032886.1, forward strand.
AAAATGAAGTAAATCATTTGGAGTGTGATGATAAATATTCACACATTCAAAGGTTCAGGAGAAAGAAACATACTTCTCAGTACTTGTTTCTGGTAATGTGCATGCTGGAATCTCTGCAGAACCCATACTCTCACTTCTCTAAAGAAGAACAGGCCAACAGTCAATGCAGACAAAACAAAACAGACAAATCTGATTACTGATACAGAAGAAATCTTTACATGGATAGATAGATAGATAGGTGTGTGTGTTTGTGTGTGTGTGTGTGTGTGTGTGTGTGCGCGTCGTGCGCATTTCCAATTTCCACAACTGGTTATTCTCTGAAGGTCTAACCATTAAAGTGAAGACCTTTATTTCATATGAAGAACACAAGTCAAAGCATCAAAAAACTACTGAAATTAAAGAATAATGCAAAGAAGTAAAATGGACAAACAGAGTGAATGGGTAAAACAAGAGCTGTGACAGTATGCTTCCACCTCTTTGACTATGTGACAGTGAGTTTGAACAAGCTGAGTGGTTGGAAAACTATTAAAATGTCAAAAATGAAGTGTGCAATTCTGTGAAAATCGAAACTGCACTTCGACAGAAGTGCAACTGGTCCCTTACTACTAAGCAAGTGATCAGTGCAAATGATGGCATGTTTTATTCTTTAGTTTAGCTAGTTTTATTCAACAGAACAAAAGCTGTGACAATATGCAGAGAGACTTCCAATCATTATTTAATGGGTTTGAAGTGTATCAGCCTTATCTTTTAAAAGCTATTGAAATATTAGTAGTATTAATGAGTCCAAACTGAAAAAAGTAAATATGTGTCATGAACCAACTAAGTCACTTTCAGCGAAAACAAATATTGTGACATACTCATCTACCTATATTCCTCTTACTACGGAGTTGATTTTGGCTGTCTAACTTATAATTTCAACAAGCTATTGAAATGAATCATTTACAATACAAACATTGACAAACTAGCACTTATGACTGCGTATTCATATGCCCCAAATCATAGAGCAATTTCAGCAGCCTGAATAAAGTGACTGAAATGCTACTTGAATTTTATTATATAGAAGACATATATTTTCTGCTCTGAATTTATTAAAATCAGCCATAGACAGGTCAGTGCTTCTAGTATTGTAAACAAACTAGTTAAATGAAGACTTCAGAGTCTGGAAACTCCAACGCATAACACTTTTAACGCATTATTTACTTAGGAATATGATCTTTTGTCTCAACCACTGGAAGAATGAAGACCACACTTTTTAGATGGTCCCTAAATGGAAAGCTATCACTCCCAGACTGTTTTTTACCAGAGTGTATTTTACCATGTCCTATAGTTCTACTTTGTTGACCAGAAAAGACAGATGTGACAACACCAAGAGCATCTCAGTCACAAGGGCACTTTGCTAAAAAACAATCCCAATGTTTATCATTCATTTCCATGAAAATCCACAAACTGAACATCACCACTGAAGTTGTAAAATCTGATGTCTTATGTCATTATCAAGCTTACTTTAATACAATACCACTAGACATACGCAACCTAAATTATGACTGCTGAGCAAATATAAGAAATAAGAAATTTAATTGACGTTGGTGCCAAGATATGTCTCTTCAATGTTCCTGCATAAAAGTTAAAAACCTCAATATCAAATAGTAAAAACAAATTTTGTGGACCATGGTCCAGACCAGTTAGTCTAGTTAGGAGTTCAGGCCCCTGGGACAATTGTGTCAGCTCTCTTACGATACCGATGCCTGTCCAGCAGGCCTTTTGTAATTCACAGAAGCATTTACAAGGACCCTGTTGTTCTATTCAGTGTGCACGAGCCAATAAAAATGTATTCAACATAGCCTACCTAGCTAGCTAAGAAACTAACCACAGTTTCAGCTATAGCAAATGTTAAGTTCAGTGCCTGCCCACGCTTCCCAGCCATGTGTTAAATAGGATTACATCATGTACGTTTTATAAAAGGTGCAAACGAGCAGTGTTAAAATGCTTGCACATGGTATAGCATGTATTGCATAGTAAGAGAACTGACACATCAGTAATTAAATATAGTGTACCACTTAGATTAGTGTCTAGGCACTAACTAACTAACTATAATAATTTTATTATTATATACATGCTTTACAAATTTAGCTGTTCAAATATTCTAATAAAACTAAGATCATGAAAAGGTTAATTACACTATCGTTTTATTTTTAAATGTTGATACAAATGTTCCAATGAGTATTTACAGTAGTATTTACTTTTATAGCACCTCTCCAACAGTATGGCATAAAGTGCTGTTACAAAAAGCAGCAAAATGAAGCAATTGTTTTCTGCCCATACCTGCTGAGTGAGTCCTAACAAAAGAAAGCTATTATCCTATAGCGCCACCTACTGAACAATTACAGTAATTGTTGTTTCCCTGGTCAAAACTGCATTTGAGGTGGTTTCACTGTTTCTGGCAGAACATGACAGATCTCCAATGGGGAATGAACTGCGTCTTTTCTGTGAGCTTAATTAGTGAAAACTAGTGACAATAAATTGTGTAGGTTTCACAGATTTTTATACATGCATGTTGTAATGCTCATTTTACTTCACCAATAAGATTTATTGAAATAAAAAGAAACCTCTTGATATATGTCTTGCATGACAGGGAGAGGTTCTCTCATGCAAATGTATGGCACAGTCTGAATGAGCAAGTGCAGAACAAAGCCTGCTTGAAAGTGCAGGGATTCACCTATTGTTTGTGGTCTGACTTTATGTTTTCTCAGAAAAACCTAGAATCTTACATCATGTGGTGGCAAAGGGGTTAACAAAGACATATAATACTACATGTATTTATGTTCTGAGAAAAAAAAATATGAGTCAAGTTGCACCACAAAGCAGTGAAGTCCTGTCACTCTAACCATACACTTCCACATTTCTTTTTAGAGATATTACAGGAACCAAGAATGAAAAATTAGTCATGCTGTACTTCTACTACTGTGTCTCTGTGGCAAAAGGCAGTAACAATCATCCATTTTATTTGCCACCATCTCCTGTCTTCATATCTACTACCTGTTAGTTATCAACCTGTTATATCATCTTTTTGTGTTATTGTGACTTAAATGCCACAATTTGACTGAGAAACGTAATTTGCTGAAAAGTGTGTATTGTTACATGGAATATACCAGGAACATCATACCAGGAATAACTGTGTGCATGATGTGTCATCTGGGTGACAGTCATTCACTGGAAAGTTTTCTATTTCCTGTTTCTGAAGAGAAGGGTCCCGACAGTTAAGCTCTCCTGGCAAACAAGACAAAAAACATCATCCAAAACAGCATTCATTATGTCTATTCTCTGAATTCTGCCACAGGACAGAGATGGTTAAAATAGTGTCCGTACATAGTCCATACTTTTCTCAGAAATATTTCCTTTGTGTATCTCAAGAACTTGAACTTAACTTTCTTGTATGCACTTTTACAAGCTGCTCTGGATAAGAGTGTCTACTAAATGACCAAATGTAATGTAAGTGTTGATATCTGTAGATGTGTGTGTTTGCAGTCCTTATCCTTCTAAAGGATGGATACATGAATACACAACTCAATGGAAAGGTACAAAGGGAGGAATTCAACTGATAAATATTACAAACCTGAGGCTAGCTTTGCTGCTGAACTCAACTGAGCTTTAAGTTTTGAAATAAGCTTCTGTTGGTCTTCTATCTGTTGCTCAAGTTGCTGGGTATACCATTGGTAATATTCTGTCTGCAAAAGCAAGAATTCCATAAAATTCAGGAAAAAACATCATATATAATATAATATAATATAATATTCAGAAAACAAAGAGATCAGACCTGGTGGTATGTTCTACTGTTCTTTTCATTCACAAATTAGACTACATGGGGAATCATTTCAACATCTATGGTGTATGCTCTTAGCTTTGAATTACAAATTTAAGCAAATATAATTTTTTATTGTTGCACTTTATTACATGTTTAGCGCTCACTGAAATTAATAGAAAAAATGTATGAAAATGAAAATAATAATAATAATAATAATGATTCTTAACATTGTTACTCAAGATTAAGGACCAAATGTCCTAACAGTTAGAATGTTTGCCCCCTGACACATACTCTTGTTTGTTTCTCCGACAAGGCACAAGACCGCATACCTTTTGCTGGAGCTCCTTCTCAGCACTGTCCTTCTCAATAGAGGCTTGTCGGTAGGCTTCAAAGGCCTTGTTGAGCTGGTCTCCAATATTCCTCTCCATACTTTGTGCCTAAGTACCATTACTGACAGGCCAGTCGTGAGCAATGCCCCACACTCACAGACGGTAGCAATTATTCTGCAAACCAAAGCCATAATTTATGTAATGAAAAACTGTAAGTGGTCTGTGTTTGAGAGGTGGGGTCATGGTTGTACCAAGAGGTAAAGGAGCACCTCCTTCTAATGCAAAGTGCATGTAAAACTATCGATACAGTGCTATTTGTGCTACGGCATTGTCGTTTTATTTTACAATAGGCAACAGCCACATTGCTCACAGTTCAAAGGCAGTATTCAAGATGGTAAAACTTTTGACAACCTGTTAGAATGGTATTGATAGTTAGTAAATTGCTATGGAATCAACAAGGATGGAGGAACTATGTGTTGCCCTCCATATGGACTCCAGATGGAACATTAAACACTAGCAGCTGCATATGATCTATAAGGGACTCTGAAAAAAAAAAAGAATTCTGATGTAGGACAAAGCCAACCCAGATCACTGTATAAGCCTTACAATCTGCGTAGCCTTTTTTTTAGCTAATATTTTCATTTGATTAAAGAGAATGAAAAAAAACAGTGTCAGGATTTTGCTATCATTAATTGCCTTATGCGGGTAAAATTATGACTCATGTCATTTAGAAGCCACAGAATTAACTCCACAAGGTAAAACAGCACAAATCAACAAACATTGAGTTTGTGTAAAAACTGTGTTGTTATAATGAATCACAACAAAAAAAAAACATAACAGTAAGCAGTGAAAATACATGAATGATGCAACGAACGGATGCGTTCTTGTCAAGTGGTTCTGAAAAATGTAATTAAGCAAATAAAATATCATTAAGGCTGACAGGTCTTACAAATACATTTCAAACCACAAGGAAGTAAGAAGTCAACATATTTAAAATAGAAAGGCATGTTGAAAAAAAAGATCATTTCTGATCCTGGTTTGAGGTATCGCAAAAGCAAATAGTCTATTTTGGGCTCTCCGACCCATATGAAAATTCAGCCTTCTGAGAAACTGCGGAGGTGAGTTTTCACGGGTCTCTTATTTAACGATTCACCAGTTCAGATGAGTAACTTAATGATTCAAACGCATATTTAAAATATCGCGGGTTCAAAAAGATGCACATTGTGCTACAGTAGAATTGTTATTCGGCTTTGAACAAACACCTGTGTTGTCATTGTCAAACCGAACGTTATGCGCTGAGGAGTGGAGCAAAGGCCGTTTTCCTGAATGGTTCAGCACTGAAACAAACTCACAGCTGTAAATTTTGATCCACGTTCAACTTCGACCTTGTATAACAAGATATTTCTCTAAATATTGCATTTCTCATTTTATTACCTGACTATATCGGGTAGTCTTTAAGCATTTATAATATAACTGTACAAATAAAATACGGTCACCACCTGGCATCCGTTGTCTGCAATTCATGCGTGTAATAATATACAAGCTAATGTGTGTATACGGGCACACGTTATTGCTACGTACAGAATGGCATCTTACCTTTATTCGAAAACTTTCAATAAGGTCTCATTTTAGTCAGTGCTTCTGCGGCTCAGTATATTTTTACTCTTCGAGAGTAACTTCTGTCATCTGATAACTGACAGGAGAGGAAGCTGTTAGTTTGGTACGCACGTACGGGTTACAAGCCTATAACGTACTGGGAACTTCCCTGGGGGAATCCCCGGCGTCTTCACTTCCGCCCTGCCGTGGACTGACCAATCAGCTTCTGTGTAGCTAAGTCTCACTTCACCCAGATGTGCTCGCTGCAAATAATGGCTAAGGAGTATCACATGCAAATAGAAATTTAATGAACTGTGTTAATAAAGTTAGGCGGAGAGCAGCTGACAGGGGCTTGCTGTGTTCTGGGTTTATCTCCACAATTCCTGATTTCACTGTCCTGGTTTTGCTGTGCCTGTGGTCCTGTTGAGGTCATGGCTTGAAAACGCACCCCAGGTCTACACGGCCGAGGATAAAGCCTCAACACATTGATCACAATAATACACAATGTCCTTTATTTTGGGTAGCAAAGTGTTTGTTCATTTCTGTTTGTTTCTCGCAAACATTATGAATTATGAGCTGCTGGGATGAAAGAAAATTCTTTGTGAGTAATGAAAAGAAGTAATACTTGCTTAAATGCTTTACGCAAAGATGAGGGAAAAGCTTATCGCGATGATACCGTTTCTGCGCACCAATGTTTCATACACATGTAATTTCCCACTAGATGGCGCTCTTGTAATCTCCATCCCGACACACATTTTTTCCATCCTCGTGCAACTAACACTACTGTGTTTGGATTTCTAAACAGATTATAATGCAATAACAATATGTTAGCTTCCATTCTGTAAATCAATACGCCTTTTTCTAAAAGCAGCTCCATACAAAGATTGTATTTAAATAGTCTGTCATCCTTTATCTGCTACACCGGCTATAGCCTGGGACTGATGCAATGAACTCATGCCTCCTTTATGTCATTCCGCTGATAACGTTTCCACTGTTTTCCAGGAGTCTCTCAGCTGCCTTTTCCTGGGGTCAGGGAATGAGTTTCCATTTTTCCCATTTATCAAGTTCTTCTGGAAAATCTACCATTATCAGTGTTTGACTCTTTAAAATTTGATTGATTGATTGATCGAATGATTCCAAATATCATGCTGTGCCTTCATTGATTGCAATTGCAATTCCATTTTAAGTTTCCTTACATATAGTATACTCCTTACAACAGTTTTCCAAAAAGAAAAAGAAACATTTTGTTTACAAGTGGGATAAGGTCACCAAACACACTTCAAATTAAAATTCCTTTTACAAGGTCAAAGGTTTTTTTTCACCATCTGCACAGCACAGCAGACGATGCTTGGTTCAGGTAACAGGTGTCCAGTCACCAGACTGTGTGTACAGTGGACACCTCATTATGACAGGTGTTGGATATGTCTTCCCAGTCTTTTATCAAGTCCAGCATTAAACTCTTAATTGATCCATTTGGGGGTTTCTGTGAAAGCTGAAGTCTGAAGTGTGATTTATAATGAATTAAACAGATGCGCAAAGGAAACCAAAACCTGCCCAGCCTTAATTTTTTAGTCCTTGTACACAAAAATAGATATTTCAAGAAACATTACTCATTTGAGATTATCACATGAATTAATGCTGAATAAAATAAGTAATAATGCATTTAGGTAAATGTCCACTCCCCTGCATTACTGCATGAAAAATACTGAAACCTTTGATCAGCAATAAAATAGTTGTTGATTAAAATGGAATACCATACTAACATAAGGCATATAGAAATAGTCTTTGTGTGGCATGTATTTGTATATTTTTGAAAAATGCACTTCATAATTTTCAAATATGTATACCAATTAATTAATATGATTTTTTACAAGTAAGCAGATATGAAACATTTGTGATGAAACATTTTGTCACATAAAAATAAACTGAAGGCTCAAGTTCCTTTGTTTGTTCTATTTGGTAGTGGCTATTCAATGTGTACAGAAAAAAATAAGATAAATCTACATCTAACCTGTGAAATTATGGGTTCAGGCAGGAAAATATTCTTTGCATTCTTGGGTGGCACCCTGTCTCTAGGGAGGAAAAGGTTTGCTGAGGGGTGGGGGCAGGAATGCCCCAATCACTTGGGCCAACAGACCAAAGATCAAAGACCAAAAATGCAGAGTGTGAACTCTGGGCTCCTTGTGTTTCCCTTTCAGTGCGAACCGTCTCTCTGCGAGACACGGCGTCTCAGACAGCAGAAAGGAATGTGGTTGTGGGTGAAGCACATTTTTCCCATTCCTGGATATTGTGAAAGTGAAGGAGTTCACCTGCGTGAATGCTGCGAACACCAGCACCAGTGCTGTAACACCCATACCGATGGGCAGGTGTAGTCAGAACAATGACTTCACAAGCTGTAAGTGTGACTCAGGTGAAACTTTTCTTTTGCGCTTTACCTGAACCTCTCCACTTAATGCCCAGCTATCTGCTGCAGTAGTTACAGAATATGAAAAGAATAACAAATGCAAGTTATTCAATGGCAGAGTGCTGAGACACTTGCAAGTTCAAATCTATGGTGGGGCGCAAGTGTTGTATCTTGAGCAATACAGATATTTTGTAAGGTGGCTTGTATAAAAGCATCTAATAAGCCAACTATGCTATCATTGTCTGTTATGCAAGATCTCTCAAAACTGACTTTTTTTTTTTTTTTTTCCAAAAAAAAAACTCTGAGATGCTCTTACATTCAAGGGAATTTTGAAAAATTTGGCAATGTTGTAAATGTTGTCTCTGACCAAGTTAAAAATTCATAAATATATGGTAGCAGGACCCATGTTCATATTTTTCATCCAGTTGTAATCACTGTCAGGTCCAACTGAGGGTGTATTATCATGTCCATCCTCCATTTGCTTCCAAAAGTTCTCCCAAGGATAGGCCCTTTGAGTTTATATAGGACTTTATAGACAGGCAGCCCACAGGTAAGTACTGTAAGTGACCAGATGAATCCATAACTAAAGCTAATAGCATCTTTTTGGCATCCTGGCTGAAGAATTTAAGAGGCTGAAGGTTACCTGAATACTCTACGTATTTTACAGTATTTGCCCTTGTGCCCAGAACATCATGCAGGTTGAAACCTTCTCCAGTAACACATGTGGTTCAACTCTTTTGCTGATAATTAAATAAAATTGAATTATATTGAATATATGAAAGGTGAATAATACTTCTTTTTTTAAAGAACAAATTCACAGACAATGGTACAGCAGAATTCATTTTATGATGTATGACATAAAAATGCGTCAGTACAAATAATAAGCATGATTATTAAGAGCACAATCTGATAGAAAATAATAATCATCAGTGTCTAAGTATCCATCCATTACAGCATCTCATGTATAGATACATAACAAATGGTTCTCCTGTAATGATATCCCTGAGTGAATCACAAGGCCAGATGCTTTGTCCTCATGCTAGAGATGACCTCAGGCAAGCCAACAGACAAGTGTGTTCCATATGGGCATTAAAATCTTGTTAATAATTCATATTCAAGCTTTCTCCACACGAACACCACAGACACAGAGGAAAACTAGCAGCCATGTCTAAACATAAACCCAGTGAATGATCTTTCTTCCAACGCAGCATGTATGCGCCAGCTTTGGCTAACTGTATGACATTGAAAGCACATGCACAAGCGTGCACTGTTGCTATTCACAGTGCAGGGAGGTCTCTCAAGGCATAAAACACCCAAGAAAAGGTCCATCCTCTCAGTTCTCCTTTTTGTTAACATAATATATTATGATACTGTTGCCTCTGCATGCCCTGTAGATAACAGAACACACGTGACACAGAAACAGGCTCGCCAACTGAATAGACAGGATTGTAACTTTTGGCCAGAAGTTATGAACAATACAAATGCACTTGAGAGCTTTCCTTGTGTTGCAGAAGTCAGGAGCTGCTTGGCCGCTGTCTTTATTCGCGTGTCTAGTACATCACAAAAGACGCTTTAAGCTGTTGTCTGTGATTGTCTTCAGAGGAACCAGCCTTATCTCCAAGGCAGTCATCCGTGGCCCTAAGCATGCCACTCACAGCCTCTACAAAGGAGACGCAGCATCAAAGCAAAGAAATGTCTCTGTCAGGCCCGCACCTACCAGTCTGCCTTCAACATAACTTATCAGCAAGAGTGAAAGAAGAAGTGGTATGGTTTTATGCAACTTGTGAAGGTATATTTGTGTCAGCTTTTTTTAAGGGCTAGTTAGACGGGCTATGTACCCATTAGCTTTGGGGTACTGTATTTAATTGATTTATTTACACTGACAAGCACAACTGATTAAACAGTCCTCTAGATCAGTTAATGGGAAGTAGCATGAAACAATCTAAGGGGAGCTGAAATCATAGTTGGAGTTAAACACAACATGTTTTTTTTTCTGACATCAAGTTAAAAGCTGTTTAATTTTTCTAAAGAAGACCGTTGCAATAAATAATTTGGAACGAGACTCATAAAATGCCTTCATTAAAGAGCCATTATGTTTTCATTATGTGCTGTTATTATTGAAGTTCTGTTTCTATGGTGGCATAATGTAGGGACACATGGGCCACCGAATTCAAAGTCATCAACATCAACAGTAACAGGCTTGGTCAATTTGTTGCTACTGCATGCCCTTATCTCCCACTCCTGCTGTAAGTTGTCAGGATAGAACTAACAACACGTCCTGTCCTGACAACTTATAGTCCCTGTAGATGATCCTGAATGACAGGAGAGATGCTCTAAGAAGATCAGCCAGAGATACGAATCCAGTGGACACAAAGCCATGTGTAGGCGAATCTCCACGGACCATCACACAGCTGTAACCATGATCATAATCAGAATCAAATATTATAATGAAACAAATTGAACATCATTATGGAGGACTGTTTCCATCTCCTACTGCTCATTGGTCAGTCATTTGCCTATCACAATGTCTCAGTATGATTGCTCTTGACTACTTTTTTGGACTATTTTCTGTCACTTCTCTATGCTTCCTTATGCTCTGCAATTCTGGATTTAAATATGGTGCTCACCATTCCTATGAGCCACATTTTCCTGGTGACAGCCAATCAAACAATGGACAAGACACAGTCTAGCCAATCAAGAGAGAGAGAGAAGCTGAAATACTGGCAGGCATATCTCCAGGAGAAGTAAAGTTTCTATCCTCATAATTATAATAATGCATTATTAATAACTGATGGGCACACTGTATGCAGCAGTGCCCTGTAACAAAAAATGGCTAATATGTGTGCATTAGCATGTATCCTCCAATCATACGGCACGGTTCCCTCCTCTGGGGATATTTAATAGACGTTACCTAGAAAGCGCTTTGCTGAATGTGTTACGAGCCCTCATTGTGTGTATCCAGATGCCCCAGCTAATAAACCGAGCTCGGCTCCAGATGAAGAGCATCACGGCTTTGTTCCCTGCGTATAATGATGACATTGTACGTGCGCTGATATGCGCCGAGAGACATGTTCCGCCCTTAAGCTCAGCTCCACTCTCCTCCTCACCCACACAGGGAGGGAACAAAGGAGGATGGGAGTCCAATTTTGCTGATGAAACCACAGCGTTTCCTACTGACAGAAAGCCCCTGAGAGAGAGAGACACGCTGGCGGAGGGAGGGAATTTCCTGCACCAAATGATTTTTACATTGACATATTATGTATTATGCAAGCACAATAATGCAGCCCATGCAAAGGCAGGAGAGTGATTTGTAGAGCCGCTTGAAGAAATTAAGCATCAGGAAACGCTGCATGTTCACAAATGAACAGGAGTGAAATATGTACTGACATGTATCATGAAGCAAAATTAGCTATCCAGAATAAATTTGTTTTTAAGGGTAGCTCAGAATGGTTACTTATGCTGGACTTCCTGAGGTTTGGCAGCAGTGATGAAAGGGAGCTTTGAACTTTTGCGTTTTTTAGATATGACATCACTGCAATTCCTGTTAATTATATGATTGCCACCACCAGCCAATAGGCTAGCCTAACTGAAACATGTTTCAATTTAGCCAGGGGAAGATCAGAATACTCAAATAATTACACATTTTAAGGAAAAAATAGTCTGTAGAAGATATTAATAGTGTTTTGGAAATGTTTAAGAAGATTTAAGAAGGCCAGAAAGTTTAGTAACTGATAACAATGTGTAACGTCAGGCAGTCCCTGATTGGCTACTACAAACACATGAATCTTGAGTCCCTGAAGTCCTTCCTGCCATCATGTTCAAAGACAGTGGTCACATTTCTGTCCAGACAAAATTACAAAAAAAGAAGCAAAAGTGGCTTGTGACATACAAATACTGTACATAAAAAATTATTCTGTTAACTACATAGTAAACCAAGTTTCAAGGGTCAGTCTCCTGTGATGGTTGCAATGGGTAATTAATAACTTCAAATGTCAAAAAGCATAGTTAGATGGTAGTTCCCCATAATATGTCCTTATCAGAGTGTCACTGCAATCCGCTTAATTCACATATGGAAATGAAATGGATGTTCAGTCTATTTTTAGGGCCATTTTGGCAACCTAAGAAATGGCTGGCCAAGTGGCTCCACCAAAGTCAAAACAGTACATTCCTGTCACCTCTAGATGGCAAAATGACACCAAGATGCAGCAATGCATTTACTCCCCTTGAACAGTGGCTATTCTTGTTTCTTATCAGCTTCCACTACCAGGAACAATTATATTTATAATAGTTCAAAACATGTTTCCTTCAAGCTTCTTTGAAAGCCTCCATCCTTCCCTCTGTAGAAACCAACCTGTCAGCTGTGTGTTCACCGAGGTTCAGGCCTCCGTTAGTGTCTGAGCACAGTGGCATTGATCAGAGGCGGAGCAGCCAAATGGCTCACATAAAACCCATTTCGAGTGTAGCTACTGACAGCTCCCTCCAGGAAAGTGTTCCCCCCCTCCTGCCGTTTGGAGAGCAGTGGACTCAGCGCCGTAGGTCTTCCCCCACGTCAGCTTTCAAGGGTGAAGTGCGTTTTCAGGCGGACTCTGGAGGGGGGACGTGGGGCCTATTCATTCTTTGTGGGCTGGCTCTTCTCAGCCACGCCGTGGGCCCCTATTCAGGGAGCTTCCGTCACACGTCAGATTAAACAGACACAGATTAGAGATCAGCGTTCAGCATCTTTTCATCACAGCTCAAGCGGCAGATTAAGATTGTAATCTTTTTTGGGTTTCAAAAGGCCAGCGTTTCATAGCTTTAAATGCTCATTCGGCAGAGGCGGAATTCCAAGTGGGAAAAGTTCTAATATGTGTGTTAAGCAAAGGTGAAAATGACTTCTCTGTCTTTTTTTTTTTTCAAAGTCGCTGGGAGTACATATATTTCAAAGGACATGCAGGTCAGTTTCACCACTCCTTAACATGTTAGCATGTGAGATTTGTATAAATAATTTTATGTTGCAATATAATCCCATTCAACTTCAAAATTAGCGCCTTGTTCTCTGTTGATGAGAATTCAGGTCACACATTTTTCTAGCTTTTATATACCTCTGAGAAATGGCACAATATCTGCCACCTTTTAATGAAATCCATTGAGATGTTTAGCCTTGGAATTAGAATGATGACTTTATAAAAGAGACATTTTCAGCTCTGCTTTTGACATTAATCTCTGTCTTCCCAAGGCTTTAGAAGTGTGAGATTTATATAAATGGATTCTTCACTTCACTGGGAATTGACCAAACAACAATAATATGCTATGGCACATTTTCATTTCTTGTTCTTGCTATTATGACTACATCAACTGTCATCCGTTGAACTATTCACAGGATAAATAAAGACAATTGCCTGGGCATGGTGAATATAATTATGAAATTATTCAATACATAATACCATACAAACAATAAATCATTATTTTATTATCTTATAAATCACTGATTAACTGAATAACATGCTGTAAATAAGTGTCCAAGTGTGTGGTGTTTGGGTAAGTCTGGAACTCAGGTTTCCAGCGTTCTGTTCATGTGCCTTTAGCTGCAATTTGGTCTAAATGGGATTTACATCAGATAATTTTGATAGCTAAATGCACAGGCTTAAAATACCCATGATCTCAAACCATGCCTTCACACTGCTGAGACAGTAAGAAGTGGCATTTACCTGTTATCCAACGTCCCCAAAACATTATGCTAACAGTACTCTCAGGAACGGCTTTAAAGCTATTGTGCAGTTTGGGTTACAGAACTTTGCTATGCACGGCATGTATGGTATGTATGGTTTCTACGTACAGTAAGTGATTCTTTTTGGCTGCCAGTGTGTGTTTATGTAAGAGGCAGTCTGGTTTTATTTCTGGGTGTAACTGAAACCTATGCTTAAAGACATTTCCTGAAAGATGATCATAGAGATCTTAACAGAAGGCTCAGGACAATGAAGGCTCAGTGACAGGACATACTATTATGCTGTTATGACATCACTGCATTCCAGACAAGTTTCAATTTGCCATGAAATGTCATTGCTGACTAACTTAGTTACTGGTATATTTTAATACCATTCCAAGGGAAACGCCGTAGTAATATGGGTATTGTAAAATTTCAGAAGGTCTGTAATTTCAGAAGGTCAAGACACAGGGTAAATCCCCTGTAATGATAAAAAGAAAAAAGAACAATAGATTTGCATCAGAGCGACAGATTCAGATATAAGAGTGACTCATACAGTTCTGATATGCACTTTATTTTTGACAAAATTAAAGCTACAGTGGAGGGGAAAAAACAAAACAAAAATGAAGTGAAATGACATGTCATTTCTGTTTGGGATATTTAGCTGTATATATAAGTAAAACTGTAACCTATGCAAGTCCCTCTAGACAAGAGCATCTGCTAAATGACGATAATGTAAAGTAATGATTTATCATTTATCCCAACTCTCTCCTCTCGTGTTCATAACTTGATTGATGATTTCTGAATAATCATAACCCGCGACATCAGCAATGACATCAGAGGTATGGAGAAAGGGTCAGCACCCTCTGCAGGGCACATCCTGCCGGAGCATCTACCCAGGTGCAGTGGGACTGAACACGTGTGTTACCCCAATGAGAAGCCTCCCTGGGAGGTCAGCAAGGGGCACTGCACCGCACAGAGACCCCTGTGTGGCAGATGTTTTCAGCGTAGCGAGGGCCGATTCGTTACACTGAGCATGTGCCGTGCAATCACCCGGCTGTCCTACAGGAGGCATATGGGGCATAGAGAACACTGGGTCCATGCTGTCTGTTCATCAAGCAACCCAGTCCTGCCAAAGCGGGCTAAATTATTTATCTCCATTTCACCAATGTGTACGGGTAATTTCATAGATATTGTGCTGTCTGTATAATCATATATTCATGCATCTACACTGTTTCTCATGCAGTTTCTTCTCAGATGTGAAAAACCCAGTCCATCTACAGCTTACAACAGCGCGTGTTTATGTGGTGTTTGAGGGTGTCACAGCGGTTGGCCACTTCTAAACAGCTCACCGCCCGACTTTACATGTTACGTATCTGTGTTTGGTCAGCATTCAGAGCTTGTGAAATATCGACAGCGCGGTTCTTGCAGCGAAAGCGCGTCGTTCGGCTCTCGGACCCGCCGCCAGCCGAGGGCGTCACGCACATTCCAGGCCCCGCTCCGAGCACGCCGGTAAATCTTGGCGCTCGGGACGGTTTCTCCCACGTCTCCAGATCCAGCAAAATAAGCAAACTGCTGTAGGTCTGCTGCGTTGAGAGATCAGAGGGAGGGCAAGCCAGAGAGGCCAGGCATCCATGGTGGGGGGTTCTGAGGGGGATGAGGAGGGGAAGGGAGACGATCTGAGGAATGCCGAGAGAAAAATGCGCAGATCACATTTCAGGAACAAGCTTCTGAGGAAGTGGCAGGAAAGGAGAAATAATGGAGGGAACATCCTTAGTGATTAATATTTTAATTATCAGTGTACGAGACACACACACACTCTCCCATTCTTAAATTCTCGTGCCAGTGCAGAGGAAGACTGTTATTTCCATTTCACGCTTTGAGTTTTACAAGGCTTGAAAAGCCTTTTAAAGCCCCCACTTTTTTTATTCCCTGCCTAGGTGTGGGATGGCAAGCCATGGTGGGATTTCACTCGGAACTGATTAGCTTGTTTACTCATCGAAAAAGATAAAAAAAAAAAAAACGTGTTTCTGTGTTTTGTGATGTGACATAATCGTTACAAACCATGCAGCCAAGCACTTTCTTGTGTTCAGGGATGGAAAATGGCTGCTGACAGGAAGTTGTAAGCCCTGGCAAACTCTACAGAGCGAGTGGATCCCATCATCAAGAGAAAGGGCTAACTATGGGGGGGAGGGGGGGGGGCCACAGATAATGATGTTGTTTCAGCTGCCCCTTGGGGATTCCTGGCTCTCACAGAGAGGATATGGGTGTATGTGGGGAGGACAGAACATGGAGGAGAACACTGATGCAGAGAGTCGAGTGTGAGGATGAATGAGAATGAGAATGTTGTTTCAGGGAGTCTGGGAAAAGCACAAGTACTCAGTGTGTGCGCATTAGTGCTTACATGTGTAAAAAAACTCCAACATGTACGTGAAAACACCAGCGTTGTGATACACCATACTCTGAAATACTTTTTCAATGCTCTAGCAATTTGTCCTGGTTGAATTTCAGTCCTTCAAAACTTTATTCAAACTAGTGAAATATGAAGCAACGATGCAAACTACTGTAGAAAAAACTTGTTTTAGTAAGGGAAGATTTATATGTCACAAGAAAACATGAGAAGAAAAAAATTACTAAACATCACAAAAATGTTGCTGTGCAAACTGACCTTTATGCTGTAGGTTGGCAAATGTGACCAATGAAGGCTTCACACAGTTCTAATCAAAACACAGCCTGCGCCAAAACATCATTCTCCTTTAACCCATATAGGCATCAGATACATTTCTCTCTCACCTTTCTGATCCGTTTAAACTTAAATCAGAGATCTGCTTGTTTTCAAAAAATACACATATACTAAAACCTCTAAATCCAGTTCTTCTGGAGGTATAATGTTGAAATTACATTGTATTACATTACTTTCATTTAGTAAACGCTCTTACCCAACTTACATTTGTTACAATTTTTATCCATTTATACAGCTGGGTAGTTACTAGAACAAAGCAGCCAACATTCTGACTATACTTCCATTGTGTAAAGAGGGCTATGACACAGAGAGCCGCGGCTCAATCTGCAGCTCAGAAACATGGCTGTTCTGAAAGCCTCCGTGGCCAGGCGGAGGTAAATGGACCCGGGGGGGGAGTGGGGCGTGCGGCCTCACCTGCATGTGTTTTCGCTGCGTCCCGCCAAACGGATTCCTTCTGCGTGATGAATGAGCGTGTCATCCCTGCACATCTGGGAGTGTGCTGTGGGACAGATAGATGGCAGATAATGAATCCACAAAAAAGAGAGAGAGACAGCTCTGAGCCCAGAGCCGAGAGCCGCCCCCCTCCCCCCAAGAGAGACCCTCCTGTGTTTTCTCAACATGCACAGCAAAGAAAAAACTGCATTCACTGTCATGTTCACTCCAGTAAAACTGGAACTAGCGCATTGTCAATAGTAGCCAAACAATTGTAACTGTTGCTGACTGCAATTGTAAAAACTGCAGATCAGATGTAAAAAATTGTGCTCAGGCAAATGCATTTTGATTGGGATTGATCAGTGAAATTGCATCATGGAACTGCAATTGGATGGTAATACAGATCAAGGGAGCTGTTTCAATGTTATCTGGCCCCTTTATCTGCTAACAGTTAGATGGATGCTTATGGGTGCTGCTTTAATGTGCTGTGTTAATTGTGAACTCCCTGTCTCTTTGGTACTGCCAGGAAGGTCTTAGGAGGATCTGCCCACGGTGTTATCTGCAGCTGATGAAATTATAATTACAGCTACGTGTTTGCTCAACAGATGCTCTTATCAAGAGTAACTCATATAAATTATATTTTTGCCCATTATAATTATGCTGACATCCAACACTTTTATTGAATCCTATTTCTGCATACTGAGATGCCTGACAATATTCTTGAATTAGTCTGCATTCTCATACTGAAATGTAGAAGACAGAGGATAAAATGTTACAATCCACTCATTCTAGCATTTGATCAATCTTATAAGCTTATACGCTTATATGTTTACAAAAAATAAACTTTAAGCGGATCTTCATTTTCTGGAACACCCTTCAGATGTCTTGCTTTTGTTGAATGTCTTCTTAAATGTCTA
The DNA here is from genome assembly GCA_019176425.1 of Megalops atlanticus. Lineage (NCBI taxonomy): Eukaryota > Metazoa > Chordata > Actinopteri > Elopiformes > Megalopidae > Megalops > Megalops atlanticus. Next base: position 4,908,885 of record CM032886.1, read on the forward strand.
ACATATTTGCATGTGTAATGTTTCCATAGAACAAAATATCATTCAGATTGTTCAGAGGCCATTCCAACTATCTGTCATGCAAGCTTCTAAGAGACAAGTTCGAAAAACGCACATAGGCAATACCACTAATTAAATAAATCTAAATTTATATTGACTGAGACTTATATTATGGATATAAAATTGAGAATAAAAGATGAGCTGTTCCACAAATCCACATAACAAACATGTTTGAGAAAAACAGTGATTCAGGCCTAAATGCTATGCATTTTTCTGGCCATGTGGGTTGAGACATTTTATAGAAAATAGCGCAATTCATGGGTGGCCCTATGCATGTTGGTTTCTGGCAGGGGTTGCATGAGGCCAAGGCTGAAACTGTTGGAAAACACATCCATCTAGTGGGGCCAAAAGGTCCACAGACTCTCCACTGCGCCCCTGCGCAGGCCTGCTTTCATCGTCACCGGATCACAGGAAGACAGAGGGGTTCTTCCTTCTCAGAGGAATGCTCAGAAGAACATAACAACCCAACAGCTAACAACCCTGCTCCCAGATGTGAGAATCAGTTCATTTCCTATCACAGTCTGAATGGGCGGAACAAACTGGGATCGGCTTTTGCTGTGTCTGTTTGATAGCACTTTTACTCCATATGCGTGTGAGTGAGTATGTGAGAGAGATGGAGGGAGAGACAGAGAGAGAGGGAGAGAGAGTAAATGTTGCAGAGCTTGTTTCCTGATTGAACTCAGGAGGGGGGGGGGGTTGTTCTCCACAGCATTTGACTCCCCTCACTCTTATCTGATCCAGGCTCAGGGGCCTCTCCTACAGGAACGAGCCCAGCCCTTCCTCGCTGGAAGCTGGCAGTTTCCTGCCGCTGGGAGCAGGAAGTTCTCACTCACAGGCCGGCCGAGCGGATCCCGTTCCCTCGCCTCTCTCTCGTGACCGAATCTGGAACACTGACAAGATTCCAGTCCACCCACTTTTCGCCGCGCACCGCGGCCCGGTGTCTCACACCGGCGACGGCAGAAACGCGACATCAGTTCAATAACTGTGATGTTATGTGCGACACCGGCGAATGAAAATGGTCCCTTTCCTTCACTGGGGGGGGGGTTTTAAAAAGTGGCGTGGCCGAGAGGAAAAGCATCAGGAATGTTTCCTGATGCCTGTGAATAACTCTTGAGCTCTTGCTCCATGATGTACCTCTGTCCTCCACATTGTATGCAGGGCTGTAATCAATGCCTGCTTCCCTCTCTGACTGATTTCCTCCCTGATGCTCTTTGATAATCACTCTGCAACAATATTTATAGTGCAAAGGTTCTCTAACCTTTTAGGCATGCTCAGTTTCTTTGTAGTGCAGCTTAATATTACTCTATCAATATGTTGTACTTTGACTAACTTTGGTTCTGAAGAATGCTTTCAGATCAGAAAGAAGTCAAGTTGTTTTTAAGGAATAATCAAGGTTTCTTTCAAAGTAAAATACTTTCCACGTTTCAGTCTGATTGCATCTCTTGCTGTTTTCCAGCCTCTTCTATGTGATTGCACTCAGGAATCGGTAGCCAGTTTTCCAGAAGCATTTTGTGGTTAGGGCTGCAAATGTGAACGTGATTAAGCAACATCTCTGCACTGTAGCCTTTTAAAATTGGACACAGTTCACCTGGAATACAGACTACTTAATAAAAATGCCTAAATGAATAACGGCATGATATATTACCGCAACACAGATTAATGTAAAGACTATATTTAATGTACTTTTTCAAGTACTCATCTCATGTGAGAAAACCCATAAAGATGTAAACTACAGGTAAGATCAAGTCTATCATATTGTAATGAATTTATAGCCCCATATGTTATGTACAGTGTACATATCCATTATTCTCCTCTTCCCCTGGTGTGTGTGTATGTATGTGTGTGTAAATATGTCCACAAGAGAAATATAGAGACCTTAATTTTTTGTCACATTGCTTAAAGGTTCTGTTCAGAATGTCAGCAAATAAGTAGTGAATGTATTGTATTTTTTTTTTACTGTAAAGAGTTAACAAGCTCTCCATTTTGGCTTCTCACATGTCACTGTGCTTAAGTTTAACAGGCCCACATTTTAACAAACTAATTAATGCATACTGCTGATGTTGTGAAATCATTCTGGCATCTATTCAGATCTGTTCGACATGATTAAAATGTGAAATATTAAACAAAATTTACAATAATATCTGAGAAATATGTCACTTCTGTTACGCCATGTCCTTGAACTGAAGATATAAAGAACCTGTACAATAAATCTCTCCCCAGTAGTTCCTTATGGAAGACAGTTCAGATATTGAATCAGGTATTATACAACATACTTAGAAAACTAATATAATGTTGCCTACATCATCTGATTGAGAATGCTCTTTTTAAAAAATATGGTGAGTGTGTTAGGTGTGTAATATGCACCTCGTTTTGCAATTCAGGGAGGAATAAATAGATAGGTATAGATTCATTGACAGACACACCTGGGTTCTGAAGTGGTCACTGTATGATGCCACGTGAGGCATGTTTATTCGATTCATGTGTGACATGAAATTGTGCGACCATGCCAACGGGGCATCCAAAGACCAACTTCAAGAAGCACGTGGCATATATCAGATGTTTTCCTGACATGGAGCCTGCATTTTAATACCCATCTCCATGCACCGCGTTTGTCCATGTGCCGGACACATGCAATATAAACTACTTCGGATTGTCATTATGTCATGTGTGCACTTTTAACCTAATCATGCAGGCGCTGTCATATATGTCAACGTCCCTCCTTGTGTCAACACAGGCACAGAGGTTACATCAGCTTGGCACTTCTTAGACACAAGGCAATATTTACTCTGCAATAAGGGCTACGTGTATCAGGTTACGATATTGACACAGGAGTTCCTGTGTAAGGGATGAAAATGGGAGGGATGTTTAATAGTTTAGTTCTTGTGTAAATGCCCACAGATCTCCTGATTTCCCTCTATACGGTTGTAATTTTTTCTGTGCCTGGTGAACACCTGTAACGGTTTAAATGAGTTATACTGCATACATGGAAACTGGGTTTCCCACACTGATTTTACGATTCAGATGAAGTGTTGGAGTTGGACGTTTACACAGAAAAGCGTTGCGGGAACACCCCCAGAACGTCCTGACTACTGTCGTAACGGGACGGCTTGGTTTACAGTGAAAAATTCAAGGCCGGTTCGAGCTTGAGCAGCTGGATCGACTTGCATACGAGCCGCCGTTTTTAGCTGAACGAGTGTTTCGAGGCTGGCGGAGGTGCGCGAATGCCCTGCGTGTTCAGTGGTCGGTTTTGGGTGAGGTCTGCCGAAAATTGAACACGGAGGAAGCGAGAGGACGAAGGCAGCGCAGAAGTAGGCGAACCTTCAGTTCCTGCGTTGTATGCTTAAATCTGTATCTTCATGGGAAAAGTGTGGAAACAACAAATGTACCAGTACTCTTACTACTACCCACAGTACCTGCGAGCTACGGTACAGTAACTATGTTTTATTTACATAGCAGAAAAAATGTGTAGGGGCGTCTCTAGTGCCTCGACTAATTTCCATGAAATGATTATTATCGTACATTTTGGCATTGAACGCCGCATTTAAGAAAGAATGTTTGCGAATAGTGGCTTGAGAAGAAATCAGTATGTAATATAGCGTTTATTGTGTACCGTTAACAGTTTATCGAACAATCTTAATGATCGTAAATCCAAACCCTGCATGTTTCCTGCGTTATTTTTTGGACCACTCACGCTGCTTGCTGAGAGAGAATGTTCTCCAATCGTGCTGTAGGCTACTGTATTTATAAAGGTTATATTTGTGAGTTATCTCACTGATCAAAACTGCATAGTGGTGGGTGCGTTATTCTACTGTTCTTAAGGGATTACATACGTTACGAAATTTGTGACTTAATCATAATTAATTAGCTGCATAGTATGGTTCCGAATAGAATCCCATATAATAACATCAATTTTTATATCCTGCCAACGTTATAATAATAGAAACACTATGTATAATCCCTTAAAGTTGAAAGGATTACCAATGTTTATTTGGCATATCGAGTCAGTATTACAGTTTTTATAAGGAAATGCGCAACGTCGTTTGTCCTTCACTATTATTTAAACAGTTTTCAATGTTTCCACTCAGCAGTGTAATTCATTCCTGTTATTTCATTGACTTGCATTTAATCCGATGCGTGTTTTGGAGTTCAAGTTCACGCTTTCATTAGTTTTCCACGAAAAACGTCATAGATGGACTAAATCTGTTTACATATTAGCTCGATAATCATCTGCTCATTGACAAACAGCCCAGAATAATTAACGGGACAATAAAATCTGTCAAGCGTTTGAATTAAATAAAATGCTGCAGCATTGACCCGCAGAGGTATTTTTCTAGGTTGTATGAAATGAGTAAATGATTTGCTGCTTTTGAAATGCTAGATTGAAATACCGAAAAATGCAGGACCACAAGCTGGCTGTTGATATGGAAAGACTTAGCACGGGTATTGGAATTAGTGGGACAGAGAGGGAAAAAAAGTTGCATTGAAATCATTATAAATATGTGAAGAAAAAGACAGTTATCACGTCTATGCAACAGTAAGGTTATATAGCTGATAGGTCTATGAAGCTGCAGTACTCATACCTGTGGTGCTACTTGCATCTTGTATAACCAGTATACATTGTGTGTTTTCACGCCTCAAACTTGTGATTCATCTAGATTTTGGGGGGTTTAATGGTCCAACTGCTGGTCCCGTGTTGTGAAGAAGCATCATTTTACCTGTCACCTGCATGAATAGGGGAGAGACACTCCTGGCAGTCAGTGACTTGGGGGTTTATTAGTGAAGGGGATCCTTCACTTGAGAGATTTGTTAACAAATAAAGGGCAATTGCTCGGTTTTCACACACATATGTCCCTTTGTATTAATTCACAGTCGCCGTCCATCGAACAGATGCGTCTAAATTAGTACACATAAACTACTGGTCTATTGAACAACTTGAAAAGGGACTATTAATGTGTCACTGATAGGGCAAGTAAATATGGCACTCTTAAGCAGGTCTGGGTGCAGAATCCCGTGCATCACTTATTAAGCATCATGCATGTTTAATAAACGTGACTGCCTATTTAATGACACGTTCCTAAGGGTATGCCTACCTATTTTGTAACACTGTATGAATAATACATTGGGACCTCGCAGGAGAAAACAGAGTTTAGTTCATTGGGATCCCCCCCCACTATAGCGTGCAACAAGCTTTTAAGAAGAAGAAAGTTCCTAATGTTTAATATAGCTAATGTGTAGTCAGGTGGCTGACTTTCCCCTCTAAATAATTCAAGAGGAAAAAGCCTTATAATGGCCTGTAGCTCCAGTGTGGGCAGGATATATTGGCTGTTATAAACCGCTAATGTTGATGATGCCAGTGGTAGCCTACATAATGCACTCTGTATTGATCACATCCCATTACAGATGTTGCTAGATTCATACAGTCGTGGTGAAAATCAGCTTGTATAAACAACCCTATGCTCCTGAACACTGTGCTAGAACAAGACTGCTTTTATCAGATCTCCATTGAATGAGAGGTTTTCCCAGTTCTTTATGTTTAACTTTTTTTTTTTATAATTGTGAAACATCAAGCAATTCTCCACATATAACATGAAAGACAATCAATAAGACAATCAAACATGAAACAATCAGTCACAGTGACTGGTGAAAGTGCTAGCATATGCTAACTTTGTTAAGTATTCAGAGACTAATAAATAATCAAACTGGTTGTAAGTGTGGGCAGACAAATGCCTGGAGCTCTTTGTCCATTTGTTTATGCAGAGCGATGTTGCTTTTAAACTTTGTTTTATGACATGCATAATCTGCAGAGGGAGGGCTGGGGACAAAGTTCTTTTGTTGGTAACCTGTAAACAGTGCTGCCCTTATAGAGAGATTGGATGATGTCACGGCACCGATTTTACACTGTCTGGGTCTCGGTCTATGAGTTGTCATCATAATGAATTACTGCTGCGCTGTTCTCAACAAAATAAACCAGCATGTCTCGCTGCCTTAAAGCTGAACCTGCTCGTATTTGTTTTGGGAGGACGTGTCTCTGTGCTGAGTCAGTTCTCAGGAGCTGGGTACCCCCATTGGATTCATCCCTTTGCGGTTACTAGCTGCAGTGGTATTACACAGTGGACAATTGTTGCGGGATTAGCCTGGACAATTGGAGAAACTTTTATGTGTTTTGTATTTCTGTCAGTGCGGTGGGCCAGCTGTTGTTATCCTGGACAAACTGGTTGTGAGAGGTTGCACCATGCTTTTAGACTCATTAAGGATTAGTAAGAGTCAATACCGCTGTGAAGAATCACATGTGATTGTATGTGTTTATGTGTGCATTATTGCAAATATCTACCTGTACAGAGAAAGCCAACACTGGGCATCAAATGGATTTTACATATATATATATAGATATATATATATATACTTTTTTGTGTGTAAGATACTCGAGTAAATAACAAGAAGCATAAATGCTGTTAAATGAAAGACAAGTTTACAGGGAAATACATATCAACAAAAGGTCAAATACATGAAATCCTGGACTGTAAAATTAAACAGAGAAACGGAATTAGTTCAACATTTTCATAAACAATATTACAAGACATGGTTGATGTTTAATCAATGTAATATTGTCAAACAAATTAATTGTTGAAAATAATGTTATACCTCTGTGTTTTCATTTTAGTGTTCATTGAATTCAAATTTAGATATATGACATATAGTATTATAAACCTGGACGTGTTCAGGTTATTACAATAGGTCACCTTTCTGTTTTGTAGATTATAGATCATTTCATTGATTCTCAATTTTTCAATTTTAGTCTTCAGAGATATTCTGAAAATAAGGTCACAAAGGTTAACAGCTTATACATTCCCAACCCCCTGTTTAAAACCACATGACAACAGCTTGCTCCTTCAGCCAATGAAAACACTGGATGTTGACAAACAGTGATATCTGTTTGGCGGGCTGTCCTCGTCAACACCGAGCCTATGATCTGCGAGAGGGGGCGAACGCATTAACCGCCGTGGGCATTACGTGCAGAAACGACGAACAATGGCATTATGCTGAGGCCGACAAAGCCTTATACAATGTTTACAATAAAGTGTGGCCGGTTGCCTGGCAGCAGAGTGTACACAATTAAACAGCATAGTTGTGCTGCCCTTTATGCGGCATAGGGCTGAAAGAGCTCCCATTGTGCTCATATGATTCTCATTCTTGAAAGTTTGACATGAGCAAAAAGGGAGCCCAGTGCATAGTCAAACCCTCAGTGTTCTGGCCTCTGTCGAGTAGCGAGCCTGTCTGTGGGGTTCTCCCGTTCCACTCAGGCCTGTGCGTTTGCCTTCAGAGGGAACATATAGCCTCGGTTAACAAGGGCGCTGATGTTTGTCCCAAAGAAAGGAAGCGCGTCTGTGTGTGTGTGTTTTTTTTTTTTTTTTTTTATTAATGGGCTGCACAACAGTTCCATTATGTGCGTACTGTCCATTAATTGTTGGAGCTAGTTATTCATGTTACCTAATTTAACTGGAATACTCTGTGTTCATAAAGGGATGCATATGTATACGTTTTTTTATAGAGATGTTTCAGGAGGTGAAATATCTGGGAAGCTTTCCATTTTGAATTATTTCCATGGAAAGGGATTTGTTTATTTTGAAGTTATTTTCTGGATATCCCACCAGACATAAGTATATGAATGCATATATAAAAGTAATTGCAATTGCATGTTAGCAACAGCACACTTTAATATTGTTTTCTGCATGTGATCAGTCTAAATGAAAAACAACTATATACAACAACTACTATAGGCACTGTGATTTCTTGAATTTTCAATGTATCCATTCAAATATATGTTTTCTGATAATAAATGATAAACTTCATAATTTTGCCATCTTTTCGCATGTAACTTTATAGGCCATAAAAGAATTTGCATGCAAGATTGTTCATTAAAAAAGTTCATTAATGTTCTTCTAATTTATTCTGATACATTTTTATTCTTATTCAACCAATTGTTCTTGGTAAGGGCTGAAGAAATGCTTATGGGTTTCCTAGATGTATGAATGAGAATAATTTTTCAAACAAATTAAGGCAATATTAAACCAGCGCATTTGATGTATTGTGAGCTTTTTTTAACAACTAACCAAAACACTGCCTTCTCACAGGGAAGACTGTGTTAAATATGTATAATACATCAGAACAAATAAACCAAAAGAGAACATTTATTAAGCAGCTAATCATATTGAAGCAGTATACTGTATGTGTATGTGTAGATATTAATACTTGTTGCCATGATCGCTAAATATTAGTTTATTTCTTTATTCAAGGTCAGCTGCTTTTCTTTTCCTCAGGAAGTTCAGGAAATATGGTTACTGTTATCAAGGTGTAGTATTTATGGTTTCCTCTGTCAAAAACTGATACTGCTATTTAGCCAGTAATGATTTACACGGGAATAACTACTTTCTGGTTGTTTTATTTGCTCATGGGTGACTCTGATTTTTTCCAGACTTTATGAGTTCTCTTCTTTCTTTAAGCTTATATGCTGTTATTGTTAGGTGCCTTTGAATGAAGCCAACATATGGGCATAATCGTTTTTGAGTGAAAAAAAACAATCCCGAAACTGGTAGTATCATTTACTCACCCATCTATCAAAAAGTGCCTGCTCTTGCTCTTGTTCAAGATTTATTTGACTTAGATATTCATGTCTGAACTGACCAATTCTTTCAATTTGAGTATTTAGATTTCATCTTCATGCATTCAGACAAAAGGAGTTTATATCCCTGTGAAAAAAAAAAAAATGTTACTATTATAGGTGACTCCAGAATAGACCTGTGTTTACAACTTGCATCCTATCAATGATACATTTGCTCCATGATACAAATAGATACATTGCATAACATAGAATGGGAAGCTAGCTGGTGTCAGATGATTGTGTTCAGCTAAAATTACTGCAAGATTTCAGTCATGTGCTGTGGCTTGATATGAAACTAGCTACAGCTGCTATCGGTTAACCATTTGATTTAGCCATCTTAAACATGCTCATTCCACTCTAACAGATGAAAATCACAACATACAGATCCTAGGTAGAGTGACTGTATTCCCCTACAGAATGTTGATATTAAAGTGGACCCATCAGTCTTCTTTCAGACCTATGCAGTAAGCACATCAAAATGACCCTGACAGTCTGTGCCAATTTAAAAGAAATTGTGTGATGCTGTGTTATTGTTGTGAGGCTTCATGAACCCCAGATTTGGTGAACCTGTTGTGTGCTGTCTGTGACTCACTAACTGTGATGCACCAATAACTGATTCACCAATAGCTGAGTTCTGCTATAGAAAGCAAAGCATTTTGATAGGTTTATACAGGCAAGTGACTGACAGCACATAGTAGCAGCATTTCCTATGGAGTTTGTGAAGCCTCACTCTGACATCGCTAATGATAAATACAAATCATACGTTTGTCTAGCTGTATAGCTTTTTACCACTAAGGGACTAGGCACTTTGCAAGGGCCTGGACTCCCGCTTTGCAGCAGGGTAGGAAGCTTCTCTCAGTCCACCGTTTAATGTAGTCATCCAATATACTCACATGCTGCCAGTTTTTTGCACTGCAAGCCCCCCAGTGCACCACAGTGGATTGGAGGATAGGTGCCACTTAACTGACATCATCCGAGGGGGGACTTGCAAGAGCCTGATGAGTCACAGGGTGCCTGGGATCGGTGAGATGAGAAGGTAACCCTGACTGACGTTTCCACCCATAACCCCAGCAAAACACAGCCAAAATTTTCTCCCACTCGGGGCTCCCAGTCATTCTCAGCTAAGCTTGAACCTGGGCCATAGGGCTCAACCTGCACTCAAGACAAGTGCTTTAATAATTGAGCCACTCAGGAGCCCCTATAAGTTAACCAAAGTCTGACAAAAGCATGCATGGCTGTTGAGGAAATGGCTTGTAAATGGCTCAGCAGCTGGCCGTGACTGGGCAAGGCATGTATGTCCATGTGTGCAAAGTCTGACAGCGTGTGGGTCGCTGAGGGGAGACAGTTAACACCATAGATGGGAATTATCGGAGACCTTGCGGGTGACAAGGCGAATGAGCATTGCACTTGTAAAATGGAGCGGAAGAGGAAGGGAGGAGGTACACAGGAACCAATAGAGAGTACAAGGGGAATGAAAGCAATACAGTCTTCGACATCTGTATGAAAGCTATTGCTTGGCTTTGGTAGTTAATTAGGATGATGCATCTCACATGTAGTTAACTTAAGTGATTAATATTCTATAACTTCATATTTAATTGGTTTTCCTCATACTGTATAAAATTACAGAGTATTTATATATATATATATATATATTGTATTCTGTAATACTGCCATAACTGGACAGAATTGTTTGATATTTACAAAGCAGAACATGTTTCCTGTTAACTTGATGCTGTTATAACTTATCGTAATAGAAAGATGCCATTACTGCAGTTAAATAAATTTGCAGAATAAATCCTAGCTGAAAGTTGTCCCTAGATGATTTACTATACAGCATGGCCACATATGGGCCAGGGGGGAAAGACAGAGTAGAGGAGGGCCCCACTAGGGGTATCTGAGGGGTTTGGAAACTATGACTGTGCAAATTTTTAAAATTATGCAATTCTTTAAATTTTGGAGAACATGAATGTTGATTTTTAGTTTGCACAGACAGAAGGTCACTTTGCATTTGGTGTTAATCTGATACCTGAACACATTTCCTGAATGCAGGTCAGACTTTTTAATTAAAACTGTCTTGCATTATATTTTGTCGGAATTGATGATGAATTTTTGGGCTGTGTGATTTTTTTCATTGGACATTTAATTCTTTTATTCTTTTGAACTTGTTGAACTTGTATTGAAAGCTTAATTAGACATTTCTTATTTTGCAGATTTTCAATATAGATGACTGCTTTTTTAATGTGTACATTGTTGTATGGTGTTTGAAATGCCAGCGACTATGAAATGGTTGCAAGTCTGAAGCAAGGCAAATTTGTCTGCGTAACAAACAATGAAGAGATGGAATCTAATATAAACATATCCTGATAAATAAGTTCCCCAACCCCTCACTGCCCACACATACACACACACACACACACACACACACACACACACACACACACACACACACACACACACCATTATGAGCATATCAGATAACAAAGCTTTGGCTCTGAGCAATACGGTGTTGACAGCAAACCAGCAGAACATGATATAGTCTCTCTTAGTACTGTCACTCAAAGACAGATCACCCATCACATGGCCTGTGAAGGCCTGGGACAGATGAAGAGACTAGTGTGTCTAATGTGTGTGTGTGTGTTGGGGGGCAGTATGTTTACACTGGCAGCGTCCTTCCATCTCCCAGATAACATCAAACCCCCCATCCCCATCCCCATCCCTAGTTTTAGTTGGGAACCATTGTAAATTATTGCTGCACTCTGTAGCTTTGGAGCTTTTCCTGTATACAGAAACATGACTATAAGTTTGACAGGTTTATTTCCTTTTACAATTTCAGCCTTATATTGTGAGATTCCAAGGCAAGGTATGTAATCTCTGAATGAATAGCACAAATAGTCATTTTGAGGAAAAAAATAAGACCACACAAAAAAGTAAGATGTTATATATTATGAGCATTATTTTACAGCTTGCAAGGCATACGCTGACATATACCTTCAAAATGCATCTTGAAAATTTCCCCCAAACAGCGGCTGCAGTCTTGGTTTCAGCCGCTGGTGAAACTGAGAATGGTACATTTTATTGAACGCTTTTTTTGTAATTTGATATCCTTGGATGCTCGCTGTAAATTTGCTCCACTGAAATGATTTCATGCCTTGAGAATGTTTGCTTTTTTTACACTGTGTAATGCTGGCACAGACTGCAGTGGCGTCATAACTTCACGAAGATAAACTGTATCCCAGATATAGTTACTTGTTTTGCAGAGTCACCGTGTAAACATATCCAAAGACATTCGCTCATAGGTTACTCCTGTCCGTTTCTTCATCCAGCTGCTGCTTATTACCATTTGCAAGAAAGTCAGATGTGCTTGTTGCAGCATCAGACTCAACCCTCCTTTGTTTCTCATAGGATGGCTTCCTTGCCAAACTCACAACTCCCTCTCCTTCTTCTAGTTACACACAGCTCTGAGTAAGCGTGCGTGCCTTCCCCGGCCCCGAGCCCGCGCCCCCACCCCTCTCTCTCTCAGTCAGACGTGTGGGTTCGCTCTGAAAGAGGCCTCTCTTCCTGTGCGGCTCGCTTGCTCACTCTCTCTCTCTCTCTCTCGCTTGCGTGACTCCGCCGTGACACCCTCGGTCGGCCCTCTCTCTCTCCGAGATGCTTCTGTCACTGCCTCAGAGGGGCCGTGGCCCCCATCCCCTCTCCCTCCGGCCGGCGAGGAAGGTAAATACCAGCCTCCTTCCCTTTCCCGTCCCCTCTGAGGGCCGCGGGGGGTTCGCGTCGCCTTCTGAGAGAGGCTCTGTGGCAGGGATACCGCTCACCCCGAAGGAAGCCGTCAGGGAGGAAGTTGCTGGGAGAGAGATTTAAGCCTTTAAAAGGAAGTCTTGTTACACTCCGAGCGGCGGCGTTCCAATTAGAAGCTGCTCTACTTGTTCTTTTACTGCCCCTGAAGAATGTGCAGCATGTTTGCCTGACTCTGGAACGCATAGAAGAGAACACAGTTGTCTTTTTTAAAAGGTGAAAAGGGTTTCCAAAGCAAATTCCCTTGGAACAGCGGAGGTGGAGTTTAGATAGAGCTCAAACGTGTTGTTATCCTCAATCTATATTTGTGTACGTCTAAAAATGAACCGTGCTGGTAAAATCTATAAGGAGGCTTGGCAAGAGAGGAAGGCAGAGAAGGTCCTTTGTAGGTCTCTGGCTGACAGGCGCCCAGAATGAAAATGAAAGGGACTCAGCAGAGGGGAGGGGCTGCCTTTTTTTTCTGATCGCTTGTTTGCTCTGCTGATTCAGCAAGGACAGCTGTGTTGGGTCAAAACAGCCTCCTCGAGAGCTGATTTGTGTTGGCGAGAGCTAATGGTTGCATTGTAGGCTTTTCTGGTAAGCTGCTTCACAGGTGAGCTATTTGTCGCTGGTTGTTTTTACACCAGATACCTGTGCTCTTGGCACACTGTGTCATGATGGAAGATTATGGTACAGCCTTCACCTCGCCAATTATATAGTAAGAATCTCTAACACTGTGTGCGATAAAAGACAAGTAAGAATAAAATGTCACAATTTACTAAAGTAAGTGAATTAAATGCAATTCAGCATTATAAAATGCAGTAGTTAGCTTTTTAGATCAGTGAAACAAAGTGAAATAGTGAAATAAAAACTATTACAAGAGCTAATGGCTTCATACATTTTTACTTGACAGAAACTCCCAAAAGATCTACAGCTTCAGTTCTGTTCATGTTTTCGATTTTGCATTTTGAAATATCAGGGCACCGGCATGCCTGAAGTAGCATCTCGCTGGTGCTTGGTGTTCAAGTATTAGAAAATAACAAGCAACAAAGAGAAGTGAGGTTGCGGATATTCTGGGCCTGTTCTGGATCTCTGAGCCCAATCTCTTTACTGCTTTCTGTTTGTTATGTGGGATAAGGTTCTCTAATGCAAGATAAAGTGTGACAGAGCACTACTTGCGGTACTGACAAGCCGAATTGAACAGGATTATATGTTTTCTTTGACTCTGCCACAAAAGGGAGTGTGCCACTTTCATTATCAGCCCGCTGGGCCCTTTCACACAGTGACCTGAGCATTGCTGAATCAGATCTATTGGCTCTGTCTTACGGTGACCTATTGCCTCTATACGTTGACCTGGAGAGACCCCTGTTCTCTTTTTCTGTGGCCCGTGTTGTTCAGCGTAGGACGTTATGTCCTGTGTGATGACCCAGGAGAGTTAGACATCAAATGTTAATCCATAGCACTTGAGCAATCGCGTAAGTGCAAGAACACAGGAACAAGAGGAGAACACACAGCTCTCTGCTAATGAATTATGTATATTGAAAAGACTGAATGGATGATAGATATCAGAACAATTCAGATTTTAAAAAAAGGGCTGGTTGATCGCACCTGAGTCAAACCAAATCAAAGATGTCTCAGAGACCTGCCTTCTGTTTTTCATCTGACGTGATTTTTAGCGCAATGTTGACATTGTTCTGTTTGCAGTGATCAAAAGAGCAGATGTTTGCAAATCTTATTAGCAGTCGGTTCAAAGCCCCTGACACAAAAGAGCAAACAAAAAGCGCACGCTGAGGGTGAGCATGGATGGTTGTTTCCTGTGTTTCGCAGGGTAGAGAAGGGAGAGACACGGATGCAGTGAGAAAGGCTACAAACCAAAGGCAGGAAATATAAGCGAACACGACAGCTGAAGGATATGCTTGAGGCCCTTCACTATGACAAAGGCCTTTAATAAGCCTGGGTATTGCTTAACACAGTGGTGACCTCAGCAGGTCTGAGATCAGTGGTCCGCCTGCCAAAGGGGTGGGATTAAATAAATACTCCAGCCAGAGTGCTCACCCAATGGAAGCAGCGACTTGTGGTTGCATTTCGTCCCTTAATGCGAAGTAAGTAACACAGATCCACTAAAGGTACCAGGCTTTTAATCAGCAACGGGCAGGTGAAGCACACTTCCCAATCTCCCACAGCACAGATTGGTAGAATCCAGGCCTGCTCTGGATGGCCTTAGAGCTGTCTCTCTCTCGAATGCAGTCACATGGCTGCTGATGTTTATGCCCCACTAAACTCGTCCTCACTGTGTGTTAGAGCATAATTACATGTGCATAACCGCAGGGACTGCAGCCGCTGCATGGGTCTCTCAACATGGCAGCCGGTCTGGTGGTGTGCGTTTATCAGTAATTACTGCAAATTCTGGCGCACAAGTCGGTTTTCTGAGTGTCTTAAAGGGGCACAGGGAGAAGGGAGTGACTTGTATGCACTTTGCTGCTGAATTTACCATCTCAGACAAGAGGAAAGGTCATAGAGGAAGTGTGACTTATAAGCCAGATGTCATGATACACGTTGTGATTGTTTCATACTGCCTCCCTTGACATGCAAATACCTTTTTAATCATTTAAACCTGCTTTGTGAAATTTTTTTTTCTGTCACAGTTAAATTTAGTGTTTGGGCCTCTGATCTGACTGAGAGGGTACCAATGACATCATCTTCTAGAGTACAGTGTCTTTCAGAGTACAGGTTTTATGCAGCTCTAGTATGCATTTGTATCTTCTGTGTCAAATTCTGCGAAAATATTCAGTGTGATTTCCTGCAAATGTAGCTGTATTCTCCTGTTCAGTAAATGATCTATTAAGAATTAATTCCATTTTATTCATCTGTACCTGACTGACTCCAGGGTTCATTTAACAAGCATATGTTTATAATTTCCATTCTAAGAATCATTTAATATAAATGATAGAAAATTCAGTTCGATTCTTGTATGAGGGATGAGAATGTTTCTGCTGTTTCCCATCTTTCAGCTCTCATCTCAAACTATGTATATCACACTTGTCTTTATATTGCAGTGCCTAAAGGCCCCCTGGTAGTTATAGTTTCTGAATAAATTTAATCTGGTTCTAACACAACCTATACTTTTATCTTCCACATATGAGGAGGTCAAATCACTGGAGGTGGAATTCCTTTAATATGAAAAAAATATTATTCCTCTGCAAGCTACATCATTTCACTCACCCCCTTTTTAACCTTAATTTCTTGTCTTCTTCATATATCCCCACATGGTTTGATTGGAAATGTCCCAATGGATAACACATGCATAGTTTCTCTGTGTATCGCCTCTGGATTGTTGCTCTGAGTTGTGAGTACATCAGGTTCATATGAAGCAGATTAGACATTTCCTGTAAATGATAAAATTAGTCAAATGCATTTTTTTTTTTTTTTTACTGCAATAACAGTTTTAGAGTGACCTCATTACAAAATGATGTATAATATAAAAAGTATGACTTCTCACAAACAACTTTTAAACAGGATACATTCGCTGCAAGCATGCAGGAGCATGAGTACAAAATCAAAAGCCTTTTTACCTGTTCCTGCAACCTGAGTAAAAGTCCCCTGCTAAATAAACATTTGAAAGATAAAAGAGTTTTGTAGAAGTCCCGTTGAGATGTTTTCTTTGACAAACCACACTTTTATTTGTATTGAAATGTCCTGGCTATTAGATCACCTCCTTCCACCCTTGTCTGAAAATACACACCAAAAAAGGAGGCACGCCTTCACTCTGCTGTGTATTACATCCCTAGTCGCTGTAACTTGAGTGTACACAGCCTTCTGTATTTAATATTAATATTCATGAACTTGAACTGTGAAAGCGTCATGCAAGGGCATCCTCCTGGCCTGCCCTGCAAAGACAATTATCCATCAATGGAAAGCAGCATTCATGCTAAATGTCCATTTTGTCATTTACAGCCATGTGGCTCCACTTTGTAATGGCTGTCCATGTGTTAATTCAGCAGCACTATTAATAATAGATCACTAGACTTGTTCATGTAACTGCGAGGCACTCTAACAATCATGTATTGGATTTGCTGGAGTCAATGCTGCCATGTTACCATCATTTTTTACTAACTCCTCTCACAACTTCTGCTCATGTTTGAAACGTACTTGTTTTGTTTGTGCATGCACAGTCATGTGTGCATGTGTAGGGGTATGTGTATGTGGGCCTGTGTGTGTGTGTGTGTGTGTGTGTGTGTGTGTGTGTGTCTGTATGTGAGGCTGTGTGTGTGTGTGTGTGTGAGGCTGTGTGTGTGTGTGTGTGTGTGTGTGTGTGTGTGTGTGTGTGTGTGTGTGTGTGTGTGCTGTGTGTGTGTGTGTCTGTATGTGAGGCTGTGTGTGTGTGTGTGTGTGTGTGTGTGTGTGTGTGTGTGTGTGTGTGTGTGTGTGTGAGCCTGTGTGTGTGTGTGTGTGTGTGTGTGTGTGTGTGTGTGTGTGTGTGTTTGT
Organism: Megalops atlanticus; assembly: GCA_019176425.1. Classification (NCBI taxonomy): domain Eukaryota; kingdom Metazoa; phylum Chordata; class Actinopteri; order Elopiformes; family Megalopidae; genus Megalops; species Megalops atlanticus. The sequence goes on from CM032886.1 coordinate 4,925,857, forward strand.
ATGTGTGTCAGCGGGTGGGGATTGAATTAAACCCCTTACGCTGTGCTGGGATAACCCCGGGGCTAGAAGTGAACAGCGCTGGTTCTATTAGCCCTTATGGGCCTCCCACAAACACACAGGGGGTGGCCAGAATTTCTGACCAGTCAGAACACCAATTTATTCCCAATGGTCCTTCACATGTCCTTTCTTTGCAGTAATTGAACTACTGTGTTAATAATCCACTGTACTGTCTTAGTTCCTCAAAAATATAATTTTAATGCTTTCCAATTGCCATGTGCACTTCCAGAATATCTTGCTGTGCCACATAGTCACTGCTGATAAATAAACACTGGCCGTTTAGCAAGCCCTCTCTTCCCAGAGTGAGGACAATGACAGGGTGTAACGTTCATTTGCCAATGGCTTGCCCATTGAGATGTAAATGTTACAGCACTAATAGGAGCACGCTGAGCAAATTGTTTCTTTCCCAAGTAGTTAATATACAGCTAATTACCAGGATAGGGTTGTGGATCACTGTCACACATTTAAATATGTAATATGATTTTATAAATTAAGATTTGACGGAAAGGCAAAGCCGATGGTGTACAGTATTTATCCCAGGACGGTGTAATATGTCCGATTCCATCTTTTGTATTTAACGTTATAGGGTTATTCTGTCGGAAATGCTTTCATTTGTATGACGAGTTTTGTTTGGTTACCGCGGTAAAACATATATTAGGTAACGTAAGACTGTGAGTGTGCTTTCTAGGTAGTCTAAAATTGTTTGAAAAATCTACACATTGCAAATAATGAATGAAATATCATAATCCTTGACTGTCACTGTAAAAGTCTCTCATAGTTCTCTGCCGCTTTAACCGAGGAGGACCTGATGGCTGGTTTATGGAATGTGTGGTATGCGTGCCAGAATAAACGAAGGGCCGCCAAAAGGGGGGAACTGTCTAACAGATGAGAGTAGATATCCACCGCGACTTACGATTTACGCGGTTTCGGTCAGCGCTTTTCCGCAGAGTGTCTCCGTTTTGCGTGACGTTCATTTTGCGGACGAGGCTGTCGTTTTATGGCAAATGTGTTTGGCACCGTGTCGCTTTGGCCCTACCTCGGGCGCCGCAGTGGTTTCTTCCACAGTAGGTGGGTCCTTTCTGCGGGGAGCTGAGCGCAGATCAATGAACTCCGCTAAATGGTCGGGCCGGGTGAGCGAAGCTGGGACTGTATCTTTGAATACATTTTCATCTCAAATTGGCACGGCGCATACTTCAGCGGTACCCATCGCAGGAGGGTTTACGGAGAGTCGCATCCCAACCTTTAACTCTATGTGGTATAGAGTCAGAATTTCAACTTTACCAAGCCAGCCCTTGGATACAAATAATTATAGCTAATAACAAAAAATAAAACAACTAGCCACGTCTGGAGAACTGGAAAAAGTGAGGATGATTTTTTCAAATACAGCCAACCCCGTGAGGACGACATATCGCAAGCAGGTAATTAGGCCTGATGGTAAAAATTTAAGAGGTCATAGAATCAATAGCTAGCTAGCCTAGTAGCTTGCTAACGTAGCTAGTTAGCCAGCTAGCAAATACGCTCTGGTGGAAACACCATTAGCTCTGTCATGTATAGTTTTAACAGAGGCTATTTGATGCAGTCCTGGTGTAGATTGCTTTCAGTGATAAATACTTATTGCTTCGCGTCGCGACGGCAGCACTGTCGCTTTAAACGTTTCCAACTAGGTTTACCGATAGATATCTGAACGTAATCTATAATGTGTTCGATACGGTGGCCGTGCTCCAGGGATGTTTAGAGTAAGGTAAACTACGGTCAGTTCTTCCCGATCGAGTATGTTATCGCAGTTGATAATGTATTTGAACTGTGCCTTTATCACTTTTATGACTTTATGACTTTTTAAGGCCAGTAGTTTTGGTGTGGAAAGATATGAAAGCATTTCCGTAGTTTTATTATTTTATTTAATAAAAACTGTAGTGCGCCGCATAATTCCGCACCAAAGTAAAAATTTCAGTTATATCCAAAGGACATATATTTGGATATAACTAACAATAAGTTAGGTACATTTCGATTGAGGTTGTGGTCATCTGTGAAATTAAATCATATTCAGATCGAACTGTATGTAGTTTAAATGTACGTAACTTAATTAATAGTGAAGAGAAACCATTAGTCGAGGATAAAGATGTATGTAAGCATGAATACATTGACAGATTATCTTAAAACAATGCATTACTTGTATTTTTTGTAACATTTCTGGGGGTTTTCCCTGTTCTTTTATTCATATTCTTTCATTCTTCTTGTTTTTTTTTATTTAATTTATTTTTAGTCAGGATTAGAAAATGCGGCTCTGTGCAAAATTTGCCTGCCTATCCTTTCAGGCTATATTGAGGTCATGGAAATAAAATGAATGACCTTGTCATAACGTGATGAAAGGTAGCGCTGCGTGGCGCACATTTTCTTTTTGTGCAAAGCTCATACACATCTCTAAGCATATGTGCTCAATGAATTAAGCACCAAATCGAAGTTTTATTCAGTCGTGCTGGTGGATTCTGAGGCCGGTGATGCAGGTTAACCTCCGATCCGATGAAAACGGCAGATAGTGTGGAACACCTCGGGGGTGTACATATTCATGAGGGTGGTGTCATAGCACTACGGGGTGTTAGCAGTGTGTTGGGAAGGGTTTTTTTTAGGGCGAGGCCTGTTACTGGAAGCCCCGTGCATTTAGAGCGCGGATAGGGTGAGCTCTCCTGGTCTGGAGGAGGCTGATAAGATGCCGCTCTTTTTTAGCCTCCGCAGTCCTTCAGACAACCGGAGCCGAGCAGGCAGACGGAAAACAAACAAGCTTTGAGCTCCTCGGAAAGACCGTCCCAAGTTCCGAGCGTGGTTACGAGCAGGACAGAAAACCCGGGGCACCGCTGGCGCTCCGCTCAAAGGTTCCCTTTGTCTGCATTTAGCATCAGTTTAGTGGGGACACTTCCGAACGTACCCGCCTGTCCACCAGTGGCAGAATCGGATGATTGGTGTCGGCTTTTATGAACAGACCCAGTATGCGGTCTTTACAAATGATGTCATAAGATCTGAAACAGATAAGCCTACTGTATGTCCTTGTCCGCAGGAGCCCCCAGACTTTATTTCAGTGCCTAAGGGTAACATACAGAACAGCTTGATTATTGACAGCTAACACAATAACTCACTTTACACTGACACATTTGATAATATAAGGCCTGTCTGATCATTATTAGAGCATGACCCTGAAATACTGTTCATTATTAACCAGAAAATATCCCCTTTAAGTTTGTATAGCTTTACATCAGTAAAAATGGAGAAATTGTACATAAATAAATGACCCACAGGTCTGTGCTTTTAGAATGCCAACAAGGAGAAATGTTTGCCATTTAAGTTTGCAACTTAGCTGATTGGAGTACTTCAGAGGAGGAGCATGTTTGATCAGTTTTCTGATCATTTCCACTGGGAATGGCCATTTTGCCGGGGTGCAAACAGCAAATTGCTGGGCTTATAAATCATTAATGAGTTTAAAGTTGCTGGAATAAAAACATAACCAGAAAATTGATCTTTCTGCAACATTTATGTTAATACTTTTGAATATTGGAAAAAAGGACACATTCTAAACCAACCTCAATGCAACGCAGTGAGTTCACAGTTGATTGGAAACATGGAAGAGTTGGCTGTTTTTGCACAACAGTGTCCAAGGGCATGCAAGTGTTTGACCAATCACTGGAAGTTGGAATTTGATCTCCTTTTCCTCAGCTACCTTGTGAGACTCTGTTTTGGAAGTTCACGCCACGGTTCTCAGTCAGACCCCTCTTATAGGAGATGTGTCAGCCTTGACCTTTTATCTCTTTATAAAGCTGGTTTAGACTTTGAATGCACATTGAGCTGTTGCGCCAATTCAATAGGAGTCTGAATTCATTCGCTCCAACAAATGCTGTCTTTGTCTCCAGTCTTAATGAAATGATATTGTGTTCACCCCTCTGAAAGCTCAGGAAGCTAGATGCCCTTTTTTCAGCACTTTCCAATCAAGCGTAGAATGTAAATTTGACACTGATATTGTCTGAGAGATTTCTTTGGCCCCCAATTGATTAATTACAGTGAAGTAGTGTTTACAGTTAATTAAATATTTGAGACTACAGAACAGATCAGCAGGCCAGAAAAGACACGCTTGTTCATTGGCCCTTTTTAAGCATGAATACACTATTGGTGTTGTTCATTGTACAAGAGTTGTTGTAAAATCAGTGACTAAAGCTATTTTGTCATGCTGTGTTATGGAAGCATTCTAGGTGTTGTCCAGTTCCTTGCTGTGGCCATTAAGTTGCCCTGAGCTCAAAGATGACAGCAGCTGGGAAGACTAAAGAAAGAATATTGTTGTTCGTGTGTATAAGAAAACAAAGTTCAATACTCCGGGTTTTGTCAAAAACAGTCTCTTACCAGTTTACTGGGTTTAAGCGAGCTCAGAAAAGACTCACTGTGTGGTGCTCCATTTGTGTTTGATCGGGCTTCTCACATTAAAATTCGAATAAATTCTGCTTCAGCTTTTTTCCGTCCTAAAAACCAGGGGAGAAATGAGGGATTGGATGTAAGGCGGAAATTCCAGCACCTTAAAGATTCCACTGTAAGATTTATGTCTGAAACCCAAACATCCATGCAGAGCAGGACAGGCGGGGAATAAAGGGGGTTTGGGTTTCAGCTCTGAAGGATCTGCAGATGTGCATCCCGGCACAGCGTCTGGGCGGCTTTTCAACACCGCATTCTCTTATTGGCTGTAATTTTTATTTATTTTTATTTTCTTACGTACTTAAGCAGAACTTACATAATGTGTGTTGTCAAATGAAAAGCAGTTGTTGATGCAGATTAATTGGGTTTTGATTATTATTTTTAGGATCAAAAGAATTCTTAGTTGAGACATGGTAAAGTGCTTGAGTTATGATGCTCTTAGAGTCAGAGAGCGAAGTCCCATTGTGTTAACTGAGAGTTGTCTTTATATGTTCTGTTGGTTTTTAATATGTCACACACTTTGACATGAACCAGCCAGTTGTATGCACAAGTCATGGCATTGAGATTACGTGACAGACCATAACATTGGTGTGACAGTATTTTTTAAGATTATTTACCTTTTTAAATATGAGCACTGTTCCATGGAAGACAGATATTTGAGATAATGCTTTTAAATGCAAATTCCAAAGTTTGCAGTGAATGTCATTTCAAGACTGGACTCAGCGCTGCTTTGCGGCTGACGTAGCTTTGTAAGAATTCAGACAGATTGGCCATGGGTGAAGTCTGGCTGATAACTCACTGTTGTAAAGACTGGAATGGGTAAGGTGAGTGCAGAAACAGGCAGGGTGGATTTGGGGAGTCCTTTTGTCAAGAGACAAAAGATCTTTTGGCTCCTATTTGCATTCAGCGTTTTAGCAGTCACAGGATAAAGTGGTAGTGTAAGCCATATTTGTGTAGCTTGTAACTTTTGTACTCTTAGAAGATAAAACCTCAATAATATGAACTGCAAGTGTTTACTTTTGTACTGATCAAGGGCGTACACATGAAAATTAAAATTGCTTGCAGCAGCCTGTACTCATTTGCATTTGGCTGGCCTGGCAGAGAAAAACTTGTCTGAGTACTGCAAATTTTATGAAGTTTAAAAAGGAAAGGCCTGTATTTGTTTCCAGGTATGGTAAAGTGGTGAGCTAACTGCAAGGAGAATATTGATATTCATCATACTCCTATGTAGCATGTTTTGGTATTAGAATATAGTTAGGCTAGTCATTAGATTTGGTAGGGAAGGGCAGAGTAAAGCTATTTTTGAGTTTAGGCATTGTAACTAACATTATATTATGGTAGCTAGATAGCTAGTAACCAACTGATGGAAAAAAGCTAACGTTAACTGTTCATAGCATGCTGTGACAGTCACAGTAATCACATTGTGTAGATTTTAGGTGGCATAACAGAAACAGCTACACTGAATTAGGAATGCCTAATGCTATTTATTAAGAAGCCAATTTTTCAAATGATTATTTGTCATCTTGTTTATGCACACAGCTTGAATACAGTTATCTGGATGTGCACAGTTAACCAGCTAACATGATGTTTAAGGTGGTCTGTTCTGTGTACTGTGTAGCTAGTTAACAACAACTGAATGAAAGAGGTAGGAGAATGTGTACAGCAGTGGGGAAAGACAAGGTGCTGAAAGGCAAACCATAGAGGAGGAAGGAGAGCCACCTTAAGTCGGAGGCAGGTGGGGTTTCCTCCTGTTGATTTGCGTCTGTAGCTTCAAATATGCTCAAAATGCATCAGAAAATCAGAGCGCATAGTCCCTTAACAGTAGCGTAAAACTGCGAACAAGTACGCCGGCCACAATACGCTTTAACTGTGTGTCTACTGAAGAAGAGGCACACGGTTTTAACCAGCACAACAGACAGTGAAAAATGCCAGCTTTACATGGGTGTAAGTGGCCTTCTGTTTTCTACTCTCGTGAGATTTCACAGAAGCTGAAGATAAAGCTGTTTTCACAGACAGATATAATGATGGAACCTCCACTCACTCCCACACAGATGTCAAATATTGCAACCAGGTGTGACATTTGTTGATGTGAATATCTGAATATTTATCAATTTATCATTCCATGTTGGAGGAACGATTCTAAGTAAAGCATGTCACTGTGTCTTCTTGTCAGGCTCATACTTACCTTTTGGTGGTTTTAGAAAAAGTCTAAAACAATGTAAATGGCACATGTAGTTCAAGTGTGCCTTTCAAAAATTGTCTCACTGCTTAATACCTCTATGTGAGTATTTTAAACAGATTAATATTCTGCATTATTCAGAAAAATGTTTTAACCTAAACCTAAGGTTTTGATTTAATCTAAATCAAACATTCTTTTGTTCATAGTGCGGTGGAGTATTTTCCGAGGACTGTCTCGGTTGTAAAACGCGTGTTTCATAAAATTATAACCGGTAAGTCTTTTGAGCAGGAAAAGCAGCAGGAGCATTTGGAGACACTTAATAATGAATGAGTAAGAGAAAGGAAATGGTTGACCGTTGAGGGCTCCGTTATGGGCCGCTCAAAGCGCACCGTGGGCGTGGGGGCGACTCTCCGAACACTGAATCACATCCTCTCCCCGTCTCTTTCCTCCTGGAAACGGCTCCTTCCACAATTCTGACTGCAGGACACGTCCAGGGTATTGACAGAACATTGGCGACACACATTCCCACTGGGCTGAATGCTTAATGCCTCTCTTTATGTAGTTCTTCCATGAGCAGATGCCAAAAGGGATCTTTCCAGAACTGACACAGGAGCAGCAGGTGTGGTTTATTTACATTTTTTGCGAGTTACATCATAAGTAGTGGCTCTTGGCCTGGCTGAAACCGAGGCACTGAGAGCAGTTTTAACATTTATGCTTACTTTTTTAAACTGAGAAAGACCCCATTCAAAGTCTTTTTGTGTAAAAATGAATTTACCACCTTTACAAACTGCAGAAAATTATCATTCTGACTGCTCGGAGAGGTGTTAATTTGCCAGAGAGGGCAGATGCTAGATAACCTTAGAGGGGTCATTATTTATTTTCTGGCTCTTATCAAAAAAAGCATGTCATCATATTCCGATTTGAAGCATAAAGAAAAAGCATAGTAAATGTCTGACTGTGTAGCATGACGTGTACAAAAACCATCTGATCTCTGCAAGTGCATTCTTCTCAAGCTCAATAATTCAGTTAGACACCCAGGCAAGAAGTTAATTGACAGGGCGACCCTTTGTGGAATGTGTGCAGTTTAATTGATATGGTCTCACTGACCCTGAAGAAATGACATTCACACAGTTGCTGCGTCCTAAGAGGTAAAAAAAAAAAAAAAAAACCACACTGTTGTGTTGTGGTTGTCTTGAAAGTCCAAGATGTCTCTTGAACTGAAATCATGCAAACATTGGAAATCTCCAGCTTGGACTGCTTCTAACTGAATATTGCTCAGTCCTGCGCCTGTTTTATGCTGGGGATCCCACAGGCATCCTTTGCTGTGGAGTTTTTGGGTAGAATTCTGTTTTGGGTAGAAAAATGTTTCGATCAGTGCACCAACCAGTAGGAGAAAAATTGCTTAGTCTTCTGGCAACCTCACAACCTCTCATCTTTAGCACCATTTCAGGTTTATCCGAAGAAGGATACAGAGAACAAGGTATTCTTGAAACCGTATTTAGCACAAGTCAAATGCCTGGTGGAATGGCCTGGCGGCTTCTGCTACAATGCGCCTACCTCACTGAATGTGTTCAGCTGAGAGCAGAGCATTTTTAACAGCTGTCAGTGATATGTTGAGAATTGCAGTTCATTCAAATCTGTGTTCTCTCATGACCACCTCATGATCACGGTAATGTATAGCTCATGCGACGCAGTAGGTTGGATTATTTTTAGTTTGGGTATTTATTAATGAAATCAGTGATGAATATGAAGCCAGATGATGTTTTCTGCTGAACAGGTGACTCTTGATGCATGTGTGGTATGTGATGCCTCAGGAAAAGCTTTGTGCCAGTTATGCAGTGAAGTGAATCACTCTCATTTAGTGTTTTCAGGTGTCGGGGAACCATATGTAGCAATCTTATACCGGGGGCAGCACTGCGATCCCAAACATGTACTTGTGATAGAGCAGCTGATTTTTAGCAATGATTTTCCCCTCTGCTGGAAAGGCGGCGTGGAGCAGTACAGGGAGAGATGGAGCTGGCTCATCTGGCTAGCAGTCACTGCAGGGTTTAGGGAACGGACAGGCTCTTCCTGAGGTCAGGGGCCCCACTGTGGGCTCCCCAGGTCCAGGTTTGTGATGAAGAAAGTGCACTGCAGATATGCATCATAGTTCACGCATCATTGTGAGATATGGAAGGAGAGCACTGGACAAAAATCAAAATATGACTGGTGATTAATTCATTAAAAAAAAAAACTGGAAATGACGCTCATAAATTCTTTCTTTGGAGGATGCCCTACTGGAAGAGCAAGCCTTGTGTTTCACTCATTGTCTAAACACCATGCATAGATTTTTGTTTCGTGTAAAGTCTTTCAGCGTGTAAAAGTGAATAAGAAGTTACCTGTGACAGCATAGTTCAACAGAGTTTCGTACTTCTCTGCTCATTCTAATGGGTTCAGATTTAGGTCCCATATTCATTTGATGGAATGGAAAATTGTTACTCAACATAACATTAGCTCAGCTCTGTGATTCTGAAAAACTTTTGTTCATACCAAATACTGCATGAACAAAAGTTTTTAGTGCAACAGCATTTAAATGGCTTTTAGCTGGAGCTAAGTAAAACAAAGACATCTTGCCCATTGCTTGCCTCCCACTGTTGGTCAGTTAGGCCCTCAGATGTTACATTATGTTGCGTTCAGCCCTTGGGAGTGCAGCCGTGGAACACGTGCTAGCGTTTCGCTCGGAGTGGACGTTTGGTCATTAAGTGCAGCCATTTTGTGTGTGTCTCTCCACCTTCTCCAGCAGCCTGTTGCCCCCTCCTCTCACCCCATGGCCCCGCCAAGCCCCAGCACCAACAGCAGCACCAACAACAGCAGCAGCAGCAGCAGCAGCACGGCGGGCTGGGAGCAGCTCAGCAAGACCAACCTGTACATCCGGGGCCTGCCCCCGGCCACCACCGACCACGACCTGGTCAAGCTCTGTCAACCGTGAGTGCCCTCCGCCTCATTACCGCCCACTATTGACTGGCTATTGATCGCTGGCTCGGAGTTCACCCCGTAATCCTGGGGGCATGCTGTCTGAAATTGTGACTTTATTTCGCATAACGTTACGACAGGCCTGGCGCTATTACCAGGATTTTAGCTAGTTAAAGGCCAGTTGGTTCTAGCTAAATCTAAATCGCCATTTGTGACCTAGCAAGGGTTGTTTTAGATTACTTTTTTGACACCCTCTTGAGCAAAGAAAATAAATATGACTTGAAGATTGCAGGGAGGTTCCCTTTTTTGCTAAATTTCAACGATCCCATAAATTGCCAGGGATTAATAAGTTATCTGGTGTTCTAGATAAAAAAAAACATAAGTGAGGTTAAAAAACTTAACCGGTTGGTTATTATGAGCTTGGTGTTTAACACGTTTTCTGAGTGCATGTGTGTGTGTGTGTGTTTTCTATGAGGGGTGAAATAAACAAACTGATGATGACCAATAGCGCTGGAGGAGAGCTGACAGCAACATTAAATTTCAATTTGCGATGAAAAATTATTCATGGCTGCAAGGACAAATTGTGGAGCAGTGGCGGCTGATAGTATCTGCGGTGAAAGGACAGTGAGTGTATGTAATGGATTGTGCTGGCGAAGACTGCATTTTCCCTCATCTAAAGCTCATTGTGTGTCATTGTATACCCAGGGCTGTGTTCTTTCAGCTTCTACTTTTTTCAGCATTTTGACTGGCAAAAACGTTTATTTTGCATTATTATTCAATGCTATTGACTTTAACTGTTAGTTGTTACTTTTGCAACCATAGCGGTTTAGTAATTGGTTGACTTTTCTTGGAGTTCAATCAAATGAACTAACATGGTTGTATCTTTATTGTTCATGCAGTGAGCTATTGTGGAAATTGTAAAAAGTACATATTTTACAGGCTCTGTTATTTTAGTTTCAGTTCATATTACCACTATATCAAACAACGAGGTTTGGTTCAAGTGCTAATTTGCTAGAAGTACTATCTGCTGAAACTGACCTACAGTTCTACCCCAGGAGTTTTATGGCCAGATTCTAACGTTGCAGGATGTAGTTCTCCTCCTTCTTTCTTATAAGCTCCATTTTAAACATTGCTGAATCAGCTCCTATATGGTATTGTTAGAAATATTTAATTTCCGTTGGAACTCAAGTTCTGGCAGGAATCAACTAATTATATTTAAACTGAAACCAAAATAGCATTAAAAATGCAATGAATTAAAAAACTTCAAAACATAATTTGAATGTGAAACTTGGTCTAAATTGAAATGAGTATGAATAGTCATGGTTTTTCTCTTCTCTCCGACTCCTTCCCACCTCTTTTTACATTACATTACAGTACATTTTTCCTTTTTAGAGGAAATAGACTCTATTTATGCTGTGCTGGCACTACCTCTGCTCAGCTACAGCTTGGTGTGACGGTGGTTTTTGGTTCATTTACAGTATCTCTCAGGTATAATCTGTCACTGGTTATGGAGCAATACCTGTGTATCCCTCCCCAGGGAGGAATGGAAGTAGTTTTTTTCTTTGTTCATAGCTGAAAATTTGTTCCATACTCTTCTCCTAAGTGAACAGCGTAGAAAAGAAATGTATTTGTGTTTTGTTGCAGTTCTGCAGAGAAAGCAAATAACAAGAAATACAAACTACATAAAGCAGTGAAAGGTAGTGATGGTAAATTTATTGGATAATTTCTGTTTTTATTGAGTCGTGACTGTGTGAAAACTTAAAGAGCTCTTGTGTAGCTGCATTCAGCTGGAGAGCCCATAAAATAATCTGTTCATGGTTTGCAGACTGTGAGGAAAGGTACAGACACGCAGTGATGTTTGGTTCAGAGCAGGAATGGAGAGTGTTGTGACATAATTTTGTCAATTGGTTGTCTCGTTCAGGTTCCGCATTTTGATAGTTTTCACACTAGCCTCCACATGGGTAGCTGAGGTTAAATAATATTCTTAGAAATATTTCTCTGCACTGTATTGACTTCTCGGTTATAGCGGAGAGGAGGTGGACAGTCTGACTGTCAGCGGTCAGAGGTACCTGGGAAAATTTGTAAAAATACAAATGACCATTTTGAATGGCTCTAGGATGATATTATGCACCTAAATGGGGCTGGTGGGAACCATTTTGGTGTTTGGGTTTACTAAAAATAGAGCCAGCACTACTAGTGTTTTGGGAAAGATCTGTGAGATATTTGTCAGCTCAGTTCCATCGCTTTTTCAATCTCGATGAGTTCTACCGTCCACAGTATGACGTCATGGGAACTTTGTGTTCATGTTGTTGCCAGCTGCTTATACCTTGCTGTCTGGTGATATTTTACCTGCAGAGATGTCGGCATAGCCTGCTTGCATCTGAATCAGTCCTACTGTAACATTGGCCTTGTAATCCGCTCATGAAGGTTGGACTCCATTAGCTATCAGTATAAGACCATAATATGTGTGTGTATCTATGTGTGCACATGTATGTGTATATGTATATATACACATATAGAAAACAGAGCACCTCTTCTTGGCTACTTGATGCTGTTTGTGCTCATCTTGAAGGAGCCTGTAGCTTCTCTCTTCTCCTCACAGTGTCACGCATTGCACCTTTGGACCTTGAGATGTCTGTAGGATTAGTGCTCAGAGTGGAGATCTGAGGTCAAGGGTTAGGGCCCCTGTAATCCCTACCCTTATTTTAAGCCTAATCCCATCCAGATAGTTAAAGCATTTTAACTTTGACCTTTTCAGTCACCCTACAACAACTCTTCCCCCTCCATTGCCCCGACTGACAACCTGTGAGTGTGTGACCTGACTTTGAGATCAACCGGCGTTTGAGATCAAGGCCGGTTTACACATTTTATATCTGGAGTCTCTCTGTTTGGAAAAACTCATGAGGAAAATTGTAATAAGCATTTAATTGATTCAGGGTCACACTTTTTGACAGTTGTATTGTGTCAGGAGAGTGGCTTGCATTCAGTGGCAACTTGCATCCAAGTGTTCTTAATAAGTGTTTTGTTTTTTAGTTTAAAAATGTAGAGGTTTTCATTTTAACTTAGTATTGATTTCAGGGATTAACTCGCTTAGCCTTGTATTTCTTGCCTCTGAAGGTTTTCTTTGCATAAATAATGGAGATGTGCTTATTATTTATCATATACCTGAGGCCATTTAAGATCCATACCATTGGTTAGGCTAAAACATATAATGCTAGAATGCTAAAAATACAAAAAGTCAGACAGCTAAAGTCAGCTGCTGTCAGGTAACTTTTAGACATGGTTTTAAATGAGATACCATTCACTGAGTAAAAGGGGATGACTCAGTAAATATAGGGTTTCTTTTGGGTGCTAAAAACACAAACAGGAAAACAGAAATAGCATTTTCAGTGCGAGGCAGAAGTTCCTTTTTTCTGGACCGAGCAATACTCTGAAGCAGGGTTTTCTCCTTATTGGGTGGTTTCTTGCAATGATGCGTTTAACACACAGCAATTGTATTATGTGCTTAAACGAGAAAATATCCAATAAAATGATATGAAACATCATCCTGTCCAGCTGTGTTTGTCACCGCAGTGTTCCGCGTTGTTGCCGTGTCTGTTAAAGAGGCCTCACCTTGGTGACTGGTGGACGCCGTGGCTGTTAAAGAGGCCTCACCTCGGTGACTGGCGGACGCCGTGGCTGTTGTGCTTTGCTGCAGAGCCCATATGGAAGGGCATTCAGCCACGCTAGCAATGACAGGAGCAGCTGCCGCTGTGTGTGACATCCCCAGCGCAGACCTTTTATTCAGCCTGTTTGCTGCCTGACCCCACACAGGCACTTCACAGAGGCTTTAAATCGCCCATTCCCCCTTTTTTTTTACATTTAGATTTCATAGTGTTATTGCTCACACTCACTGGTCTTGGGAGTGTTGTTGGCCTGGTCTGACACTGTTGCTCATTCAGCTTGAATGGATAGTGCTCAGTCGGTCTGGATAAGAACGTCAGCTAAAATGATGTAATGTAATGTAATCCCATCCAGAGTGCTAACTTGACACGCTGATTATGTTAGCGTGTACCATCAATTGTTTTTAATTCAGACTCTATTTATTGATAGTTTCCAAAACAGAGCAGACGCCTCCGGGGAGCGCCAGCTTAGCCGAAGCTAAATCTGGCATCTGTCCACCCGTAGGAGCGCGGCACCCGCCCTCGGAGCAGGGCGCTCCCAGTCTGTGCGCCTGCGCAGATTACGTAGCGCTCAGACGGGCTCTGGGTGTGACCCGGCGCGGCCGGGCCCGCCCACGGTGACCCCGTCATCCCTCCAGCGCAGGCCCCGACTCGTCTGCCTGTCTCTCACCCGCCTGCTCCTTAGCGCTGATCCGGGCTGGGTCAACATCTGCCCTGTGTGTTGGTGCTTTCAGATTTTTTTTTTTTTTTTTTTGGCTCCAAATTGAACCCCTGAGCGTATTTCTAGTCAGGTCAAAGGCAAGCAGGTGGTAGCATTGCACCCAGAGGTTTCTGAGGATTACTGAGGAACAGTGATTTGCCCTGGATGTGTTTTTTTTTTTTTATCAGTTTAGAGAGCTGCATCACCCCTGATGTATGTGCTAAGTCATTGTTTGGGAAAAAAAAAAATTAAATGAAAATAATGGCAATAAAAGGGATAATAACGATGCACACTACTTTGAGTAGTATTCAGTAAGATGCTATGTACAATTGTGCATTCAGAGATGCTCTTTTACACAGCACTTTAGCAGCTCTACCCATTGCACCGAGTGACCTTTTTAGTCAGGTGGTTGCGTTTTATGCGAGTTACAATTTAATGCCACTAGTTGCTGTGGGGGTCAGGAGAAATATCCTCTAATGGTAGCCGCAGAAATCAATAACCATGCAGTGAATAGTAAGAAGAGCCCATTAGCGGCTGTAATGGGATCCAGGCTGAGGAGATCAGGCAGGTGACATGGGAATGCATTGTTCCCTCCCAGCTCGCTCTCCCGCTCTCCCGCGCATGTCCGACTGCAGCCACCACCCCGGTGCAGTTGTGATGGATTTTTTGCGATAGCTAACGGGAAGGCTGCTGGTGTTGTAAGACATCTTCAGATGCCCTCTTGCTGCTCTACACTATTGTCATTTAGCAGGCGCTGGTATCCAGATCGACGTAGGTTACAGTTTTCATGTGTTATCCATTTATACAGCTGGATATTTATTGAGGCAGTTCTGGGTTAGGTACCTCGCCCAAGGGTACAGCAGCAGTACTTTAGTGGGGAATCGAACCACCAACACTCTGGTTACAAGCCTTGCTCCTTAACCACTATACTACACTGCCGACCCCCTAAACGTAATGTGTGGAGAGGCAGGGGCCGGCAGGCGTTGGCGGCAGCTGCAGTGTGGTCCGGAGCTCCAGCAGTTATGATAGATGGGTGTTGCGTTTGACTTTCTCATTATATTCCTCCCGGTAATCACCTCCGTGTCTCATAAAGCAAGGCCATTGTGATCCCGCGTCTGATGTAAGCGTTCGCTTTGAAGCTTTTGATTTTTTTTTTTACCGTGCACTGCTCCCTGGGTTACAGCCTCCACTGTGTTTGTTCCTGTAATTGATTCATTTGAGTCAATTAGTGAAAGTCCCACATCCTGCAGGCTTCCTACCCAGCACCGCAGAGCATCAGCTCACACTGATTTTATATATGTGTGCGTATGTATATATATATATATATATATATATATATATATATATATATATATATATATATATATATATATGTATATATATATATATATATATATATATGTGTGTATATATATAAAATTTTTGCATATAAAAGGTTTTGCACTGTATTCGTCTTTTTCTTTCTTTCTATATATATAATAAATCTATATACACATGTAAATATGTAGATGTGTGCATGCGCATACACATATATACACCCATGTATTTCATATATTTTATATATAATTATAGAATAGAGAGAGAGAGAAATACAGTGCAAAACCTTGTGTGCTTCTAAATGTACTCTCTGGTAATAGTTGGATCTTACAGACGTTTTGATGTTTTGTCGTTAACTGTGAGTTGTTTGAATTATTCTCCCGGTGATGGGGAGGTTTATTGAAAGCATGCCACAGCCAGCCTTTCAGGACCCTGTTTGCAGCAGTGAAGACCTGAGGTCAGCCCTCATTTGCATACCCCCCCACATCCACTTCCTGAACTAGGTCAAAGGTCAGCCTTCCTGTCCAGTTTGCAGGGAGCTATTCATCTGCGGCAATTTTTTTTTTTATGTCAACGAAAAACATTTGTCACCGGTGCGGCTTTAGCTGAGCAGTCTCTTTAGGTTTGTGCTGATTGGTGGATGTTCTGTCCCTGGCGCTGTTCGGAGCAGATACTCGGCCGCCGGTCTGTGTGCGGCCTGATGGGATTGTCTGATACAGGGGGCCGGCCAGGCCCTCTGCGGATCGGGGTCAATGCTAAGTTCATTTGTCAGCGGTGACAGTTGTGGCAGTGGAATGTCATCAGGGGCTGACTCCATGGGATGGGGGGGGTTGTGGAGGGGAGGTGGGTGGTCTACAGCGGCTGACTGGAAGTGGTGTAGTCTTTGAGGGGTAGTATCTGAAAAAAATACACTGAGAGGAGGGATCTGGGTGACCGAAGAGGATACAGGACACCGAAGGACAGGGGGATAATATTTATGGAATGAAATTTAGTTTAGTTTTGAATATTTGTATTTAGATTAAGCATTTATAATGATGATTTTCTCTAAGCAACAGTCAACGCCAGAATAATGTAACGGGTTTAGCTATGTGTTCCAAACTTTTACATGTCCAACATGGTAATAGTAGGCACAAAACTATACCAGTAGTTTATCTCAGCGCACTAGTGTTTTCTGAAACATATATAGGTGTTAGATACCAGCATTTCTTTTATTTTTATTTGTTTTTGTGAACTAAATAAAACTAAAATACAGTTCATTGTTTATAAGGCTTAATCAATGCTGTTTAGTAAATATAGATATGCACATAACAGAGCTGAGATATATGAACTAATATTTGTTGTATATTATTTCAGATTATTCTGGTGGAGTATTTATTCTGGTATTACATTACATGCTTATCCAGTCTGTTGATCATACAGTCATAGGTCTGTTCCGCTACATGAAGCTAAAGGACGCCTCTGTTGGTTGATGGGGCAGGGAAAGGTAGCTGGTTAACAGCCCGGGTCAGCGTTAGCGATGCGTGGTTTTTCTCCCTCCCGTTCGGCCCCCTCCTCCCTGTCGTCGTCTCCTCTCTCCTCCCCGGCTCTCTGTCTCCGCGCGTCGGATGATAGAGGAGTCCTCTTCATTTACGGAGCCCCGCAATTTTTCACCCGCGACAGCCGCTTTGCGCCCCAAGGTGAAGCGCGCTGCCGCGGAAATCCCTCCGCCCCGGCCAGGGTCACGATTTCCAGCGCATTTGAATGACATCCGAAATAACCGGCGCACGGCCGGATTACGCGATCTACCAGTTTGTATCCATAGCCTGACAGTTAATCACCGCGGCGTCGAAATTGCTCCTCTTATTTATTATTTCTCAGTGTGTCGTTTTGATCCGCGGTGGCAGAAGCAGGATTTGGATTTGTAAAACGCTTTAATTTTGGGGGCGATCTGTGAAAATAGCAGAAGGAGGGGTAAAATTACCCATCAGAGCTCATTACCAACACCTCTTGGATCCCTGGTGGATTTTTAAGAGTTTTGGACTTTGACAAAGATGAGACAATTAGACTAATAGTTATTGTTGTTGTTATTTTGTATATACAATAAACAGCTGGAAATATTCACATATTTTCCATTTTTAGTTTCCCTAATTTATGGATTATGTATATAGGTCTGCCTATAGGTTAGCATATATGAATTTCAGAGAGTGCAATCTGCATGCAGTGCGTTTATGTGCTGATTTTATACTATGACGTATCACTGTGTATCACGATGGTTGCTGTCTGGTGATATGTATTGTATTGTAACTCCTGTATTGTACAGTAACCCTTATATTATGAATCGTTATGTCTATTATTAGGATTATGCATCTCTGTGTGGATACAACATTCCTTGTTTAAAACGTCTGTCAAAATAAATAAAATTTCAAAATAGGTTTTAAAAGACATAGCACAGCACCTTACCTGAGTCCATACAAAAAATTCTTCCTGTCAGTCTTTTGTATTTTTGACATGCCACGAACTGTTGTACAAGAGCTGTGTATTATCATAACACTGCCTATTATATGAGCCAACAATGTCACTGTGGCAGGAATGTACCCCACCAACCCTTACTAATCTCTCTTCTCTTTTCACAGGTATGGCAAAATTGTATCAACAAAAGCTATTCTGGATAAGACAACAAACAAATGCAAAGGTATGTGTGGCTATTTTTATATATTTGTTCTTGTTGCCTGTAGACTCCTTTTATTCATGATGTCTTTCACTTTTGTGTTTTTTTTTCAGTTGCATAATCTTGTGTTAAAGTGTGTAATGTCTGTCAAAACGTAAGGTAGCATCCATTATGTGGGTGATTTGTGTACACTGTCATAATGTTAACATATATTGTCTGAGATTCATGCCGCACTAAAAGAAATGAATGTGGAGGAACAATGTAACTTACTTTGATTTAATTAGAACAGAATGCGGCATACGGAGTCAGAAATTGTATTTTCATTTCTTTTGTTAGCTTTGCATAAAGAGGACCAGAAGACTTTTTGAATAAAGGGCCAAGTTAAAATACTCTGTCACATGCGTGCTACACGGGACACAGCTACAACAATGAGTCACTTATGGTGAATGAGTCAGGACCTCAGAGTGGAGCAGAGGGCAGAGGTGTGACCAGAGGGTGGTATGTTCAAATCCTTGGAGGGCATAATTAATCTCACTGGCATCCAAGCATGTAAATGAGTCAGGTTTAAAGTAGGCTATGTATGCAAGCTGAATGAATGAGTGATGAATGAATGAGTGGGGTTTGCCGCGGCTGAGGACCTCCTTACGCAGTTGAGTGCGCTCGAGCGGGACGTGCAGAAACGACGAGGTCCAGGTGCGGGCTGAGCCGACCGGTTTGGCAGCGTCGGGCCGCGCCGGGGCATTGCCCGCGTCACTCGTCAGGCACGCCGGTCTGAGGCCTGCACTCTGAGTCAGACGCCGGGCAGGCGGGCGGGCGGGCTGCAGTTTCCCATTTCCTCCAGTCGCCACACCTAAGGGCTGTTTCTGAGCTTCCATCTGCCCCTCGCTGTGGTGTGGGGGGAGGGAAGGGGGGGGGGCGGTCCCGGAGGACTGTGGCAGGCCCCGCCCGCTTGTGGGGGCAGACCGGGGAGGCTGGCATGCCTGGCACGCTTGGCACAGGGCCTGTGCCCAGCACCTCACCCTGCCCGCAGGAGAGCGGGCTGGCACTGCGGCCTGGCTCTGAAACCCAGAGGGAGCGGGAAGGGAACTTTGCTCCTTAAAGAGCAAGCTGTCCTTTCCCTTGCTCTGGAAACGGAACACACGTCACACCGTACGCCTTTCTTTACATCAAGTGCAGCTTCTTTCTCTTTGTGATGGATGAGCAGAGAGTTATATGTTTTTTTCTGTGTAGATTGATATTCTTTTATCAGGGGTTATTTCATCTCTATCCACTGAGTTTTCACACAAACTGAAACTCCATCACGCTTTGTGTTTGATAGCTTGTTTAAACACCTTATGTACTTTGTGCTGTATACAGTAAGGGCTGGAACCTTCATGTTTCTCTCGGCATACTTGCTGTTTGTGAGGATTTGTGGATTAAACCACAAAAGTCATGCGGACGTCATCTGATTTTTTAACAAGTTTGCGATATGTTCTGCCATGACAGTAGGGTTTTTAATGATGTTTAAAATTTTATTTTAATTAATTAATTACATTGTTTATTACAGCTATTACACGTGGTTTAACTACTGTTATTTGTGTTTTTATAAGCAGTTAGGTCAGACTAAGAGTTTTTGGAGTCTTTCTCAAAGTGTTATGGTAAAAGAGAGAAAGAGGCCTCATTCTGTGTAGTGGAGTGTGTCTGTGGTTAAGCTCAGCAGTGTAGGTGAGCTGAAGAGCCGTCCTGAGGGACAGCGTGCTGACCTGAGCCGTGAGCATCATTACAGCAAACTGCCGTCTCTGCACTTTCCTCCCTCTCTCCTACAGGCTCTGAAAAGGTGGAGGTCAAGCGGAGGACATTCTTTTGGCTTATCTGCTGTGCTGGTTGCTCTCTGTTGTTTTGGTGTTTTTTTTTTTTTCCTTTTGGTTATCTGAATATGTGTGTTTGTGTCGTTTTAGCACAGATGTCAGTGGTGACATTGTCGACCTGTGTGTTTCTGATCCTCAGCTCGCTCACAGAGATTTCCTTGATGGTTTAATTATGGTTTTTATGGGCAACATTCTGCCCCTTTGAATGAACTGTTTCAGTTAACTATAAAGTTGACGCATAAAGATTGCGTGGAGATAGCGACTGCTTTTTTGAGTCAGGTCGCCTAACTCTGTGCCTCTCTGATCTGCAGGTTATGGCTTTGTGGACTTCGACAGCCCGGCGGCCGCGCAGAAAGCAGTCACAGCTCTGAAGACCAGCGGGGTACAAGCCCAGATGGCTAAGGTGAGAGGACCGTCGCGATGTATTCACCATGATCGTTGCCAAGTAACTGACAGTCCACTCCTTCGGTCTCTCACAGAGATTTGCCTGGTAGCTGTCGTCCGCTCTGACACCAGAGCGTTATGTGTTTGTACGCCGTTCGTAGTCATAGCAAAAAAGGAACGCCTCACTCAGCATTGAAGAGATTGGCTGGCATCCTCTCAAGCTCCTCTGTCTAGCACCATGAAGCCATGCAAAGCCCACCCTACGAGCTGACAGGGGCCGCTGCTGGCCCCCTTTGATAGGCCGCGGGGTGTGAAGTAATCCAAGATGACGGTTCGAAAAGGAATTCTCTCGGCCGGGGTATCACCCGCCCTGGAGACGGTCCAGGAATGGGTGTCGCTGACGGGCGGAGTGCTTTCTGAAGAGGCTGACAGTGATACACTGAGATGACAAGCGCTTCACGGGCTGGGGAAGGGGTCCTCCCGGGGCGGCTGCAAGCGAGGCAGGGCGAGGGGGGGGGGCATGTGTCCCCCAGAGACTGAGGGCGTGTGTGTGCACATGGTGGGAACCAGCCACCAAACCAGCGGGAAGCATCTCTGTAGAACACTCCAGTTATGGAGGTGCTGTGCAGCCCTTCAGAGCTGGTAGCATATCTGTGTACATCAAGCTCAAACGCAAGTCAAAAGGCATTTTCAGACCTTGTGGTGAAGCTAAGTGTATCAACTAATGTTTTAAGACATACAAATTAGTCTTTGAAATGAATGGATGAAGCAGTGTAGAATAAATGCGAACTGAAACATGACACAACACATGGAGAAGACATTAGGGTTGTTGCATTTGAACATACGAGTCTTAAAATGCTGTAATATCTTAACTTGATTCAGATAATGGCAGTATGTTTTGTGTTTGGCGGAATTGTTTTATTGCTCCCACACTGTCTACTCAATTTAAAATATTTTGGCTAAATTGTGTACAATGGTGCTCTCATGCTAGATGTTCGAATGCACAGGTGGTGCTCAGTGGTGTATTGATTTATGTAATGATTGTGTACATAAGATATTTTTTCTGCTTGAAAAACATTTAGATGTTATTCTTTAATCTTAGTAGCATCGCACAGAGCAAAGGCAAATTTTTTTATTTGCATAAAATGTATAATCTAACTCTTAGCAGACCCTTCAATTGTGGTCATGTGTTTTCTTTCATGCCTATAGTTTTTTATGACTAAGTGCCATATGTTTGAATGCAGTTAATTACCACTCTGGGGGAGAAATTAAATTGAATCTCCATCCCACAGACCCACTCAGATAGGGAATGGAATGAGGCATGAGGGAGGGGTAAAAACTCACATCTCTCCTCCACAAAGACCACACTCGGAGGCTCGTACAAGCCATGTACATTTTACCTCAAGCAGTGCTTACTGATCCAACACACTCAGTTCTTCACAGAATAGAAGTCAGATTGATTCCTGACGGTGTGGACAGTGGCCAGATAGACGCCTAACAAGCTGGAGCAGACAGATTCTTTTGGTTTGGATCCTCTGGCTTTTAGTCACCATCCTCTGTCTTTAGGATGATTTGGGCAATTTGGGGATTTCTGTGTGTGGCAAAGGCCGCTTGATTGGATGACAGTCTGGCTAATGAGCTAGCCCAGGCTCACCAGTGTGATGGCTTGTAACTGTTGTTGCTGCCGTGTCTGGTGAGAGTCAATTGGGCAGAGATTTCTCATTATTGGTCTTCAAAGAGCACCAGCACTGTACTGGCTGGGAACAAGGCAGTTTATATTCTTGGACCGAAGAAAGGGAAGTAAATAATTGGACGTTGTCACGGCAACCTGCCCAGTAAAGCCGGGGAATCACTCCCCTATAAAGCCAAACGAGAATATTCAAATTAAATTCTCGCCCATTTTCAGCGGCGGAATGCAGCGTTCTAGACATGCGTCTGTGCCCCCATTTATTTTTCAATTAAGATAAAGCTGTTTTGTCAGGCATGCCCGAGTTAAATCTAGGTATTGTTCAAGGTAAAGGCCATTAAAAAGTCAAAGCCTTTGAGCTAACTTTTATTCATTAGTACCATGACTTCCTTGGACTTTGCGGACCTTCTATCAAAAGCCTCCCGTTTCCTTTGTTTGAAAAGACAGCTCTCAGAATGTGCAGACTGTTAGTTAAAAGTGAGGAGTGCAGGAAATCAGTTGTAGTTCTACATTCAGGGGGATTTTTCTAAGGATTAGAAAAGCGAGTTCAAAATAAATGACTCCTTGTGCTGCTTTGTACTGTTTACTCATGCCCATGTTAACATTTAGCACATTGTATACGCTGGGTGAAACCTGTTAATCTCGTCTTTACTTCACTCTTCAGTTTTATCTGTGCTGTGGAGAATGATAGCCACACCTCAGAATTTTCATACATGCCACATTCGTGCACACAGGCTGCATTAGAAGCTCCAGCTGGGAAGCAGAGGCAGCTTGGCGTTTTTTTATTTTTCACCTTGCGCCGTACGCGCCCGGTCTCCCTCTCGGTTACCAGGCAGCCAGGCCCCCTGTAAGCAGGCTGCAGCTGCAGGAGCTGAGCGCTCTTTTATAGGGGAAGACAGGCATTAAATCCCCCCTCTATCAGCAGATCTGGCCCTCTGCAACCAGGCCCGGGTCACATGGCGCCTAATGAGCGACTGCTACGCCGCTGACCCCGTTCACTGCAAAAACAGATGTCTTATCTTTCTGCCAAATTTCTCTTAAGAGCCGCTCCACACGCACGGGGGGGGCGGGAGGAGGGAGGAATGCTCTCACAGATGAGCCACTGAGTCTGGAGGATCCGGACACCAGAGGGGACCTGTGCTTCGGCTGACCCCTGCTTAAAAACACATGTTCGTTACCCACAATCCTTTGTGGCTGAGAGTGTTGCTACTGATTAATACTGAAGCTGCTAGTTGTGTTCTCAATGGGATTCTCCCGGCCTCAGCAACTAATGAGAGAGATTTTTTTTTTTTTGTGCACCGTGGTGATGATGCACGTCTCTTGTTACTGATTGTACCATTTGACCTCATACTGAAATATTGTATCGACTTCAGTGTGGTCATAATAAAAAAATACTGTTGGTGATTTTTTTATTTCATCACTTGTTGAGTTTGTTTTCCTGTCATGGAACATGAACCTGCTACCCTATATATACTCAGTATACTTTTGTAGTTCAGCTGTACACAAAGCTGTGTATGTGATCGTCCAGTTTTTACTTTAAGAACTGCATTAGTTCTGCTCAGATTCCTTGTATTAAGCGCTCTGTAATAATGTGCCATTGCAGACTACCAGACTACCATAAGGTATGCATAGTTGAGCTATATCTGCTCCTCTATAGAAAGGTATTTACTGTTGAAAAGCACCTATTTGACACAGAAACAAAGCACATGTGATGGTGTTTGCCTGTTATTCTTACACTGTTCACTGTTCAAATTCAGATGTCTGCCTCTATTGATTGCAGTTTGCACCATAGCTGTGCCTTTTTTTCCCCCAGTTAGCACAGCGGGTCAAAGAGAAGGTGCAGGAACGAGTCTAATTTTCACAGTTAGCCAATTCAGAATAAAACATGGAGAATATTCCTGGGAGGGGTTATGCAAATGAAGGGATGGAACTCCTACCTTCTAATTCCAAAAAGAACATGGAAACCACGACAACGGAACTGGCTTTGTTATTCCCCGGGCAGGCTCTGCCTTTTGCCCTTGGATTTAATTGGTGCGCAGCTTTGTAACGTGAGCTGGCTGGGGGGGTGGATTGCGGTGAGAGTCCACCTCTTTCCAGAAAGCCCTTCAGAAAAGATAACTGACTGCAGTACAGAAGCATGGCATCACTGAATGCCTTTGCCTCAACCTCTCAACCATTTTGCCACCAGCTCCTTTGACTTACCTTTCTGTTTTTTTTGTGTTCTTTGATAAGGACTTTTCATACGCAAGTCGTGGTGCCCGTACGGCTGAATGTTGATTTTCCTGTCAACGTATTACCTCAGTAATCCCCTCTCTTTCCCGGCTGAGTCTGAATGCAGCCGCGTAGGATGAATATTAATGATGAAAGGCCATTCTCAGGGGACCCATTTCCACATCTTTTTTTTTCTGCTGATGCTATAAAACACAGAGGAGGGGAATCAGCTGATGTACTGCTCCAACCAGACGCGGCCTGCATGCAAATCGTCCTTCATTACTATTGGTGGTAACCCTTTATTAGCCAAAAGCCTATTAAGATATTGGAGAGTGAAGGGAAAAGAGACAGCGTGACCGCACTTAACCCCGTGTCCTCGGTTTGAGAGGAACCTAGAGGATTTAAAATGAATTCAGGTGTTTCTTTTTCTAATAGTCCTGGTGTTCAGTTTATCACTCCACTTAAATGGTGCTGAAACTAGGCACAAACCCACAAGGGGGACCTATGGTTAGTGAATTAAGCAGATATTACATCACTGTCATTTAGAAGACACTCTTATCCAGAGCAAAGTACGTAGTTGGAATTTTTGCATGTTATTCATTCATACAGCTGGATATTTACTGAGACAATTCAGGGTATCTTGCCCCAGGGGACAGCATCAGTGCCAGTAACCTTCCAGTTATGAGCCCTACACCTTATCCCCACACTGCTGCTTGCTGCAGATATGATTAAAACGGTTTTGCAGCGTTTAGTACCATATGATGCTAGGATATGCAGTGTAGCATAGTGGTAAGGAGCAGGGCTTGTAACCGAAAGGTCACTGGTTTAAGTCCCCGCCAGGGCACTGCTGGTATATCCTTGGGTAAGGTAATCGCCTCAGTAAATATCTAGCTGTGTAAGTGGATTAAATGTAAAAACTGTAAGCTATGTAACACGACACTCATGGGTTTTTTTTTTGTTTTGTTTTTTTTTTTTTTTTTTTTTATTATTATACCAGCAACAAGAACAGGACCCTACAAACCTGTACATCTCCAACCTGCCGCTGTCCATGGACGAGCAGGAGCTGGAGAACATGCTGAAGCCCTTTGGCCAGGTGGTGTCCACCAGGATCCTGCGGGACGCCAATGGGGGCAGCAGGGGCGTGGGTTTCGCCAGGTGAGCAGCTACCTGTGGCGGAGGGGGCGGGTGAAAGGGGTCTGCAGCACGGCCGGTAGTCACATCTCTCCCTTCACAGAAGGATACTCCCACATAGAGTACTCCTGTATAGTATAATCATATATACTCCCATATACTGTAGTGTACCACTGCATACTCCTGTACAGTGTACTCCCGCATACTTCCACAGCAGAATACTGTTAAATATTCCAATGTTCATATTGCTGTAAAAACAGGAGGCTTTTTTTAACTGAATTCAAAGGAATATGAAGAGTTAATTGTTCAGGAGCCTATTTTAGAACAGCTTCTCAACAATTAAACACGCTTAATTATAGCATTATAAGTAATAATTACGGGATTAATGCATGCTGCTACTTTTCTGGCTTGCGTAACAAAAACAGAAAGAACAGGTATATGTGTAACCAAAGCCTGTGAGTCACACAGCAGCACTGTGAGAATCATAAGAATGTGTGTGTGGTCAAGTCCCTGCATGCAGCTCCGCAGAGAGAGCACACAGGAAATATTTTGCCTGAAGGGCAATCCGGTGCCAGCCAAAGAGAGGGTGAAAAAGAGGTTGTTGACCTCTAACAGAGATTCTCAACTTGGAAAGCACCTGCTTTTTATGTGCTCTCAGAAAATAAATTAGCTGTTATTTCACATCCTGTACAATTCTGCACTGCAAACTGCATGTTAATGCCCTCCGCACAGTAAAATCCAGAAACAGCAGGGCAGAATCGATCGTCAGATGAACCAATAAGGGGAGAGCTGTCCGTAAAGCACCATTAATTTAATACGCAGGGTGGATGATTGGATGATTTTTATTGAATGGAACTGAATTTTGATTGAATTTGCCTGGATTTATTTGTCAGGATGGAATCAACAGAGAAGTGTGATGCAGTGATCTCTCACTTCAATGGGAAGTTTATTAAGACACCACCTGGAGTTCAGGGTAAGTCTCATGTGTATTTACTGTGAGATGTTTTGCATAATCTTAGCCACACTACAGCATTCAGTGAGATGAAGGCAGTCAATCTCAGTTAATGTGTTGCCCCTCAGTCTGACGAAAGCCAAGGATAATAAGGAGAATATTATATATAATAATGTGGATAATATCTTTCTTGTTAAAAAAAACAGCTGTCGGTCTCCCAATATTATTTCAAGTTTGTGCAGACATAAAATGAGAATCATGATGTTTTAGGGGATCTCATATCCAAGATCCATGACCACTTCTCTATAGAATTGCTTCATATTGCTATTCCTGCTGATGTAATTGAAGTGTTTTTGCAGTTTTTTTGCAGTGTAACATTGTGTTAGTTGAGTAGTGGGTCCAGGTGAGTTCCCGCTCACCTGTGTTCGCTGCAGGACTCTGTACGGGTGAATGAAGGTGCGGGCTGAGTGCAGGACGAGGCTTGTGTGGCCCTCCCTCCGATTCTAAGCTTTTTAATTGGATTATTAGACTGAAATAGTCTCCGCAGGCCAACGGCAATGCTGCTTTTTTGGGAGGGGAGGGGATTACAAACACTCAGCAGCCAAATCACATTTCTGCACCCCGGATAACATTGAGAAGGCGCGGTGTTTTCGGCCACACCAGCGCGTTGGGCCCGCTTCGCGGTGCAGGGAGTAGCGTGCTGATGTTACCGTGCCGCTGGCTGAGAGGACGTCTCCCTGTGTGTCGTCCCCCCCCCAGCGCCCACGGAGCCCCTGCTGTGCAAGTTCGCCGACGGCGGGCAGAAGAAGCGCCAGAACCAGAGCAAATACATGCCGAACGGGCGGGCGTGGTCGCGGGACGGTGAGGTGAGACTCGTAAGTCCCGCCTTTTGTTTTTTTTTTTTTTTTTTTGTTCGCCGTGGGTGCGTGAGAGTGTGCGTTTGAGAGCGGGAGGAGCCAGTGGTGGGCGGCAGCACGTGCCAGCGTCCCAGGCACCTTCAGCGGGTCTCAAACTCCCAGATTAGAGCTCTGGGATTAGCCACCGCTAATGAAGGTTAGCGGGCTAAGTCTTAAAACAAATCCTGATCTGAAAAAGTTACCCTGAGGAGATCCAGTGAGTGTAATGGTGGCAAATTTGTTCTGCAGCCACTTGAGTGTCTCAGATATCGTGCATTTGTGTGAATGGGCTTTGTAATTAGACTTTGTGAAGGAGGCTGAGGATTTGGCAGACCTCACTGTACCTGCGTTTTTCTCTCCTGCCCTCCCAGGCTGGGATGACCCTCACGTACGACCCCACCACGGCAGCTATGCAAAACGGGTAAGAGAAGCCAGACCGGAGAGCGGCTGACGCCTGGCTGATAGCAGTTAGCACCATATTGATTCATAGTGATTCATATTGACGCGTATCGATTCATAGCGATTCATTTTCAGTGTTCTCCTTCTCCCTGCAGATTTTACCCCTCACCGTATAGTATTGCGAACCGGATGATCGCCCAGACCTCCATGTCTCCATATATCTCACCTGTTTCCACGTATCAGGTGGGCATCTTTTTGGCAGCTCTGTTGTTGGTTTTACAGTTCTCTTATTGGCCACTTTTTGAATTGTTGGCCATTTGGTACAGTTTAGTGATGTTGAAAGGATTTCAGCTGAGAGATATTGGTATTTGATTTGGCTCAGTCATTAGTGTATATTTGAAGTCAGCATGAAGTTCCAGCTTCCATCAGACGTGATGAGCTCTGCTCAGGGCCAGGCTGCATGGAAGTGGAGTCCCGACAGCCCAGAGCATGCCAGGGTCTATTTGCATTACTGAGCCACACAGAAAAAAAGTGGGATCTCCTAAAATAGGTCCTGCTCCTAGCATGTGTGTTTACCCTGTGTGTGTGTGTGTGTGTGTGTGTGTGTGTGTGTGTGTGTGTGTGTGTGTGTGTGGTTTTCCAGGTACAGAATCCCTCCTGGATGACACACCAGCCCTACATCATGCAGCACCCGGTAAGAGAGCAAACTTCCTTTTCTCCCTCGCCTTCTCCCTCTCCCTCTCCCTCTCCCTCTTCCCCTATCCCTCTCTCTCCTCCTCTCCTTCTCCCTCTCTCCCTCTCCTTCTCCCTCTCTCTCTCTCTCTCTCTTTCTTTCCCCGTCCCTATCCCTCTCTCTCTCCCTCTCCTTCTCTCCCTTTCCCTCTCCCTCTCTCTCCCTCTCCCTCTCCCTCTCCCTCTCCCTCTCCGTCTCCCTCTGTCCCTCTCCGTCTTCCTCTCCCTCTCTCTCTCCCTCTCCGTCTTCCTCTCCCTCTCCCTCTCTCTCCCTCTCCGTCTTCCTCTCTCTCTCCCTCTCCCTCTTCCTCTCCGTCTCCCTCTCCTGCTCTCTCTCCCTCTCCCTCTCCCTCTCCTGCTCTCTCTCCCTCTCCGTCTTCCTCTCTCTCTCTCTCTCTCTCTCTCTCTCCCTCCCTCTCCCTCTCCCTCTCCGTCTCCCTCTGTCCCTCTCCCTCCCTCTCTCTCCCTCCCCCCCGCCTGCCTCTCCTCTCCTCCAGCGCTGAGAGGTTACTCAGCTGATGGAACAGTGGGAGTAGAAGCCCCCTCTCTGATTAAACGGCAGAGCGGACTGTGTGCGCTCTCTCGGTGAAGGTGCCCTACGGATGAGCGAGATAACGAGATGGAGATGAAGGAGAGGGCAGGCCTCAGAGCGGGAGAACTTGCCCTTGCCGGTTTTTTTTTTTTTTTTTTTTTGGGACGCGGTGCTGTCAGAAGCAGGCCCCTCCCCTCTGCTTTGCTCTGGCCTCTCTCTCACCGCGAGAGCTCACCACGTGACGAATAGGAAATGCCTCCAGCGCAGAGTGTGTTTGACTGCCTCCATTTGCATCTCTTAACAGATGGTTTTGAGCAGAGCAAGCAAGTATTGTTTCTCAGGCAAGGAAATAGGATCTCCCAGAGGACACTGTAGCAAACGCTCCCACGTGATTTTCACCAGATCTGAGCCTCTGTGGAGCTCTGTCATTGGTGGACGGTCAGCTACAAATAGGAGAGGCAGGCAACTTTGCTTTTAACAGTATTCCTTTTAATAGTTATCCTGAATCTTCTTTATTGTTTTTCATGAGTAACAAGCATGTGACTTTATAAATAAGCTGATTCCTTTTTACTTGATTGCGCCAAACGAGATATCTCAAAATGTACATGCTTCATATAAAATGTTTACTCACACTGCTCCTCAATCTCTTTGTCATTATCGGGAACTTAGCGCATCCCAGACACAATGACGCGAAAAGTTATCAGCTGCTGATGGGCTAACCCTTCTTGAAGTGGACCATTAAAAGCGTATTGAGGGCAGTTATCGGTTTAAGGGCAGGGTTGTCCGCCAGCGCTGTTTCCCCCCAGCGGCCCCTGACCAGGCTCCGCCGCATCGCTGTCTTTGATGAGCAGAGGCCTGGCCGGTGACGTGTGGGGTCTCTTCGGCGGGACACCCTTTCATGTGGGCGCGAGAGCTAACGCTCACGTCCCATTAGCGCTCTCTCCGCTGCAACCTAATACAACGCCGGGTGTCGGGTTACGCGCGAGAGGAAGGGTTTGATCCAAATCTTCTAACCCCAAAAGCGAAGCTGTTCCGCCCGTCGTCCATCCTCAGAGGAAAGAGGGGTCGTTAAAACACTGTGAAACAGGAAATGATCAGTGCGATAGCACATCTGTCCAGCTTAAAGGGCTGCCTTTATGGGCAGATATGTGTGATTGATTTGATGTGTATTGCCACGTATGTTTTAGTTGAAACACTGCATGTGTCTCCATTTCCTGAATGATACATTATTCAGGTAGCTTTTCCCATTCCTGTAGTATCTCACTTTCTTTCTGTTAAACAACTTCAAATTTACTTAAGAAAGCACAGCCATACAGCTGTCATGAGTGTCTGTGAGTCTGACCTCAGTTTCTTCAGGTGAAGTTCATGTGTCCTTGATTTCACGCTCTCGCTCACTCTTTTCACAGGGAGCAGTGCTGTCGCCCTCTATGGACCACACCATGTCACTGCAGCCCGCATCCATGATGAACCCCCTGACGCAGCAAATGAGTCACCTCTCCCTGGGCAGCACAGGAGCGGTGAGGGGAATTCTGGGAGAATTGGGTCGCAGTCCTTTCAGAGGCCCTTATTCAGTGGTTGATGTCAAGTGTTGTATTTGAAAGTCAAAATAATATTTAAATTGGATTTACTGACATGTTAGGTTGACACCTCTTACCTGGAGGTTGTGGACCTTCCAGAACCGTGAGTTACACAGGGTCATCATGTCCCTTTCTGTAGGGTGTCTAACCCTCATTTAAGCAGCACTTTTTTGTACAATCCTTGTTTTAAATGGAATAAGTCAGACCATTTCTTACTTATTGTTCACGTTCACGCAAGCACAAACTGCAGAACTGCACTTCAGATCTATTTTTTGTGCAACCTGCAAAAATGGCTTTAAATATAGGAAAGACTGAGAAATTTTATATATATACAGCTCATTGCATCATGTTTTTGTTGCTTCTAATTGAATCTCTATAATCCGTTTCTTTCTGTGAATTGACTGTAACAGATGATGAATAGTACATTTAAAATATTGCATTCTGTCAGTCGATAACCTCAAGCAGTCATATACGGTGTTTTTAACAATAATTCAGCCTGTTGTCAACAACTGTGACTGTAATGTCACTATAAGCCGTGATCTCAGCTGAGCAGATTTAATTATTTTAACTTACCTTTGTAAAAATGAAAAGCAGAGCACATGTGGCCTGACCGGCTGCTTCTCTTTTTCAGTTTATGCCTGCTAACACAGCTATGCAAGGAGCCTATATTCCCCAGTACGCCCACATGCCGGCCACAGCCATTCAAGTGGAGGTTTGTGAGTCCTGTTTCCTAGGCCTTTACGAGATGTTGTGTAATAGCCTCTTCTTTGTTTTTCAGCTGTATTTGTGTGGTGTGGGGGCTTTTGAGCATGCTCTCTGAGAAATGGTCCTTTTTCTAACTGGTACCAATTGTCCTGAAAAGTAATACGTTTCTTCACTGACGTAAATAGCAAGATGCGTCTTCAGCACGTCAAATACGGCATCACATTTTAAGTGGTGTTAGCATTTTGAGTAGTCTTTGATTTATGAGGATTGTTTTGCGTGTGGTTTCATCTGCAGGAGAGTAGTGGGCAGCAGCCGGTGGAATCATCTAACGATCATTCTACGTACACTTATCAACCAACCAAGTAACAAAGAGGTATGGCTCCGTCTCGTCTTCTCTCTCTAAAGTGTGTACTCTTGATATTTGAGTATCAGCCGTGGTTCCCCTGCTTTAAAAGGTAACCCCTTGATGGCTTTTTGTTTGCTCCTCTCAGGTGTGTGAGTCCGGGCGAAAGGAGTTGATGTGACAGCAGAAACAATCATGGCTTCCTCTGATGGATTGTGCTTTACAGATTTATCAACATTTTGCACAGGTTCTACAACAATTTCCTTTTGTTTATAATAAAAAAAATCAACTGAAGGTATTTTGGTGTAAGTTCCATGAGGTGCAGATGGAAAAGCTTAAATGTCATCAAAAGATGATAACTCTCTAAGAAAAAAAATATTTTAATAAAGAACATTTTATTTTTTACCAAGGATTGTCACATGGACACATGAACTCTGAGTGACATGATGCTTAAGGTGCATGATCGTAAAGATGTCTTTTGTTCATATTTTTAATGATTTTAATGCTTTTTTTGTTTTGTACTGAAATAGTTTTTTTTTCTGAAATTTATTAGCCAGGCATCTTGAAAATGATGTTTTGTGCTTGCCGTGTGAGTGTTGCTATGGTGAAGTGTTACAGTGTTTTGTCTTTTTGGTCTAGGTCGATCTGTCTGTCTTTATCATACAGTTTGCCTTAAATTTGTTCTTACAGTAGCTGTATTGGCAACTTCTGAGACTAGATGGAAATGTTGCAAACAAATGCCTTGTAAATCAGCTAGATAGGGCTTTTAGGATATAGCTAATTACATTCGCTGTGTTTAGGTGTTTGATTCCTTCCCTCTGATCTCTGATGAATTCTAATCATAGTAGGACTTTAGAATAGACGACATGTTTTGAGTGCAACAGATTTCTGAATCTGATCAGTTTTAATAGGATGTAATGTTTGGTTAATCAGAGAGCCTCAGACGCCTCTGGTTGTTTGAATGTGGTAGAAATTCTGCTGAATGATCACACTTTAAATCTTTGCCTTTTTTAAAAAAAAAATTTGATGTAGTTTTAGCTGAAGATAAACTTATGGGGGTGGGTGGGGGGAGGGGCTGGGCTGGTTGAGGTTAGTTGTTTTGTGTGTGTGGGAGGGGTTGAGGTGGGGGGGGGCTGTTCTGTCTGATTGGCAGAATTTTTTCTTTTACCTATTCAGTTGAAATACAGTACAGACAAAACTTTGATTTATGATTGTGCAAAAACTTGCAAACAAACCAAGCCTTCTTGTGACAACTGAGGCTAAAGTTCTGTTTAGTTTTAGCTTTAGGAAAACTGAGAGAATAAAGTCAACTAGCTCTTTAAATAGGGAAAAAAACAAAGCTTGGCACTTTCAAAGATGTTTTTCACCAAAGAAGTGTGAGCTACGGAAATAGCATCATGTTTTTTTTCTCTCAGTATGTACAAATGATGTAACTGACTTTTTGCCAGATTAGGTTGCAGTTTGGAGAATGTGCCTTTTTTGTACATTTGCATTCAGTTTTTTTCTAGTTTTGTTAATGTATGGACACACAAGCATGAAGGAAGATTTGGATCCAACGAGTGCCACACTCTGATTTCATCACTACAACAAAAGAAAAATGCAATATGGAAAAAAAAGAAACCAGGAAAGAACATCGTTTGAAACTATGAAATGATTTAACACAGTAATTAGCTGATTTTACATTGTACAACAGAAAAAAATGTTATATATATAAAAAAGCATTATTCTTTGAAATCACAGTAGATTTTTTGAAATGGCTTTATAAATTAAGTTGTCTTCCAAGAGACTGTGTTTTTGACCTGGTCGTTGGACTGACCAGTTATCTACCTCAAAGTTTCCTTTCTGCTTTCTACCGGACCGGGTTCGCGGGTTCAGCCTGGCCTTCCAGACCAAACGCCAAGCTCAGGAGCTGGCCATATATACAGTTGTTTTCTTTCAGGTTATTTTCTTTTTTTATTTTTTTCCTTTCAGAAAGAAAAAAAAACATTTTTATGGCATATTATTTTCATTATTAGGAACATTGTGCGTTGAGCGTGTTTTAGCTGTGTCCAGACATTCAGTTTCATAGTTTCAAAAAAGCAAAAAAAAAAAAAAAAAAACAAAAAACCTGCTGCTTTCATCACGCCAGATTTCTGTAGTTGATGAAGTCCTTTAAAAAAAAACAGAGAGAGAGAGAATATGAACCCAAAGTTGTGGTGTTTAGGGGATCAGTGCTCCCGGAGCGTCTGTCGCTCAGTGGGAGTCCTGACAGCTTCACGGCAGCTGCCTCTGCGACCCGCCGAGTTAACCAAAGCAAAGGGCCGTTGTGATCACGCTGGAGATTTCTCTGGATCGCCTGAGACTGAAGCGTTGTGCTGTCGGAAAACCGTGTCGAGGGTTGTGCTGCTTGTGACATCTGAAGTGCCATACTTGGTCTGGCTTAAGAGCAGGAAGAGTTCTGCGTACACACACACACACAAAAAGAAATGATCATTTATCCATCATGTACTAGACAGCCATTAAGTTATATAAAAAAGTAATAATTTATGAAGAGAGACCTTTTGTACAGACTGTTTGAAGAAATAAAAGATTTTCATAGAGATATCTATATGATCAAGAGAGATAATTTTTTATTTTTGTTTTACATGTACCACAAACTTGCCAGTGGTAACTTGTATGTCCGGTTAAAAAAGAAACCTTCCTCTGTATTTTTTGTTTTCTAGCGTTTGTTAAAGCCAAAAAGACTTTTTTGAACTGTAAATCTCAGTAGATTGTTACTTAAGTTTTGTTTCTGTTCTTTTTCTTTGAATAAATTTTGAATAAAAACATTAGCTGGACATGTTGTCTGGATGGATTCTGTCTTACGTGACAGGAAATGTTGTAACTGAATAATTTAATAATAATCATAACAATAATCACAATTATGGCAGATTTCATGGTGATGATGGGGACAATGGGAAGGTGAAAGAACAGGTTATTTCCTCACCCATTTCTCACATATTTCCTCAGTGGAATATGATATGCATATGGCTAATCTTAAATTCCACATGGAGCCAGTGCAGCCATTTTGTTTCTTAGATAACGGGGTTGATTGAATCCTTACGCCCGTGATGATGTGTCTGTAGTACATTATTTCAACAGTAGGGGCTGCTGTCCTCACACATTAAGTTCTGAAAGCCACACTACTCCTTTAGCATGTAACATGGCTTTGGAATACATTTCCCAGATATACACATAATTATTTTGCCCTGAATTTACCAGTGGCAGATAGTTTTAATGTTTCAAAGGCACATGGTGCAAAACATGACTAGAGGACTTTAAGCCAGAGGACATTTATGTATTTTGATCAGTCATATGGATTCACTCTAAAAATAAGTCTGTGATACTGTAAGATGAAGCTATAAATAAATTCAAAGGATGAAGATGAAAACAACAGCAATGGTAATCATATCTGGAGTATGACACAATATGTGTATGAGTATGATGCAGGGTGTTTTTTGTAAACTTTGCATCATTTATAAGAAACGTTGCTATTCTCCTGACTCTGCGCAGAAGACAGTCTGATGATACAGCCCTTATGAAGATTTTCCACTGAGCTCCTCCTTAAAGCCAAAGGTCTTGAATGAGATAACACCGCAGACAGTGAGGCACTACGTGTGCTTCCCACCACCAAACGGCTCAGGAGGGACAGAGACGGAGAGTGCTTCTGGCCGTTTCCTCCAGCCGAATGGGAGTTCAGGTAATTATACCAACGCACTGACACACTTACCTCCTCCCTCTCAGAAAGGACAGTACCAGCACTCTCTCTGAACCTCCTCACATCACACTTTCCTCCTACACCACAACAGGGCCTGGATTCTGTGGGATGGAAGTCAGCTCTCTGTTCTTCTGCAATGCAGTATGGGAATATGTTCTTCTCTGCTGTGTAAAGTGTGTCAGTCACAGGATGAGGAAGGGCCAATTCCAGTGCATAGAATATCCAATTAGAAATCTGTCACAATGGGGAAATTAACACACTAATGACTGGCAGTCAAGTCGTACACGACAGAGTGGATATAAAACATTATTACAATTCAGGAATACAGGAATTACAATTCTTCAAAAAAGCTATTGCTTTGGCACAGAAATAGCACTTTTGTAAACACAGTTTTCAGCTGATTTGTGCTTGTTTGAGACACCTTAGCAGCGTTACAGCTAAGAACTAATCACATTCTGCAATGTGATCACAAATGCACAAATTGGGTTTGGTTGAAACATGCTTAGGATGAAATATTTTCCAGGTCTTTTGGGTGCTTTGATTGAGCGGTACCTCTAAGATACACAACAGACGAACACAATGGATGGACATTCACCATTGAATGACAACAGTGAAGATACAGACATGTCCAATCACAGGGATTCATCTGCTTGCCTCCCTCATTTGAATATCCTTGGAGGCCTATAATTGAGACACTGCTGTGTTCAGGGGGTCTGGATTAATATGTGACACTAACACAGTCACAGTTCAGAGAGTGTCTGTGAGCGGTGTCTGAGATCAGGGGCCAGCAGTGAAAATTTGGGCCGGGGAGAGACAGGGTGTGCCGGAGAGGGGCCCCACAGCAGCAGATGGGGCTCCCCAGGATTCGGAGGGGTACAGAGCCGCCTGTCGGGAAGCCGTAGGGAGCAGACGAGAGGTGAGATCTGCACCGCAGCTGTCTGGGCTCCACCATCTGCGTCCACCAGCCCTGATCTCCCCAGGCCCCTTTCACACCTCTCTCCACCCCTCCCTCCCTCTCTCGCTCTCTCTCCCTCTTTCTCTGTCTCCCTCTCTCTCTCCATCCCTCCACCCCCTCCATCTCTTTCTCTCTATCTCTCCCTCTCTCCCCCTCTCTCTCCCTCTCCCTACCTCTCTCCATCCCTCCCTCCCTCTCTCGCTCTGTCTTCCTCTTTCTGTCTCTCTCTCTCCATCCTTCCCTCCCTCTCCCCCCGATCCCTCTCTCTCTCCCCTCTCTCTCTCCTTCTCTGCTTCTCTCCCTCTCTCCCTCTCTGTCTCTCTCTCCTGCTCTGTCTCTTTTTCTCTCTCTCTCTCCTCTCTCTCTTTCTCTCCCTCTGTCTCTCTCTCTTGCTTCCTCTCCCGCTCTTCCTCCCTACCTCTCTCTTCATCTCTATCTCTCCCCCCTTCTTCCCACTCTCTCCTTTCATCTCTCTCTCTTCCTCCTTCTCTCCTCTCTCTCTCGATGACATAAGAGCAGCGTACATACAGGCTCACACAACTGCCAGACCCCAGATATCAAGATTCTCTACTCTATTTATAGAAATTCAATTCTGCGGATAACCATATCTGACTGTATTTAATTGAGCAGCGAATATCAAACCATTTTCCACAAATCATTACATCATCACAAATCACATTCACATGAGCGTGCTCATGACTACAAAACGAGTATGATAAGCTTATCAGCATTGTACCAAGCAAACACTTCAACGGTCCCGTGGCCACCAGCCAAAACGTGAGCAGATCTGTAAAATATGCACAGGTCGGGGCTGCAGTTTGGCAGAATAACATTTGGGCTAATGTGTCGCCCTCACCTGA
The DNA here is from genome assembly GCA_019176425.1 of Megalops atlanticus. Lineage (NCBI taxonomy): Eukaryota > Metazoa > Chordata > Actinopteri > Elopiformes > Megalopidae > Megalops > Megalops atlanticus. Next base: position 4,962,767 of record CM032886.1, read on the forward strand.
AGTAGTTCAATTTAATTTCACGGTCTCGCTGAATATTTTTATTTCTGTGTTAATAAAAGCCCCCGGGGCGAGACAGAAGAGCGTGTGTGTGAGAGAGAGAGTGACAGTTTGACTCATATTCCTCCCTTAATGATCTCAGTAATGAAAATCCCGGGGCTGTCGATATTGTAACACTGCCGCCCATTTCCATATTTAAAGTGAGTGGCCTCCAGCAAATTTGTCATCTCTGAGCTGGAAATGTATTGCAAAGACCAGTGTGTTTTAAAAATGAATGAAAGGATAATTGATCACAGTTAGGGAAGACCTCTGAAATACTTTTATGGACCATACTGCCATGGCCTGCTCTGGCACCTCTGCCCCGCACAGTCCAACAGAGAGTACTTACATCTCAATGCAGAATGGTACATTCAGCAACAACCAGATGAGAAAGTCCTTGGTTGTCAGACATAGCATGGGAGGACATCTGCAAAAGAGTGCAAAATCCCTCATTCATTTGCCTGGTCATTTACCTACACCTGTTTATTGATAGCCTCTCCAGAATCAATCATTAATCAGAGATTCCTCCTCTAAACTGTGCCTGGTTCTGGTCCAGACTCAGCAGCCCTGTAGTTTTTATTGGCCGCTGTGTAAAAGCAGCAGCGGTCCAGTAGTTTTAACAGGTCTCGTAACACCATCTGAGAGCAGAGACAGGCTCGCCGCCTGCATTGGAAGCGCAATGAATTCCGCTTTCTGATTTTCAGTGTGGGAGAAAAGAGAGGCAGAGCAGCTCTGGTCCTGCAGCACTGGGGCTGAGAGCAGGAAGCCCGGCTGGAGGGTTGTCCATGGCAACATGGGCTGGAGCGACGTGCCGAATGGAAACACGGAGAATTAGCCTGAGCAAGTGAGCATTACAGACCCTTTCCTCCAAGCTACCTTTCAGTCCCTGTGAATACGCTGGTACAACGCCACTTCACTGGACTGTACACTCACACAGGTTTCATGTGTTCCTTATACTTTGTCTCCGGCTTACTGTTAATCATGCTTTCGGGCCTTTTTCTCTCTATTTTATCCATCTCATTTTTTTTGTTTGCCAATAACTAAAGCTTAACTCATTCTCAATTGAATATGCTTTTTCTTGTTACATTTTCCCATTTTTTTCACTGATTTTTTTTTTTTTAGCTGTCACCAATTACACATTTAGGCTCATCACCAGCCACTCAGGAGAAATGGGGCAAGGTGCACACAATCCTCTTATACACACACACACACACCCACCACAGTGCACCTGGAGGCAGAATGCCATCCTTCCTGCTGCTATCCTCCTGAGGCACAATGCACCCTGACAGATAGCGCAGTACTTACACTGATTGGTCTAATAGGATAATAGTCTGCACAGAAGCACACAAGCAGTTTGGCTGCGGTATGGTGTCACCTGAATATAGAGTTAACAAACTATTTTTGAGCAGAAGCAGAAAAATATCTCATTTTTCATATAAGATCCACCAACTCTCAGGCAGACCGGTGTATAACGTGTATCATCTGCTGGGAGACAATGCCTCATATCCTTCTGACACTATCCGAGTGACTCACAGACACCCAAACAAGTCCCAGGGTGCTAAGAGTGGTGTGAGGGGCGGACGCTGCCTGTCCCACACACCCCTATCCCTGGTGGAATGGAGACCATTTGATCCTCCAGTGTGGGCTCACGGTGGCTGTCAGCAGCTGAGAGGGCTGTTTCGGGGCCCGGTCCATAGGGCTCAGCCTGAGTTTGAACCGCAAGAACCGCTTTTACCGTCTGAGCCACCTGGGAGCCCTTCAATCAAATGTACTTGATAATATTTGCCTCAGAGAGGCCAAGGCTGGTTTATTCAGGAAATGTCCCTCAGGACTGCAATAATTATTGTCTTTCACGAAGCAGACAGAATGGTAATTAGTGTGAAGAAGCTCAGTTGTACAGGTGCGAAAATGAATTATAAAAACCGAAAAAAAATCCATCAAAAGACACGTCCAGCAGTAAACATGTTCCCTCTGAATATCGAACACTGTGACAGAAATCAGGTTAGATTTTTTGACCTAGTCTGAATCCTAAAACTTCTTACCACCCAGTGATTTTGCTGGTAAATTGTAACTGCTTATTTGCATAATAGTATGCTCCAAATGCAAAGTGAGATAAATCATATGGCTGCACTGAAATGAAGATCCATGTGTGTGTCATATATATACTGTCAGATGCCTTCCATAACACCCCACTTGTCCTGGCCTTCAGCCCATGTGTCTGTCTTTTCTACATTTACCGTGATCACAGGCATACTGATCAACACAGCCATGTGGATTTAAGAATTTCTGAAATTGATGGAATGTCTTCCTCGTAAAATCCGGAATGTGGGGCTGGGAGAGAAAATTGATTTCCCCCGGGAGTTTCTTGACAGCCAATCCTTTAAATATCCCCCGCGTGAAGCAAACTGAATTCTGTTGTTTCCTGGGTAACCTGACATTCCTTCTCACCATTGTGCGAACGGCACGCACCCCTATTCCCCGTGAATTCCAGTCGTGACTGAGCTGTCTGGCCCGTCAGGATGGGATTAACTACCAGCTGTCTGATGGCAGTGACACAGTCTTCACACACCGAGACCGACGGAATGCATGTTCGTGGGGACTGGAAAAGAGCAAACGGCAAGATGTTGCTTCGGGTCATTGTGTGTAACAATTCTCATCCCGGTAAATCCAGCACTGTTCCACTTTCCCATCATCACTGTGGTACTCTTGTAAGATTGCACAACTTCATTCCTACTTTTTTACAACACATTTTATGTCTGACACAGTTTCAAGTTCCCATTTTCACAGAGCTAGTGGGTATTTGCACAATCTAGACAAAGGAGCATTGTAACTAAGCCAAGAGATGTGTCCCCTGTTCTCAATTCACCCTGTACTTGAACCTCTACTCTACACATCTGCACTGAGCAAAATGAAGGGATTCAAACTGAACATGACCGGTTGCTATTAATACTACTCACCTTACAAGAAGCAATTCCTGAGCTGTATCTTTTTAATTGTGTCAAAACCTATTTCTCCTGCCTCACATCTGTTTGCCAAACATTTAGCAGTAGTGTCTCCAACATTAATCTCAGTCTTGAAGGAGGGGGTCCATAACCCTAAACTCTACTCTTTCCTAGAACTTGGGGAGACAAATAAGTACTTATGTGACTCTATATTTTCATTTTAAAATGAGGGTACATAAACTATTTCAAAAATGAGCACTCTTCCTGTCTAAAAGCAATGCATTCTCCTGTGTAAGGCATTGCGTCCAAAGGCATGTAAGCAGGCTAAAAGCAGCCGCTACAGCTTTGAGGTCATATTACAGACACTGAGTCTGGAAGAAGGGAGGGAGAACACTGCAGACACAAAGGAAGAACAGACCATGTAATCAATCTCACATGAGCGTGATAAACCAGGGGGAGACAGTTACATCAGAGCCAATATACTACTGCCTCTAAAACCCTCTGCCCTGTCTCCACCAGATGGCATACGTTGATAGTTGATAGTTGTGTACACCTATCTGTCTAAAAGTTTGTGGAACTCATGTACAATTGTATATATTTTCTGCTTCTACTCAAAAGAAGTTTTTTTAACTATTAGTGCTTGGACCATTGCACTACCACATGAAAAGCGAACTCACAGTGGTTTCTGTTTCCAACAATGCCACCTTTTTAGGAGTTTCTGACATAAAAGACTTGCTATTTGCAATGTACAAGGGTAGCGCAATGACCATGGCAACAGTAACTATTTAACTTCAGGCAACATGTTTAAGCTGAACTATTTCCTCTAGCTGTGAGTATTTTGCAAACTCAGGCAAAGTTACTGCGCGATCCGTCAGAAGACAATGACCTTGTGGTGCATTTGGGGACGCTCTAGTCTTTGCGCAAACTGTGTTGTGAGAGCGCCCTCTAAAGGAAGGACTTATTATGCACATAAATGTCTCCTTCCAACATTGTATGACGGAACGAGGGACAAATAAAAGGATAGCTCAATGTGAACTGTTTTTCATATTTTATATATGTGTATGTATGTGTGTCTGTGTGGTCAGAACAGACGCATGAGTGGAAATCATTTTCATGCAGCCCAGAAAAAAATGTAATGAATAAATACTTTGATGTATTGGTCACAGAATCAGCATGGAGGCATTTGATTTCAGTAGATCTCTGAATCATTTCTCGCCAAGTTGATGAACTACTAGCTATATAGCTGAGCTCAGCTCGCCACACAAAAAACATATCTGTGCTCACTTCAGACACAAATTTATCTAATGTGATCACATCTGTCTTTCATTCCTGCTTCCCACGCTATCTGCAAAACTATACATCGTATACATGCTGGGGTAATGATTCACTGGTCACCTCCCATAGTTTCCTCTACTACATAGGCAGCAACAGACTAAGGGAACACTGCATATTTCCTGCTTTTTGTTTTCAATTTTATCTACTTTAACTGAGAAACATTTAGTTTTAATGTTAATCTCCCATCCCACTTTTCCCCACGCATTAGACTTTTGATTTGCAGAGTACCGAGGTGTGTGTTCCATGTTCCCAGTGACTTCAGTCCAAAAATGAGAACACCCTGAGATTTCACAGCCCATAGGGAACTGCTGTATGGCTCGGCATACAGTATATAGGCAGGTAGGCACAGTTAATTTTACAGTACATTTTAAAGTGACCCTTGCTCTTGTACATTTGAGGACCGGCAGTATTATGCTTTGTGTCACTAAGGACTGTTAAATAAAGCCTGTTCAGAACTGAGCTAGATAACTGTGCCAAAATTTAGACATCTGTGGTTTCTCAGGGTGTATCATCACTTGGTGAATAAAGTAAGACTTGCCCTGTAATATAGGACTCTTATGTCTCGATAACCTTTGCAGGCAATGTCAGTAGTGGCCTTGAACTGAGCAGGCATCCACGTTGTCACAAACAGGTTGGCAACATTTAGTTTGCATTCTTTCGGGTGTTGCTTTCTGTGTCATTTCACTTCTACACATTATCCTCCAGGGGCAAGAAAGAGCACCTTTAATCCTTGCTGTTTAGGCATTGAAAGTTGCTGTTTGAAAGTGAGGCTCTAGCTGCTGATGAGGATTCCTCCTCCGTGGCCTTGAGCTGGAACCAATGAGAAAGTGGATTTGGTGTGGGCGGAGCCCCTCGTTGACTCTAGCCTCTCTGTGGGCAGCAGTACTCTGTGGAAAGGCCTCTTCAGTGAAGGTGCATGATCAGACGGAGTCCCACTCTTAAATGAGCGGGGATCACTGGAGTCACCAGGATCACTGTATACTCCTTTTGCCCTTTGAAATCATTATTCTCTGTGTCATTCTGAGGACACACTTCAATCATAGAAAAACATCAAAGTTCTATAAAATATACTTGTAAACATATTTTAATATTCGGAAGCTTCTTCATTTTTCTCTTAAATGCCATTAATTATAAAAAAAATATTCATTTTGACAAACGCTTCACTCATCGGTATTGAAAAGTCATTTATCTGTTCAGGAGAGATAGGAGTAATGAATAGGGTTCACTTAAGATAATACTCACTCAGATCATTTTTCTGGGAAGCCAGTGAAGCGGGGATATTAGAAACAGCCCAAGCTTTCCAACTCCAGAACATGGAAAAGACCTTCTCACCCAGGATAACTATGAATGCATGAATTTCTCCCAACGGGACAGGTCACAGTATTACTGGACAGCTCACTGTTTGCTTGTGTAGGAGGTCTACTAATGCTCTCATAATATACTGTACTCTAAAGATATCTGTGTGTGATTGGTTTCATAGAAAGACTGAATTAACAACACAGTTCTGAATATACTGCAAAAGCTACACATACAAAAAATATAAATGTATGTATGAAGAGCAATGGGTTGAATCATGAATAACATCTGAACTTAATATAAGGCATTGTCTGACACAGGATGGTGAACATGTATGTTTCCTGATCAGTTTAACCATGATTAGTTTCACCTGTCTTACGCCCACCCCCCATGACAGAAGAAACACCACAAAGGAACAATCACCATCAAGACATAAGCATATTGCCCAGTGTGGTGGAAAATTTTTGACTAAGTGTATACCCCATATGTAAATTATAAGCATTGCCACTTTCACCCCACCAGAGAAAAGCGGAGCTTGCCGTGGAACGATTAAGCTTGTTACATGGTGGAGATAGATTATTGCCAATAGATGTTAGTTTTTGATTTTATTGACATATTAACTCTAGTTATTGATATATCAGCCATTTACTTTATCTTTACTATACATGTGGAGGTCTGGAAGTGTATAAGGAAACCAGACAATTTAATATGTTAGCCTTAAATAAACAATATGTATTCAATTATACTTTGTATGCATGTGAGTAGAAACTAAAGAGACGGTGGGGGGGTTATGCAGCTGTGAGATATCTGCATGCTGTAAGTTACACAGTGAGGCCTGTTGGTGGGACTGTTAATGAGAGTTGGACACTGTCTGAGCATTGCCCAGGAGATGGACCTTGAGTGTAAGATAAAAGAATTGAACTCGGTGAAGGGGGGTTGCAAACAGGGGTTCTTTATGGAATACAGCCAAGGCAGAGCAGGTCAAGAAGGGACAGTTATATTTTGTATATTGGAGGGCAGCCGAAGCAGGATTGATATTCTTTAATTATTTTTTCTATACTAGATATGTGCGGCCTTGGAGATAATAGTTTACAGCCAAGACGGGGTGATTATTTTTATAATTAAACAGGTGTGAGCTTGGCAACAATCGTGTACAGGAAAGGCCAAATGTGGAATGAGAATGATGCCAGAATGAAAGACAATGGTGTACAGAAAATGTGTTATGAAACTGAAGGAGGGGGTAAGAGCATAAAAGAAAGATGTATTTTGGGGGATTTTTGGACTGCTTGGGGGGACTGCTTTGGGGACTTGACTGATGACATAACTGCTCCGCGGACCAGCCCGGTTTACTGTATGTGATTTGCGCACATATACAATAAGCCTATTGCATCAGACTCTGAAGATTTTCTGTACTTATTTTCTGTGATTATTTTATAACATTGTTTAATTCAGAATTGTTACAGCAGAATTATATTTGTTCTTTACTGGCCACTGGAATTTACTTCCTGAAATTATTACAAAAAGGTATATATAAATTACCCAACTTGGTGAATTATTATACAAGTGTGGAGGGAGCCCCCGGTCTATTCGGCCCAGACCGGAAGGGGTTTTTCCTACCACACCAGCTCTCTCCTTCAGGTCAGCCTGGCAGCTTATTAAACCACACATCCAGTCTACAACAGCACTGCAGCGTCCATGAAGATGAACATACAGGAGAATCACTGTAAACCCTTCCACTAACCTACAGGTGAGATATGGGAGGCATCCCTTCAACTCACGCCTTTGAAAATATTCATGCATGGACCTTATAATGTTTTTTCATCTGGTATATTCTCTCTCTGCTCAGGATCAAGTAGCATACCAGTCACTCATCACCTTCTTGATTGACACTGTTATGCCCGTCCCTGACCAACTGTTGATAAGACGCAAGAGAAACTGAACATAATTCTTTTGAAAAGAAACAAATGCAAATGTATATTAATGTAAATGGAAATATTAAGTCTTCCCAGAATGTAATGCCTTCAGAGTACTGTTCAAGGTTTTATTTATTTATTTTTGTCCCACGCAATTTCGTAGGAGTCGACAATTGCTGACAAAACACTACCCCTCAATACAAAAACAGTATCATCATCACGATTCGATATGTAGATAGTTTCTTTATACACCAATGAATATCCCTAATTCCTTATTGCTTTTGCTCTGCTGAACAGCGATGCCAGCTTTCCTGTAGCAATTCCTCCATGACAGTTTTACAAGATTCCATTTCTGCAGAGACAGCGCCATGAGTACGCTCACTAATGTCAACATCTTCCAGCGCGTACTGGCTGTGTGTTTATGCAAAATTTTACATGTTAAGATGAGAGAAGTGAAGTCCAAGTGTGTTTCATTGTAATTATAAATCTAAACGATGTGCATTAATCTATATGAACAAACTGACGTGGTGAGTGTTATAATATCACCTGTTACATTAACGCGTGCCCCATATTATGGATCCCTAAATGGAACAAAAAATATTTCCCTGGCTATAGTTCCGCGAGTACCTCCCTGCCTTGCCTAACTTCAAGTCGATTTCCCTCATTCTTATGTTGCGGATCCGCACGTATGCCCAACAGCTAAAGCGATTTCTCTCGCGGCTCTGGTGGATGACGTAGCGAGTTACGTTTTCTGTGGATAAAAACTTTGTTGTTCCGATTTCTTCCTAAAAAACATGGAGCCTAAGAAACGGTATCGTTTTAATTTCTTGTGCAATATTATTGCTTTTGCGCTCTACTGTGAACGTTGCTATGCAGGTGGTAAGTACCTCGTCGGTTGCTCGTCTTTATAAACATTATTAATAGATTTCGCTGTTTCGTTTGCAATATAACTGCTGCTACAGTAGGTATAAAAGACAGGAATCCTCACTCGACCGAGTGCTTTCTATGTGTTGATTGCCAAATGTCCGTCAGTGTGCATATGGCTTTACGGCCACCATTTCAGTTCAAATGAGTGTTATAGTTAATAATGAATCTAATTATAGTATTTGGAACAATGATTATGATTTTAGCGTGCTAGCACTAGCTAGCTCGTAAAATGTCACGAGTTCATACACTGCGATGTGTTGTAACGCATTGCGTGTATGTTAAGCAAAGAGTTTTTCAGTTAGTAAACATCAAGGAAGTAGATTAGCTGCAGTTTCGTTTCATGTTTCACTGCTTAGCGTTGGATTATTGTGTGTTTCGTTGTGTTGTGTGTCGACCTGTGGCATTTTCCGTAAAAACAACTTATAGTAAATACTACTTGTCCTCAGCAGGGGGAACATGTCCTGTTGCCCTTGGAAGTGGGGGTGTACATAGCTACGTTTAGAGTAGCAAAATGTTTTTTTTCTCTCTTTCAATACAATACATTCTCTAACTATGATTTAGTTTTGATTGAACGAGATTGCAGACTGTAAATAGTAGTTCGACGGCGTGTTAAATTACTCAGTTGTTGGCTATGCGCAACAGGACCTGCGCTAAAAAAAAGTTGGATTCGTGAATTTATGGCAAAGGTCAGCTACGTGCGAAAATAAATAATGTAACCCAAATGTGCGGACGCTGTTTTAAATATATGGTGGTTAGGTACATTTTTGCTAGCTTTGGTTATTCAATGTGAAATACAGTGAGATTTTCTCAGAATCTGGTATATGATTCTGCTGCGACATTGTATGTCTTCAGTGCTGGTAATACAGCTGTTTACCTTAATATGTTGACAACATCCCTTACATTTGTTTGTCACGAAGATGAATTGAATTACAGTTGAGTTTTTGGCAGGTTAATTTAGTCTTCGGTGATGAGGAATTGATAAATTACGAGATTATGTTTGTCAATGCGCAATGATTTTGAAACGAACGCACGCTGACCAACAGAAATAATATATTGTAACTAAGCGTTTTATAAAGTTGCCTACTTTTGTGATAGCTTTGCTCAGCAGTAATGGACAACAAGAAACGCATCCACTGATTGGGGATTTGGGGGGGTTCCATTCTAGCCGTCTTTAATCCAAGTCACGTGATAATTTGAATTCACGACATATTAACAGAGCCATAAAAAATTTAATCATTGTATGGTTTTGCCAATCAATAATACAGTATACAGTTACAATCCAATATTACAGTATTTCGTGTTATGCCTTGCGATTACTGTGTTGAGCTTTAGAATAGCTCACACATCATATACAATTTGTGAACTTTGGAAACATTGTGACCAGTTAAGTCTCCTTAGCATATTTTTCCAGATGAGTAGTGGTACTACCCAATAGAGGTTTGTGTTTACCGCCTGATGCCAAAATCTCGAACTACACGTTCGAGTTATCCTTATTTTTCTTCAGTTATCCTTATTATCTACTAATTATTCCAAACACACATGTAAGTAGAAACCTGGATAACCTGTTTCTACTCACTGTCTTTGTCTCTCTCTTCTCTGGCGGTTTCGCTTAACAGACTGTCCCGCAGATGGACGCACATGGGTTCCGTTCGCCCAGAGCTGCTATCATTTCGTCCATGGAGAGGAGGATTTGGCGAAAAGCTACACATTCGAGAGTGCGCGTGGCATGTGCCAGGGATATGGTACCGTGATGTTCCTAAAATAGAACATAATTTAATAAAGTAATAATAATAATAATAATAATAATAATAATAATAATAATAGTTGTTACTGCACGTTTATGTAATTGAAATGCACATTTTCTTTTGCCTGACTGGTTCTGCCGTTTCCGTATTTTCAAATGGAGTTTAGTTTGAATTTTGTTAGTAGTCGGTTTCTGGGTCAATCATTTTGTCTTGATACACTCAGTACTTTTGTGGTATCTATTTTTAAGGTTTTGAGTGACCTGTTCTAATTGTCTCCTTATTCTCCACAGAGCTTCTGAGCATTAGAAGTCCAGAAGAGAACAAATTCATTGTACAGTATAGCCCCCAGGTTTGGAAAGGCAACACTGATGTGTGGCTGGACATGTATTTTAACGCGGACAGTAAGTAGAGTAGGATTGAAATCAACTCTAAAACCAACTTGGGTTTGCGATTTGTATGCATGTTACTTTTTCAGTTACTTTGTTGGTAAATGATATAAGTGGATAACCCAGCCTGCTTCGCAGTTTTTATTCTTGTTTAAATCATCTTTGTCCAAGTGAATGTCCCTTCCTCTGCTGGTGTGTTGCTGTTGATAATCCCTAGGATGCCGGCCTGGTGAATAATGTTGATTAAAAAGCACGTTGAAATGCATTGAAGGTCATTAACAGATTTATCTTGTAAATGCGTAAGAAATGGGCCAGGTGTCTGACACATTGCAGAGTGCACCTCACAATGTGGTGATTCACTGTGACTGAATGGAGTTATGCTTGGAAAGAGTTACCAGCAGATTCAGTGGAACTTTTCTGTGACTGAAATAATGCAGTTTCCTTTTTCAAGCTTTACAACATCAGCATATCCTGTTTTTTTATAGGCAGTCAGGGTAGAGGAAGAGAAAATGTGGAGGTTAAAGTTTTGTAAATGGTGCCTGGCCTCAATCTGCTATCATAGAGATATTTTAGACAAATTAAATCACAGCAGCTTTTCTCCTCGTGGGATTTTTACTCTTATGGCTGTCCACTGCTGAACTGAACACGTGTAGTCTCCCAAACCATCATTTGGTTTTAGCTGCACCAGCAATGGTGACAAGTAAATGATGGCCAGCAAACTCCCTTTGTAAAAAGACCTATACAAGTAAAATTGAACTGAACTGAAGCACTGAAGCAAGAAATGGGCCAAAAGTAATGACTTTGTATTATTGTAATGAGCTCGTTAAAATTGCAGTAATGTAAGAGGTTGTGCTTGGTACTTTACTTCTATCCTATTACTCTGCTAAAGCCATTCACAGCTAAAACCTTTGCCCTCATTTTTGCTGCACAACACTGATAAGAGAAGAGTAGATAACGTGCTGTTCTCGTACACAACGCTGCATTTTTCATAGTAACCAATGCGCGGAGCAGCGACAAGTTTCACTCAGTGCGTTGTCCAACTCTTGTGCCTTCTTTGCGCGGTCAGACGAGACTTTGCTGTGGCACGACGACACCCAGCTGGATTTCGCGAACTGGCAGGATGAGTCCATGCCCTCGGAGTCGGCCATCATGGACATCTGCGCAGCCATGCACTCCAGCACGGGGAAGTGGATGCAGGTCAGCTGCGCAGAGGACACCGAGAACGGGGTCGTCTGCAAAACCTCCCAGAGTAAGGATCACTCCCTCCCCGGTGTAGCAGAGCTGAAGTAGTAGCTCGTGTGAGCCCTGCGTAAAAGCCTTAGGTAGCGGGTAGCAGGTAGCTGAGCGGTTGCAGCGGTTACGTCACTCCCTGAGAGACCTGGTTAAGTAGCGTTGATGCCGACAGGCTAACGGCAATTTGTCTTTAGCTCAACTGGCAACGGCGCTAACCGTAAGGTGTTGGCAGCGAGCAGTGAGAACCCCGGTTCGAAACTCGCTTGATTGCTGACCCCCGTAACATCCAACTAAACACAATGCAGTCTGACCACACCCGTTACACCGGCAATACGGCCCCCCAGGCTCGGAGCCCGGAGAAAATGCAGAGGGGTGCACTTGCAATCCATGGGGGGGCACAAAACGTCATATCATAAAAAAAACATAATGAATACTATGTAGACATCGGGATATAAGGAGACAACTGGGGGTTCACTGAAGTCCGTCTGGGGGTGCAGTGCACCCCTAAATACCCCCATAGAGCCAGCCCTGCAGCCCCCTGCATCACAAAGCGCCACTGTGTGCTTTCAGTATAAGCAGTGTACAGTAGGGGTCCTGCATTCCATTATATTTATATTGGGATATGGTATCCACAACTGTGTAGGTCCCCAAAGAGACATGTTTATTGATGATGTTTTTTAAGATGTGCTAGTTTTAAAGTCAAATAGTGAAGTATACTTATTGCAGGAATACTGAAGAAGTTTAAGGGTGTATAATGCATGTAATCTGCCAAATGTGTAAACAGGCCCAAAGAAGCAGCATTTCATATTAATGTATAAGACAGTAGATTTGTAACCTAATTTATTTCATTAGGGAAAAAAACAGACTACCTGCATGTAACTGCATTTTTCCACATCCCAAATGATCCTATCTGGACTTGAACTGGCTTTTAAATGGACATGTCTTAGTAATTAATGTTCATTCATTCTGAGACAGTCTTGTTTAGAGATTGCAAACACCATTAGCTTATACGGTCTGGGGGGGTCTACAGATGTGTAAATATGCAATCATAAATCGTAAGAGTAATATTACAGTCTAAATCTGTTCGTATGGAGGTGTTATGTTACAATATGTTCCTTTTTTTCTTGTAGAGCCGGACAAGAAGGAAGGTGGCAGTAAGTGAACCTAGTATTTGCATGTCTGCATATAATTACATTATTGGCATTTAGCAGACGCTCTTATCCAGAGCGACTCACATTGGTTACGGTTTTTTTTACAATGTTATCCATTTATACAGCTGGATATTTACTGAGGCAATTGTGGGTTAAGTACATTGCCCAAGGGTATAGCAGCAGTACCCAAGCTGGGAATTGAACCAGCAACCTTTGTTACAAGTCCTACTCCTTAACCACTATGCTACACTGCTGCCCTAATTAATGTAATTGTATACATTTTTGAAACCCAGAGAACGCAGTTCATATTGTGCTGTATCTCCTGGTGTTTTTCCCACTGTAGGTGACAGTCCGCTGCTGTCAGCACTGGTGATACTGAGTGTGCTCGTTATCCTGGGGCTCTCCGCGGTCGTCTGGTTCCTGCACCAGAGGCACGGCTCCGGCGGCTCCTTGTTCACGTCGTTTGAGTACCACCCTCCGTTCCGATCCCCACTCACGGACGAGGCGGCACTGGTGGGCGCGGAGGAGACGGAGGAGATGCCGTAGCGACGCTGCCCCCCTCAGGCTCCGGGGCACGTTCGGCCACGCCCGTGACATCACAGGAAGTGTGCCACCACGATTCCATCACAGCTTCTGCAGATCAAATTATTGTTCCCTTTTTTGGGGGGAGGGTGTACACAACATGATTCTAACTACTGAGGAAAGTGAAGAAGCTCATTTCGGGTAGTGGATATCCCACAGCGACTGCCCCAAAACCCTTCCGTCCGGGTTTTTCCTCAAGTGCTCCTGTTTGGTTTCCTGGGCGGTTTCTGCCCCTGCTTCGAGTTCTGAGCCTTGCTTTGCTCTTTGTATCCTAATCATGTACATCTGCAGGCTATGCATGAACACGCTGTTTCCTCCATGTAGTGTGATTTTTGAAGTTATGTTTACTGTACTTTGTATGGGGAGAAATCGTAACAATGGCTGGATGCCCAAGTTAATCTTCAAAAACAGGTCTTTCATCTACATCTTGGTGGGCCCATAACTCTTTAAGTGGAACTGGGGGGTAGACCACATAAGCTTGATTAATTTTGGAGGTTTAGATACTCCTACTTCAGAGATGTGAACCATATTTACTCTTGTACCGTTTTTTTTTTCCCCGTAGGTCACTGTGTCAAATAGTTACAACTTTGAAAATCTATCCCCCTGAAGTTTTTTGTTTTCCTCATGTAAATGCCTAAGGTGACTGCCTATGTACTAAGAAAGATTACGGCAGGATGCTTTAAAATTATTTTTTAAATGGATCAATTTCAGATGAATGTATAATTGGGGAAAAATATTGATTTTGTAAAAATACACATTCTTATTTCCCAGTGATTTAAAAATACATAATAGGGTAAACCAATAGGCAAGGAACACTGAAAAACCTGGAGTCCAAACTAAAGACTTTGATGGTTCATGAGCTTTTTTTTTTTCCCTCTCAAAGCCTGAGTTAGGAGCAGTACTTTAAGACTGAGCCACCTGGGAGCGTACACAGCTGGCCTCAGTCAAGTGCAAGGCTGAGCATTACAGCCTGGGTTCGACCCCAGGCTTGTCACTGGCCAACGATGACTGAGAGCCCATAACAGCTGAAGAAAAACGGGAAAAAGCATTGGGCATTCCAATTTAAAGAAATAAAAATGAAGGCAGGTTGGAGAAATTCACCTCCACCTTACTAGGACACCAGTGTTTTCTGTGTTCCATTCATATCCTTCAGTTATCTTCAGTTTTCCTTGCGCAAGGTGTATCTTGCTGTATAATGATCCTCATGGGTGCCTTGGGTACTGAAATTGATTTGAGTTGATTGAAGGGTAATTAGGACACACCATATTAAACTCTCTGAAGGGTTGTGTGGAAAGCCATATACATCATATGCACTTTATCCATTAAAAAACTAATTTGAATTCTGAACATCCATTAGAAGCATCTTGCACTAAGCACACCAGGATATTATTACAAAAATGGCATGCGTGTAAAGCGTAAGAGATGCTTTCCCAAAACTGATCATTTTGGTTTACACAAATGATGGATCAAACTGACCTGCATCCAATGGTAAATAAATGTAATTTCCTGTAAATGTGCCATTTCACCTCATCTTTTTCCCCTCATCCTGCTCAGGAAATGCATGTTTTTTTGGTCAACATAAAATATGAGAAACAGGTGCTGCTGGAGAGTGAACTGCCTCAGTCCATTACTGCAATCAGAGATCATTAACAGACTGTACATCAAAATCTTTATTATAATTATTAAACAATGAAAACAACTTGATAGGCCAAACAACATTTTTTTTGTAATGCAACGTAAATGCAGATGAAATGATCAGTTCATTGCTCTAAACTCATTCTCTGACACATCCCAGTTTTTTTAAACCCATCACAGAACATCATACTTTCAAAACACACCTCAAAGCCAATACACTGCACCTTTTCCTTTTTGAAAAATAGTAAAGGGAACAATTAGTAGCCTCTGCAGTGTCACCCTAGAAAGGAGCTTTGTCCCTCTCCTATACAGGCAGAAACAAATAAGCAGTGTGCCTCGTGTGATTCCAGCAGGATGTGAGAATAAGCCAGTATGTCAAAGTCTGTTTCTGTTGCCACAACTCTACCACACTGAATTACTCCAGTGAATTCTGCTCGATCTGGTATTTAAAGCACTTGTGGTATAAAAGTTCAACAGAATTCATTATTAACTGACTGAATAAGCAAGAGCATTCAAATAAAACGATTTGACACAGTACGTAGGAGAGAAAAAGCATTCCCCATGAGAAGTGTATATCCATAAAACATCCCTTAAGGCGAAAGTGTTTTTCTTTAAATACATGTTTGCCGCTGTTTTCCACCTGCTTCGCAGCCGCTGTACTTGGCGTACAGTAAAGGCACTGCCTCCGAAAACGTCTCGCTAACGGGAAACGGTGGCATTCCCAGGGTTGCTCAATACTCCTCCTCTTCGTCATCGTCCAGGTCACAGAAATCAATGGAGGGCCGGTTGTCCCGCGCCTGGCCCTCCTCCTCAGACTCCCCGTAGGAGCCTGCGTGTGGCGGAGAGAGAAAGGGAAAACGGTTCATGTCTGAACTCATTTCACCGCTGAGTTAACCATTAACTACCCAGCCTTCTGCCTAGCAAGACATCCTGATCATTGATTTTTTAAAAAAACTAATTTACACATGCCGCCATTGTGCTTATGCCTTCTCTGTGATGTTTATAATTACATGGCCTGGGTACAGGCAGCTAAAACAACTTTTTCCTTTTATCATGGCTTGCTGTTTTGTATGTAGTACCATCTTTACTTAATTACTCACTATGACAGAATTACTGGTAGTTATTACAAAAGTGCACTCTTGCTAAAATGTTGCAATTTCCTGTCATGCTCCTATCAGATCTCTTAAAGACACCTTTTCTGTTTTGCATAATTACAAAAAAACCTCCAGCTCCATTTCTATATTTTCACATCTTCACTTTCAGTCCCCGTTAAGTTTTTGAAGAAAACAGTGGGTCGGTTGCAGCTTTTCCAGTGCTGGGCATTAACACATGAACCCTGAATACCAAACCAAATACGTTTTCACATCAGTCAGCTGTCAGAGACCATGCCAGTCTGCTACAGCACTAACACAGACCTGAGTGTCCCTCATCTGGGCATTAAAAATCTCCATTGCAGCACTGAGATACCACTGAAACCTACTAGCGGAGGGATTGTGTTAATATAAACCTTAAATTTCCCTTAAGGGAAATCACTTTCAAAGTGTAAGAAATCAAAAACGTTCCAGCCCATTTCATATGTAGCACATTTACTGGCAATGATTAATGAAGTCTTCATTGGGCAACTAAACATGACAGGTTAAGCCATTCTTCCCCTCAGTACTGTACTCCCTTCAGTTCTATTAAAGTGCTGTGTTGATTTAAATTTAGTGACCATCCCTCAGAGGGAGGGGCAGTAACATACAGATGCAGTATGTTAAATGTGCTGGCTGCGAATTAGCTGAAAATTAGCATTGCAACCCTTTCATTGCAGTTGGGTTTGACTCTGTCTGCACCTGAGGGTTAGCACGGTGTTTTGTGAAACACAGTTAATCCGCAGCTGCATGAGAAATCTCAGGTGTTTGCTGCAACCAACCCAGTGAGTTCTAATGGAAGCTGTGAGAATGTTTCAGGAGCAGTTTTCCCTCTCAGTAAATACTCACCTGCCGACTGACACAAGCAGCAAATTTAAAAACGTACATTTGAGCTGACTGCTGGCTCATACAACTTGACAGTGAGATTTTGACAGCACAAGATCAGCACCCAAAAGGAAATCAAAACGTACTTTCAAGATCGTCCATGTGCTCATGAAGGGTTCTCGCCAGGTTGAGAAACTGGGCGAGAAAAGGGAGAATGTTTTAAGCTACATTTCTGCGTTAAAACATTTTACAATTCATGCATCAAGTCGATTTCAAAAACCTAGGGTTGCACGTGCACAAGTACTCTATGAAATGCAACAGATTTAGTGCGGTTTCATGGCGTGAAGTGGACTGCACAGAAACAGGCTTACCCCAGCGTCCGTGGCAGCTCCCAGCACGTCAGAGAACCTCTGTTCACACAGGTGGAGGAGCACCACCAGGTACAGGCCGCAGCTGATGAACTCGTACTCCGACTGGGGGGGGACACACCGCTGAGATCGTTAACAGCTCACCTGAAGGGAGCTCACTCCAACATCTTATCAGCCTGCGTAATCTAACCACGCTGCCCTTAGCATTGTGGTTACCACTGCGGGAGTAGCAGGTGTCAACATCAAGATTGAAATGCTAAACATGGAAACATTAAAAAAAAAACACCTGATATTGTTCAATGCCATGGACTGTAAGGAAAATACCGTTCAGGAGAGGTCATGTAAATACGCCTCAACTCCTTGCCTTTACTGATCCATTTCTGTTCTCAACCTCACCTTTAGCACAACGCAGTACATGTTAAATTGTTCTTTTTGCGCTGGAGTCGCTCTGGATAAGCTCCTGCTAAATGAATGTAATGTAATGTAATGATCTGACAGCTGCTCCTCACCCTCTCGTGCGTCCTGTACAGCTCATTGATATCAAAGTTCTCAATGTTGAGGTGCAGCTTCTCCTTGCACATCTCGCAAGTGGTGACAGCATCCAGGTTAGAGCCTGAGAAGAAAAGGACAGATATACATAAGCTTTCAGTTTGACGGGAGAGTGACGGAGCTGGGGAATGTGTTTTCAAGGTGAGAATGAAATTACCGGAGCTGATTTTGGAGCGCAGCCACTTCTTCATGCAGTCCTGGTGGACGTAGCGCAGACTGCCGGTACACCTGCAGGGCTCCACCAGAGGGTTGGAGGGGGAGTCCTCTTTCATCTGGCAGATTCTGCACAGGTCACCCTCCTCCTCATCGGACTCCTCCAGCAGCAGGCTGAAGACAAACAGCAAGATCTTAGCATTAGCGCCACTGAACTTCAACAATGACAAATCTTACCTTACTAAATCACTGCCAGTATTCACCTCTCAATACACACAAGTGGCAGTATGTAATCAGCAGTATAATCTTACATCATTAATCCTAATCTTACATCATTAATCCTGTTCTCCGGTGCTAGAAGTCACTTGGTGTAAGGGCATCTGCTAAATGACTAATGTAAAGGAAGCCATCCCACTTCCCTCTTTCAGTTTACCTCTCCTGGATTTTCCTGAGTTTCTCTGGGTCCCTGGATGAGGCTGGCTTCTTCTCCTCCTGTCGTTCGGGGGCTCTGCCGGCGGCCATGATGTCCACGGTGATCATGACATTCTCCGGCAGGGAGTTATCCAGGGTGGGGGGCACGGAGATGCGGAACAGAGAGTTGGGGGTGACCCCGGACAGCCTGCGGGGCCTCCCCGCCTGGGGGGCATCCTGGACGGAGGTGCCGGACGCCGTGGCTCTGGCGGGACCCGCCGCCCTGGCGCCCTCGGACTCCTCCTCCTCCTCTTCGTCCTCCTCTTCCTCGTCCTCCTGGTCGCCGTCGGCGGCTCTGACCTCCAGCGAGTCCCTCCTGGCGAGCGGGAGCTGGGCGCCGTGGCGGGCGTCGGCCATGCGCGCCGTCTCGTCCCGGCCCTCCCTCCTGCGCCGGGAGAAGAGGGGCGGGCAGCGTCTGCGGAGGGAGGAGGACAGCCAGGCGCCGCCGGGTCGGCCCGGGTCCGCGTCCGGGTCGGGCTCGGCGCCGCCCGTCTCCATCATGGGCGCCAGGCCCTGCCGCCGGCGCCGCAGGAAGGCAAAGCCCTGGGTGGGTTCGGCGCCGCCCCGCCTCTCCGACCCGTCCGGGCTGCTGTTCCGGCTGCTGCCAGCACTCGCCGACGAGCCCTCGTCCCGCCGGAGCTCGGAGGAGTCGTCGGAGGACTCGAAGGAGCGGGAGGCGGAGCTGGAGCCGGCGCTGGAGTCCTGGCTGGACCTCCGGGAGAAGAGGGTGGAGGACATGCTGCTGGCCAGGCGGGAGAGCAGCTGCCGGGTGCTGCGCCTGCCATCGGGCTCGCCGCTCTCCGCCGCCTGCCGGGTCGGGGGGGCGGACGCGGTGCTGCCGCTCCTCTCTGACAGGGGCACGTACCAGGAGGAGTCGCGGGACAGCCTGCCGCGGGGCTCCGAGTCCAGGGACGACTCCGCAGCCCTGAGAGAGGTGGAGGAGGAGGAGATCCTGGAGGTGTTTCTGCAGGAGTCTCGGGAGGACAGAGGCTGGTAATCTGAGGAGGGGTGGTGCCCGGCGGAGCCACTCCCCCGGCCGGAGAAGGAGGAGGAGGAGGAGTAGAGGCTCTCCTTGGGCCTCGCCCCTTGCGCGTAAGAGGAAGTGACACGGTCTGCACAATCTGAAACGCCAAAACAAACACAGGAATGACCTTCCGCTTCATTCCACGAAACGAATGCAGCAGCGGAAAAACAGCCCTTATGAGTGACACGCGCTTTGTTTCTCAAACAAGCTTCCCTCCAGTACAAGCTTGCAGCATGACTTACTGAAACTCCACACACAGTTTAGCTTTTTTCTCTTTTTTAAGTTAAGCTTTTGTCCAAAAAGAAAAGAAATATAGGGAAAAAATCCTATATTACTCAAACTGTGACCTTTCAGTCGATCTAATGTGGTAACACATACCAGACATTTAGAAACTTGCCAAGTCATTTATCAAATGTATACATTGCTCAATCCTAAAAATCAACTGTAGTATCATGGTGGCCATGCATATTACACTGAGTTCAATGTAAACTCAATATGCAGCTGGTTAAACATTAGATGTTAGAAAATGAACAAACACATTATTCTGGCCTCATTTTCATGAGTAAAGTTATCTACTATTGGTTAGTCAAACAAAGAGTTAACTCCGCTCTGAATTGTTAAATACTAGCAGAATTTGCTCATTTGAATACAGTTACAAATAAAGTCATGTTGGCTTAAAGTCTGTTAAAAGTCTGTTTGGCTAATGGCTGCCATATTGTTTCACCCAAAGTCAATTTAACAAATCCAAAAGATGACATTACATATATTATTTACTATTCGTGCAAATCAGTTCACTGGTTCCTGAGTTAAAGGTATTTAAGCATGAGCAAAACAATGTTAAATGGCATAGCATGGCTGAAGCAATGCATGCAATTTCAAATATGCAGGGTAGTGGGGAAAAGGCAAAGCAGATAAGGAGCCACCTCTGAATTGAATTTGTGCAAACTCAAAGACCGCTTGCAAAGGCTGAAATGCACTGGACACACCTGATCTCAGGTGCGAGCCCAGCCACCACGCAATGTAGCAAAACCTTGACAAGTGCATTTCTAATTTCTCCAAAAATATATACATCTGTGCGTCTCTTATTTACACCCCCAGGGCAATGCTGTTCCCATGAAACAGAAATACGCCTTCAAGGAAACTGCAAAAAGTAAAACAGTCCTTGAGTTCTCTTCACTGAAAAGACCTCAGTTCTCATTGACTCATAATGTGGACATGCATACAGTTTTGTTTTCTACACGCATCTCACACTCACACACACACACACGCATCTCACACACACACACACACGTCATCTCTCACACACACGCATCTCTCACACACATCTCTCACACACACACACGCACGCATCTCACACACGCATCTCACACACACACGCGCGCATCTCACACACGCGCGCGCGCGCATCTCACACACACACACACACACACACACACAACGTATGTATGGAGGTGAAAGATCTGTGCTTCTCGTGGGTGTGGGTGCACGTACAGAGAGAGGACAGCCCAGCGCTTCTGTGGCCTGAGGAGGTGGACTCACTCCTGTCCTCTGCCTCCCTGCGAGACCGAAGGCCTTCCGAGGAGACCGAGGACGACGATCTGGACAGGGGACTGTAGGTCTTCCACGAGGAATCTAAACAGAAGGTGTCA
Organism: Megalops atlanticus; assembly: GCA_019176425.1. NCBI lineage: Eukaryota > Metazoa > Chordata > Actinopteri > Elopiformes > Megalopidae > Megalops > Megalops atlanticus. Next base: position 4,984,117 of record CM032886.1, read on the forward strand.
GTTTTATTATTCACCTGCATGTTAAAAAAAATGAATTAAAAAAAAAAAAAAAAAAAGGTTATTTATATGTCAAAGACTCCATGAATTGAGAAAATTTTGAGGAAAACCTACACTGTGTTGATGCGATATATTTCAGGGAACCACTCTGTAGCTCCCAGAGCACTTCAGTACTTGTTTCTCTTAGTCAAATACTTTTTTTTTTTTCTTGCAAAGACTGTTTGTAAAATACCTGAAACACTGCCAATGCTGGAGCTGGTGCTGCCCAGCACAGAGGAAGAGGGACTTCTGGAGTAGGAGGCTCTGTTGGCATAGGACAGCTTGGGCCTTTTGGAATCGCCGTCTTGTGTTGCGCTGAGAAGTCCTGAATATGTCCCCAGCCGCCTCTCAGAATCCCCCTGACAATTAAACTGGAACACGCATTCATACTTTAGGCTGATGCCGACTGTAAATCATGCCCCAACACAGCAGGTAAAGTTGCTAGCTTTTCAGGTTTTGGAGCAATTGGCGCACTGGGTACAGCTGCATAAACAGTCTACGGATTAAACAAACATAACAGCACTACCAGTCACCCCTGGATAAAGCCACCTTATAAGCGAAGTGTGTGGGAAGGGGAAAAAAACAGACTTCTGTTTCTTGGAGAGAACATTACCATTTTACTGCTGCTTCCCACAGTGTCAGTCCAGGAGCGGTCACGTGACACAGAGGCTGGGGTCACGGGGGACGGCAGCTTCCAGCTTGAGTGACGGCTCTCAGGGATGCTGTAGTCTCTTGGTGAGCTGTGGAACCTGGGGCCCTGGGACAGCGAGCGCAAACCGAGAGACTGGAATTACAGACAGCGCTAACAGTACTGTACGGCATGCTCGCTAACAAATAAATCAATCACCGGCAGCAGCTAATACCGTGCACCCGCCCGGCTTCACGCGGCTCTGAAGTTCTGGAAACGAGACGCTGAGAATGGAACACTGATAGATAGAATCGGGCTAAATTGATGGTACTGGCAGTGTTCTCGGGAGTCTGGGAACATACAGTACATCTTATTCCAGGGGTGAAATTATTGATCTTTTCCGTTCCTTTCTGAAACCTGAAAGAAGCCGTGGAGAGTGCACATAGCTGAGACCCACGCACAGCTCATGAAGTTACTCTCTGCTGAGAAGCCCTTCTCCGGCTGCTCATCAGCTGAGCTGTAGCAATGCTGTTCTGTACTTACCCTACTCCAGTTCACAATACGATGAAGCAAGGCTTTAATATTGGGACACTGACTTTTGGGTAGGTTGTTCCTCTTTTTTTTTTTTGAGAGAATTCGTGTTGCTGCAGCCAGTTTTGTTTCCCCTCATTTCTATGCAGCTGAAGCCACTTAAAATACTTCAGCCAGTCATGTCAGACAAGTCTAGTCAGGTTGCAAAAATGATGTATATCAAAAGCAACAGTGAATTTTAAACAAAAAACCATCATTGGCTGCAGTGGAAGAGAACAACAAACAGATTTATCTTGGAAACAGAAATGGAGAAAAAAACCTGACAGTGAAACACAGGAGGTGTGAGATTTAATGGTAACCTGAACCTACGCAGACTGTTCTAAATTATTTCAATAGCATTATTTCTCTGTTCTTAGTGTTTCAGGTCATAACCTGAAAATCCTATTCAGTGTGAAAATAGGAGCTCCTAATTGTTAGAGAATTCAAGCAAGAACAATCAAGAACAATCTTATTAAAATAGTAACTATAATATCAAGATTCTGCAAGTGGGACTTTTTATATCTGACCATGTTACTGCAATGTGACCTCAGATTTAACTTTCATCTTAAACACACAGCCAATCTGCTGTGAATACGGTCATTTCTATTTGCCTGTGAAAGTGAAACCCGGCCTTGCATAATAAAATGAAACACAAACTTCTGGCTCGTCCTGGACATTAGTTGACTACTTTCCTGGAGGTGTCACAAAAACAACTCCTAACGCTAATGTAACTTAATCTCCCGAGTCAGTGACAAGCAGGCTGGAAGATACGATTCCAGGAAGACAAGCAAGCCTATAAAAAGCCATGCTAATATGGTGGTGGTAACATGAACGCTTGCACGTAAGATAGTTGGAAAAGAAGTGGAGCTCAGTGTGGAGAGGGCCTGCTCACGCATATTCCCACACCCACAGTTTAGAAAAGGGAGGAGAGCGTTATATCAAAAATTACATCATGTTTCGCAACTTGCATAAATTTGAAATCATAACTACAGTATTTCATAAGGACTAAAAATTCCATGGAAAAATGACCCTAAATGCATACTGTACAATGAGATGAGGAGCACAGATGAATAAACAAAGTTAAAATTTCTCCTTCTACCGAACCCCATTGCTAACGTAATGAACAAAAACGAATAATCCGCACCTTGGAGAATGCCACCCAAGGCTGCATGTGTGCACTTTCCTACTGCATCTTTGAAATGAGCTTAAAACAAGGCCCTGAAATAAACAACCTGACACTTCTCTCCCTGCTGTTCTGTGGAGATGGGACACCTGATGCAAGGGCAGCCAGATTAAGTAGGCTACAGAAAGTTTATGAATCTATTTTAAGTTTTAGGCAGAAAGAGATAATGGTGTACATGCATGGCTGCCAGCTAGATATCTATAGCCATCTCCATTCAGTCAACTCACTTGATGCAATTAGTTACATCCATCTCGCAAGTTAGCAAGCGAATTTACAGTAGCTCCCATTTACAAATGTAAGCAAGCTAGAAAGTCATGCACTGCACAGCATGAAATGGAAGAGTTAGCTAAATAAAATGTTTGCTACACATCGGTTGAGTGATTTGTTTTTTGTTTCAATAAATAAATTTGTCCACACTGTTTTTCAGACCACAATGCGTCCATGGTTTGACCACTAAAAAGAAAACAAAGAAGTGTAAAAGGACAAGTGTGATGGTCCTACCTTTTAATTTTACATGAAGTTTGCATCTGTGTATTTTTAGAAAGGCTGATTAATTGCAGTCATAAATTCAGCTCCTCTGAAATACTTCTGTGCACCATGAGATACGACAGCTCACTGCAATTTTTGGAGCAGGAGAAGAAAAAAAATCTGGAGCTGGGACAATAGGCAATACCACCATTTTTGAATTTACAAGGTGTATACAAGACAGCACGGACACTTAGTACCAGTAACAATGACTGATCTAGTACAAGTGAGCCTAAAAGGTCTTTTACACATTTTTATTATTAGAATGATATAACAAAGATAACTGATGACAAGGCACCCACCAAAACAAATTCACAAACAACTTGACACCCAACTCAACACACTGGCACTAGGGCGGGGGGATGGGGATGGGGTTCTAAACTTGCAGCAGAATAAAAAAAGTCAAGTCACGGTTTGCGACATAGGCCTGCAAACCCATACACACTCTGTCTACAGTCACAGAGTAGTACGCCGGTGCAAGTGCACACAAACATTTTTAAAGTAAACATACACAAAAGAATATGTTTTAGTCTGCTAGGCACATTGTCTGGCCTGCCAGATAACTGCATTAAGTACACCTGTCTGTCTAACCATCTTAATTTGTCAAGTTAATTTGTCTGCTTTGTTTCATGCAGGGCTTTGAGTGAAACTGATACAAACCTTAATATTTCATACTGGTAGCAAGTAGTTTGGTAGCTCCTTACTTGGGTACTACACATTAGAGGTGATTATGTATTAGATAAATAAATGTGCAGGCAGGATCATGCTGGATCGTGATTGGACTTTTACATCATGAGATTCAGTCCATTTATGGATCATTTTTTTCAGACCACAACAAACGAATTCTATCACAGCTGAAACACTGCAACTGCACTGGTGGATGACCTTATTTGTGCTTTTCATATCTAGTGGAAAAAACAAGGGTACTGTCATTACCTTGAGGGAGCTGTAAACATCGAGGGACAAAACAGCGCGGCTCAGTCAAAGCCAGCAAACAAGAACCCGACTGAAAATCAAAGTCCTGACACTGCGGAGCACTCTAGTTAGAGACACCCGCTCTGTTCCCCTGTAGAAGCAGTGCAGTACCTGGTGCTCAGAGTCCAGTTTGACGGAGGTCCCTCTGGTGTATCGGTCACCGCCCAGCACCGTCCCTCTGCCATAAAGCCGGCTTGTGCCCAAAGATGAGGAAGAGGAGAATGACGAAGAGGAGGACAATGACGACGCGGAGCTCGAGCCCATGAACGGCAGCCTACGGGATTTGGACTCCATCTCTGCTCTTCTCTGAGGAACAAGAGAAAGATTTTTTACCACATAACAGGGCAACAGTGTGCAGTGGGTCCATCTAAACTGGTAAACACAAGACTAGGGTTTTGAAATCACAGACGGGGCACCCATAACAAGGGGCTTTTCTTCTAAATTTTGGAATTGTTCCGTATGCAGATAAATTCCATTTTTTAAAAACCAAAACAGAACAACGTGGATGCATGATGTAGCATCAGTGGTTCCAAAGTAAGAACACGCAAGCAAGAACCACGTGGTAAGCACAGAGCCCTAGATGCTATTGAACCAAAGGACCATTTGTTTGTTGACGTTTTGAGGGAAATGGCAGTCTCTAACACTATTGTTTGAACACCACAGAGGAATTTAATGAAATATGTTCTGCTTTTGATAGAAGAGAGATAGGACCAAGAGGAAGCTAAGGGCAGCTGCTGCAACAGAAACCTAACAATCTAACAGAAACAAACCCTCATGCATTTTCTACACATCTGATTTTCAATAATACTGTGCTCACACTAATAGCACTTAAATAATACAGCCATCTAAAAATACTGCTCTGCCGCACAAAAATACCTTGCTGCATGGTGGGTGAGGTGAATGCATGTAGGTGATTTTTGTTGTTCTTTTTCACCAGTGTCACACATAGGTTGGACAAATGATCTAAACTTACAGGTATGAAGGGGGTACTAGCACAGCACTGTACTGTACTCTCCTAGCTGGTGCTTTTGTGCCAAATCATTACCAGCTTCCCAAACTGAGCACTGGCGTACCCAACTGCCCAGACTATGTGTTCATGGGCTGTAGCCCCACTCAAACCCATTACATAATTAGACACCCTTTACAAAAGATCAGTGTTTTGTCAAGCAAAATAAGTCATCACCTTTGTAGGGTGACAGAGCAGAAACACCCTTTCCCACCCATGTATTGTACCTATTGTACTAAACGGCTTGTACTGTATGGACTGGATTTGGGCGTAGAAAAGTTGCTCACACACCCAACGTGGTATTGCATCAGACTGAACAGCAATTTGAAATATTTCAAAATACCACGGTTGACTCATTTGTGGCAGATAAAGTTTAAGAAACCTGTTATACTTTACTGTTTGCTGCTGTAACGTGTTCATTTTAAATATATTCCCATTGTGATTTAATGTTTGCAATTACTGTAGTTTAATGGAAATAAAAACCTATTTACCACAAAGCGATCTACCCTTAAATATCCTTGTTTTTCAACATCTACGTTTCATGCTAGCCTCCATTAGCCAACTGAGAGGGGACTCAAGTGACTTAACTTCGGTGCATGACATTTCAAAATGTCTGGCTCTGCAAAATAAAAACCACGAGCACCAGCAAGCTAGCTAGGTCTTGTGTTGCAGTACCATTAACGATCTAGTTAACTAGCAAGCTACACAGACAGCCAGCTAACTAGATCCCTACAATTTGTGCGCTACCGGTAGAGATTCATATGAAATGTTTACCAGCAGAACGACTAACTTATAATAACCACACCCAAAGGGGCGCAAGCTATTAAATAGAAGTGGAATGCTAGCTAGCTGCATTTCATCGGAGAGGTATTTCTCCAAGCTAACTAACAACAGTTTGCAACAAGTGCGTTGTAGATCGCTGTCACAGGAACGACGCGTTCCCAGCTGATTTGTAAACCCACCAGAGCTATAAAAAGAGCTGGACAGGCAAGTTGGCTAGCTTGCTCTGTCCACATTTTTTATTTTCAGCTACTGGACTTGCTAGCCTGCTTGCTGTCTAACAGCGAGCGAGCACAGGCTTCTGTGCCAGCTGGCAAACGCTACGAAGCCTATCAGTCTGCAAAACTGCACTCGCTGAACCAGACTTTCTGTGTATCAACAACTGACATACCGTTTTTAGCAACGTCGCTAGTTTGCAATTAAGGAAGGTAGCACGATTAGCTAGCTATGTACGTAGCTAATGTTCACAAAGGCGAAAACAACGGCTGGTTAGCTACCTAGTTAGCCAACTAGCGAACAGCCAGCTTGCTAGCAGGGCCTTGTTTTTAACAAGGGCTAACAAGCGGTTTTATAACTAGACGGATAAATCATTTTGCCAGACATCTTCTAAAGCCATGCACTGTTGAGTTAATGTGTGATTAGATATGCCTAGGCATTACAGGTGGCTAGCTAGCGAAGCACAATAGCTGCATTGCAACCTACTTCCTGAGGGAGAAGCTGCGCCGTCTCACCTTTGCTTTGCTCTTTCACTTCTCTCCCTTTTACAATGGCGACCGTGTGTTTATATTCTGCAGTCACGTGACTTACATTGCGCCCATGCGCCCAATGGAAAGTCAGAGGTTCCCGTCTACAGTGATTGACGAAGTGTACAGCCAATCAGCGTCAGTAATTGGTGCAGCGTGACCCATGGTCTACTTGTCCTGTCCTTGAAATGGGCAAAACAGTCGGAACGAAGACTTAAAAATGTGCAAGTACGAAATGTCGCAGTACACCGACTGTCAAGAAGATGATGATGAAGGTGATGATGATAATGATGATGATAATGATGGTGATTATTATTAATAATATCAAGGAAACGAATTACTGCCTACAAAATCCCACAGAATAGAAAAAAGGTCTAAATAAGGTTGTAACAGACAGAAACATGCAAGTTACTCTAGACCTTGAATTATCACTGACTATCCCAACAAAACTGAGAGGCTAACATAAAGCAGGAAGGAAACGACTTGAGAATGTGGGTGAGCCATGACTGCAATTGTCTGATTATGACAGAGGTGAGACTTCCTATAAGCTGTAATCGGTTAAACACGGTCAACTTGTTGCTTCAATGGAAACTTCTGTCTTCTCAGCTCTGTTTTTTTTTTTTTTTTTTTATTATTAGTATTATTAACGTCAGAGAAAAACGCCTTTGTTGATCTTTTGCATGCATGTGGCTATGTAATGTTTCACAGGTGACCTTGCTCATAGAGGGATTTCTCGTCTGCAGTAATTCAATATTTTCATACAGGCCAGTGAAATACGCGATGTTGCTCTATACCCCTTTATATTACTCAGGGCAAGAAATGAATCAATCTTAAATGAAGATATATAGAAGTGGGTGTACACAGTACTGTTATGTTTGTATCATTTGTTTATAATTTATCATAGGTTTCATACAGTCAAAATGCTTGCAGCTGAAGAAAGCCTTGTAGAATAAGCTTCAATTTATAAACATTATTTATGGTATGGTATCTTTCTCTTTTATCATTCTTTCTCTTTTCAGTTTACCAGCAAATAAATCCATTTTCTTATAACACTGAAATGGAGCCTAGCTAATTTTAACAAAAGACAGATTTTTTGATAAATGTATAAGCTGTTATGAACAATAATCATAGAAAATGATCTGTACGAATGAATTGTTTTTGTATGTTAAACATTTTTATTATTCATTATTGGGACCACTTCATTCCACTCAACAGTAACTTAAATGGTGCTTGGTTTCAGCCTAGTGGGGCAGATTTGATTGGATAGATACAGTCCGTCTTAATTTTGAGTTATTGCTTATTGTTCATGGGAATCAGTTTATAGCAGACACTGCACTAATTGTCACAGCACAGATTTGGCAATGTATTAATCTGTGCCACTATCAGCCCATCCTGACCGCATAAAGATCAGTTGATCTGCACAAGCCCTGCTTTGAAGTTGTGCTCATGGGCAAGCACTGTGCACTACAGACCTTGGGCAGCTGAGTTAATTTGCTTCCACCTGTGTGAATCAGACATTAACTGTTACAGGTCATGTATGAGAAGGATTAAAGGTCCAGTTAGAAGGGGTTGCCATACTTTTTGTATTATAATTCTAGTGCCAATACCGGCCATTTTTATTACAGATACACATATGCTATTAAAACTGCCATTTATGCTGTTGTTTATAAAGCAACAGCTGGAAGATATCCAGCAAGAGTACACCTAGCAAAGATCAGTTGTAAAAACTCTTGCAAATTGCAATATTGTATTTGCTTCCCAAGCAAAAATGAAATACATTGTAATATATTGAGAAATACGTTGCATGAATATATTGTGAATGCACTCAAAATATATTTTTACACAGCAGAAATATATTGCAATATAACAAAACAACAATATGTCACATATTTCAATATATTTATATCAATATATAAAATGCATCCCTGTCCTGTTCATGAACTTGAAATTACAAAGTCATCAGTGAGCTAAAATTATGAAAACACCTTACCTCAATTTTTCTAGCTGTGCTGTGAATGGCAGTATTCTGAATGATGACCATTACAGATGTGGCAAGGAAAACTGCTTCTTGCTTGTTGGTAACTGTCATATGTGAACATGTGGTGAACATGTTTTCAAGATAGCTATTTTAATCATGCCAACACATACTGGGACATGGGATTGCAGATAAACAGGTTCATTTAAGTTATTTATTCCCTTGGATAAGTTCCATTTTAAAGTGCTGTTAAGCTTCCAGAAGACGTCTGCAATACTGGAGTGAATAATGAAGTTGAACTACCATTTGTATGTATGTACGTATATATGTATGTATGTACATATGTAAATATAGCATATTCCACAGCTGTATTTGGTTGATTTGCAGAGCATTTAATTTGGTTTGTGTCTCCCGCACTCGTGTTTGACATTTTTGGCAGGTAAGCTTTCAGAGTGATGATTAAATGTGTCATTGTGTGTTATCACAAAGGCTCACATACACTTGATCAGAACACCTCAGGTTTGGTCCCAGGAGTTCCCTTCACGGCCACTAGGGGGGACAGTGACTTGTGTTTTGCTATTTCTAGAGCGCTGCTTTTGTCTCTATAAACAGGTTGCAATGTTTCCTTATTAGCGTGTTTGTGCTACATGTTTCATACGGCAGGCTAATTAAAATAGCTGTAAACACTGCTAATTAGACACTAATTTGAATAATAGATATCAAAGGCAGCTCAAACCATTTTACATACAGAAAGTTGACAAAAGGGTATTCCAAATAAACACTCCCCCATGTATTACGTCTCCAAGTTAATTACCTTCATCCATTGTTTTATATTTTAAACGGTAACAAATATCAGTTTAAGATGAATACATAATTTATCCTTATGTAGACTTGGTTGTACTGAATCCCACTAGTTCAGCAATAATGCACAGATTTGTTGAAATTGCTTCATTCTGCTTCCACTTTTCCTCTTTAATTTCATTTGATTTAACCACTTTGATGTCTGGGTCCATTACAAGTTTGTTTGTTGTTTCGGTGTCCAATGGTGAGTGTGGCACCTTGAGTATTTTTTTTTCTTTCCATTACTGTATTTCATTTACAATTCATAAATCTGAATAAGGAGGGCTTTGAACTAGGAATAATGTTTGTCCTGCAACAGACAGAGCAGGATTGTCAAAGGTTAGCCCCAAACTCCCGTGGGCTCATCTTTCTGTAGTGCTGTTTTCATCATTCCCCAATGCCATCATTATGTGTGGTATCTTCCTCATATCTTACACATATAAAAGTTACAATACTGGGCATAAAAACTACTTGGTTTGAAGTGTTGAGTGCAGCAGTGCAGACCCCAGCAAGACTTGCCACAGTCAAAGACGAAGAAATGATGAGGTCAGGTCAAATACTGGGACAAGGGAACCCTCCTCAGGTTTTGGCCTATTTCTCTGGTTATGTGATCTCTACTGTTTCCATTGGGTTTCCTACTGTATGCTGAGTGAGCATTTTGATTTCATATTGAAACCTATCATATTTGAATAGATACCAAAAATAAGGCAGGGGCACATGTTCAAAGAGGAAATGTATCTAAATGTGGTTAAACTGCTGGTCTAAATGTGGATGTGAACACAATCAACATGCTTCAGTGTAATAAAGGAAACGATAAGGTACAAAGTTTGGCATAAACAGCTGTGTGAATCAATATCGGATCTCATTTTCTGACTTGAAACCTCCATGGTTGGCGGCACATGTAACCATGCTACTTTTTGTCTTGCTGCTTTGGAGTAAAAGCTGAAGTTGCAGTAGAACAATCACAAACTAAGCACGCATTCTTTTGTGCCTTTCGTTCTAGAACCAAGTTTTATTAAACAATGCGGTAGACTAGAAATAAACATCCCTCAAATAGAGCAGTGGAATGGCCTCCTGTCTGGACTTCTCCAGATGTGTAATCACTGAGGAATGCTTTGTGACAGTTGCCTGTGTTCAGCAGTCCGACTTTCCCAAAACTTTCCCAGGCTCCGGGGCTCTGTCTCAACACTCGTCTCCCTTGACTTGGGAGGAATGAATATGCAACAAAGAATAATTTATTAGATAGGAACACAATAGCATCTCACTGGGAATGCACCACTGCCGGCACAAAGAATGCACATCTTAAATCCTGTGTGTAAATGTGTAAAATATAATGCGCAATGAATATCAACGCATATTTCTCAGCCCGGATCATTTATAAACGTTTTGGAATGGTTGTATTTGCTAATGTGATGCACCTTTTTTAAATGATTCTGCAGTTCTGCATGCATTTGCACCAGTGCCTTTATTCTGAACCAAGCTGTAAATAAATTAAAGCAGATTCAGAGTCAGATCAGCCATCTTAAAGTCCAGGCACACTGTTGACCCAGGTTCACTGTGTGCTTCCTTACTACATGGTTGATTTCATTTAATGTTACAACAGTATTCAAAGGCATCATTTTTACTGCATTTGCAACAAGGTTATGTTCATGGACAAGCATTCACATGTTTCTGCATCATGCTAGCATCAGCCTGTTGACTTCTAGTTTCAATTCTTGCAACCCAGAGGGTGATCCTTCAATTATTAGTGATGATATTTACATTATTATCGTGGAAACAAAAAAATGTGGTAGGCAACAGCATGATGATATTAACAGTCCAATATTTCCACCCTCAAAATCAACACATTAATCTGTGAGATTGCGAAGGGGAAGATATTTTTAAACGGATGTTTGTTTCGTACACGGAGGTGATGATCATAATTAATTGACTGTTAATATGGAAACAAAAGCCTCGCCTGATATTCCTCAAAATGATTGCATCCGTTTACATTATAATTACATTGTCTGGCAACGCTTTTCATTTTTCAGACAGAAAAAAGACATTTTTCTTGGCACTTGTGTTCCATTATGCTTTCCATCAGCTTTCACGACTCCTTCCTGCTGTTTTAATCCAAGATGGATTGTTTCTGAAGAGCATACATTAGGCAAGGTTGCTGTCATTAGGGCTGTAGCTGTAATGGCCTATTTATGATCAAATAACGCTGAAGGCATTTCACACGTCTGCTTCTCTGCTGCCTGTAGGAGCTCCAAGTTTGCAGTGACCTGATATTGCTAATTAAACTGGACAGTGTTTTGCATGAGTAAGATGTGACACGGAGTGACAGTTGGCATAGAAATGTGCAGAACCTTTCTGTTTGCCTTATGCATGAATAACAATGGATCGCAATTTTTAAAAAAGCAGAGGAACAGCAATTGTAAACAAAGATGCTGGTAATATAATTATGTGTGGCAATTTCATAATCTGATCTGGATCATTATTTTTAAGATTTGTGAGTATACAACTCAGAAGTCCAAGCTATGTTGCTCGTGATTAAGCAAGTACACCAGGAACCTTAATTCCTGTAGTGCATGAATTGCAGTTCTCATCTGACAAAATTCAAAGTCAAACAGAAATAAAGTGGTGGTGATTTGAAATGACTGATTTTCAAACAATGTTTTAATACACACTTAATGTATCATAGCCTCTCTGGTTTATACAGAGCACATATGTAAATATTTTATTGTCTGCAGGCAACAGATATGTGTTTACCAGAAGCATTTGGGATATTTATCTCTCTTTAAAACATGATGGAGATGAATTGGTGGGTAATCAAAACTTCCGTGACCCAATGGATTCAACTTTCAACCTAACAAATGCACGGGAAAAGTGTGTTGAGATTTTTATGAACAGATAATTTATCACATGTGACCGTTACCCAACAGCAAAACAATACTGCCAGCCAAACCAGTATTTCCCCCCACATTAAATTCAGGTTTCTTTTCAACCTCATTGTTTCATTAGACACGAATCCTCTTCTCTCTTTGTTCCTGTACCCCCCCCAGCCTTTTCAAATGTAGGTGCAGTTGAACAAGAGTGTGGAGCATCTGTTTCCCATGTTCTACACTTCTCATGTTACCTTCTCGTTCTCTGTCCTGGAACATGCTCAAATTAACAGAACAAAAACAATGGCCACCATTAACATAGCCACCCATTCAAAGAGGTCAGGAAAGCAAGGTTATATTGAGTCAGGAGGAGAGCCCTGTAACACAAGTCTTGCGATGTAGACCCAATTCATCACCTGAAATAAATGCCATATAAACTGCCACACAAGTAGGAGGCTTTGTGTCTAGTCAATAGTGCATTCCGCTTAATGTCTTTACATTGCGTGACACAAGGTCCTGGGTCATACTGTAATACTTTTCACTTTTGGCAGGAGGCAACTTATGTCTGTGTTCAAACACAGTTGAAAGGTATTCCTTTCTTCTCCCAGGCTATTCCTCTCCCTGTTTAGAGTCCGGTCTGTGGAAACTTTTGTTCAGTTCACAACCTGTGACAGTTATCCTCGCCTTCCATGTGATGGAATACCTGCACCACTGCAGTTTAGGAAGGGCTGAATCCTAAGGAGAGTATAAAGCTATGAAAAGGTGATAGTATACTGATGCCAAAACCCCATTGTCTCATTTCTTTCTTTTAGGGAAGAATGGGTATTTACACACTGAAAGGACAGAACAAATATTGCTTGAGAACCAAAGGGAAATGTACCATCCTCTAAGCTTAGCTGTTGATACGGATAGCGGAAGTGGAGAATTTGCTGGTATCAGAGATGATGTTTGCTGCTGTCCTCTTGTGCCTTCACCGGATAACGTCACAGATCATAGATGAAGTATAGCCCTGTTACTGTGATCCTGCTCATCACATTTTAGACCAGGTTTAAAAAAGAATTTGGACAATGCAGACATGTTAGCGAGCTGATAAGTTCATATTTTGAAATCAGTGCGTGATAATTATGTTTTCTGTTCTCTTTCTTTTACCACAAAATTAATTTCAATTAATCTTGAATGTAATGTTTGGAGAATGCCAATTTTTGACAGATATAAATACCTTCATTCTAGGGTAAACTCCAATATCTCTTCTTCTGTTTCTTGTTCTTTCTCTTCTCTAGTTGCCTAGTGGTGGATTGAACTGTCTGCCAGCGTTGGAACTGTGGAGTCTTCTATTGCCTGTATGACTCTACATAAGACACCCCTGTAAACAGCACCTCCCTATGTCCCCCACTGTTAAATGTCTTCCTGTTTGTGTGAATATGTTTTTGTATTCAGTGATGACCTTAAATTCACATTGATCATATATCTTCCTAAAAGACCATGATTTTTAACATGCTTTTAATTTCAGCTATAGTAAATCTTTGCATATTAATTGCATTTTTTATAGCATTTTTGTATAATAACAATATAGAGGAGTTTTTTTTCCGCTCACGATGGCAATGTGCACCTCTGTTCTTGTATTACATGAATTGCTGTCCCCATCAACCAAGGAACTACTGTTTCCTCTTTCTATTGTATTGGCATTTGAAATGGTTTATTTTTAAAATGTAGGACACAACTCAAAGAAAGGGTAGGGTATTGCTCTAGTGTAGTTCCAGTACCAAGACTCTCAATGTTTAGGTATCCTGTTAAATGCAGAGGCAATATGACTCGTTCACATATTAAATGATTCTCAACATTGTAGAGTGAGTGGATCCAAAATGTCTTCATTAGAACACATATTAAGTGGCCCAATAATTTAGAGACATTTTTTCACAGCATTATTTAATGAAATTATCTTTACAAACCGTTGCAGAGGCTGAAACAGAAAGCCATTTGAGCAAATTGAACTGCTCAAATTCTGGGGAGGGGTCTTTTGTCTGTGATTTTTTTTTTCTTTTCTGCTGAAATAGTGCAGGGCCTAATTGACAGACCCTATTTTACTGATCTTGGTAACGCCAGATCTATATTCCACCAATGCACTCCTCACTCCAGTATTAATCCTGCTAATGTTTTTCCTTTTTTACCACAGATGATAATGCATGCTTTGATTTATTGTATCTGAAGACGTTTGAAACTGGGGGAGAGGCCATTGTATTTGTTAATGAACAAATTCAGCCTTTGCTAAAATGTTCGAATCTTCCTGATACATTGTGCATCTAGTCCTAGCTGGAAAATAATTTTAATGAGAGCAGGCCGTTTAGAGAGACAATCGCCCAGTCTGCACCAGGATTAGTGTACAATTTCCATTGCAGGCAGGAGTGTTGTCAACCATTGTTCCAAATGGTGCAGACTGGTGACTGATAAGACGCATTGTGTGTGGATTTAATTAAATGATGTCCGAATATTTGTATTTCCCAAGGTGAAGGTAGTAATTTATGAATACACTCTCCAGCTAGAACATTTGCTGACATTAGATATATAAATAAGTTTCTTAATAAAGATGCATTTTAGATTTCATCCTGAGGCATCTGTTTGGCAGAAGAGGCAGCAGTATCTGACTGGAAAATGAGCGGTGTCTCATTTTCTAAAGAAACGCATTATGTGAGTATGACTTGTGTCCCCATTTTCTGGCCACTGATGGCTCTCTTTCCCAGAAAAAGGGTCCACCAAAGTGAGTGTGTTTGTGTGTCACACAAGTGAGTCACTGCCTTGATGTCACCAGAGTTTGTCATCATGTCGCACCAGCATCGTTATGTCTGTGTGCATCGCACCATGAATCTAACCAGCTATATCATACTCGACCTTCAGATTCTCTGCCTGCAATCGTGTAGCAGGCAGTGTGACAGACGACTAAAGTGCCCGCGTTACCAAACCTGGCCAGGACAGGCAAGCATCTCATCTTCAACCCCCCCCCTTGACCTACCTTCAGTGGATTGCCTTGTGCTGCAGTCAAAGGTTAATACATTCTTCATTGTCAATTAATTCCCACGGGACTCGTGTGATCAAATAGCTCCTAAGCGTCAAATCCTGAAGTAATATTACAGATAGCTATAAATGCCATTACTCTTATTGCAATGCTTTTGTAAATCTGATGGATAGCGCTGGTCCTGGCATTGTCTCGTTGCTGAACGTGGAACATGTTACGACCTGAATAACATCTATAACAATATGAAAGATTCAGCAACATGATTTTTAACAGATATCTGCTCAAATTCAAATTATTACTGTTGTAGATTGTGCATAATTAGTTGTGATGATAACCAATATTTACAATGATATTTTAAAAAGGGGGGGGATGTGTAACATGAAATAACCAGCCCCCTTACCCTCTCAGTTTTAATCAAGATCTATGAAATAAGTGATCATGGAGTGCTATTTAGCGACCATGGTCATGTTTCCAGACAGGAATTAGCATATAATCAATATCAAATTATTAAAAGGCGACCATTGTTTGATTGCGTTAAATTTTGTGAAGGCCTTTTGTTTCAAGATGTGCCAGCAACATGCAGTAAAAAAGGCGAACTATTTCAGACATCTGAACATGTTTCACGCAGGTTGAGGCATTGAGAACACAAGAAACTGCCAGCATGACAACCACTTCCAGCAGCTAGCATTCTGTAACTTTGATCCATAATCAAGATCACAACACTTTCATTTCCTTTCAAATATATTAAGAATTAATGTGCATGCATAAATTATGCAATAATTTAGAGGGCATTTTTTATTTATAAATACAAATAGCAACGCTGACAGAGAAACAAACAGTTTGAATGCTTAACAAATATATTCCTCACAGTGGTAGCCATGCATTCGTTTTACAACAAGTCTACAATTGCCACGGCATTCAAATGATTTGAATAATTTGCAGAAAATGACAGTAATATATTCACAGCCTACAGTTTTCTAATAATAGGGTCATTATTTGTAATTTCAGAGGTTATTTAAAACACTGAAACAACCACTCAGCTTAATTTGTTTTTAATTCAATACAGGTTAATAACATAACATTAGGAGACCATTGTCTTTATTACAGTTATTAGCTACTTACTTAAAGCTTTTTCAGAGAGGCATAGCATGAAGAACTCTGAATTCAATTATGGGGAATAAAAAAACCTTAGGCCACTTTTACTGTGAAGACACTGTTTGCAGCTCTGAGAGAAATTTGTGTCATTGAAATTAAATGCTTTTGTGGCGCTGGAAGGTTCTTGTTTTTAATGGAATTACAGAGTGTGCAACGGGTGTGGTGTACTGAGATGATTAAAATCTGTATTCCCCAAATGTGTCAGGCAAAAAATCAATAACTGCAAGCACAGCTCCTTCGCCTGATGGGTATCCTAGGCTTGCCATGAACTAATAGAAAAATAATAATTAAAACCAAATCACCAACATTAATTTGTTTTCCATCAGTCTCGGGAGAGATCATCTTTACTAGTTCTTTTGGTAGCTCATTATACTTTCTAATCAAGACTCTTTAAAAATCCCTTTAAAAGAGACAGGCTGCGTGCCCTTCCCCCCAATGTGCTTGCATTGCAGTCATTGTACTTGCACTTATTATGTTACAAATGACCGAGGTAAGGTTGACATTCTCATTGCATGGAAAAAGGCCCAGCCTGGTAAGCTTCCTCTAATGAAGCAGCATTGAGCTCTCCCCCAATGTGTTATTACTAATGAAGATTCTCCGATGCAATAAAAAAACACACACACACACACACACACAGCATCCAGCTGCTGCTGTGACAAATATGTTGAATAATTTTCCCTCTCCTGCCATTTCTGTTTGTCCAGTGAAGCTTGTTCCTGCCCCCTTCTGAAAGCAATGTCTTGTTCTCCGATCTGACCCCCATCTCCTCACTTTAAAAGAGGCGGAAGGAAAAAAAAAATCAATGAACACACAAGTGAACAAGCATATAAACCTGTTTTAAATTCCAAAAGCTGACCAAGGATTTTTCCTCTCCTCTTTAATTCCACAGTGACTTTATTTCTAAATTACGCTATCCAATTACCTATAGTGTGTGTGCAATTTGGTTTGGAGAGAACAACAGTTTATTGCAATTAAAGAGCAATTGCTTTCTTAAACATCGAACTGATTAGGAGAGGATTTTCAATGTTTTGGTAAGTAAGAAATTAAGATAATGTCCTCAGACCTTAAGATCTTATTGAAAGTATCACATTAAACAATTCCAACTAATAGTCTGGTAAGTAAGCTGTTAATTACATTTCCTTTCATTTGGTAGGCTTACAAATGACCCTCTGGATCAAATTTGTTTTGTTTCTTTTCTTGTAAACAGTTGAACTAAATCATGTCCCCCCCCCCCCCCCCACACACACACACACACACACACACACACACACACACACACCTCTCAGAACTTGCACTTAGTTGATCGATTTAGACATCAGCTGACATGCCAATCCAACAATTCCAGCCATTTTCACTGTGAATTTCGCTGCATGCTGCACCCACCATCCGCTGCTGGTCTGACTGCAACTTTGCAGCCCTGCCTGTTTTCATGCTTGGTGACTGTTCAGCATGTTGCTCTCTTGTTTGTTGTTTGAATGCAATAATCTGCACCCCCGTCTCAACCCAGACTGGGTCACAGGGTCCCCACTCAGCCTGTTGCTGATTGTTCTCGCAGAGAGAGGAAAAAAAAACACACAATTAGGCACAGATGGTAGTCTTGCCTATCTGCAGTGGGCTTGTCGTTAGATAAAGGAGAATTCTAGAGTTTTTTTTTTTTTTCTCTCAAATTGTACAAGTGTAATTCAATTGAAAGATCAATGAGTCACCAACTCAAAGTAAATCTTCTGACTCTCTCTTCTCCCTTTCCCCTCCATTACAGAATATGGAAAGAGACAAAGATAAAAAGAATGAGGGTACATCTGTCTCTTCAGTACTAGTGGTTTATGGATGGTGTAAATACCTTGTTGGATTTAAGCATTATCACCCAGTCCACCAGTTTCATAGATTAAGAGGAAACACAGTTAGATTAACCTGTGTTATTTTTAATCTCACTTCAAATCTACAGACACACTTGCAAATAATGGCAAATACAAATATTTTATATTGTACAATTTCCCTTTGGCATACTTAATAGAATTATGCTTACACTGTCCAACGGAACATTTTGCTGACAAAGCAACACGTTTTCGTGTACAACTACGCAATGTATGTACAGTGTAAAAATGACCAAAGTAGAGTGATCCAGTCATGACGTTTATACCCAAAAGTCACATGTTAACGTAAAAAAAACCCTGCAGTACATATGAACATCCTTCATTAAACAGCCCATTAGACTAACTTATTAAATCTAAACCCACCCTCTGGTCTACTCCTACTTCTCACCAGCCAAATGCTGTGTTGTTGGTGCCCCTCTTATTGTTCTATTGTATTTCTAGTGCAAATTCGCTGCCAGACAGTTGAATATCAATAAACGTCATTTCCACCATCTTTATCAATTACATTTCAACCATGTATTTGCATCTATTTCGAAGACAGATCTTGGACTGATTTTTAAAATTATTATTATTTCTGGCGTCACATGAATATGTTGTTCATAATAAATTCATTAATTGAGAAAATAAAGACCTAGTTGTTAGGCTACTGTCGAAGAACGCATATCAGTGTGCTGGCCTGGAGAGCAAATACATCACATTGATTTTTTTAGATGATTAATATAATTGTATCCGTGACGTATTTTTAATAATAGTGTAAGATGAAACCCTCTTGCATTTGTAGTATTTTCCGTTAACAGTACCTACCACGTTTTTATGGTTTACAGTTTTGAACAATGCACGCACTTACTAACTTGATCAGTGGAGATAGCTGAAAACATCCTATAATCGAGAAAGCCTGCGAACGTTAAGATGATGTTGCTAGCTAACACGATATCGGTCTGCGTTCAAAGTACAAAAAAAGCGAGTCAGATAAATTGCACACATTCAGAACGTATCGATCGGTCACTTGCCGTTGTGTGTAATATTTTAGTATCGCCGTTTATTAATCGTAAATATAACTTTTCATTAGACGGCTCGCAAGCTGACGTCACTTTTGTTCCTTGAAGTGAAGCGGAATAAACCTTGAGAAAGAGTCTCCTTCAATCTGCTGTTAGTAACTAACACACACACTCACTCACACCGAGACTCAATTACTGCCCAATTCCCTTCTTTATCATCTCTTGCTACCGGCCTCCAACAACAACGCCAAATCGAGAAGGAAAAAAAGAAACATTACTTGAAATAATACTTGAAACTGAGTCGAGCGGAGAAATACGTAGAAGTGTCCCAACTAAGGTAAGTTTTGATTTGGGTATGTTAGCTAGCTGTGTATCATAAGGCGTTTCAGTTATTTCTTTAGAGATTCAACGCTATGTATATTTCTTTGGCTAGATAGCAAGCTAGCTAAGGCAGTTTATTTTCTTGAGCTCCTTAGCGTGTACTGCAAGGTTGATACAAACTTGTCAAAACGATAACACGGTCGTAAACGTGTCGATAGCCCTACGGATCTTGTTATTGTAGCACAGAATTAAATGATTAACTTCCATATTTTAAGGAAATCGGTCCTGTTGTGTCGCTTTTGATCAGGCTGGTTAAGACTTGCGGGGTTAGAGAGTCAGGACGAATCCTCGTCTTTGTGTCCTCACTCCGTGCGGTTAAACTGTTCTTTTAAAAAACTGTTTCAAATCATATGTTCAGAATGTAAACAATTTCGCGATCGGTCGCGATTCCCGGTTGTTTGTCGGTTTATTTGTGTATCGGTGTTTTTGTTTTAGATTAAAATGTGTTAAAAGAACGACACGGAGTCAGTGGGAAGGTAAGGGAGCTGAGTACCTTTGGTCTGTTTAGCTAATATGTCTGTCTTAGAAATGATGGGAAAAATCTAACACAGCTCCTCACGAGCAAACATTACTAAACCACAAATTACATATTATATATTAAATCGTTTGGTCAGGGTCGTAGGTGTGCTTTTAAGACCATTTTTTTCGTATTGTGAAGGAAATCCCCTCTGTTTGGAGAAAAGTCCGCTGTTTGAGTTGCAGGCTTTCTGTTTCTCTTATCTTTTGTGTTGCTTCCCTGTAAAGAGAAGCAGCTGCAGCCCGGCTGAGTTGTTGAAATTTATCCCTTTGTGTATATTACAATATCCTCCATTTTTCTGCCCTCTAAACAACAAGCCTCTCGCCATCTTGGGTAATTGTAATTTCTTGATCTTTTTACTTTTTCAAGAAACGAATCCATGCTCGCAAAGACTGAAAGTTATGAAATGTTTCAAGGGGAGACGATGACGTCATGTGAAGTTTAAGTAAAATTTATTCGTGAGAGCATTTGTATTACATTTTATGAACTTTGTCATGCCAGATTATCAGTTGGCATTGTAGGTGAATAATACATGATGAATTTAACTGAAAAGGCGAGGTATTGAGAAATACGTGGGCATGATTAACATTATTATTTTATCGGGTGACAGGTGGGGGAGCGACACCCCAAAAGCATGTAGCTGGCTGTTCTGTGATTATCTAGCAATAGGGATTCAGATTGTGGTGTTTTTAAGTAGAACTTGCAAAAAACCAAATTTTTAATTAATCTATTCTTTCTGATAAGATAACATCAATGAATGATAGTATTCGATGTTACGATCATTTCATATCAGAACTTTTGGAGGTAAACGTGTTGAGCGGTTCTTTTTTCGAAATTAAACTATCTTAAACATGCTTTTAATATTTTAAGCTTCATGTGTTTGCGGAGAGCAGTATGTTTGTGGGTAGATATTGCCTATTAACAGTAGCAGGAAATATTAATGCCATTGATGATGTATTTGTCAAATAAAGAAAAATATGTAATGAGGATGTTATTGAGATAGAATGTGTGCTCCCTTTTGATGGATCATATGCTATGAGGGATTAGGGAATTATCTGTTTAAATTTAAAAAGAAAACCTGATTTTAAAAATCCTTTACCTCTTAGCAAAGCATCTTGCACTAGTCCATCACAGGATATGCAAGAGTCGAGAATTTTTCCTCTGTCACCTATAAACAATATCCACATTTCTTAAAAAGGTCACTTGGTAAAGTTAATGAGGTGTGGGAGTCTTGTGAGACCTGATATTCAGTTATGCAGCCGGATGGAAAAAATATGTTTGTGTGTATTTGTGGACCTCCTTCTATATTCTATTTTTTACATCTAGGACAGCAGGTTTGTTTGTAATAAGACATTTAAGAGACATATTTCTTACACAGTCTATTATGTTTTAGGGAATCCTGAGGCAAAAGCCTTTTATAGTGTTTCTTCTCTCTGCTCTGGTCTTAGACGGGGATGTAAGAATCACCATTATTTCAATAGCATGGATCCATGTGATTGTGTGGTGACTGGAAGAGAAAAAAAACATCTGAACTCTAGCACAAAATGACGGCTGTGTTTGAACTATAGAGAAGGGGCAGGGAACACCCGCTACAAGTGCTCCCTTGCCTTCGCATGGTTATGACCATAAAATCTCAGAAGGTTGACATGGTTTTTTTGTTAAGTCTTTATTTAGGTGGACACATTTTGGTCAAGGCTGAATTGTAGTGCTGTGTTCATTGTAAGGCTTTATTTCAAGGTTACAGTTTTCATAATGTGTGTGTGTCAGCTCAACTGAGACATATTTTAAGTCAAGGAAGGCCAAACAGTGTTTATTGTTTTCCAAGCTTTTTAAACCCCTGATATTGTGGCTCACAGGATCCCTGTCAGGGGTGGGAAAGTAATATCATGGTAGTTTGCAGTAAAACCCATACTTAGGTAATGGGTCTGGACAAGGAGCTTCCATTGAGTGTTTTTTTTTTTTTTTAATCCAGTGGTCTGTCCTGTAGAATGTTCCACATAACAATAATATCTGCTTTTCCTCAAATTGGTTTTATCAATGGCTGCTTTGACTATTGATATTAAAGTTAATAGTTAACCTGAATATAATTCCCTGATGGTTTATGGGTCATTTTTGTTGATATCCCTGCAGTCTTTCAAAACACAACATTTAAGTAAGCATTTGGATATTCTTTCTAACTGAAGCTGCATCATGGCCAAATCTTGCTTGAGTTTATATATGTACAAAGAGGGCCTTACCTTTCTCATTTCCAGTCTTAGTATGGGTCAGGGTGACTGCTATTATGTAAAATACTAATGATCAAGGCTGCACAGGAGTTAGCTGGTGTCAAAAATGTCAACTATAATGAAAAGCTGTACAACCACCCGCAAACAAGTGGTTGTGGAAATCATTGGTTTATTCGATGAATCTTGTGTAACACACACCCACACGCTCGTACATACAGTAGTCTGTTTTTATTCTGCAGAAAGTGAGGCGTAAATAGTCTTGTTGTTTTAGCAGAGTGCCTCTGATGGAGGTGCTAATCGCTCTACCCCCCATTTCTTTGTTTGGATATTTAATGGAAAGCTGTAATGTAAAGGAGCAGATGTTTTGCTAATGCATCCTGATGTGCAGCTTTCCTTTTGGGAGTCTGTGCCTCTTCTTTTTGACGCTTTGACTTGACAGCTGCTGGATTTCACAGAGCCACCAAGATGCCATTAACGCTATCAATAAATGTAATTTAGAACACCCTCCCCTTGTTTTTAACTGCTTTTACAAATGTCTGTGGTTGCTCTGCTGTAGTGCAGTTGAAGTCATTGAAGATGTCCTTTAATATACTTGTGTTTTCTTACATTATCACAGTGGACAGAGAACGTATCTGTCACAGCTCGTTTGCGATACTGTTTTTTAAGAGGAACGTGTACAGTGCCTTCTCAGGCAAATTGAAATCAGGAATGACTGCATGCTAAGCCAAGAATAGTCTCATAAAATGTAGGCTTGCCTTAATAGATATTTCCTTTTTTGTGGGGATTGTGAAAACAATGCCCTTACAGGAAGTCAAGTTTTATCTTTGGCAGATACAAAAAAGACTTCCACATTACTTGCATTCAGGAAATAAAGATGAGCACGTTAAGTCCTATTTGCATGTCTACCAAAGTTGCACCAAACGGCTGCCATTGACTAAGCTGATTATAAGAAATTAGGGTTTAGAAACCTTGTGTCTAGGGTTGCTGAAACTGATGAAACTCAGACAGCTTTTGTATAGACAATCCCATATGTATGGGTTTCCGTGTTTAATCCACACCATTCAATTTGGGGATACAATAGACGTAAATCTGCATCTTTTATGTGTTAATACATTTAAAATATAATGTTGTAACTTTTGAACTGGATCACGTTTTTAAAATGCCCGGACAATTTGCTAATACCTCCAAAAAGGTTGAAGTGCTTAGTTTTTTTCATCCTTTGCTTATTTATGTAATCCTATAATGAAAACATTGAACATGTTGATAACTATTAATGTGATATGTTAGAGAAGGCAATTTTAACCATATTTCCACTGATCTGCCGTAGCTGTAGGAGAGATATAGCACATATTTGAGTGGTCCCACAGTATGTTCAGTAACCCTACATATGATAATAGGTTGGCTTGGAGCTAAGGCAAGGTGGCTTCAAGTAGGTGTGTTTATATGGATTTGTTCAGATATAGTTCATCATGATTCATACAAGAAATTAAACAAGCATTTCACCTGCAGTGTTTAACTCCAGATCTACATGTAATCAGCATAATTTACTGAAACCTTTGCTATCGTCTCTCCAAAACAGGAATAAAAAGCACAAGCATCAAGACTTGGTCCTCCACGACAGGATAACTGGCAACTGCACAAAACTGGTAAGTTACTTTCATTTATTTGCAATGTAAAGTCTTACAGGCCGCATTTGGCCGTACTTGAAATTTTGCTATAAAATGGTGCTGGTTTATGTAGCCTTTCAGCACTAGATGAAACCCCGCCGGTTGAAATGCAAATTGCCATACAGAATAGCATTAGATTGGCTAAATTCAGGTCTGGCTTGTTAGTATAAACCAGTCTCTTGTAATCAGTTGCAGTTCACAATTCTGTCATTACAAGTTCAATTAGTGAAGTGGTCTCTTCTTTATTTATTTGACTGACATTTTGTCATCTGTACTTGAGCCAAATTGTACTGGTCAGGTTTAAAAAGATGGACATATTTTTTAAATCAGTAAATCAAATTTTATTTGTTGTAGCACGTTTTTACAGTTGAGATTGTCACAAAGCTCTGTATATGTAGCATAGTGGATTTTCCAGACGGAACAAAAAAAACAGAAATCCCAGGCCAATTGGGAATACTCACTTTACTGTCCCAGAAATGCCAAAGAGTAACTTCAGCAGTCGCTTACCTACATGCCAGCTATTAGCATTTTACATGGACTTTGTGCAAGCATGTGACCTCCATATTGGAATGCAAGTTCTGTTTGTTTTGCAGTTGACTACCATACTCACTGTAAAAGTGTTCTTAAAAAGGCATGTGGGGTAAAACCTACCAAACATGGTCTTGCGCTGTTTTTCATTTCTCCCAAAAACCACTACCCCTACTCATAATATTGTGTGAGAAAGATTTTCAGAAACTGTAGTCTAACCATGCATCAATGAGCGTCCAAAATGGCTAAGATTGACCACTTATTGACTTAATTGATTCTTCTTAGTGATGTTCATTTGAACTGCTTCTAGGTCTGCCTGTGTACAGTATTTACTTAATCAAGTTACTTCATCTGTTCACTTACCAGGGAGCTAGCTAAGTTTGGAGATACATCAATTGATAATGCAAAAGGTATTTGCTAGCTAGTGAACCAGAGATTAGCTACTGGTACAGTTGAGTTAGATTTGTCTTTCAAATGTAACATTTTTGTTTGTTAACAAAAAGATGCATGGATCTTTCGTTTACATCTATGTATCTAACAAGTTAAAACAAATGTCAGAGTTATCTAACAACAAACCTTTCACATGCTGGTCCAGGCGGCAACAATGAAATTGTACAAAGTCTGTTGCTAACATTTAATTCCAATAACGTCATGTGAAAAATGCACTTCTATTCCTTGCACATTTCCACAGTTACATCCAAAGTGAGGCAGAAGGCAGGGTAGGTGGCTAGCATTACTCAGGGTTTCATCAACTATAAAGGTCCTTGGGATAAAACTACTACTGGTAACATGAGTATACAATGAGTACACAAGGATATTATTCCTTGCAGGCTAAGTAGGACTTTTCATTTGATAACCAGTCTTCTGTGAGAACACATTTGATCCACAACTGTCCTTTTTTGGGTAGGAAATTGATAAAGATATTTTCTGCTGTGGGGTTGGTATTTTTTGTGGACTTCAGTATTCTTATGGATAATTTTGAATGCTGGCTTTTTTTTTTTTTTTAGCAATTTTTACTAGACAATATATTTTATTTCAGAATGTGTTATGATAAGCTGTTCTATTTTTGAGCACATATGAATAAAATATATATGTAACAAGCTGTCAAGTAACACGCATGATGAGGTGATTGAGATCTTGCTTCTAGTAAACAACATTGCTAAATTAGCTACCTCTCTTATCCTTGTGCCTTGGGCCTGGCTTTTAAGCCATACTTACATACACATGACTGATAAGTGAGTATAGTGCTTACCATGACATATTCAGACGTGGTTGAATGTGTATCCAATATTGTGCTCTCTACTCCAAACTTTAAAAAAGCAGGAGCTCTATCGGAAATGCCAGTTTTCCACTCTTTTTTTTATTCAGATTCTCCCTTCTTTTCTCTACACATCAACCATCAGCCAAGCATACATCCTTCTCCATGGTGATTTGCATAGCATCCATTTTTACATGTCATTCAGTTGTACTCAACATTTTGCTCTAACAGTTCAGGTAAAGTACGTTGCCTAAGGATACAACCAGAGGTCCCCCAGCTGGGAGTCAGACCTGCAACCTAGTAACCAACCCAGTCCTTTAAAGACTGTGCCACACTACTATTTATATCCACCCAAGTTCACTTTCAACCGCATATGTATGTTTGAGTAAGGGCTAGTGGCAGTGCCATGTGTCAGCTAAGATGTAGCTGGGGTCAGTCTAGTGGAAACACCACTTTTCATTTGAGTATGTTCTTCATTTGGCAATGAGCAAGCAATTAAAATTTAATACAAGTAGGCCCAAACAATGGGGATCATGAATGATTCTCAGAATCTAAGCTAAGCTCATTAACGAGAAATGTCTGATGTTTTCTGTACACAAACTGGATAAAAAAGCTTAAACGGGATAGGCTATTGTTTACTTTTTGAAGCATGTGCTATCTTTGAGATGGTCTCTCTTGAAACACATCTGGTACATAAATTGTTTGTTTGGGGCATTGATCTCATGTTGTTCACGTGACTTTTTTTTTCCCCCTGGCAGTGTTCAGCTTTGCACTGGTTGGGATGGAATTGATTTGTCTTTGTAAATAGTTAATTGATAATAATGAACTATTGCCCACAGTCTAAGTGTAGCTCTATAATAAAGCATTACTCTCCTTAAGGCCCATCATTTGATTGGCTTCCGCTGTAGAGAAAGTGAGATAAATTAGATTACAGTCCCAATGTGTTATGCATGCACCCAGTAACCGCCAATGAATCAACTAATAACCAGATAGAAGGTCACTGAATTTCCCTCATATTCGTGCAGCACTTACGTCCTTGAGAATTGTCTCTGAATAAAGGGAACAATGAAATGTTGCTACAAATGACAAACTTGTAGACTGAGTTATTTAACATTATGAAGAATAGCTGTGTCGCATTTGAATGCTAAAATATCACTGTGTTGGTTTTCAAGGATGGAATAATATTGGCTCAAGGTTACACAAATACTGCTGGAAACAGCACTTTCAAATGCTGCCAGCCCTCAGTGGGCTGATGGATAACAGTTATTTTTAACAATTATTATTATCTTTAATTTTATTCGGTGAAGCTTTTGTCTTTTGCTACATTGGTAATTGACCATACTCTCACTCTGACCTCACAATTATTAGAAATTCTTCCTCTGTGTTCATTAACACAATGGAATATTGAATATAGACCGGTGTCAATAAAAGTGTATTCATTATGATGAATTTATAAGTAGGTCTTAGTAGTATGCTGTCTTACTTTGTCTACTGTAAAACATACCACAGTATCTGCTTTAGTTCCATATCAAAAGATGATGAAAGTAGTGGAAAATAGTAATTCGTTAATCAAATCACCCCTCAGAAGCTGGTGGTTAACAGCTTGTTACTGGCCAACAGGCTTCTCACTATTTATGTCTTATTTAGATAATTCTGGTGATGTTTCTTATCTGATGTAATTTATTTATGAATTCTCTGAGTTTTCTTTAGGTGTCAGGGTGAAAATATAAGGCATTGTTTTGAGTGTTTGTGGTATATTTGAAAGGGAAACCAATCTGGTGTTTTTGGTAGTTCAGTGCTTAACGTATCAGTCAAAATATAACCAGTTTAAGTCTGGTGCCATTACGTGCGACTCAGATTTTTCTTGTTTTTGTTTTCATCTGTCTCCATTTCCTGGAGAGAGACGAGGAGTGTGGGGGGGTGGGCTTGTGTGTTTGAGCTGTTGAAACAGAACAAACCTGACCCATCAGTAATTACGGCCAGCCTGATTGTGGCCTGGCAATAATTGTGTTTTCAACCTTTTTTTTTTCTTTCTTTCTTTTTTTTTTTTAATTCTCTCCCCTTCTGGTTCTTCTCTTTTTCCACAAGCGTGCACCCATTAATCAAAGACGCTGAACTCCTGCTGAGGGCCGAGAGGTTCATCAAATTGGCAGCCGGTTCACTGTATAGACCGCGGCCGAGGCTGTTAACGCGCACACATAAATAAATCTGAGGTCTTTGTATGCAAACCCTGGAGGTTAATACTGTATAATTCAATGTCCTCTCTTTCTTATGATTGATGTTTTTAAACATTTTAAAGCTTGACGTGAATCCTTTAGTAGGTCAGGGTTGACGTGCCGTGATGGAGTGACAAGGAGAAGTATGAGGGCGGTGGTGTAGCCTAATAGGAATATGTTTGAGAGATTTTATATATATATATATGTAGCTCTTCTTCTCAGTCTGTTTTTTTTTCCTTCTGGAGCAGGAATGCTCCAACGATTGAAGTCTCCTGCTGTGATAATGGGACTGATGTTTGAAATGCCAATAGTTTGGCCTATATGCTTTTCCTGCTTACCGCTATTTGTATCCTTGACCAAAATAACCGCGCTCACTGCGTGCTGAGGCTGCTGGGATCTCAGGGCTGAAATCATATTGGGACGCGGCTGTGACATGAATTGGTTGCATATTCATAATTCAGGGACAGCTGGTTGCAGGGAGAAGCGCCGTTGCTCGGTGGCCATTATAAACTATTCTGCTCACACAGCCGAGATTGTGCTTCTGCAGGCCCCTTTTATTTATTGATCTTCCTGCATTTAAAATCTGGTCACTGCTGCCACAAAGCCTTTTCATTTTAGCTGTGCTAGCAGCCTACTGCAGCCCCCAATTTTAAATATTTAATTTCAACTGAATGCTGTGCGAAATGACAAGGGAAGGGGGGAGAAAAAGAGTGAATCCGTCCTTCAAAGAATGTGTGTGGGTCAGCAAAAGCCGCGAATCTGACGCATCACGCTTTGTTTATTTAAACCATGCAGCTCACATGTGTCTCGGTGGGCAGGAAGCAGAGGGAAAGGTAAGATTTTTGCCATGTGAAGGGGAACGCCCATGCACCACTGATAGCTGTCAGCAGCTGTTTGTCTTTAAGACAGATGTGATTTGTGCCTCTGAAGAGAGGTCTGATGCCACTCTAAACCCATAAGCTAAATGGATTTCTTTTTCACACAATGTTAAACTAAAGCTGAGTTGAAAACCTTTTTTTCTGAATCAAAAGCACTCCACATTTCCATGCTGGGAGTTTGTGAAATGAGAGAATCCTAGGAGTATCCTGAGATAAAATTTGAGGGGCCTGAATGCAGTTCTGTTCCTTTATAGGGAAATAATGCACTTAAAATGCAAACAAATGACCTGCGTTTTTCATTGAATTCTATTTTGTTAGAGTAAAATTATTCTTTACCTATTACCTGCTTATTACCTTACCATAGCTGCACATTTCATTGGATTGTTCTATCAAGTCTTACCCCTTTTAGCAGTATGGTTTAGGAAGGATCCATATCTTGTGTGTGTGTGTGTGGGGGGGTTATTAGGAATTATCTACAAGAACAGGGAAGCTCTCTATTATGTGCTGTTAGAGTTGTGCCATGAATCATTTCTCTTCATTTGAGTGGATGTTCCGTGATCTGTGTAGTTCTGATGTTTTAAAATCAGCCTGTAGATCTGAGAGTTGAGACAATATCTTGTAATGGAGATTATGGAATTATCTGAATATAGGATGTGTAATACCATTTCAGACAAGCATGTAACCTGTTCGCTCTGTTAAAGTGTGAGTTTATGAACGGTCCTGTTAAAGCAGACACTGAGTCTTTTCATTGCCATGAAGAGAACATCAGAAAAGATTCTTGGAAGAAATGACAGTTTTTGCATGATTTCACTATAATCACTTTTATTTAAAATAAAATAAACAGTATTTACTCCTTTAAAATTACGCACTTAAAAAAAATCAGTTCACATGCACAAGCTCATAAATTGGCACAATTACATTTATCCGATATACTGCTATACAGCGTCATGTCATGTAGTATAGCTACATTTCAACAGTTCTCCCTGTGAAAAGTGTGCATTAATTAATGTTGATGTTTACAATTTAAAAATGCTGTGAATGAAAAACCATCAGAGAACGAATTGAGGTAACCTTCAACGACTAACTTAAGTTCATAAAGTTAAATGGACTTGCATGTTGTCATAACATGTCAAGAACACTTTTGTCAAAATATTTTACTTGATTATTTGAGATAATATTGTAAGTGTAACTGCTTGAGATGTGTATCTCCTACATAATGCTTTAGACATGTAGTGTGCACTGAACTTATGTATTTTATTTTAATTCAGAAGTAAGGGTCTTGGGGTCTTATATATGTAGTGTTATATTATTGAAGTTATTGTGGGGAATAATGTCAGCTTCTGTTGACTTCCCTATGTAGGTGAATGTCCTGCATATTATTCATTGTTTATTTGAGACCAAAAAGTGGATCCATTAGTGTTTGAGCTATGATGACAGTTGAACAACATTGAGGTTGTGTGAGGAAGTGTGAACCGAATGAAAATTTTAAGCAGCAGGTTTGGCAGAGAGAATGGTTGTTCACTGAATTCACCAGGGGATGATGAAATTTGGTAATACATCACAGCTGTTAGAGGATGTAAAATGCTGGAGTAGAGAAACGTTGCTTGCCATCTTTCATATCTCACTTCTCCTGGGGAGGGACTCCATCACAGGAAGTTTAAGGAAGTATTTTAGTGATTCTTACATGATAATTTTTTGCTAATCTCGGTAATTTGTGAATTTATGATGATATATGACAAACCACACGCCAAAGCATTTATATTTAACATGCACACACTCGCACACTCACACACTCACAGTGTATGGCTTTCTCTTAAGGTCTTTTTCTTTAAATGATGACATGGAAAGACAGCTGAAACATGAGAAGGCCCTGCCTAAGGAGAAGTTCAAA
The DNA here is from genome assembly GCA_019176425.1 of Megalops atlanticus. Classification (NCBI taxonomy): domain Eukaryota; kingdom Metazoa; phylum Chordata; class Actinopteri; order Elopiformes; family Megalopidae; genus Megalops; species Megalops atlanticus. The sequence goes on from CM032886.1 coordinate 5,014,840, forward strand.
GAGGTATGGGGGGAAAGACTTTTATCTGAGGCTGGGGGGGAGTGACCTTTTTTGTTTCCATTGCATGAAACACGCAGCATAAAAGAACATAACATCCCCCCCCAATTAATGTCCTCTCCACAAAATGGCAGCGTGTGGAGCATAAACTGTGTTCTTTGTGCTTTTGCTCAGGTTGCTACTGATGTGTGAGCGCTACGTGGATAGAAATATCCACAGCTCCTCCAGGCTACAGCAAATCCTCTGTGAGAGCTCCCCCGTGTAATCCAAATATTTAGAGCTAATTTGAGCATGCAGCAGAAGCAACGGTGTCTTTTAGGAAGCTACACATTTTTCCTTGCGACGTTCAGTGCTCCGGGACATGAAAAGAACCCAATTGCTCGCTGAACGCGTCTCAGGATTCCACAAGTGGATTTGATAGGATTTGGACTGTATACCGACTCGGTGATTGAGATTCATAATGGGATTCCCATAATGGGAACTCCAAACATATATCTTTCCCTCAGTGCATCGCTGTCAAGAGTTAAGATACAGTGATAATGTGCATTTTAAAATGATATAATTGAAGAGTTGCATATTTACTTTACTTATTAATCACTACTTTAAGGAATAACTCGCTGAGAGGAAACTGTGTGAGAAACGCCATTGTCACTGTGTGAAAGCCATAACAGTGTTGTTGGCTGGTGGTTTGACCTTCATGCAGTACTAAAACTCCAAGGCCTTTTTAGTTACAGAGGTTCACAGCTTTTTCCACGGGCTCTTCTGTAAGATATTGTGAGCGCTAGTCAGAACACCAGTGTCCTTGGCAGTTTCAGACTGTAGACAGTTGTTATGGTGCACTGCTTTGCAGCAGTTTTCATAGTGTAAAATATGATTTCACAGGCCTTTTTGATTAATGTTGTGTTTTTGACCTTATTATCTCTTTTAGCCTGTTCCTCTCTGCATTTCCATGTCATAAGTCTTCAGAAATGTCTCATGCCAAAGGTACCCACACACCAGGAAGACTGAGTGTGTTGCATCAAAGCTAGTATGTTGTAGGTAAATCCGGGGTAAGTTGTAGCCTAATTAAGTTTATATCCCACGATGGGCTGTGCCAAATTAAACCAACAAGTCTTGGGTTACAAATGTATGTGGTAATTGTGAGTTTGTGCTGCAGAACTGAAAGTAGATATAGCTGCAGCCGTAAAACAAAATGAACACTAACTGTGATATCCTGTAGAGATGTGAAAGATAGGTTAACTGTCCAGCTGGGAGGGAAAGATGGCTCTGGGGTGTATTCTTATATTTTTTTGCTAGTTTTGGTTTTCATTGTTAATTATGAGAAGGATAATTATACTGATCATTTAATGATGTTCTGCTAAGCTATGCTTTGCCAAATATAGTACACTGAAAGCATCTGATGTTTGAGGAATGTGTTGCACAGAGAAAAGAATTATAGGATATTAGTTGTGCAGAAAACATTTCCACAAAGACAAATGAATAATGAATAATTGACTTGAAGCATTTGTAATGTATGGAGATATTTTCCAGGAAGTACTCATTTCTGGGATACAATTGAAATACATATTTTGGACAGTGGAAGGCAATGGAATTTTCGTATACTACACTTTCACAGAACTTTTGTAAGGATTCCAGTTGTAAATATTCTTGTTCTTGTTGCATTCATTGTTGTTCAGGATGGCTTGCGTAGCTTACATTTTTAAACATTTTCCATTTATACAACTGGATAGATACAGAAGCAGTGCAGATGAAGGGGACAATGACAGTGGCGCATCAGGGATGTGAACATGTAGCCTTTAGGTGACTGGCTCAGTACTCCATGTATGTACATGCACAGAATATTGACTTAAACGTAGTAATTAATTTATATATTATAATGAGAATGAGTATACTGTGTTGATATTTGTGGTTTCAAGGCCTAGATTCAGAACGCCTTACGTTAACTCCATTTCATGGTGTCTGGGTCGGAAGCTTTTTTTATGTGTGTGCTTTTTTTTTTTCTTTTTGCGTTCTTCTCAGATGTTTTCCTCATCTGTTCTTAATTTCCATTACATTTAAGTGGTAACGGAAAACATACGGAATAACTCGATTTTTGCCAAATGAAAACGATTTTAGCCCCTTTATTCTTTGACAGAATTTCTACGAGTTGTTGAACAGTGTTGCGTGTTGCTTTGTCTGAAGGGCCCTCTTTGGCGTTTCAGCTCCCTTAATCGGAGGGAGAAAGTGTCTTTGGCCTGTAGAAGCCTTCTGTTTTGTCAAAAGATGATTACGAACAGATCTATTACCCGGCCGAGGCAGGAGGCACGTTTCTCCAATTAGCGCGTGAATGATACCCATCCTTAAAGCCGATGAAGACGGAGACGCTCCTCAGATGCTATTAATTGGCCCGGAGCCATTTTAGGAGAAACATTTCAACGGTTTGAGAAATGGCATACAGCAGGCATCGTGAAACTGCGGTAACAGACATGAGGCTCCTTTCCCCTGAACTGTACAGTCAAGTGTGTTCCTCTCATATATCTGCCCAGAACATGAGGCAGATGTAAATATAAAAAGTACAGTTACGCTGTTCTTTTAGCCATACAGGCAGGACTGAAACTGGACTTATTCTAGGGTTGCTGCGTGCATTTACAATTTTAGAACATCTCACCAGAGGTCACTTCCTCTGTTTTCCGTGGAGGATAAACTAACAATAAAACTGACTGACCTGAATGTAGCTTGTAAATGAGAATTAAAATAAAGCAGGGAAGAATCAGCACGGTCAGGGACGTGACAAAGCGTCTCATTGTGCGCATGTATGACGATAAGATGAATCACAGGTATTTAGGGATCAGTTTCCTGAAAGCGATTGTGTGACGATTCTTTGAGGGCTAAATTGTCAAGACTTGCCTGTTTGTTCTGAAGGCTGCAGAAAGAGAGAGGGAGAGAGAGAGAGAGAGCGAGAGAGGAAAAAAACATCTGCGGTCCATCAAAGTTGTGCACTCTTTTAAGTGCTAAAAGCTGGCCTTGTTGAAGGAGGACATGTAGAAAAACGCTTCCTGTTTGCCATTTTAGCTTGAACACTGTATCTTTTAAATCCACAGCTGTTGGCTTTTCCAGTGGTGGAATGTAGTACATCCTAGCCAGACAGTATACAGTACTTAATGCTCCTATCAGCCTTTTGCCAAAACACAGAAAAACTGATTTGGTATAGAAATGTGTCCAACATGTTTTACAGCTTTCAGCGAATGACCTCAACCTCAACTTCGCTGACCCTTCTTTTTTTTTGGTGGAAGACAAACTCCCAGGCCAGCAATCTGTAATCAGCAGACAAGTGTTTAAAATGATAGTGGTAGTAATTGTCATTACATTGCTGTTGTCATTAGCATGGGCGCTGTTGTTATTGTTGTGGTAATTATGTGTCGTAACGCGGGCGCGAGTAATGTGTGTTTCCCTTGGCTCGGCGCGATGCCGCAGTTGTCCTGTAGATAGATGGCCTGGACACAGGGACTTTGAGAGATGCGTGGAAGCCGTAAATCACAGCCTGACACCAGAGCTGAACGCCGCCGCCGCCCTCGGTCCCCGCGCATTCCAAACGAAACGAACCCAGATGGAAATGTTTAATGAAAATAATACAAACTTGCTGGCTCGCCAGAAATGTTTGGCGTGCTTATGCAAGCGCCGTTGTTTCCCGGCGATAAAATCTGGGAGGACGATACGTGCGTCGGTGGAGTTGGGGGTGGGGGGGTTGTGGAGAAGCTGAGGGATGAGGTGTCTCAGCGTTGGGCTCGGGATCAATGTGACACGACTCCTCATCGCAGCTTGGAAGTCTAGACAGCCTGGCACGTTCGCGCCGCGCAGTGAAAAATTTTGTTGCCGTTGCCGATGCACTTCTCGAAGGCTTCTGACAGAAAAATGTTGGCTGTGAGAAAAACGAGGAAAAGGGTTTTGTCTTTGAGAGTTAGCACCTTGTGTGGTTTGGAAAAATGTCAGCGTCATTAGGCCCAATTTTTGGCTTTGAAGCCAACAGGTTTAGCAAGGGGAAAAACACTGTGTGTGTGTGTGTGTGTGTGTGTGTGTGTGTGTGTGTGTGTGTGTGTGAGAGAGAGAGAGACGGGTGGTTGTATTGCAAACATCAAGTTTGACAGAGACACCTTTTGTTCCGTTTGATCCTTGTCAGCATTGTTGCTGTTGGGTTTGCCAGTCAGTGCTGGAAATGAATGTCTGTTCACCCTCAGGGTCTAAACAGTACCAAATTGGCCATTTAATACCATTTTATTTTTTTTTGTGCAGGTTTCAGAGAGGAATACATCAAATAAATCAATTAACCTGCCTCTTGTCTTTTGTTTCAGTTTGCAGAGCAGTGATGTCATAGAGCTGAATACACTCTTGAGCGGTAAGTGTTTGGTCACATTGACTGCCTTTCAATCTCTTGCTAATGTTTACAATTTGCTGCTGCTGTTCGAAACCATTGTTGTGATTTCTCATTGCGGCAGTTGCAGTTTTGACATCGTCTGTCATCGGTTTGAACAGAAATGCTTGTGTTCGTTTCTTCATTGAAACCAGAACCTGAAGGGAGAACATTCAGGTTCAGGAAATAAACCATTCAGCTTTCAATCTAAGGAGATCTCAAGAGAAAGGGTCTTTTTTTCCAATTAAACATAACAAGCTTTCCTTCATGACATCAGTTTGCGCAACATCAAACAAAAGTCATCTCCTTCAGTTTTCAGTGTGTGGTTCTGTGATATTAGAAGAAGTATGTCCTCTCACCTACAGATTTCATGTCAGAGTTGCAAGAAGATATTAACGCACAAAAATGAAGTGTTGCCTTTTCTCTTAATTTTCACACCAGTGAATATTTGGAAGTAAGTTATTGCCCACCGAACTGGGGTAATTGGTGCCCCCCCTTGGTTTTGAGGCTGAAAGAGACCCATTTTGCATACAGAGCCTTTGAACACTGTTTGCATGGGTGACTCGGTAAATTGTGGTCCCCCCTCTGTCAATTTCAGGACCCTTTAAACACCGGATCAGCTCTATCAGACGGTCTGATTTACAGTTTGATTCCTCCTTCTATTGATACCACATGGTGTGAGCCGCACTTGTCAGAACAACTTGAAGTGCTTCACAAGTATGTAAAACACATGTTTACTCCAGGCAGCGCTGAGATAAATTCTTCAGCACCAGCATCACGCAAACCCTCAGACAGAATTTAAGTGTTCTGTCAGTAGCCAGCGTGGCTTGTTTCTCAGCAAGATCTTCAACTGAAGCATGTAGAGCCCTTTTGAGGTGGAGTACGAAAAGCCTGGAATCCCCCAACACGCGTGCACACTCACGCTAGCTGCATTTCACCGTTTTAAATATTTGAAACTGGCAAACGCTCTACATGCATTAACTTCTGTGTTTTATTTAGAGCTGGAGATCATGTTGTGGTAGTCACCATTTTCTCTTTTCCGAGTAATCAATAATGAAAAATTACCAAGCATTTTCAGATCTGTGTAAATCTGGAGGTGAATGCTGGGAACTATATTGTTTCGGGTGAAGTGCCAGAATGTCCGTTTGAGAAATCTACTAGCCTAATAAGATATATGATAGGCTGTCCTGTGATTTTGTATCAGTCCAAGGGAAGCAGGTGGAAAGCTGGCAAACATGAAAGAAACCAAACCTGACTAATTACTTGTCATTAAAAAATACATTTACAGTTATGAACAGCAATAGTAGGATAGAGAGTTTAAAACGTAACTTTCAAGAGAGAACAAAATGTCTGTATCCTGAGAATAGGCTTACACTGTAGCCATTTTGTTTAAAGAACAGAGGTGAGAAATAATTTCCCATGTCACAATCTTATTTTAGACAGTTTTGAAATCTGCATGTTTCAGCCAGACCGGTGTTTTTTTTTTTCTTTTTTTTTTGTAGTTACTGGTTATCAGGCATCTGTGGTTGCAGAAGATGTCACCAATAGCTGGAGATAACCTAACGTTATTGCTGCACTTCCCTTCTCCAGTTGGCAGGCGTGCTAGGAAGGGCTAGCTGAGGTTCATTAGTATTCATTGCTAAGTTCTTCAAAGGAAATCCATCTGCTTCCAACAGAAATAAATACCGCATAATAAACGTGTTTTAAGTTCAGATGCCTTTTTAAAGGCCACCAGCTCCAAGGTTGTTTTTACTTTTACTAGCAGTGAAATATGGAAACAGAAATCTAATTTCCATCATCTAATGGGGGAGGGAAAAAAAAAGGTCTTAAAAATCTTTCAGTTTTAGTTCCCTCTGAAAGCTTATTTTAAAACCTGAGATTTGATGAAACACACTAGAGGCGCGCTGCAAACCTTTTACATTAGAAGAACTACAAAAAGCCATTTCTGAGCGGATGTTAAATACCAGTTGGAGCGAAACGCATTGGTTTAAGGAGGAGGGGACTCTCAGGCTCTTTGTGCGGCTGACCCCTGTGAGGGACGGGTCACGGCACTGTGAGGTCTCCTGGCACACGGCGGTAATGACTGTGGCCGGAAGAATGCCATCATCCGTGATCCAGCGCGAGTCTCGTGCGCAGCTCCCCGCCCCTGCTCCTGCAGCGGAAACCTCCCAGGGCTTCTAACAGCCATCGCCGTCCTCCATCTTGGCCCATGGAGCTTGATTATCCTTGGGGTGGTACTGCGGAGGGCCACTGGAGAAAGGGAGGGAGCGAGGGAGGGGGGGCTATTGACTGATGCCTTTCACTGCGATCACCTTCCTGCGAGGGGCTGCCTCTGAAACGCCTGCATCATTTTTCTGTCTCTCCTTTTTTAAATATTTATGCGCTCCTACAGTTAATGGCGTGGCTTCAAAGAGCGGATTCTGTGGCCAGGGCTCAATGGCTCACAGATTGCCATGGCTGTTTAAGACTGCTTGGTGGTAAACACTCGAGTCTGCTCTCGGCCCCGCGTTCAGCTCAGAGGGAGGGGGTGGGGGTGGGGTGTGGGGGGGACGAGCCCATGTCCCTCGTCTCGTGAAAGCATTCTGTCATGAAGGAGTTATAACGGCAAACTTGTTGGTGGCTGTGTGTGTTATTCCGTTTACATATGCTGTGTTTGTGTACAAAATATTGTTGCATATGTCTTAATGTTTCTCTCAGTCAACATACTCTACAGGAAAAAAATATGTTCAGCAGTTGGCATCGGTAAGGTTTGCACCTCAGATATTCTGATAAACTGTTGATGACTCATTTGTAATACCGTCACGTAATTAAAACGAGCCAAATTGCTGTAACTGTCCGACAAAGGGCAGCCGTACGTGTTCCACGTCGCAAATCCTCTTAGATTACCGTTAGGATCCACAGAAGGCTTTTTAGAAAAGTGCAGCTGGGCGTTTAGGAGCAGGAAAGGAGGCGTGTTAGAGAGCCGCTCCGGATGCTGAATAGCTGTTCTCCGGCGAAGGTGCTGCGTAAGGGCGCAGTAATGCTTATGCGGACAGATCGGCTTTATTTCCTTTTCCGAATGTGATGTGTTTTAATGACAAATGCCCGGGTGCAGCAAAGCGAGGAGAGAGGAGGAGAGAGGAGCACAGCAGAGCACATCCCGAAGGTCAGAAGCAGCGGGCGGCCAGGGAGACACTGGAGAGCTTCAGATTGGATTGCGTCAGTCCTGCAGGCTGTCAGGGACAGGGCCAGCATTACTGCTCCTTTTAAGCCGGATCTCTCCTTACAGGCAGAGGCAGGGACAGCTTGCCGGGGGGGGGGTTGGGGAAGGGGGTCAAATGTATGACTTCACCGTGTTCAAATGAAGGAGCTCATTACTATCTCAAACACTTTCTCCCTCTCCTGCTCCGCAAAATAAGACACCGCAAATAAGACGCCACAAAAAAGATGAAAGTGAAAGTTGTTCAGTTTAGGTTGAAATTGAAGAAGATATGAGTGGCTGTCATTAGCTGAGTATTTTATTAGCAGAGCGGATTGCGTGTTCTGCATTAACAGCCAGCATTCTTACGGCGTAATTGTCCTCTGTATTTGGCATTTAGCATTAGTGAAGTGTACTCTGTTCTCTGTTCTGTGTTAGAACCCTTATCAGTGCGAAGTTAAACTTTACAACCAGTCACTGTATCTTCTGCAAAGTTATTTGATTTAGCTGAAGATCTTTGCCTTGTGTTAAACAAGGATGCTGGCAAGCAGTAATTTTTGATTACACAAGCTTTTCAGAGCTCCTGTGAAGTCTCTCTGCAGCAGGCGGCACCCACAACGTGCTGTTCAAAGAGTAATTTCTCTGCTGGGTTTGTCAGGCGCACAGCTAAGACTCTAGCGTAGCTCTGTCTGCCATTGCTTTCCTTCATGCCCATTTTAAAAGCAGATGACAGTGCTTGCTCATTAGAGACTATCATAGTTGCATTGTGAAGACTTTCTCTTTTTTTTTTCCTCTCACACTTCCACTGCAGTTTTTTTGGGAAGTTATTAATTTATTAATTTCAGAAACGGGAAGATAAACAGAGAGGTCGTCGCAGGCCCGTCTGTAACGCCTGCCCTCCCTGTGCCTCTCCATTGCGAGGCTCCGGACTGTGCCCCCGTCGCTAATTTGCGCACAGAGTCGATTATTTATGTCCCTCTGAAGGGCAAATATAGAGGGTAATGTTGCGCTTTAATGAATCCGCGGTTTCACAGTCGCGCCTCAATTTGCCAAGTGATGGCAGGTCACGTGAAACAAGCCCGGGGATCCGCGTTTGGAAAAAAGGGGGGAACTTATTTAAGAAATGAGGCCCTTGCGCCTTTTAAAAGCCCGGAGACAGCTGGGAGTTTTACAAGGGGGGGGGGGGTGGAGGAGAGGCAGGGGATTTGTCACCGGGCTGCGGTGGAGGTGCCGGGGCCAGCCGGGGTCAGGGGTTTCCAGCTCCTGCAGGATAAAGGCTTGGGGAGGTCAGGCGAGGCCTGCAGAAACAGGGATATAAAATGGATCCTCCCTAACCTCACTGTTAAACAGCACCCACCTCCCTGAGCAGAGCAGGTTCTACTCAGATCCACTTCTCTCTCCATGTACCCACTCCTGGTGCTCTGCAGTGGGGCTGACCTGAGTGTTACCTGCTTCCACTCTGTCAGTGGATCATCTGTGGATCGAAAGGAAAAGGCCGTGGCCTCTCTGGATCCATTTGGAAACGCACGCGGTGCTCTGGGTCTGCAGGACCCAGGAGATGGAATCTAGAGAAGCTATTAGACATGTCTGGGGATTTCCGTACCCAGAAGCCCCTCTGCAGATCATTCTGTCTGCACATATTCTATTCACACTCTTCTCAAAGATTACAGTGAGAGATCTCTTAAAAAACAGTGTTGAGACATAACTGAACCTCAGGGAAGTAATTACTAAATCTGGATTTTTTTTTTTTGTAGCTGAAAGAGGAACTCGGCCCAGCTGCATTGGCAGGAACTAATTTGCTATCAATAACTAGAAGTAATCATGCTGTTTCCCCTGCAGGGTGAAAGGTTATGAAGGACGGGGGTCTCAGGACAGCACTGGCATGGTCTAGATGGGACTTGTATGAATAGAAGCAGAAGCAGATAGAATAGATGCCTCTTTGTGGTTTGGTGTGCAGATGGTCAGGGAGAAAATTGAATTTTCTTCAGTATCATTTCGTTGTTAGGCCAGCTGCTTGCGTCCCCTTAATGTTGGCAGGGAGGATTTTGCAGGGGCTGGGGGATTTTTTTTTTCTATGTCCGGCTCCATCGCCTCCGAGGGTTTGCAAATGCGCGCCATCCACTTTGCAAAACCGAAAGGAAATATCTGGCTCACCGTGTGCGCCCCGAAGGCACGTTAATTGCAGGTAGAATTCGTCTCCCTCGTTAAAATCGCATCTTTCCTTGCGCATTGCCTGAAACAGCCCCCACCCCCAACCAGCCCCCCATCGATTGTGAAGTCTAACATGCTAAAATCCTGCAAAGCCTCCGAACACATGCTTTAAACGGTTCCAATAATATCAATACTAATAAAAAGCCTTCCTTCCAGGAGCTATATAAATGGCACTTAGCTGGATGAAGGCAGCCAGTGGCTTCCTGCAGCACCCGCAGAGAGAATATCTGTGCCGTCAGCTCTCAGACGCTCGCAGAGGTGACACCAAGGTGAACGCAGACTTGCAGAATGGTTGGAAATCATTGATATTCTGACTCGGAGGCTGCAAATGGCTCAGTGGCAGATGGAGTCTTTGTCAAGGAAGAAAAATGGCAGCTCAGGAGCATCAGAGCTGTTTTCACTATCAGCCCGGCTCGCGGGCGGTGACCTTCCTCCTCTCCGAGGGTTCCCTCGCACTTTGATCAATTATCCCTCTCCCATTGTTTACACAGAATGTGGAAAAGGATCAAAATGCCCATTTTAAGGGGGAGGGAAAAAAATATATGTACAGGCAGGGAACCAGAACCGTGGCTGTGAAGTATATCTGAAGGGTGAATGCTGGTTCCTTTTCCTTACCTCGGAGAGACCTGGCTTGTCAGTTGTGCTTGCATGAAGGCATAATCTGTTGCACTGTAATCGTATAATATTTCTACAATATTTCTGCTGCATGGTAATAGATATAAAATAAGGTCTTTTGTTAAAAAAGTCTCAGTCCTCCCAGTAAGAGAGCAAGGTTTTATTTGTATAAATGTGCATTTGCAGGTAGTACAGTATATGCTGGAATTGCATATGTGAGTAGCCTTTTTTTCTTGTGCTTATTTATTCCTGCTTTTGTTTTTTCCCCCGTTCTGGGTGCATAATTTTATTTGCTTCACAGGTGCTGTGCTTCTGTTTGATGTTTTCTGTCTTTAGCTTTTCCACAGAAATTAACATTGCCTTAGCATTTTGGAATCTGAATGTTTAAATTCTTTAATTGCGATGTATTTTTTATAATAAAAATTAGGATGTTTCATTTAAATCTTTTATTCTGTCTTTCATAATGAAATGGAACAGAATTTTCCAGAGGTTTATGTTAATGACTTTAAAACATAATCAATACATTATGCAAAATGTAGTCTTTCTTGAGTCAGCACTGATCTTTGCTTTTTAGGCTCAGTATGTTCCTCCAGTTCATGTACACCAAACCTAGTGTTTAAATAAAAACTAAATGTAAGCATAGGCATCCCCTCACTGAATAGAAAGTGCAGCATTTGTGAGATATTTCACTGTATTTATCCTGTCTTGTATAACAATTAGGATAATTAATTTGACTGAACTCCCCTGATCGTTGAACAAGATTTGTAATAGATTATCTTTAATGGTTTAGACAGTCCATTATGGATGAAGTGAATGCCAGACGTTACATTTTTTTAAGTGCAAAGGAAATGTTTAGTCTTGGAATAATAATTAAACAAGAATTGAGATAAATTAGAAAAGTGTTTGGTAATTAAAACTATATAATCCACATTTTAATTCTCTGTTCTACTACATTAGAGGTGGCATGTCTGTGGTGTTGTTTGCCAACCTGTTCTAAATGTTACCTAACAGCGATGTACTCAGTTCTCCTGGTGTTATGTACATTTCCAGAACAAAACAATAATGTGGACAAATAATTCTTGGCTTAAAGCGATAAAATTCATGTCAAGACAAAATACTGAAAGGTCAGGGGGAAAAAAAGGAGAGCAAGAACAAACGGTGCGAAAAAGAAAATGACACTGAGGTCCTGGTTTAATATGTATGTATTGCAGGTTGATGGTTCATTTCATTAGCAAATCTCATTGTTATGCAACAACTGTTCTCCTGCAGCAAAATGAATATTGTATTCACACAGCCTGTATGTTCGGCAGAAATGTTTGGATTTAGATGGTACATACATCTGGGGGGGAGTCATTTTTCCTCTCTCCATCTTGTGGTTTCAATTTAAAAAATGAAATAATTGTCATTTACTCCAGATGTAATTTAATTTTTTTTCTGATTACATTAAATTGCTCTGGCCAATGTCTTCAGTTTTCAGTGGAAGGATCTGAAAGTTTGTTTTTATCATGGCCAGATGAATGATGTTTTATGCTCTGTGATAGGAAGGTTTATCCATTCAGCTGTTTGGATGGTGTCTGTGTGTTGGTAGTGGGTTTGCCATGTACACTGTGGGCAGTGGAGTGCCACAATGGGTTTAACTGGTTAGACTGGTGAGCTCCCTCCATATTCCAGAACAAACTCAGCACCATAGTGGGACCTGGGCAAACTTAATCACCCATGTAGAAGACATATTATTAGCCCAGACATGGTAAAACTGCATTATTTTTCCATGGTTCCATGCAAGGCAAATGTCAAGTTGGATCATGTGTGAGATTGTAGCTTTTCTCCTTCATGGGCAGTTACTAAACTACCTCATTGCAGAATAATTGTACCAGCACACACTTTAATACTCACATTGTAATAAGTATGAATTTTCACAGAGCCTCTGTATGCTTTGTGTTCCTTCACCTTAATTCAGATTTCGTTCGGTGTTCTAAAAATACCTCGATCTGTTGAACATGAAAACATTAACTTGAGTGGATAGGCGTGCTCAAGGACAAGCAGGTCTTTAAAAATGCAAATGCGCTCAAAGAATGTTGTGGAGAAACCTGAGTGTTTATCATTCTGTGTGTGTTATTAACGCACACTGCACTTACGTGAATGCTCATGGTAATTCTGCACAGAGCTCAGGGCCGATGTGAAGCCCTGGTCCCCTCCGCTGGTTGGGAACAGTGATATCCACCATTTCCATTTCCCTGCTAGTGGGATGCCCTGTCTGTGGTTTCCAGGCTCAGTTTGCTTTCAGACATACAGTCGTCCCTTTACCTCCTTTGACAAAAGTAATGTGCTGTAACCCCAGGTGTTGCCTTCTGTGTGCAATGGAAAAGTTTAACCCCAGTTCAGGGAACAGCATCCTTTAAGCAGAGATTGTGTCCTTCCTTTTGGTGGTAGAATAGATCAAGATTAACTTCAGGAGAAACAGGTGAAATGGAGAGAAATGGGTTGGGTTGAGTTCATGTGATCTCTAGAAAATATTGTTTTGGTTTTTGATGAACATAGTAGTACCTTCTCTGGCACGTGTGCCTTGTTTTCAGTCGGTTTTATTAAGTGATGAGAATGACCGCCCATTATAAAGATGGCACTTAAGTTTTGAAAAGAGATTTTCCACATGTGTTTACTCATGGGATGCCAAATGGTAATAATGCTGATTTTGTATCTAAATAACAGTATGTTTAGGAGATACAGGTGGTTGTGTTTGACCAGTCTGGGACCCCCCAGGACTGTCTTTGAAACAGTTACCTTCCAGATATGCTCTTGCTGAGCCAGGGACTAGGATCAATTGATAGATTCACTTTAGATTACAGGCTCTAAATTAAAGGCAAAGGACCAGCTAAGATTTTCTGAAACCAGGTAACCTCCTCATTATTTGTATTCTGTATTGTACTTAACCTAACACCTTGATTACAATAGAAAAGCAATTAAAGACTGCAATGTTATTGTAGGATTTCAATGGAACAGTTCAGAATATGTGGTCATTTTTATGTGGTCGCATTTTACCTATTATCATATCAAGTTTGAGATTTTGAGGGATCATGTTATAGTCTGTATTCTTGTAAATGTCTTGTCTGCAGACTAGATATACCCATTGTTGGTCGAGGTACAACAGGGACTTGTATGAAATGTCAGGTGAAACTTAAACTGTAATAAGCAATCAATTTATATTTGTCTGTGTTTTATGGGGACAATATAAAATTCATACTTGAGTGTCTGGAATGCCAGTAGTTCCACTGATACTTAAATTCAGTGCTTCAGTGCGACAAAGCTCTGAATTTGTTGCATCACAGAAGCTGAACGCTAAGGTCTCCTCACCTGTTAGTTTTTTGGTTGTGTGCTTGTTGCAGTTAGTATCTTCACAATGTAACATCAGGTATGGCAGTGTGCTTGAAGTGTTTGATGAAGTGTTTTATATAACCATCAGAATAAATAGAGATATAATCCTGTAATAATTGCAAGTAATAAAAAAACAATATTTATCATTTCATCACAATTGCAGTTGGAAGGGTTTTGGGATGCAGACAGCTTGCTTGTGACTTTGGTATTGCATTTTACTTTCTGCTGGTGTAATATAAACTACAATCCAAAAACATAATTAATAACCATGTTTATGAGTATTATGCCATATCTCCAGCTATTTGCTGTATGTAATTGTTCTTGGACTGCAGAAAATGCCATCTGGCTCCTTCTGCACAAAGCTAGACTTGGAGATGTAAACTAAAACTGTTAAATCTCATTCTAAATATGGTATACTGTCCTAACATGGGGAATCTAGTACTAATCATCTCTACCTTTAATAGTTGAGACAGATTGTTTTATGAACAATAATGTGGGGAAGGCTCTTTGTAGCATTGTAAATAAGGCGCACAAATTTTGCTCATTATGTCAGATTTGCCTATCACAAAAACATCACACTAAAGGACACTTTTACACCCTACACACCCTAATTGATAATTTTGTCCATAAAATGAAAGTGTCTGCTTGCTTTGTAGATTTTTAAAGGCCTTTGATTCAATGTAGTAAATATTATTTTACACACTCTTGAAATTGGTAGGGGGGAGGGTAAATCTATGTCAATAAAATCGATCTACACAGAATATTAATGTGGAGCTTCAACCTACAGTATGTTCGAGTTTAAATATGACAAATTTGCCACAATGCTGGTGTGATTTTTGACCATGTCTGTCTCACTCAACACAATTCAGGTATTCAGTTTCTGTTCTACATAGGTCATCTGTTTCCACTATCGTTCATAGGACAAGGGCTATAACAGAACCTAGCTCTGGCAGAATAGCACCCTCATACCTTTCTCCTGGCTGTGCACTGCTGTCATAGAAATAAATTTCTGTTTTATTTTATGATCAAATGAAATACAGAATCACAGACATACTTATTTAGCCTCAGAGTGTCATGTGGGCTCTGAATGAATGGAACAAGAAAGTTTGAAGTGCTTTTTAAGCCACTAATGGAGAAAACTTTTTAACACTTTTTAACTCCGGTAAGAATTATGCATACAGAATTACAGATTAGAGATGCATGCTTGTGTCAATCATTCAACTCTTTGCAAACTGTGGCACTGAAATTGCAAGACAGCAAAACAAAAACCATCGAAGCCTATTGCAACTATACCTGTAGTATTCTGTAAAATTATTTTCTTTGAAGAGCAATGTGCACCAAGACCGATTTAGGCAAATGCCACCTATTAATCAACATTTGAAAAAGAGCAATTAAGATTGTGGAACATAAAAACTATGACCCTGACTTTTGCCATTATAAAACCTTGAAATGCCAAGAGCAGCGCCCACAGACAGGTCCCCTCAGCTACTCCTGGGGCTCCCTGCAGTAACACCCACTAATACAAAGCAGCCTCAGGACACCAGGAAAAACAGAGAATTACAGTAAACCAAAGCACATTGCAACAGCGGGTGTATTTTATCACTTAGCAGAACACCCTGCAGTGTGCAGAGCAACTGTGATCACTGTTGGGCCCTGAAAAGACTGCAGTCTTTGCCAGGTTACCTGAGCAAAAAGAATATCCAAAATCATGACTTAGGGGTTCAGTGAACACACGTCCGTTGAGACTGGCTGACACAGGCAGGCCCATCTCCCCAAAGCTGTGCTAGATGTGGCATCTCAGTGAGGTCAGTGAGTCAGAGTAAAGAAGGAATACATTTCCACAAAACACAAGGAGGAACACTAAAGTTTTAATGGTAGCATTTTTGTTGTCTTATCATAGTATTATCTGAATATATAGTATGTGGTAGTTGTATGTCATGCCATTAAATGAATTTGAATTGAATTTACAGTAGATATATGTGTGGAGAGGTTCATTTACTTTTGAATTACCTTTCGGTTAAGGAAAAACCCTTTTGTCTGCAGTCTCATTTGCAGAACGGAAGATATAATGCCAAAATTGCAAAACTTCTTTTTACTTTTTTTTTTTTTTTTAGCTCCACTACATTTATTTGCACATGGAATTTTGTCTACGTGACAGTCAGTGGCATTAAACTTAAGCCTCCACATTCCAAACGTTTAGTTAATGTATATTGTTTGTTCAGTAAATATATTGAAACAACTCTTTGTTTTCCATTGACAGAATTATTCTTTTTTCTTAAATGTCAAGTTAAGAAGTGTTTATACAAAAGGTCATTTCAAATACAATATTGTTTCTGTTCAATACATTTTTAAGTTGACAGGAGTGTGTGGAAAATAAATATTAGTGGTAAACATTTGATTGTGTCTGCCTTAATGCATTGTATTAAGGGCACATAGAGTTTATCTGTATGACACATTCAGGTGAATGCAGTTAAACAAATACCAATTAAATAATTATGTATGGAATAATGATGGAATACAGATTGAACATGCTGTGTGGTTCCATGTCGTGGTTGTTACACCTTATATAGCATTGCAGCTCTTCCTCCACCATTTGCTTTTTTTACCCATAGTTGTTTCATAGGGTAGTTAAACGCATGAGTTAAGTTTACAGATACCATACAGAGCTGTGAACAGGAGATGAATGGTTTTCATCAGCACTCCAAAATAATATTACTCCATGTCTAAAAAATGCTAAAAAAATAAAATTAAATTAAATAAAAAAATAAATAAAAAATCCCACAAGGTTAAACATTATACTTAAGCTCTCATTTCATGAACATGAATTAGGGAATGATTTGACTGGCCTCGTTAGCCCTGTTTATTACACTGAAAATGGGTGAGATCACTTGACAATTTACTCCGTGCATAATGACGGACGGGGAGGTTTTGAGTGTGAGTGAGCAGAGGGGTCATGGGGGGATTGCAAGGTGATAACCGCTGGCAGGGATATACCTCTTTATGGCCCAGGTACGAGAGAGTTAATTTTTTTTTTTTTTTCACCGTATTGGAGGTGAGATTATCCTGCGATACCAGGCATCTGTCCTCCTTGTTCAGGGCCTGCTGCACACAGCTTCCAAAGGGCATTTGTTAGGTGCTGTAACAGGAGCTTGGCGGAGGGGCATTTTCCATTAGCGAGGTCCTGTGTGGAAGGCGCTCCGTTTCACACCATCTTAAAAAACAACTGTTTCCACGCAAATAAAGAAACCACTTTCTGTCAGGCTTTGTTTTGATGGAAATAATATAATCTCAGGTGAATTAATATTAAGTCCCAGTGTGAGCAAGACACGGTCTTTAAAGAGACATTTAGCCAAATATTTTGCAGCATTACTGTTATTAATATTACAATGATTATGATTTCATTATTGTTTCATGGATGGAATATTATATTACATAGTATGACATTATAGACTCTTGTTGGTGTTTTTAATATCTCATAATTATTCTTTTGCTATTTTGCAAGTGAGGTCAGTAAAGACTATTTCAGCCAAGGATTACAGTGCCAGTAACATTTGTGTTTTTGCCTAACGGAGTATCAGCTTTGAATTTACAGTTTTGAACAGCTGAAACTTTTTACCAGGTTTAAAAGACTGTATTGTGATTATATAAGACTATGTAATATAATTATATTAACGTAATAATGAATTAATTCGTAAGGAAAGGTTTTAGGTAGAGGTGAAACTCTCTTAATAAACAGATAGTGATTTGCTTGCATTTTTGGAACTTACAAGCACAGTAACCCTATTTTGCAAGTTAGCAGCACTCAGATATTGCTCTGGTGATATTTATTCACACTGATTGTCACAGTAGTAAGGGTTGTGCAGTAAGGTGTTGCTTGTGCTCTGTGAATGGAAGTGGGGTATGTGAGGAAGGCATTGTCTACAACATCACAGGAAGTATGGAGGTTTCTGTGGCTACAGGTGATATGAGATCCACCCTGTGGTTTCCATATACGTCTGCACTCTTGGAATATTCGTCTTGGAATATTTTAGTTGTATGTTTAAACGCAGGTCGTCCATAGAACAGGTTAAGGTCAGAGCCAGTGCTACCACAGCTCTTTCAGATGCTGCCCAGGAAACGCTGCGTCGACATCATCAGATGCTTCCTGATTATAGTCATCGCTAATCTCAGAGGAAGGCACGTGTGTTGAGTGTTACTGAAACAGACATGACAGTTGGTTGGAGGTGCTGTTGAGTGTGTGCATGCATTTATGAGTGTATGTACGCACGTGTGTGTGTGTGTGTGTGTGTGTGTGTGTGTGTGTGTGTGTGTGTGTGTGTGTGTGTGTGTGTGTGTGTGTGTGTGTGTGTGTGAATAATCGTGAGTGCAGATTTGCCTGTATGTGTGTGTCTTTGTTTTGCACAGATTGAAATAGCAGCAGTGGACTCTGCTTTAGTGATTGCTGCGCGTTCCAATAAAACTGCATTCCAAACAGCGCACAGGTCAGCGGAGCCAGGAAGCCCCACCACTCCGGAATTGCACTAAGTAACACAAACAACAATATGGCTGGTCACTTAAAGAGCTGTGGCTGCAAGAAGCAGCAGCAGCAGCAACAGCAGATCAGTGACAGGCTCTGTGCGGTAACCAGCTGGGAGAAACATCTACTTACTGTAACCTCGGCTCCGCTGTTTGTTGTGAAACTCTGTGAGGTTTGGAATCAGCGCTGAACTCCGGTCAGGCACTCTGCCACCAGTATCTCTCCAAACAGGTTCAGTCACATGCCTCTATCAAGATAATACCTGCTTTCTGGATTGTCTGCTTGATGTGGACTGCCTCTTGTTAGTAGTTTGGAAATGTGTGTGAATGCATTGTGTCTGGAGACAAAAGTTATTTTGTCCCCAGACACAAAGCCTATTCATATTTTAGAAACAATTTATGATGCCATTTAGTTTCTTAACTGGAAGGTAATTTCAACTTCAATCATGTACAATGGAGATAATTATTAACAATTGCAAAAAAAAGAGGATATGAGAATAAGAGCATAACGGTTCATTTATTATATATTACATATGCATACGCTATGTGTGTGTACACTACATACTACATATACATACTATGTGTGTATATGTATGTATATATACATACAGAGAGAAAGATAGATATAGATAGATACAACATGTATACATTAATATTCCAACTTTTGTCATATTTTCAAAACCTCTTACCACTCACTGTTGGTTGTTAACTCAATCAATGTCAAATTCTCTCTTAGTAGGGAGAAACTTATTTGTTGTCCTCTTCGGAGAATCTGATTGTTGCTGTTTTGCCCTTTAGATGTATAGTTTTTAAATAATTGGTTAAGCAAATATAACATCATGGGATTCCGAGTAGTTCAGTGGTTAAGGCGCTCACCCGAATGCAAGTGGAGCTGTATGACCTGGGTTTGATCCCGGTGCTACCATCGTCCAATGATGACCAGGCACCCAGAGCGGCGGGACAAATTGGCTTCATTCTGAAAGAGACATGGGTGGTAGATTGGCATTGGTCTCACCACTCTCTGGCACCCTGTGATTCATTAGGTACCTCGGTTGAGTTGCTCGGGTGATGTCAGGTGGTGTAGTGTTTAGCCTCCAATGAGCGCCCACTCCACTGTACTGCACTGTATGACTTACAGTGCAACAAATAGCCATTGGTTTTGTGAGCGTATAAGAGGTTTGTGTTTGCCTTCTCAATGCTCCTGTATGAGTTCAGAGATTGTTGTGGTGAGATAAACCTAGTATACAATTTCCAATTTCAATTTTTAGGTCTCATAAAGGTATAAAAACAGAAATAAAACAATATAATACTTTGATATAAATATTCAGAACAGCTGAGTTGGTTGGACCGTATTGCAAAGAAAGACTGCAGTTAAACCAACATTGGTTAGCGAGCTTGAGGTATCTGCTATGAAGAATATCTGCATGTGTACTCTACTCAAAGTAGCACAAATGCATGCCTTTTTAGAGTAAAGTCAAATTTAAGCTACTTTTCAGTTTTGATTGTGAGGCATGCCAAGCATGCTACTAGTGTCAGAAGCTGCATTCCCTGCTGTGTTTCCATCAGAAGTCCTCCAGTCGAGAGTTGATGTGGGGGGCCGGGAATAGGGAATCGAGATAGTTGTAATTTGCATTTAATTCCGACAGCTTCAATTTTGTAAATTCTGCTAGCTGAGAGGAGTGAATGTGAATTTGCATGCCTTCATATGCAGTTATGCCTCGGTTTTATTAGACGTGTTGACCCATGAGTTTGATGGACTCAATGGATGTCGGGTTTATATGAAGAATCAACTTTGGTCCCTCACGTTTCTTCGTTACCTACAGTGGGACACCCGATGTGTACCCCTTTTCTATCCCACCTCTCTCCCATGGTGGTAAACAACGAGCGATCAGTGTGGAGGCTAGTTAGCTAGCCAGAATATGGAACCTGTTTTCTTGCTTGCAGCTTGCTAGATAACTAGCGAGGTAGGAAAAAAGGTCCACCCTCTTGTTTGGTCTGTATGGTTAGAAATTTGGTAGTTCTCCTCTTGTGCTTTGCTATTTTCATTCACATGTAGCTAACTAAGTAGAGCACTAAATAGTGGGCTGCAAGTGGAAATAACCTTACTGTGTAATATAGGCAGTGTAGGACAGAGTTCGCTGTTTGTTTCAGATTTTAACCAGGAAAAAAGATCTTAGTGATAAATTGCCATGTAATAATGTAATTAACTAATAGTGTTGCAGAGTGTAACAATAAAAGTAATTATAAAGCATGTGAATAAGCCTGGTTTTCACCTATGGTGCAGTACTATTGGGTATATTGCCCTGTTGAAATCACTACCCTCTAATTTTCCCCTATTCATGTCATCCAGTAAAGGGTTATTAAGTGAGTTATACTTATACAAACTTCATTTCAGTCTGGTTATACATATAAAAAAGCCTTGGACATCATAACGGAAATAATTATTGAAATGTGCAATGAAACTATGTACCCTATAATATGTATCACATTACAGATTGATTATTTGCGTTTTCAAGCATGTAATTTTAACATATGGTGTACCATAGATGTGCAATATTTATACAGTACAACATACACACATTTGTCTATATGAATCAATAAGGGTTTACACATTTTGAGACATGTAAATTGCTCAGCACATATTAACATAATACAGTCATTTTTCAAAAGGGCATTAGTCGTTTTCACCGTACAGCTGGTGTACATATTTAAACACTCAGAAGGAATATCAAAAGAAGAGCGCGGGGCAAAGACATGACGACATGCTAACCGGCATGATAGAAATATTAATTTGGCAATGAGGAGTGTTTCCGGAAGATGGCTCTGAGGCAGAGAGGAAATTGGTTATTTTCATGGCACATTCATCAAAATAAAAATGAGTTCAATAAGTATCCCGTGTGACTTCAGACCTGAATACACGAGTTCCCCTACAGAAGCTGCAGCTGTATTCTGCTTTATGAGCTGCCTGTTTACTGTAATGAATTTCAGGTGTTAGTGTACAATGAGTGAATCAACGTTTTGTTCACAGCTATGCTAGCCACAAAGTCTACTTTCTCTACTTTGGTCATTACAGTTATTACTGTAGGAGAAAATGTAATATGGAGAATTTGTAAT
Source organism: Megalops atlanticus (assembly GCA_019176425.1). NCBI lineage: Eukaryota > Metazoa > Chordata > Actinopteri > Elopiformes > Megalopidae > Megalops > Megalops atlanticus. The sequence goes on from CM032886.1 coordinate 5,036,226, forward strand.
ATGATGGTTGTAAATATGTATGAGAGAATTTTTTTTTTCTGGTCACACATGCTCCAGTTTTTTTTTTTTTTTTTTGGGATGCACTCCTGTGGAATTCAGCGTAGATAGGGCAGCGTTGTAACAGGCATGCTTTGGACACTGCTTCCGCTGATAACCTTTCATTTAATGGAAAACAGCAGAGCAGGGGAGACGGCCATCTCACGTGAGGGAGAGATTCACTGGCTCCTCTGCTGAGAGGAATGGAATTTGTAGATACATGAACTGGGATAATGGAGGATGTTTTAATTTGAGCCTTCCTGTTTCTGCAGCATGAGATATGAAAGATGTTTGCTGAGGATCTGCTGTTTTTTTTTTTTTCTTCTCTTGGCTGTGGGGATCAGGAAGTGCACCAAGCTGACTGACAGTAACAATAAAGGTGCTGTTTGCTTGTGCAACTCCTGCGGTCTTGCAGGAGAAATAACCTCAAGTACAACATCACCAGTTAGCCTGTCCCAGGCTGCCATTTATCTGTGAATGGATTATTTTTTGTGACTGACATTTTTGCGAGGAGGATACGTAAATAAAAAGGGTGTTATTTAGACCTTGTTCTTAATGTCTCATTAAAAACACTGCATATCCAGTGATTTGGATGGCAGTGCAAACCGAACACTCTGAGTGATTAGTTTGCACATCCTAACGAGTCATTACAGATCTTTCATTATGTCTAATAAAATGAAATGATTGGAACATTCTTCTGGAGATTAATTAGAATAACTTTTGGATTGCTTGCTTGTAAATGTATTTGTGTAGGCCATTGATTTTTGGCTGTGTTTGAAGGGACATTTAGTGTCATCAAAATGTCAGAAGCAATTGACCAACAGAACATCTCCCAACTCAACAAAGACACAAGCACAGAAGAAATGCGATTTATCTTCAGACCAAAAAAAAAACAAAAATCAGATAAGACCGTTTTCAGTTGGAGTAAATGAAGAAAGATTCCTCCCTCACTCTCTGTGGCATTGTTGGTTTCCATTGTCAAGTTCAGCTGTCTGCTTGCTTACTGAGGTGTCCCCCCCCCCATTCTGAGGTTAAATTTGATTTACCCTGAACATCTGTGTTTGGCAGGTGTGTGAGGTGTTTGAAGGCAGAGGGTCTAGGTAGAGTATGTCTCCTTTTCTGTGAGATTGTATGTAGCAGACAAAGAGGATGGTACACTGGAGCTAAAAGGTGCCTGAGAGAAACCTGGCCTGTGAAATGGAATACTTTACTGTCTTAACGGTCGGCAGCTCAGCCCACTGAGTAGCTTTCCTTTTCTTGGAGAGCAGCGGCATCAGCTGCCAAAGCAGCACCACTTTTAGCTTGTCAAATTAGAAATCCACTCGGAAGCCCTGACTGCCCCAGATGTTTTGTTGAGCAAAGGCCTGGAGAGAAACAAAGTGTTTTAATTCCAGAGTAACTCCTGGAGCATCTCCCTCACTGCGATTCGCAAACTGGCAGCGGTTTCCAGGACAGGAGCAGGCTCGTGTGTTGTTGTTGTTTTTTTTTTTTAATAGGTTTTGATTGGTTCTCAAGCACGGGGAAGTGCCAGGGCAGAACAGAAAGGCCAACGGTTTGTTTCACAACAGAATCCACAATGAGTCAGCTATGGCATTAATATTGAAAGTAAAAAAAAAAAAAAGAAAGACATCAACGTTCGTTTAAGATTTCCTCTCGAGCTGAAATAAATGGGAACTGCTGCACCATTCAGAATTCACATGGTGCTCTCTGTCGTGTTCTTCAGGCCGGTTTTCACCACAGCAGCTATTGTATGGATGCTACGCTTTCTGAAAATACAGGCTTATTTCCCATGTGTTCCAGGATAGCTCTGAGTGCACTCCACGTAGAGTCAAGCGGACCAGCCTGTAGGGACTCTTTATCCCACTGGACTATTTAAGTGTTTTCATTTTGCTCCTAGTTGAAAGCAAAATCAAAACAAATAAAGATGAACACTGCAGTTACAAAGGTTACTCATAACGTGTCTAAAACCCTGTTCACAGTTGACATTTAAATGCAGAACAGTTCTAGTTTTTGCCATAGCTGGTTTAAGCTGCATTTATTCTCACCCACTGTGGACACTAGAAGACACATCCAGACGGCCCTGCAGGTGTTGTGAGTTCGATGTTGCTATATTTTGGCTTTAATTTTCCATTGATGGTGTGTGTTTGGAGGCCCGTAAAATACAGAAGGAACTGTGTGAGGTGTGGTGGCCTGCTAAGGTTGGGAGTTGGACCAATGTTTTCTCTTCCTTATTTAGACAGTTTGCTTGCTGTTGGAAAAGCTGTGTGGATGTTTAGATCACGGTCATGGGTTTTAAATTGTCATTTACGTTTTGCCCTGGGCGTGCTGAGGGCAAACTCAGGATCTGCATTTAAGTGACTCACATACAAAGCAGAAATTAGGCCAAATCTTAGAGAGTCCTTTCTATTGGTCACAGCTGAATACAAATTGCTTCATTGTGTGACTTTTGGCCACAAACAGACCGGGACATGTTACTCTAATTGAATTCTTCAGAAATGGAAAAAAAAATATATATATATTTTTTATCATCAGTAGTTGTGCACTATGGAAACTCCAAACCATGTATTTTATAATTGTCAACCATGTGTATTTAATGAGTTTGGCTCAAAAGACTTGGCTGATCGTTTGCCTTTTGCCTTTTGTCTTAATTTATCTTTTACACTGAAATGGGGAAAAAACATTGCCGAAATAGGAACATGAAATTTCATGTTGCATTGGGTATGAATTGTAGCCCCTATATATTCATTCCTTCTAGATTTGTATAGTCATTTTATACAAATTAGTAAGAGTCAATGAAGCCAAAAACGGTGCTGATTAATGTCTGTTGTAAATTCCACTCTAATTGGCTCACATGGAAGTACAGAGAGCTGTATTTGTCACTTACTTACAGCCTGGCTTTTATTAATGGCCAAATGTAATGAACTTCAGAGTTGGTTTGCATGTAACATGATTTTATTACAATTGATCTTTTGGAATCAGAGCTGTTTATTCTTCTGGGCTTTCAGACTCTTAGAGAACATAAATTAAAATTTCCATGGTAAGGATTTTTTGTGTGTTGCAGGAGACATGAGCACATCTCTAGAGTGTTGCTCCCCTTCATTATAAATGCAGATTTCATGTATTAATGAAATCTGTTTAGTTTGAGGTTATGCTGGGTTATACTGAAATATAATTGCACGCACTTTATCCCAGGTTTAAATTTAGATGTGATGTTTTTTCTGTGTATGTTATCCATCCAGGCAAGGTGGCACATGTGAAGCTTAATGATTTCTCTGCTTCAGTGATTTATGAGGTGGAAGTGAATGCTTAGTGTTATTTTTGTTTTTGTTTCCAGAACTTGTTCTTTATCAATCTGTGTGATGCAAGCAGCTATAGGGTAGAATGACACATTTTTTTTCCTTTAGGAAACAAAAATGTATTTCTCAGGCTAAATATAGCAGAGAATTTGACTTTTAGATTAGAAATACATTCTTGATAGTTCAGGCTTTTCATTATCACCACAATATGATGGTGTACTGTTCACATCATTATTGAGATTATAATGTATTTATATAGCCCTGGTTCCTTTCCATGTTGAGCTTAAAATGTGCATAATCTTGGTCACAATGTAGACTGCTAATGATAAAGTGCATTTTCAAAGCAGAAAAATTAGAATACTGTTGCCTTTTTCAATTTGCCTGCTTCAGTGTGATTTAGAGAGAGCGCTTTATTTTATTTTTCTGGATGCATTTCTAAAGGGATGAACGAAGAGAAATGTGCTCTTGGTAATTAAAAGGCAATTTCGCGAAATTGATTAAATTATGCTAATCGCGAGAGATAAGATCTGGAAAACTACAAATAATAATGAGAGAGTGTGGCCGCCATCAGAGACTGCGCGTCTCTGCCGCGCACCTTGAGATGTCGGGGTGTGTGCGTGTGTGTGTGCGCGCGTGTGTGTGCACATGTGTGTGTGCGTGTGCAAACGTGTGTGTGCGCATGTGTGTGCATGCATGTGCGTGTGCGCGTGTGTGTGTGTGCCTGTGTGTTCACGTGTGTGCTGTGCATGCATGTGCGCGTGTGTGCATGCGTGTGCGCGTGTGTGTGCGTGCGTGTGTGTGTGTGCTGTGTGTGCGTGCGTGTGTGTACGTGTGCTGTGCACGCGTGTGTGTGTGCGTGCAGGCGTGCGTTAGCGGCCCAGCGGCTCTTCCCCTGCGGCGTTGCGCCGTGGCATTGTGATGGAACACATCCACCTGCCTCTTTGTGAAAATGTTGTCTTAAAAACCGAAAAACAGGAAAGTGAGGGAATGATCAAAGCCCACCCTAATTACCTGGAAATCGTTTACCAGCCAAGGCGTCGTTTTTCGCATTCCAACATTTGAAGTGCGTGCGCCGGAGTATTAATCTTCTTACTATATCAATTATGCTTGTGTATTTCGGTTAGTTTGTATTGATGAAAGAGTTTCTTCTCGGCGGCAGATATCGCGTTTCAGGCTTTTGAGGCTGCAGTTTGTTGACACTGTGCCCTGCGTTTTTCTAAGATTCATTACCGTTCCATTAGTAAGGACTGTGCTTTCTCTGATTAAAAGGATTTTGTTTGTGATAGGGCGTTGGGTAAGGCAGCATGTGCATTTCAGCGTCTGTCACAGGGACAGACGTGTCATTTGTAATCGACTCACACCACTATCACAAGTAGTCACACATTGCTCTCAGATACTTTCAGTTCACTTAAGTTTGCATTGTTTACCGTGGTAGATGTAGAAAGGTTCATATGCATGGCTGGTTTCTGACTTGTGTTGGAACTTTCCATTCTTGCAAAAACTAACCTTGAAAATAAAAAAAAGTTTCACAATGAGTAGTGTAGTTTTCACTTGTTCTACAGATATGTAAATCACTGCACGGTAACCTCTGTGTAGAGACACATTGATAAGGGGTTGCAGTATTATTTGCACGTAGCAGGAGTTTTGTTTTTGTTGTGCCGAGGTGTGAAATACACTCATTTGTCTCCCGTCCTCACAGAACCATTTTTTCCCAGGGATTGCAAAAGCCAGGAGCAGGAGCTGTTTCTTCACAGCGGAGCTTGTGCAAGTTATTTCAGGGCTGTCAGGTGACTGGCTGCGCGCTGGAATGTGTTGTTTTGGGAGCGGGCGGCGGTTAGTGTTGAAGCCCTATCGCGGCTGCCACCCTGAACTGGGAAACGGCGGAGCCGGAGAGCGTGGCAAAGCAGAAGGAGCGGCGAAGCCCCGCCCCCCTCTCGCGTGATTGGCAGATCGAGGTGAACTGCTCTGCGCGGGCTGCCATTTTATGCAGATGAGCGTGGGGCACGCTGGGGTCAGGTTTCCTTCGTTTCCCCCGCGCCGGCGTTGGCCACGGTTCTGTTCCTGCCATTGCAGAGCTCCGCAGGCGCTGTGGGCGTAGGCCTGTCCTCCCGGCCCTGTGCTTTATCGCCTCACAGGCCTTTCAGCGCAGCCAGACCAATCCGCTGGCCCTCATTGTGCTACGGTGCCCCTCCAAGACATTCTGTTATTTAAAGAATGCCCAGGGCTGCAGATGCAAAACAGCACAACGAGCCGCAATGAGCCCGACATGGCTGCTTACCTACAGCAGTAGCCGTTTTTCAGCGATCTGACCGTTGTCTTTGGGCCGGCCCTGTACCCTAAGTGCCGTGCTCTGACTGTCACTCTGATTGCTGGCGCTCAAGATCGTGGCCTGTCACAGGTCTAGAATGTCGTAGGAGGGGGTGCTAGGTCTCTCCACTCGGCCTTTCGTGCCTTTTCTGCGTTCTGTCCATAATAGAAATTCCAGACACTTTGTGGGACGGGAAATAGGTAAAAGAGCACAGCCCAGTCCCTTCTTATTGCAGACTAGGCTAAAGATGAAGGCCTTACACAACACTTCTCCAACCCAGTGTCTTTCTTTTAGAAAAGAGAGCTGTGTTTGACTCCCTTTCTCTGCTTTGACTCCCTGTAATCACCATAGAATTGTGTTATTACCATTCCTGTTTCAGAGTTGTCAGCTAAATTTCAAGTAAAAGGGGGTAAACTGGTGAGGAACTGTGCGGTGGTTTCTGTGCGCTGCCATTGTCCCGAATGAGAGGTCATGTTTGCATATGAAGGCGAACGCTTGGGCACTCGTTAGTTTCACTTTCCTCTGCCCTATCTGCTGTTCAGAGCTATGCCTCGCATACGCAGGAAGCATTATGAATGGATCCTGCTGGAGTTTCTCTTTTAAAATTTAACTGTACCATTTGACGAAAGCACCCGTTTCTCGTAATCTCATCTTTTAAGAGTATATTAGACCATTCATTTCGAAAGCATGCCTTGAGGTAGTTTTATACATGGTGGTAAAGCCCTCAATGCTGTTGCAGATACCGCAGATCAAAAATACTGTACGTGCTAATCAGCGATCTGAATTCAAAATTCGGTATGAAATGCCTCCGCATCCAGCATAATTGGGTTTTATCAGGTATGCCCGCGTAATAAGGTTTAGTAGTCAGAACTAGTTAGATTGAAGCATTAGAGTAAATGAAGGGTATCTATTTAAATGAAATTATAATTACGCGATTTTGCTAACTGCAAAACATCCGAGTCCTGGAAGTTAAGCGGAGCGGAGTGAGTTAGGCTTTTTCCCTCCCGAAGCCTGAGGGCTTTATTCAGCCAGAGCCATGCCTGAGCTCATTAGAACGTCGTTCAGGCCTTCGTAATTCCGAGAGCTGATTGCGAGCGGGGAACGGTGCGTCTTTTATTTATAATGTATACACTAAAACATCTCCCCATGTGGTAAATGTGTGTATGCCTATATGTACATACTTACATACATACATATACATAATAACAACAACAACATACATATACATAATAATTTAATGTATTGATTCCATTTATATGTAATACACAACATTGTTTACTGTATATACACTTATATTTATTTTATACACACACACACTGTGTGTGTGCGTGTATAATATATGTATGTGTCTGTGTCTGTGTGTATGTGTATACACACACACACGCACGTACACACACATACATATATGCATGCATACAGTTACAGATAAATTTCACCCCTGCGTTTACAGAGCTTGGTGTTGAAGTGAATTCAGCAAATTGCATGTAGCAGTTGTGTGTGCTGCTGTAGCTGCTCGTCTTTCCTGGACTGCAGCAGTGGACATATGGATAGTGAATGACAAATCCTCCGTCAGGACTGCTCGGAATTTGCTTTATTGCTTTGTCCTGCTCTGCGCAGCGCACTCCACATATGTGCTGATGTGTGATTTATGTGTGCGGGTTTCTCCGCTAAGAGCAGGAGCCCTCTGCAGGAATGAGAAAGCCATCATAGTGATGTTTACCTTGATCCCGGCCCCCGGTTTTATTTTAGCTAACCTCAGCACCTAGCGCCGCTGGATATAGATAATTCATGTTCGCTTTCCGCCCCCCCTCCACAAAAAAAAAAAAAAAAAAATGGTGATGCAGTGTATTGTTTATTCGGTAATACGGAACATAAAGGTCAGTGACATTACAACGTTTTACCCAAAAGCCTCTCAGGGTCCTTGGACTGGGTGCTCATTGTCCCGGGACGTGCCATTATCAGACAGTAAATTAGCAGCACATTAAACATGACCTCGCCACCTCGGATCCTCCACACAAACCGCCCGCAGTATCTGATCAACACTGCCTTCTGATTGTTCCTCAGCAAATAACACACTTCAGTCCAGACAATGCCCTTAATTTTATCTGTGTAAATTCATAGTCACGCACTTACATATTTCATGCCACAGAATAGCCCGCTGATCTCTGAACAAGTGTTGGATTATTGCTCAGCAATTGGCACGGCAGCAACATGGAGCTGTTGATCACGTAACATGAGGGAAAAACATGTGCACTGTGCCGTGAGTCTCAGTCAGGAGTGCGTTGTGTCAGAACAGGACGTTCCACACCACAGTATCCACTGCTATACACCGTGCGATAAAGAAAAAGTTCATATTCAACACAAGCCTCCTGTGTGTTTTTTTCCTCCTTCTAGATAAATTGTACCTAATGACCAGTTGCCAATGGAGGCGACTGCCTTGTATTTTAGCAGAAAATGAAAAGGAGAAATTGCCCCTGGGCGTGATGTGTTTTATACTGTGGTGTGGAGTGGAGGATAACCTTTGCTCAGACAGCTTTGCCTCACGTTTAATTTGTAACTCTGTCTTCGAAAAGGTGTTTGCATTTGAATGCTAGCAGTGTCCTCTGTTTGCAAATAAACCCTCCCTTTGTATTAGTAGATTGGATATATGTTTTCCTTGTAACACAGATATTTTTATACCTCTGTCGTACTTGTGAACCCATATACTGAAGGTGTTACCACCTTGCTTTTGTGGAGATAATTGAGTTGCAAGTTCAAACTACAAACTCTTCCTTTTCAGGGAACTGCAGCTGCTGCAACATTAGCACGTAGTCTGAGACTGCAAAAATAATTATCACTTTTTAAGTAAAGAATCATGTTGAATCTCAACACAGAAATTAGGTCTAGCTGTACTGGCCATATTGTGTTTATACCTTATAAATGTGCCTTCATATTTGCTTCACAAAGTGTTTCATTTCATAGAGGTTTAGGAATCATTTTAATCACCAGTATCGCATAAATAAAATGGTATCATGGCAGAGGCTGGTGAATTTGCATACCGTACTAGACAATCCAATAACCTACCATGTGGAGGAAATAAAAACAAAACAAAACAAAGAACTTGTAATCCCTGATGTACAATGGCCTCCATTCAGAGGTAATGCAACAGTAAACAGGGGTCTTTAGTCTGGTCCCTAATTACACATCCGAGTTGAGTAATCAAAGTGTGAAGCAGCCTGGAAGTGTGGGGCTTCCTTCAGGTCGTGTGTGGATTTAATATCTCAGACGACAGTTGGGTGTTAAGATGAGCACACAGATGCCTTTAGAATCCCTCATTGTTCCAGCCTGAAAACAAGAGACATTTCCCTTTTGTCTTGCTTTTCGCATGCATGTCATCTGATTGTCAGTGAAAAGGGCCTCCAATCAGACCATGGGTCTCTCTCTTTCTCACACTTGCTCTCTCTTTCATTCTCTTTCTCTCACTCTCTTGTTCTCTCTCTCTCTTGTTCTCTCTCTCTCTCTCTCTCTCTTGTTTGCTCTATTTCAGGCCTTCCCTCTGTATCTTGCCCTCTCTGCTTCTCTTTAGACTAGGGGAGCTCTTCCACAGGTTTCTTGGGAGATTTTCAAAATGTGAAAATTTGATCATTTGTAGAGAAAGAGTATTGTAGCCTGGTTTTATGTGTTCAAATGCACCTTGAGGTAAATGGTGTCACATTAGTCACAGAGTGTGCCTAACAGCAAAATAAATGTCAAAATAGCTATTGGAATTTCTGTGGATGCTTATGAACATGTAGTGTGTGGCTGTATTTGATTTTGCCCATCCAAGTGACAATGGAAAAACACAATTATCTGTTTTATCATGTAATTGAAAATATTTTCAGAGAACTGCTTTTTTGCGGGATTTTGTAATGACATGCATTTGTCTGTAAAAAGAAAAACGATCTTTCGATGCATGTAATGTTTTTTCCTTTTCCTGCGCCCATTATAACATGGACCCAAATCAGTTTGATCGTTTAGATGGTTATTTCCTCATTTTTGGTCATCGCAGCAGGATAATGGTGAGGACACCTGGGGGAAAAGAAGACTTGAGCAAATGATTTACAAGTAAACAAGAGGAGAAAGATGGAAATTTGTGTAATGTACAGTAATAACAAGAGTGTAATTATCTCTAACAAACACTGGCTTGCCATTCTGTCTCCCCCTCCACCCCCTCCCGTATTTGGAAACTGCATATTAACGAGGATATGGGCAGCACTCGAAAACAGGCCCTCCTTTATAATGGAGTTTTCTAAATATACCCGGTTAAGGGCACATGTGAATTTTCTGCTACTGTAATGAATAAGAAATTAGCTTGTGAGGAGGAGCCGGGGAGCGAGGGTCCTCTGCGTTCACTCTGACACACAGGCGCGCCTTTCCGAAGGGACGCGAAGTGAATGCGCATCAGCGCCTCGGAAATGGCCAGGAGGACTGGAAAGACGAAGACTGGAAACTCCCCCCCCTTTAGTGTGTTTTCACTTAACGTCAGGTATCGAGTCGACCGTAATGAGGAAAAGATGGGAGGAAACCCGCGGTTTTCGGTTTATTTGCGTTTCCTCAGCGATATATCAAATCCAGACGCTGCAACGGGGGCAGGGAGAGAAGAAGAAAAAAGAAAAAAGGATTTAATGACACACAATGGTTTTCTTAGCGCAGAAGGTTGGGATCTGGCCTTTGATGAAATGTGCTTGTTCGTCATCACGCCAGGGTCCAGAGAGCAGGTCTGGGGGGCAGGCTCAGATTTACAGCACTGGACTGGGCCGTCCAGCAGCCCCGACTCTTAATCCTGTTTGGACAGAGAGGGGCTGCGACTTTTATCTTCGCTTCCGACTTAAAAGCGCCTCAGATAGCAGGGAAAATGGAGGCCCGCCACCGCGTTTGATGCGCGCGGGGCCCCCGCTGTTTCGGGCGAGCCGTCGGTTATTTGACTGCTAGTGACAGATCGAGGGAGGAATGAAAAGCCTTGTGTGTCTCTCTGCATGTGTAATTAAAATCTGCAGGGATACATATTTTACAGCTAATGCCTCCAATCGAAGGGCCGGGGGGGAAAGGCGGCAGCCCCTGGAATGTGGCTATGATGAATGTCAGTCCGTATCGGAACATGTGGGATTCCTTTTTTTTTCCAGGCCGGCATTCCCGCTTGTGTATCTCATCAAAAGGGACCGATGCCACATTCTACCAAAATGGGGGCTCCCAGCGCTGCAAAAAACAAGTGCACTTTTCCCGCACGCCAGAAACGTTTGTCGTTTTAAACTTTCACCTCATTCATCAGAATTGATTCACCTCCCAATGTCTTCTTTTATTCGCTGTACCTTTTTATGAGATTTCCTACAGTAGATATGAACTAAATTACCTTTTTTTTTTTTTTTTTTACAATGCGGTGATGTCTCTTTCAGAGATATATGCTCCACATCAAAAGGTGACAGCCATGGTTTCTTTTACCTCTTTGCGACTATCAGTAGTTTGAATGTATAAAAGTGGGTTATTATCGTCATAATGTGAAGAGAGGCTGAGTGATTGTAAAGGAGCAGGGGTTGTCGTTGTGACAAGTGAGGCCGTGTAGGAGGGAGAAGATGGTTCTACCAGGGAGCAGTGCTGGTGGTACGATTCCTGTAATGTAGCCGAGGCACCCCTGTGTAACGGAGCCTGAGCAGTCTGACTGACTGGAGGATGCTTTCTCCCTCGCCTAACACCGCATGGCCATCTGCCCCCCCGTGCCACGGACACTCACACGACACATGGGCACAGTGCACGGCCCTGGTACTGCAGCCAGTAAATGTGTAAAAAGCTGTTCTTTTGCTTGCTTCTTTCTTTTTTATCAGAGTCCGTACCCTGATTCTGAGCTGGCTGTGTGTTGTTGGTAGTCGTTTGCTTATTCTGATATTGAGACGCAGGGGTGACATTTTAACCCCCTCCTCCTTCCAGGGAGCAGCAGGAGGTGCGATGTCACTTCCTGCCTTGTGAGATCACACAGTTGGCATCCTTGAGCCGAAACCAGGGCGCGTGGCTTTACTCATCTCCATCAAAAGTGCCACATAAACAGCAAATAACGCAGCCAGAGATAGGTGAGCGAACAGGACCGCGCTCTGGAAGGTCGATTTGTAGGATTTCCTGCGTGCATTTCAGTTCAGATCGCTTCATTCCGGCACTGCACTGCTGCCCCGGACCTCCTTCACAGTAATAGAGTGAAGTGTGTTTGCGCTGGAGGGTAAAGGTAACCGGGGTCCTCTGGGTGAGAGGGCTCATTCCTTTTATCATGTTGTGTAGCACAGGTTTTACGCCTCTGTGCCGAACCTCTCCCAGTCTGCAGGTTCCACCAGTAGAGGGGTGGGACTGGGAGCAGCCGGAGTGGGTAATGAGCGTCCCGGCGCTGCAGGGGGAGGCGGAGGGGACAGCGCTGGGCGTTTTCAGCGGTGCCTCAGACGGCGCTTTTGATGCTCAGGAGAGCCTGACATTTAGATGAACCGCGGTCGCGCGACTGAACTCCTGGTGCACCCGCCAACCTCAAACACTCTCCGTTTTTCCACACTGTCCCCCTCCATATCAGCCAGGCCCCCCACGGAGAACTCTTCACAGAACGCAAACAAGGGAGGGGGAAAAAACCTCACAAATAAATTCACTTCATTCCCCACTCTTGTTTCCCTGCTTCTCGCTGGGGAATCTGGGAGGGCAGACACATCGGCCTCCGTTTCTCCTGCCAGGTTTGTCACCCTCTGGAAAGGGGCCTCGATTCCCCCTGCTTTTCCCGTCCCCCTCTCTCCCTCTCCTCTACGAACGCGTAGCGTCCGTAAAAAGAGCGGCGCTGGTATTTGTCCTCTGCAGCAGAAGCCCCCTCTCTCACACGCCGCGTTCAGCGGGATCGAGGGACACTGCTGGGGATTCGTGAAGGTAAATAGAAGGTGCCTGTGTCACCAGGCAACCATGCAGAGCGACAGCCGAGGCGGGCGCATGCCTCGAGATTGACTCGCACAAATAACGAGGGGGAGGAAGGGAGGGAGGCGGGAAAGGGGGGTGTGTGGAGGGGGAGGAGGGGGGAGGGGCGGGATCCAATCATTGGACCATTAGGGTCAAAGACGTCGAATGTATTCACAGTTATCATTTACCTTATTTATGGAGAATCCAGCGTGTGATAGTTATTCATTTATCTGCTTGTTTCACGTATTCATTTAATAATAAAAAAAAGAATTAAAAAAAAATAAGAAGAAGAAGAAGGTCGCTGCTCCTGACAAGGAGGTTGAAATGGGGGCGGAGGGGTGGGGGGAGAGTGGCGTGGCCGCGGGAGCAGGGACAGGCTCGGGAGGCGAGCGCTCTGACTTTGAACGGGGTCGAGGCGTTCCATATAACACAATACGCTTCCTCCCGCCTGCACCTTCCATTAGCTGAAAAGACATTGTGTCCGCACTCTGATTACTGCTGATCCATGCTGATGACTCTGTTGCGGGATTATCGCTGTTAGCATCGGCCATCTGTTACCGTGGCAGATAATAAGGAGCCGAGCAAGACACACGCCGACCAGCCAGCCCCGCGAAAAAAAAAAAGAAGTCTCCTCCAAAGCCGCGCGCGGGTGCAGCGGCAGGACATGACACCTCTCCCCCATAGGCGGAGGGGAGAGAGATCCCATGGCATTTCGGTAATCGGTGGCATTTTGAGGTGCGCAACGGCAGCCAAGGCCTCGTAAAGAAAAAGAGGGGGGGAAAAAAATGGGCGTTGTTTATAACCGCATCAGGCCTGCTGAAGGGACATTACTATTTGCAGCGTGGCAGCTGCATTGTGTTTTGAGTCATATCTGTGGACGTGACTTTGACTCCAGCCGAGTAATGAGTCCTATAAATCATTCAAGGCAATTAGCATAGATTCCGCCTTTCACAGAACCTGCAGCCTGCTGTTTGGAACGGCCGCGCTGTGCGCGCCGCCTCGTGCTTGCTGTCAGGGGCCCAAGATTGGTTGCACACCCAAGTCAAATTAATTTAGCTGCTTGCGGAGATTATACAGCATGCCATATACTACTGCTGTGCCATGCTGTTAATTACCTATAAAATCAAGCTAATTCTGATGCTAAACCCATTTTAATTTCTGATAATTAAGTCAGGGTTGGTTTCTTTTAATGCTGAAATGCATTATTATTGTTGTAATCGTGGTTGTTGTAGTTATTTTTAAGCACATTTATTATTTTTTTTTGTTATTAGATGTATTCACTGTACGTAATCAATTTGTGGCAACGTTTAGGAAAACACCTGTTCACTATACATTCCTGGAAGCTCTCAGCTATTACGAGAGGACAGATGAGCAAACACAAAAATTTAATTCTTCAAATGTAGCAGAACTGAATTTTGCAAGCAGAAATCTTTGTTTATTCTTTTTGAAAAATGTGTACAGATGTATGTTGCAAGTGGACTTGGTCATTATGAGGAGTTGAATTGCAAACAAAAGATTTAAAGTATGAATCCCAGATATGCTGCTTCTGTTGTACCCCTCAGTAAAGTAATTAGCTGATTATATGAGCAAACCTAGTCTTGATTTTAGTGTCACTGTTTCATTTCTGAAGGATTTATACGGACGGTATATCTGAAGTCAAATTTGATTGGCTTGATTTGATTTGATTTGACTTGAATATGAAATTGACAGCCTGAAATAAAAATTCATGTGACCCATACATGCTGTGTGGATGTTAATTACCTTCCATTGTTTCTCTTTCGTTTTCTATTTGCATTCATTTACACTACACCTGCCGTATTCATCATATTTCAAGGTCAGTCTGAGGTTTGCGCACAGGAGCGTTCGGTAGTCACATTGACGGTTGCGTGGAAGTGATACTGCTCTGTGTCCCTTGCCTTTTTGAGGAGCATGAGCTTATGTGTGTGTGCTGGAAGTATGAGGGATTAAGACGCGAGCAGGCAGGGGTGAAACGCAGAGACGAGCCGGCCTCTTCGGCTGGAAGGAGCAGCCTCTACAGCGACTGTCTCCGCGCGGGTTCCGTGTCATTTGCGTCTCATCAGTGTCGTTTCTGGCGAGTGGCTGTCGCTTGATATTCAGTGGGTAGCTTCGTTTCCTAGATTTAATCAGGAATTGGACTCCTGCAGCAGAGGAGAGTCACGGGGGAGATTTAGAAATTGTTTATGGGTAATGATAGAATAACAAAAGCCGGGCCTGTGGAGGAGAACGCACAAGCGTGCGTGTGTTAAAGGCGGTTTCAGGTGCGCCTGCGTGTCAGCACCAGGATGTGAAACACAGTAAATAACAGAAAAAAATTCCGAAAAGTACACTAATGAAATTATCATTCTAAAAATATTGCCCAAAATCTTGATTTGGATTGACAGGCAGGCGGCCACCCGTGGCCCGTGTCTGAATTGTGAAGGTTGAGACGACTGCTTGTCATGGCTCTGTGCAAAGCTGTTTATAGGAACACACTGAAGTGTCGGATGACGACATCTCTTGCTATTCTTACAGCAGTGTTAAGGAATCGCACTATTCTTTTGGTAAATGTGAGGTTGGACTGATCACTGAAGAAGCATTTTAAAGCCTGTTAACAGGGGCAGTTTTAAGCAGGGCCAGCCTAATGCTGTGTGTTAGCGTGGCGATGAGCAAACCTGTAAATCTTGGTGTCTCGCTCCCTGTGTGCCTGCCAGCGGCACCCGGCCGTTCTGCCTCTGCACTATTGATTTAGCGCTTTGGCTGCTTACGTGTATCAAGTAAATAACTACAGCAGATTCCACACCAAGGCGCTCCCAGAAAGTGACACTTGAGCGCACCGAAAGAGATGCGTTGGGGGGCTCATGCATTTTGAAGAAAAGAGGGGGCAACGGCCGGCGCTAAATGGAAATATTGTTCGGGGTAATTCAGATGTGAAAGGGAGAGTCGCAGTGGGGTGTGCGGAGGGAGTATGCGTGTTTTGTCTTTTTGAGCGTGCTGATTGGATTGTGTTTGACAGATATGGAGTCTGGAGAGCGGCTGGCCTCCCCATCGTCTGCCTCCTCCTCCGCTGCCCCCTCCTCTCCGGCCCCTTCCTCCAAGAGCAGCCTCACGCCTGGCCCCACCGCACTGGGATCCACTCTCACCACCTGTGGTAAGGAGGGAGGGGAAGGAGCGCGCACAGAGACACACACACGCACTCTCACACACACACACACACACACACACACACACACAGACACTCAAACACACTCACACACACACACTCACTCACACTCACACACACACACACACACACACACACACACACACACACACACACAGACACTCACACACACACAGACACTCAAACACACTCAAACACATACACACACTCACTCACACTCACACTCACTCACACACACACACACACACACACACACACACACACACTTACACTCTCACACACACACACACACACACACACACACACGCGCACACACACACACTCTCAAACACACTCACACTCACACACACACACACACACACACTAGCAGAAAGGAATACCCACAGAGAGACACACACACTCCTTTAGAAAGAATCACTCACACAGAAGCGTACACCCCATCAACTGTCTCTGAAACAAACATGCATACAGTCCTGATACTTGCAGCATTAACATACAAACATTGGTTGAATGAGTTTTTGTACTAAGAAACACAGATGTGTTATACTGCTTTAATCTCACTCCAGGATGGGGTCTCTTTCTCATTTACTGTCACGTAAACACACACTGGACATCCGTGCTGTGTGACACACAAACTCTCACCCCCTTGTCCATCTGTGACAAAAGTGATGTAAAACAGTCTACTTGGTCCAAATTAATATTGCACGAGTATTAATGCAAATAGCTCTTTTGTACTTTAGCCTTAAACTGAAGTGTTTTGATGTAATATTCACCTTTAACTGGGAGCTCTACTTGACTCTTCCCTCTTTTTTTGAGGCCATTCTAAAAAAAGAAGACCATTTCTCAGTGTTAATTATGTCTGTATCATTAAGCCTGAGAAAGAACCTTTCCCCCAGCCAGTCTCCCACTTTTTCCCGACAGTTTGGGTGGAAATTGAAAAGCTGTTGCATTAATGAATACCAAACAATTAAAAAGCCCTTTGTAAGATGTGCTCCCGCTCAGATGTCTCTTGACAACCTTTAGCTCCGGTTTAGCCTGCGTGATTTGACATTTCTGTCAGCCGCACAGAAAGTGTGCAGTAGCTAACATCCCCTGTTTTCTCTGAATACTAATTGTGGTCAAAGCCATTATGCAGCGAGCGGCATTGATGCGGAAGCTGTCAGATTACTCTGACCAGAAAATAACATGCAAATTTCCCAAACTGTGATTTGTGATTTATTTTTCCCTTTATCATAAGAAAAGCAGAAAACATTTCCTGCATTTTTTCCATGCTGTTACAATGAAGAACCCATTAGAGCTTCTCTCATACATATTAATTGTATTCCCCTGCACCATACGTGTGCTGAGATTTTCTAGATAAGCAATTTCGGACGCTGCTTTGAATTAAATTCCGAGAGCACCCCAGTAACTGGTGTTAGCTTGTGTGTGCATATATATAAAGGCAGTTTCTTTAGATTCCTATACCTCTGTGGACTGCAGAAAGCCCGCAGTGAAGATATCACATCCCTTATGTTTATCACTGTCCTTTGTTTCAGTGATTGCATTACATATGTCTAGATACACTTGAGCCCCCATGATATTTACCTTATTAACGCATAAGCTCAATCACTGACTTCTTCAAAATGCTTTTCAAATGGTATAATAAAACAGATTGCCATAGCAGGTTAATGTGTAATTCCTTACCAGCACAGTTTAGATGTGATATAAAAGGTGGATTACAGCGTGCAGCAACATGAGAATTTGAGTGGTCTCCATTGAGCAGTGTCTGTGCATAGACAGACGAGCTCTCACGTCATGGATGAAGTATGAAGCTAAATGAAAGCAGGGGGCCAGTGCGCCCCTGTTCTGTTTGTTGTCAAATCACAGATGCAATTAACATTTGTCTGTTTTGTGGAAATTTTGGATGACTGCAACTTCCAACAAATTAATTCCCTTTTGGCTGCAACCTACACACAAAAAAACCAAGCTTTTAAAGCAGTTCAATCTGACATAGTGTGGGGTACAGAGAGTATCGTGTAATTTTATATGTCTACTTTGCTCTCCTCCAAAAGTCTGATTTAATTATTCTGCAGCTTGAAGCGCATTAATATTAAAAAGGCATTTGCAGATGTCATTCCCTGTTACTGGGGCTGCAGCTCTATAGAAACGGATGCTGGCCTTTCGGGTAATACTTTTGCTCATTTATCTTTGTATCGGCTGCCCGACTCTCAGAAGCCTGGCTTTAAATATTCCTTTTATTATAATTAGATTCAAAGTGTAGATTTTCCATTTTGTATGTAAACGGGCATGAAGCCAGCACAAAGAGGTCTGTCTGTATCTCCTGAAGAAAAATATCCCGTCCTGTTGGCAATCTCCAGTATTTTTTTTTTGTGTTTTTTTTTCCCTCTCTCTATTATGCTCTTCACTTGAAGCTGGTCCTTCAGGGTTTGGGATGCATAATTTCATAGGCTAAAATACATTTAGCAATTTATAAAAAGATCCATTGTAAAATTAATTAAAATGCTTTTTCCTGTCTTATACAGTATATTTATACACCTCTGTGTCTGGTGTGTTAATAACATGGTTAGTTTTAATGAGATGGTATTGTCTCAAATTTCCTACATCCTCAGTGCTGTGCATGTCAGCTTCCATGCATTAGAAGGCATCCTTTTAATTCTTGTTGACTCAACATCCAGAAACACATAGTCTGTGGAGATGACTGCCTTTTGATACTTAATACTCTAGTTGGCATCCTTACAAACCCCATGATCTCAAGCTTGAGTTACTTGGCAAATGTCAAACTAAATGAAAATGGCATTAATCAATGGTATGCATGCATATACTCCCTGTTTTCAGTTATAATGTGTTGTTTGCTGTTATAATATCATATATTCCCACAAAAATGTGATTCCCTGCGCTGAACTACCTTGTGTTGTGTTGTGGAGTGTAGGACTCTTTATTGGAATAGCCTGTATGCTAAAGATGGATTGGAATGTGTAGATCACATCTACTTTGAGTGTGTTCCAGGAAAAGGCCACCACCAGCGGGTCTATTAAGCTCCAGTAGGTTGGTTAATAGGCCAGTAGCAAACCCAGCATCAGACCATAAATGCTCCATTATTGCAGGAAGGAAAGTATGCATAAAATGGGGGGTCTCAGTAAAGGAACACATTCCCCCTTGTTAAGATTTTTACTGGAGAGATTTGGAGTGTGTTGGCTCATTTGTAGCCAACCACAGTAGCTTGGAAAGTGGAAGTAGGTTTGTAGGCTGGGCCCTCCAGCATTGATCATGGGGAAGATCTCCGCAATCCAGCTTTTTTTTTTTTTTGATTCGTTTTTGAAATTCATGTTTTAACTGACATCTTCCTTTCGCACGCGTTTTCTGAGAACTGATGTTCAAAAATAACAACAAAAACTTCAGGAGAATGAAGGTGTGTGTTTCCTGGGTAAACAATAAAATATCACACAATGGCAAATGAGGAGCTGTATTGAGACGTTACATATGGAAATGAGCAAAGACGTGTCTTCCATCTTTGATGTATGTATTTACTTATTATTATGGCATTCAGAGAAACAGATCTGTAGGATGTCATTTTTCACCTCCCTCGCCCATTCTGTGCTTCTCCCAGTCTCGCCGAAATAAATGAAATTTCCTCAGTCATCACTTTTTATGTATGCGTATTACCTGGCACATTGAATGACTGTTGGAACAGCATGTGCAAGCTTTTTCTCCATCTGTGCTACAAAATTGAATTTGCATGAAATATGTTTCCTCACTAATGTATCTGACTGTGTGAGAAGACAATGGGCAGAGCCCGACATGCCAACACTGACTGTTCACATGCACATTTTATCCAGAAAGCATTTATAATCAAGCCGCAGAAATGGCCTGAAGCTGGTGATGATTACGATGGTGATTACGATGAAGTAAACACCTTAGTTTCCTTAGAGAAACTGATCAGTTCATAATCGAGCTTATATGATTTAGAATGTTCTGCCACCTTTTATAGAATCTAATGGGTGAAAAGAAGGTTTTGCAGTCCAAATTTTCTTTCACAATTAAAACTGTGTTCTTGATCACGTTATGCATTCAGGTAGTATTTACTGCCCTTTTTCCCCTTGATGTTCAAACGCAGACATGGGCACAGGTGGTAAAATATGCATGCAACATTCCCCCCTGAACAGAATCCCAGACTCAGAAATCTGTGTCACGTATTTGCGCAAACGTGTTTAAACAGATCGAGCAGAATCATAGGGGCCCTCTCTCCTTTATACCAGCTAATGTCTTTATTGATAATGCATAAAACATTTTCCTACCAGAGAGAGTTTGTTAAGTCTGTGGGGAGATGTTATGATATTAAACTTTAACATACATTACAATGCATTATTTAGCTGCGGTATTTTAGTCACTTGAAGTATCTCCTCTTTAAATAATCCTCGTGCTCCCGTCTGTCTTCTCTGTTCTCCAGGACATTTGTTCCGAGCGGCCAGCGATCAACCTTTCAATCTGTCCACTGTCTCAAGTGCCTTCCCCATGGTCAATCACCCAGCCTTCGGCCTGTACACTACGAGCACGGGCCGCTCTGAATCCGGGGGCCTGGGATCCCTCGGAGTATCAGCGGCCCTGGCAGCTCACCCTCAGCTGGGTGCTTTTCCAGGTACGGGGGCCTGGTGCCCGAAAAAAAAAAAAAATCGAGTGTGAATTTTCAGTAGGAGGAACAGGACACTGAACGCTACAGGTCTGAGATGGAGTTTAAAAAAAAAAAAAAAGCACACATCCATTACTTGAAATTCAAGTTCTCACCCTGAGATTCAGCTCGTGTCATTTTTTGACAAGCTGTCTGTCATTGAACTGACCTGCTTCCGCTGAAACCTGGAAGACTCTGCAGTGGATCTGGGAGAGCTATTTCCATCCCTGCTAGGAATTCAGCACACCAAAGAGACAGCAGTACAGTGGCCCTGCCAGTCCGAGTCCCTGGTCCTGTGCCCCTGGTCACCCATCCCCTGTTCCTTGGCTCCTTCACACAGTTGATTTTCTCTGAAGCTTGTTTTTGATTGAGGACATCACTGTGACTTAATGAAAATGAGCAGGATGGGTTTGTTTAAATTGGTAAAATATGATGATTATACAGAATAAGGTCACAAAAGTATTACAAAGACAGCGTCTTATTTTAATCAGTTTATGTCATTGTGTTTATGTGTATTTCTACACATATCTTTTGGGAATGTTTGTATGGATTTCAGGTTTTTGTTTTTCTATGTCACTCAGCACAAACTGCTTCATGCAAGCCTTGGTTTTTCTATGTCAGGTTTAGAATAGCATTATCTGAGAAGCTTGTGTTTTTTCAGCTGTGAAATGTCCAAAGTATATTTAGCCTGAATATGGAGCAAACCTTCGAGATGAGGTCATATGCCTGTTTTGAATTTGTAATCCTCAACATGTTTATAATAAAAAAGTAGAAATGAAAGACAATGGAATGCAATGGTGATGTGCGCAGATTGCAGTTCAAAGGCATAAACCGTCTCTGAAGCAAGTGATATGTAGCATGATTAAATACAGCCCTGTCATATGTTCCCAAGCCTGTGTGCAAAGCACTATTTCAACAGCCAACCGCAGGACAGCTATGTGTAAAAGTATAATTCAGCCTTAGTATAATTTAAGATTGAAGAATTTAAGTTCTTCGTTGCTATACTACTTCAGGAATCCATACTGAAGAGTATTGTTTACTAAGCAATAAAAACCTAGAGGATAATTCAAATTTTATTGTGGTGCCGTAACCAGCCCCACAGCAGTTAAACTGTTGTGAAAACTCTTGAATCTATTCTGCCATCTCTCTCTGTCTGTCTCCCCCATCCCCCGTTGCTGCTTCAGTGTGTGAAGGTGCGGTATGGGAGAGTGCGCACAGGAAGCTGTAGCGTACGGTGTCGAGGTGAGGTGTTAAAGGCGCGTAGGTGATTTATAAAAGGTAAATTTTTACATGTTGCTCCTCCCTCTCTCCCACAGAGTGGTGGCGAAGCCCCGAGGCTCATGGACGTGGGGCGGCCGCTTTCTTTCCCCCTCTTTTGGGCCTGCCCCCCATGTTCGCCCCTCCGGTACAGAACCACGAGTCCAGTCCCTTCCAGTCCCGAACCCCCAGCACCAACGGCCGAAGCTCCGCCAAAGGTACGCCCCCCCCCAGGACCTTCCACAAATACCCCCTCTGATGTCTGAATGGAGGCACGGAATATCCAAAAAGAAGAGAAAATGGAATAAATTTCCTTACGGGCAAAGTTATGATATTAAATAGGTTTAAATCAACCCTAGAGGCAAACGGATGCGATGTAAATGTTTTAATCATTTATGTGAGCAGGTGCTCCCGGTTTTCACAGTGAATATGTTAACAGAGTCCTCTTCGGTGACATAATGAGATTTTTCCTGTTGAGAGTGCTTTCGCACCCTCCGAGCAGGTGTTCTTTGCCCGCTCAGACGGTAAACGCGGGACTTTTTACCTGGCACTCCGAAGCGATGACGTTTACGCCACGTTCGGTCGCCTGCCTGTGCGGCTCGCTCGCCCGCGGTTCTTTGCACATGCAGTGATGTCTGCTTTCGGTTTCAGTCCGCTGGCTGGTTTCGTGTGGCACTGTTACTGTATCGCATTGTTCGGTTCCGCTGTGGGGTCAAAGGTTGTTTCTGCTCACGAACGCAGGGGTGAACGGCGCGGTGAACGGGAGCAGCGTCTCCGCCTCCTCCAAGGGGAGCCCGTCCGCCGCGGCGTCCCCGGCGCTGGCGGCCTCCGAGCGGATGAAGTCCCCCGGCTCCGGCGGCAGGAGTCACAGAACCAACCCGGACGGCGGCCAGGTGGCCGAGAAAGCCACCCAGAAAACTAAAGAGAAGGTAGAGCCGGGCAGGAGGGCAGGGGCTGGAGGCTCCAGTGAGCTGATGCAGTGGCGCTGCTGAATCATGCAAACATGTGACCGGTACCGTGCAGGTGGAAGTGATATCTGAGATCCAGATATCTGACACCTGGCGCAGTCTAGCTCGGGATGTTTTGTGTCGGCTTTCTCGTCCTGATCGGACCGTTTCCTTTTACAGAAACTGGGCAAGAAGGCGGTGGAGATCTCCAGCAACAGCGACAGCGAATCGGGATCCTCCTCGGCCACCTCCAGCGAAGGGGTGAGCAGCACCGATTCGGAAGACCTGGGAGAGGACGACGATGACGACGATGACGAAGAGGACGACGATCAGAGCAACGAGAGCGAGGACTCCGACTCCGAGAAGGAAGCACGAGAGAAGAGGAAGATAAAGGTGAACAATGCTTGTGTGTCATTTACAGATTTGACATCGAATTCTTTTTGTCAATTCAGAGCACAAAGTAACACCATACCCTCAGACTAAATCTGTTCGTTTTTGCTCATTACTTTGAGCAGGCTTGTTTTGATCTGAAGCCGCTTTTGGAGAATTACAGAATTACACAGGCTACGGATGACTTATTTAGCTGTTTGTTTTTCTGAGTGTTTTATTTCATTACATATACAATGCCAATAACAGTCCCTCTTAAAGGTTTGTGAATGTTGTGCAGTGCTGTGTGGAGAAAGGTTTCTCTTCGGTCCTCACTCTGCTTTTGCTTAATGAACCTCCGTGTCAGTGACACTGGCAGTACCGTAAAGAGTCAAAAGCACGCCATTGGTGGGTAGCCGTTAAGGTTGCTCACTGCATTTGCATAACCCCGCCCCTTTCACAGGTGCTGAGGCGGAACCCCGCCGAAGGGAAGAAGGAAGGGCCGAGAGCTGCGGAGGACAAGGAGCCCCAGGACAGGAGCGGCAGCCAGCCCCTCAGCTTCCCCCCCGAGGCCCCTCCCCCCGCCCACCTCCCGCCCCAGTCGCCCCCGCCGCGCCCCGCCCTGCTCCAGGCCACCCCGCACATCTTCCAGAGCTCCAAGCCCAAGGAAGAGGCCGCCAAGCAGCAGCACCAGAGCGTCATCCAGGCCGTCGGGCTGGCGGCCAGCTCCAAGCCCCTGGCCCTGGTCACCCAGCCCCGCCGAGAGGCCTCGCCCGGCCCCCTCGGGCCCGTGCCCAAACCCCTCTCCCTCTCCCCCTCTCCCAAACCCCCAGCTGCTTCCCCCGACAGTGGGAGGCTGGGTGGCAGGAGTGTGCTGGAGGAGCCCCTCTCACAGATCAATGATTTCAGACTGAAACCGGTGCGTCTGCTGCTCTCCCGCCTCTATTGTTGTCTGGTCCTTCACTCTCAAGTAGCAAGACTCTTTGTGTGTATGTGTGTGTGTAGAATGCATGGGTATGTTTATGTCGCCAAGTGTAGGTGGAAAATAGTATAGCAAAATAGATCCAATGGGAGTTTTTCCTCTAGGAATGTTAGATGATTTCCTCCCCCATTATTTAATGTGCGGTGCCCATAATTCTGAACATGTACATATTCAATATCTGCAGTTATTTCATGACTCTCATTGTTTCTGACTTGCCGATTTTAAAAGGTCAGTGGGTTTCGCAGAAACTGAAAATGAAACGTCTAAGGGCTGTTGTCAGCAGTTTGATTGTGTTTCGGGCAGTGTGGCCAAGTACATGAGTGAAAGTGACAGTGCATTTAGCTTTATTGGAATTACTGCACCAAAGCAGACAAGCAATTAAGTGGGTATTGCTTCAGGAAGCTAGTTGTTATCAAAGGGAATGAATTCTGCTTGTTTTTTATCAATGCAATTATTGTTGAAGAGGCCAATACCAGACCTTTTGTGGTTCTAGTGGAGCATTGGCGTATGACAGGGTGGTTCCAAGAAGATTGGTTTTATGTTTAAATCAAGGGAAATCATATATCAAGATAAACCTCATCATTTGCAGAAATTTGATAAATCCGCACATATTGTCCATAGAACATACTCATCTAATGCATTTCTTGCAAAGCCTGTGAAAACATACGGCCAGTCAAATGTAACTGTTTAATTATCAGTATAAGTGAAGTGTGACCCATACAACTGAAATTCAATCTCTTGTTTCAGAAACCAGTCTGAATTTCGGTTTGATGTTTAATGTACACAATGTAAACAAGCTCATTTTCAGTGGTAATGGTTCCATTGTGTTAGATCCATTGTGCTGTATTCAATTATTTCCAACAATAATGATTTGACACGATTGCTAAGAAAATATTAAATATTGTACTTTGCCACCTGCTTTCTCAGTTTGCATTAATGTGAAATGACAGCTACTGTAATTGCATGATTTTTTTTCCCTTCTCCTTTCTATTCTAGCCTTTTCTTTCCCAGGAGCTGAAGAAACAGCAGGAGCTCTTCAAAGCCCAGAAAAAGCTTGTGACATCATCGCTGCACCCTCCCAAACTGTCCCCTCAGACTCAGAGCAGCCACAAGCTCACTCCCCCGCACAGCAAGCACTCTAACCTCTTCCTCTCCAACACCCTCCTCGGGCACCACCCCAACGGGGTCATCCAGAGCACCATCCAGGAGGCTCCCCTGGCCCTCATCACCAAGCCGCGCGGCCAGCCCAGGACCCCGGAGAAGCCCGTCCTGGTGGTGCCCAGCGCACCCTTCTCCGCGCCGGTCAACCTGAGCACGGGGCCCAAGAACCCGTCGGCCGTGTCCGTGGTGCGCGCGCGGCCCTCTACCTCACCCGGCCGGGCAGACGGGCCGGCAAAGAGCAGGACGCCCAACGCCCCGCCCGGGCCGAAAGGCCTGCCCCAGAGCCACCTGGCCCAGTCCCTGGTGGACCTCTTCCGGGGGACCGAGTCCGACATCCCCAGCAGCAAGGACTCGGACGACTCCGTCGAGGACGACGAGGATGAAGACGACGACGATGAAGATGAGGACGACGATTCGGACGACAGCCCATCAGGTCAGTTCCCCCGCACCGCTCTCACGTTGTTGGTCTGACTGTAACATCACTGCCTCACGGTACACATAAAGCTTAGCTCTTCTACACGGCAGTTTGGGTATGGCTGTTCTATCATTGCGTTCACAGTGTTGTTGGACGGGAGTTTGTGCTTTTGGCAGTGAGGCAGCGACTGGCTCCCAGGTTTGTTTGTGGATTAGAGGGGCGAACGAAAGGCTTTCTCACACAGCAGTGTGGTGGAGTCCTCTGGAGCTCCCCCCCCCTCACACTCCGCTACCCCCCTGCAGAGTCAGAAAGCAACCTGGAGAGCGGCTCCGACGGCTCCGAGGACGACACCAGGGACCGTGACGAGATGGAGACCGACACCGAGGGGGACAAGACCCCCCTGAAGCTCACCAAAAGCCCCCCCCTGCCGAACACCTCCGCAAACCACTCAGCCAACTGCTCCCCGCTCAACCTCATCAAGACGCCCAGCACGGCCACGCCCACCATAGTGACCAACTCCGGCGTCTCGGCCTATCACAGCGCGCCCTTGTCATCCTTCTCCCTCAGCCCCCTGCCAGGTAACCACGGACAACAGGCAGCCTCATTCTGGTGTCAGCACGACTGCAGCCCTGTCAGAGCCCTTGAAACATGTGAAATGTATTATTTTTAATCTTAATGAGGGAGAATACAATGACAGTGTTTTCTGCCATGTAGAGATGACACGCAGGATATGCACAAGAATGCTGTGTGATTCTCACGGCTTAAGTATTTCTTTGCTTTGTCACCCCTGCAAGGACATTTGATCAGGTTAAAGGTTCCTGGGTATATCGATTTCAGGAGACAACTGCAGAAGGAATTTCCTGAGTTGATAAGAGAGAGAGATAAGAGCAGACTACTATTACCTGTATTTTCCTGATGTATGCGTATGTATGAGTCCACATGCACACACGTATAAGATTAGCTGTTTTTGGTTGGGGTTTTTTTCTCTTTTTTTTTTTTTTTTTTGTTACCTGGATTTCTGACACGGAGTGAAAAGCCAGCAGGAAGATTAAGCCTGTACCTGTGAGGCTGCTCTGATGGAAGGGGATTGGTCAGAGGCAGAGGTGCTTTCATGTCAGAGTTTTATTGGCAGCCGGGCTCAACTTTAATTGGGCAGAAAGTGCACAGGAGCATGCGGCCGTGCCGAGGCATGCGCTGACCGAGCGACTGCTCTCTCACAGGATCCGGGAAGCGAAGGAGGGTGACGGACGAACGCGAGCTGAGGATACCTCTGGAGCTGGGGTACGTGGACGGCAATCGACCAGTCGGTGTTTTCTGTTTTAATGCATTTATCATTTGAATTGTCACAAAGCACAGGGTAGTTTTTACAGTACATTACGTTATTGCCGTTCAGCAGACACTTTTATCCGGAGCGATTCACATAGGTTACAGTTTTTACATGTTATCCGTTTATACAGCTGCATATTTTGCTGAGGCAATTGTGGTTTAAGTACCTTGGCCAAGGGTGTAGCAGCAGTGCCCCTCAGTGAATTGAACCAGCAACCTTTTGGTTGCAAGCCTTGCTCCTTACTACTATGCTACATTGCTGCCGTGGGATAAAATAAAAAAAAAATAGGAAACTCGCAGTCAATTGCAGGAAAAAGTGGATAATTCATTCCTGACCCCAGAACCACTTTTAAATGTAACCCCCTCAGATCACATTCAGATAGGTTGATTGGTTGCTTAGAGAGTCAGCCATGTTAAACGGCAGGTAGACAAGCAGTGGCAGGCAAGTCACCAGACTTTCTCTGTCAGAACAGAAGTAAGATATTATGGGTGTGTCACCCTCTGGGTGCCCATGCCCAAGTCAATCTGTATCACTCCTCCCCTCCGGGGGCTCCTGTCACAAGAGCTCAGTGTGAGCTGGCCTCAGGTCAGTGTGTAGTGAAACTCAGAGGATTAGAAAAAATGTTGAGACCCTACCTCCCAGGCAGGCCCAAACAAAGCCTGGGACTTGCAGTGGCAGAGGGGCCAGGAAGGGAGGCACTGCCACTGGGTTGGGAGGAATGCAACGCAGCCTGCGTGAGCAGAGTGGCAGCAGATCTGGTGGTGACATGTCTCAATGCAGGTTTAGAAGAGAAGGAGGGACTGTGAGCGTATATTCCTGTCAGCACTCTGCTTAGTAGAAGATCAGTTGTTTTTCATGCCAGTAGCAGGGGATTTTCTGCGTGTTGAAGGTACATTTGTTTTAATTCAGCTATCCCTCTCAACGGCTGATGGATTTACAAGTTAGACAGGTGTACTTCCTGTTAGTCTGTGGCCTGGCAGAGCAGATGGCATAGTCTCTCAAACCTGTTGATCAAGGTAAACAGCCTTTTGATTTTTGTCTCTGTACTGTGAAGAAACACTGGCTCTGCTGATTGCTGAAGTAAAGGTCTCATCTAGCCTGTAGACTTTTAACACGCAATGTAAAATAGCGATGGCTACGCTCCACCCACTCTCCGAATCACAGAAGATAGTCGTCACTCCCCAGCCTTAAACATGCGTAAGTGCTGTAAATCAAACACCTGTTCAAGACGTGTAGCTGCCAGAGTTCACAGACGCCGTCTCCCAGTTTCCCTCGCCTGGAGGTGAGGGTGCTCACAGAGCTCTAATCGTCTCCCCCGCCTCCCTCGGGCAACAGAGTTTTTATCATAAATGAGTGAGCCCGGCTCGGAGCGCAGGCAGAAAGCCCCACGGGTTAAACCCTTGTTCAGATCGGCTATGCAGACACAAAGACCCGGGGGGAAGGGGGGTTGCGGGGGTTGCGGGGGTTGGGGGTCCGCAAGAGGGAAGGGGGCTGTGGGGGGGATCCACGGGGGTGGGTGGGGTCAGTGTGTGGTGAATTGGGCCCTTATGTTTTATTTTTTATGAATTTTGCCGTTTTATCGTGTCATTCCATTAAGCTGTTGCGCAAACAAACCGTTTTGTTTTACCTGCTACAACCATTTTTAAATATCCCTCTATCACGTTTGGTTGGATGCCATTCAAACGCATGTCACTTCTGCGGGTGCACCTGCCAAACTTACAATACTCACGGTAATAATGTTTGCACTTCACTTTACAGCTGAGGATAAGGGGTTATAAAATTGTATAGAAGTGGTAACACTGCAAAGTTGCAATTACCTGAACTTCCCACAGAGAGTGTGGCTCATTACACACAAAGAACAAAGTAACAATTAACACTGAATGTAAGTGGCATCGGAGAAGCGCTGTAATAATAACGATATTAACAATTATGGCAGCGACAATAATAGTGATGATGATGATGATGATTATGGTCGCACCATGCCCCC
The DNA here is from genome assembly GCA_019176425.1 of Megalops atlanticus. Taxonomy (NCBI): domain Eukaryota; kingdom Metazoa; phylum Chordata; class Actinopteri; order Elopiformes; family Megalopidae; genus Megalops; species Megalops atlanticus. Next base: position 5,065,064 of record CM032886.1, read on the forward strand.
CAGCGAAGGTGCTCATCTTCAGTTTTAAGCGTAACTAGCGAGTGTGTGCGCTGGTTAGTGGCAGCGTTGTGTTGGGCGGAGGTACGCAGCACCTGAGAGCTGAGCTCTGTGTCCCCCCCGCAGGTGGCAGAGAGAGACCCGGATCAGGAACCTGGGCGGGCGGCTGCAGGGCGACGTGGCGTACTACGCCCCCTGCGGCAAGAAGCTACGGCAGTACCCGGACGTGGTGAAGGTAACAGAGCACCACTGCGCCCGAGGGGTCTCACCTGACACCTCACCTGCTTAGCTCCCAGAGTTAGCCTGTTAGCGAAGCTGAACCATGCTGCTAGCTGATGCTTGTGTTAACCAGTACAGTACCTCTTTGCTTATCATTGTCTCTAGTTGCATTTAATGTAGCTGTTGAATACAAAATTCCTCTTAATTACTTGATTATGATGCAAAACTCCAATGTGCAACTCTCATTGTGCGCTGAGCTTGTGATCACATGGTAGATTTGCCCTGTAGTCCACAGCTGATGCCTGCAGGTTGCTTTTAGTGTGACGCTTCTCAGCCTCTGCCCGGTCGCTGGATATCCTGTCTCACCAAAGCCATTATTTTCTCTTCTGTAGTATCTATCCAGAAATGGAATAAGTGACATCACGCGCGATAATTTTAGCTTCAGTGCAAAAATCAGGGTTGGTGACTTCTATGAAGCCAGAGATGGACCGCAGGTGACTGTTTTTATATCTATTGCCAGTTTTTTTTTCCCTTAATATCTAGAGCAAAAGTGCAGGGTTCAGCAGTGCAGAGCCACTCCACCAGAACCCCCCCCCCTCCCCCAAGGCAGAGGAGTGTACCCATCAGTTCATGTTGCTCTCACAGGAAATGATGCAAAGTTACAGTACAAGACAAGTGGATAGTTTGGCAGAAGTAGAGTGAAGTGGTGCAGCACCATGAGCAGAGATGTTTCTGAGAGGCTGCATCTGCTCCAGTTAAATGACACTAAATATCCACTGATGTTTGCTCTTCTCCTGTCAGTCAGTTTCCTTGTATAAAGGGCAGCAGAAACAAGTGAACATAAATAAGAAACGTACAAAATTCAGCTTAAACAATATGAAATCTGTCAAGTGGAAGCAGGAGGGGAAATCTGATTGTATCGAGTGTAATTCTGCCTCAGTGAAAGACGAGAGATCTCTCAGTATGTCCTCCTCAGCCTGCTGGGGAGATGTTGGGGCGCTGGTGGCGGTACGCTAACACCGCCGTCTCCTTTGTTTTCTGTCGAAGGGGTTGCAGTGGAGCCTGCTGAAAGAGGAGGAGGTTCTCCCCCGCATCCTGGCCATGGAGGGCCGGCGGGGCCGCCCCCCGAACCCCGAGCGTCAGCAGGCGGGCGACGGCTCCCGGTCCAGGCGCAGGAAGGGGCGGCCCCCCAACGTCGGGGAGGCCGAGATCCCTGGCACCACCAACGCCAAGCTCCTCCGCAAGCTGGAGGCTCAAGGTGAAGAGCGCCGCCCTGCTGGCTGTTTCTAAACTCTAAACTGCGCAGTTCCCCTGGGGCTTGAGAAATAACCTCAGGTTTCTTTGGCCATTTGAATTGCAGAAATCGCCAGGCAGGCGGCTCAGATCAAACTGATGCGCAAACTGGAGAAGCAGGCCCTGGCGCGAGCCGCCAAAGAGGCGAGGAAGCAGCAGGGTACAAACTAGACCTCCCCGTCACTCTCACCACAGCTTGGCCTCTGACTCTGTGCATGAAACCGCAGTTTTACACTTTTCCCACTCTTTTTCCCCCCCTCTCTCTCTTCCAGCCATCATGGCAGCCGAGGAGAAGAGGAAACAGAAAGAACAAATCAAGATTCTGAAGCAGCAGGTCTGTGTCATTGAACGTGTCCTTTCTTTGTTGCCAGGTGATTTGTTTAGCGAGAATAACTGTTCTGTGCAGGGAATCCTTCATAAGTTCATTTTACTCTAAACCTTCAAGCAAACAGGCAACATCCCGGGGTCTTTTGTTACAAAGCGAAATCTCAAAAGCAAATCTTTAAATCTCACTAAAGCCCTTTAAAGGAAGATCTCTCTTTTGAACAGAACAATGCGCCTCTCGGTCGTTTGACTGCCATGTTTTTGCTCCCAATTAAAAGATGAACCTCTTCACTGTCCTTGTCCTTTCAAAGAAAATGATGCTAACTTCTAGACTCTGAATGTCCTTAATGTGCTTTGCAATATTTTATTCAATTTGCTCGCCTTTTTTTTCCCAGGAGAAGATCAAACGAATTCAGCAAATCCGAATGGAGAAGGAGCTTAGGGCACAGCGGATCCTGGAGGTATGTCAGAAAAGAGCTTACATTTGGCAGAATCGGTCTACTGCAGAAACACATGTTTTGGCTTGCTGTTCTGTGTCCACCGTGGACTATTCCAGAATTATATCATTGCATTCTGGGTAATGTCTTGTTTCGATGTAAAATTATGCAAATTGCTAAATTGGTTTTAGTGGACGGCTATTGAATATTAAAGGTCTGTCTTTGCCTCTTCAGACCATGGTTAAATTGTACATAAATGATTCTTTTTTATCAGACAATAGCAACAGTTAAGCATAAGTAGGTGGAGAAAAGCTATTTTCCATACACATACAATTATAGAAGCTCCAAAGTGTTTTAGCAGGCCTAAATCAAATTTGAACTGACACGGTTGGCAAGCCATTCTCAACAGGATTTCTCACAGCTGCTAATCACGTATTTAAATGTACATAATTTATTCTTTTGCAGTTTTGTCTCTGTATTATAACTGAATTTTTTTGAAACAAGAGTTTTCAGTTGGTCTTGAGCTCCAAAGATCCAAACTAGATTTACTTAAATATTAACTCTCCCCCAATTCTCCATTAGTAATTGGGCTATTGGGGCTCCAGACAGTAGAGCATGCTCGCACTGTGGAGAGGTTTAAAATGAGAGAGTGCTGACAGATCAGCGTTTGCTGTGAACGGTACAGGCACAGAGCACACAGTCCTTACTCTTATAAGAGAACAAGCAGGTTTGAGGCATAAATGTCACAAGTGTTTTGCATGTGATTTTTGTATGTGTAAAATTATCCAGACGCAAATAATATTAACATCTTTATTTATGTAGAACCTTACCAACAATCAGTACAAAGTGCTTCACAAAATGAAAAAAATAAAAACAATACAGTAGATAATAAAACAATGATGAGGAATTCAGAAAGGCAGAGAGATTAAAATAATGACAAGATATTAAAATGGCCAGAGCATAAAAGCAGTGAAATAATAGGCTCTTTAATTCCCTGCTTTGTTTTGTGTGAAAAGATTGCTAGTCATTGCTTTATCATTGTTTTGAAACAAGAAGTGTGACTTTTAATCAGTTGTGTTTAATTTATTCTTGCCGATGTATTGTGGAATAACTCTTATTTAGACTCTAATGAGCTTGAGTTGATTGGTTTGTTTCAAGGTGTAATAGGAGAATAATGAAGGAACTTAAATTAATGAAATTCCAGTTGTTAAATGCTATGCCACAGTCGCAATCATAATTCGCCTTGATTGAAATTGATTGTTGAACAGCGCATATTTTAGAAATGCTTTTGCAGATTGATACAGATTCGTTGTTCCTCATCATTTAGGAGTAGCGTTATCCTTAAGACGTGTTTACATTGTAAAGGGTTTTTATCTGCGCTGTAAGCACAGAGTGTCGTCAGTTGTCTTTGTGCCACGTGTCTGCCGGGGAGTGACATGTCAAGCTGTTCAGCACTTGTGTTGCCGTGCAGCCTGCTGACTTGCCCTGTGTTCACAGGCTAAAAGGAAGAAGAAGGAAGAGGCGGCGAATGCCAGAATTCTGGAGGCTGAGAAACGAACAAAGGTCAGTCAGGACAGCAGTGCGAAGTCCATGTTTATCCCTGCCTCTGAGTGTCTGTGTGTTAGTCTCTCCTTCACAGTGCTGTAGCGCATTACGGTCACACCTACAGTAGCCTAGCGTCCGCCACAGGTCAGCAGTGTGAAGTCCAGGGTTGTCCATGTCTCTGAGTGCCTGTGCGTTAGTTTCTCTCAGACACAGTAGCCTAGCATCCGCACAGGACAGCAAAGTGAAGTCCACACGCACCCCTGTCCCTGAGTGCCTGTGTCTAAGTCTGTCTCACCCACAGTAGCTTCCACACAGGACAGCTGGACTTTCTGACTCCTTGCTCAATGGGTAGACTTGCGTCCTCATAGTCACGTCACAGTTCACACCAACCTCAACTATATGTCTGGCGGCCACATTACAATAACTTGAGTGTCCTGTGAGAGAGTCCGTTGAATAGGTGAGAGTGTGTTTGAATTTCTGATTTTTCTTTTCTCTTTCTAATTCCTCAAAGGAGAAGGAGTTGCGGAGACAGCAGGCTGTTATTTTGAAGCACCAGGTAGGAGCCTGTCTCTGCCGGTCACATCTGCCATCGTGCTTAAACTGTTCTCTGTGATTCTAAATGATGTGGAAAGAGGGGACTCTTTATAACAACTTATCAGTTCTTTATTAAATCTCTCATGATTTTTCTTTGGATAATTTCCGTGCTTTTGGTATGGGGGTAATCTTGGGGGGGGGTGTTTTTCTTATAAACTTGGTTTTTTTTATGACTCTGTGATTTCTGTTTCATAATACTTTGCCAACTCTTTCTCCCAGGAGTTGGAGAGGCATAGACTAGATATGGTATGGGTATGTTTATTTTTGTACATCTAACACCGCATCGTGAACTGGTTGTGATATGGTTGTCATAGCAATGCATACAGTGTAGCCCTGGCTGCTGTCATACTACATTCTTCTGCATGGCTTTACAGCAAAGTGCATTGCATACACCTGCTCTATATGTGTCCCTGGGAGACAAAGGACTCCTCAGAAACAATCCGAGTGACATGTCTTTCCCTTAAATTGGATGAAAGGCTGCAGTGCCTTGCTCTCATGGTTTGAAAGGACACTTGTCATGTATAAGTCATCCATTGCATTGTTTTTGTTTGTTTTTGGTTTTTGAATGACTGTAAGTGCTTGAATTCCAGTCCAGACTTAAAGTCAGTGTCTGTCTAAAGAGTTGCACCTTCCCTATTCATTCGGTCTGTGAGCAGATACTTATCTCTCCATCACCCATAGCCACCTGGTTCCTTTTCCTCCTGATATGTAGCCCTATTTCAAATCTCGGGACCAGGGAGACATTCCTTCACCTGTCAATTTTTTTTTTTGTTTTGTTCCTTTACCGTTCTGTAAATTGAGCCCCCATCCCTCCCCTCCAAACACACACACACACACAGGCACACACACACATTCTCACCTTTAAAGCAAAACTAGCCAGGAGATTGGCGATGGCATCATTCTCCCAGCCCCCACCATGTTGGATCCAGCTGCACTCTGCAGGCCAGTAGAGTGTCAGCGCTCTTCTGGGAATGAGAGCAGCTTTCTTCTCAACCCCTGCAAGAGCTGCCTGTAAAGCTGTAAGCAGTGAAAAGCACCTTGGCATTACCCAGGCGCTTTATTGAAACTGATATTTGATAAGAAGGGCATTGGAACTGTATGCCTCCCAGTGCTCAAGAGTTTTACGCCTTTGCATTGTCACATACCGCCTGTAGTGGCCTCTTGCTTGATAGATTTGGTTGATCTAGGATTTCCACGTTCTTATTTTAGACGCAGATGTAGAGAACTGACCCGTAACAGTCCACCATTTTGCTTTTTACCTGCCGGCTTGCGGAGAGGCGTCACCGCTGACCTTAACTTCCAGCACGTGCTTCCGTTTCGGCCCTGTCCTCACACCTGTGGCTTTCCCTTCAGCTTTTTTTGGTTGTTATATTGCCTTCCAAACCTCACCTAAAGCACACACACACACACGTACACACACACACACACACACACACACACACACACACACACACACACGCACGCAAACTTGGCCATTATTGACGTGATGTGTCTCTTCCGTTCCTTTCCTCTGCTAAATGTGCTTTATTATGGTGTTTTATGTTTGTGTCAGCCGCTGTCTCCCTCGCGCCGGCACAGCCCTGACACTGTTTCTTTCTGCTCTGCTAGGAGCGGGAGAGGCGGAGGCAGCACATGATGTTGATGAAGGCAATGGAGGCTCGGAAGAAGGCCGAAGTACGTGATTTATGAACGGGCTGCTTTGCCTTGAAACGGTTACGGGTTTCTAGTCTTTGCATTTGTCTTTTACCATTTTTTTTTTTTTGAGATATATGGAGTGTGGAAAGAAACGTAGCATCCAGCCCCAAGGATTTTTTTGTTGAGTGTTTCAGTATGCATGCGGGTCACTCCATGAGTTCTGATCACATAATCCATGGCACGATCGTTTGGAACAGCACGGGTAGTAAGCGTTTTTAACTTGTCCTTTATTTGCCCGTAGGAGAAGGAGCGCTTGAAGCAGGAAAAGAGGGATGAGAAACGGTTAAACAAGGAGCGGAAATTGGAGCTGAGGAGGCTGGAACTGGAAATTGCCAAGGAGCTGAAGAAGCCAAATGAAGATATGTGCTTGGCAGACCATAAGGTGATCACATTTAGAGCTGATGTAACCTGGAGAAGCACACTTATGAAACCTGAGCGTATCTCACTGACACTACATTTACGTTAGCGGAGGAAATTGGAATGAAGCTTAGATTCATTTAGAGGGTTCAGCAGGTCTCGTGAGTGGCCTAGCGCAGTCACTCCTGTCTCTCCATTATTTACAGTCAGTGTAATTGCTGGAATAGATCTGGGACGTGTGAGAACTGTACAGTCTCTCTGACAAATAGACTCACTTTCTGTTCCTGCATTCTTACGCCACATTTCAGAGATGGTATCTGTCACAGGGATGGGGGAAATGGTAAATGAGGTGGAGTATTTATACGGAATACTGCCATCAGGTGGCCGTTTGCAGTAGTGCGTGCCGAGAGCTTCTCTGAAATTCTTTTCTGAGGAAAGGCAAAGCACTGACCTCATGGATCCCTGGCCATTTCAACGGCAGGTTATAAATATCACATAATTAAATTCTGCTACATACTCCGGTGTGACCAATGGATCCTTCCTAGTTCTGTGTTTGAGTCATCAACAGTGAACAGCGGAATAGAATTTTAACAGACCAAGGTCTGTTAACAGACCAAACCCTTGGTTTGCAGCTGAATGTGTGAGTTCGTACCTCTTTGACCTCATGAGCGGGGAATAAACCTGTGCACAAAGTGCCTCTTTCAGTTAGTCACGTCCTTCAGCATTGTGATGCTGTAGCCATTGTGTGTGGGAGTATAAAGAATATGGACAGAGTGAGCTGCTACCGTGTCTTCAGATAGGACTTATTACAGGATTACCACAGGCACCTCAGTTAAACAGAAGCAGAAATCCAGAAGAGTATAGAAGAGACTTCTCACACCCCTTGTGCATGTATATTTATGTATGAATAAATATGTATGTGCAACTTTGTCTACACTGAATAGTTAAATATAGTGGACATGGGCGTTAGTGCAAAGCACAGAGAAAAATAGTCAAACTAACATTTACATTACATGACATTGTCATTTAGCAGACACTCTTATCCAGATCAACTTTCATAGGCTACGATTTATACACCATTTATACAGCTGCATGTTTACTGAGGCAGTTGTGGGTTAAGTACCTTGCCCAAGGGTAGAGCAGCAGTGCCCCAGCAGGGAATTGAACCAGCAATCTTTATAAGGTTATAAGCCCTTCTCCTTACCGCTCTGTTACACTGCTGCCCCATTAAGTAGAATGCAAACACTGATGGAAGTCATGTGACTGAAACGTTTGCTTGATCGCCGTCTCTGCCCTGGTGTACGTGTTTATTGCCAGTGTAAGTGTCATTATTATGTTTCCTGAGAGGCTGAAAGTGCTGTCCGCTCCCGCAGCCTCTCCCGGAGCTGTCCCGGATTCCCGGGCTGGTTCTGCCGGGCAGCACCTTCTCGGACTGCCTGATGGTGATGCAGTTCCTGCGCAGCTTCGGGAAGGTGCTGGGCTTCGACGTGGGCGTGGACGTGCCCAGCCTGGGCGTGCTGCAGGAGGGCCTGCTCAACGTGGGCGAGAGCATGGGCGAGGTGCAGGACCTGCTGGTGCGCATGCTGTCCGCCGTGGTGTGCGACCCGGGCCTGCCGCCCGGACACAGGGTAACGCGTCCCGTCAACACATGCACATACATGCACACACTTACACACGTGCAAATACGCACCTACCTACACACACGAACATACACATATGCTGCACCCTTATACACACACACAAACACAAATATGCACCCACACACATACATACTCACACACACACACATGTATTCACCCCCCCCACACACACACACGTATGCAGCCTGCCATACACACATGGCCATGCACACACACACACACACACACACACAACCATACACACACATATGCATGCACACGCACCTGCACAAACACAAATATGCACCCACATACACACGCACACACATACACACATGCATACGCACGCTAGTACAAACACAAAAATACACATCAGCACACACACACAAATACGAACGCACACACAAAAGCATACGCACATAAACACAAACATGAAAACAAAGAATAAAAGACATACATATACGCACACTTTCACCCACAGACACACGTACATACATAAAAGCACACACAATCATACACACGTGTAAATGCATGCACCCACACACATACACACAAATGCATTTATACACACTCACACACCCAAGTCTGCCTTGCATTAATACACACTCGCACATTGATATTGCTCTCATGAGAGCGCGCAAGCTGGGTGTTATCAGTATCTCCTACGCGCTGTGCCTTAATGAATTGACTTTGCTCTTTCTGAGGGTGTGTGTTTATAGCTCTTCTTAATGCAGTGTCTACCGCAAAGGCGGAAATGTAGTTCATCAGTAAAGCGATTTCTCCACGCTAATCTGGAGGTTTTAGTCATGCTCCTATGTGGCGGTCTAGTATTCCCTCATAGGAATCCAGCTCGCTGGTTGGCATTATGAACACCATATATGGCACTGCGATGGAGAACGTTCCCAATAAAGGAAGCGGTCTGGCGAACCCGTTCCCGTTTCTTATGTAGACCAAAACAGCCCTGGGGGACCACCTGACCAACGTGGGCATAAACCGGGACAACGTGTCGGAGATCCTGCAGATCTACATGGAGGCGCACTGCGGGGGGACGGAGCTGGCCGAGCTGACGGAGAGCCTGAAGACCAAGGCCTTCCAGGCGCACACGCCCGCCCAGAAGGCCTCCATCCTGGCCTTCCTGGTCAACGAGCTGGCCTGCAGCAAGAGTGTGGTCAGGTGAGACTTCCTGCCAGACAAAAGGCCGTGACAGGCCCTGAAGCTCCCGGAATTTTACTGTTTTAATGAAACAATTACAGATGCATTAACCTCAATGGAAGAAATTTGCCTTGTGACAGAAACCTTGACTTCTCTGGTTTATCTTGGGAGAGTACGGAGTAGAATAAAAAAAGTAAAATTCCTAGTAGTATGTTATATTTTATATACTAACCTGCAGTGGATAGTATATAATGGCACTGATATGCAACAGTCTGGGCCAATATGTCTGGCATGTTTTTCTGCAACAACAGACACATTTTTGTTTGACTAATAAAAATAATTGTTAGTTTCCCTTTATAGTGTGTGGTTTCTCTCAAATTCTCTCCACTATCGCCAGGCAGCTTTCCCCCTTCCCCTCTGTTACCCAGCTCGTTTTGATTTCAGTCCAACCCATGACCCGCCCCAATCATGATTCTGGTGTGGGGACACAGTGCGACAGTTATGACAGTCATGGCGATCACAAATGAACTTTCACAGGTGTATGCTGTTTTTGGGAAAACATGAGGCTACAGAGCTCCGCTTTGTGATTCTTGGGATTGTGACTTCTCTGGCTACACGTCAGGAAGGGGAAAGACTGCGATATGCACATGGAGACATGGTTTTCTTTTGTTAGCCTAAGTAGTCTAACGTAATTTATTTGTGTAGCACTTAATCTTATTCAGGGCAACTTACATATCTTACATTTTTTTCATATTATCCTTTGTTGCCACTGGATTTTTCCAGAAGGAATTCAACAGTAGTGCCCTCATTGCCAGTTCCCTAAGCAAAAAAGTGCACTGCCAATGTTCACATTGCTTAGGAATCTATTTTCTTTTAAACAGTGTCTTTACAGGCCTGTCATAATATTGACAGTGCTAGCTAAGTAGCCACTAAAGATGTATTTATGGAACATAACAAGTTAGCTATATTTATATTGCTATAATGTTCCATTTAATGTTACTTGGTCGAGCTAGCTACAAAACATTTCAGATGATTTTATAATTAATGTGTATGTTTCTCTGTGCAGACGCTGGCTATTGACAGTGAATTCTTGCAATAAACATGTCTGTCTTGATTGCAGAAAGCTGACTGGCTTTCTGTCACTTTTTTTTTTAAAACCTTTTCACATGTGCCTGTGTCATATTCATTACTGTGTGGGGAAATCCAGCTGTGGGTACCCAGTATAACAAGCTAGCTATATCTTAAATTACCAGAGGCTAACTGGTGAGTGTTAATGAATGCGTTAATTTGCCATGAGCAAAGGCGGTATTCCAAACCCCAGATTAGACATTCATTATTCTCCGCACACAATGCCATGGGTGGCGCTGCCAATCAAACGCCTCTCTCTCTCGGCCAATCAGCTTCTGAGGTTACGTCTCCACAGTGCCGTTGTCGCCCCAGGGGTGTTACATGATAGTTTGTGATGATGATTGCTCTGAAATGAGTAAATGTGCGACTGGGGAAAACAAGCGTTCCTCCTAATGTAAGAGAACTGTCAGCAGTTTCATGCCAATATGAAACGTGACGTTTTGACCGCCAGAAAAACTCCTCTTGGGTCCAGTAGTTGCTGTCGACTCTGGTGCCTTTTTTTCTGTTCTCAGAACATCTACCCAGGGTCACTCTGTGGCTTGTTTGTGATTAATTATCTTGTTGTTTATTTTCACAGGGAGCGTGTAGCATGCTGAATAAAATTCTCAGTACAATTCTTTCAGTTGATATTTGGTGTCTTTCACTATTAATGTGGCATACGCAGAGAAATCAGCAGAACGTGTGAAGATTATTTGACACAAACATATCCTCATTAAGGCATTTTTCCTCACCATGCTGTTTCTCTATAATCTGTATTACGTAGATACTACCTGAGCTTGACTCTTCGTATCAGCGGTGTCCCTGACCAGACTTAACACTTTGTTAAATATTCATCCAGAAATAAACCTGATGGAAAGATCGGGAAGGACACTGCTCTGTTTTATTAATACGGTTTTGCATTTTTAATACCAGCGGTACTAGAATCAAAAGAAAGTTGCACCACATAAAAAGCCACCTGGATAAAACTTGGTTTTCTACTACAAAGCACATTTAACTGACGTTTCTCCCATTTTTTTTGCAGCGAGATTGACAAAAACATCGATCACATGACCAACCTTAGGAGGGACAAGTGGGTCATCGAAGGCAAACTTCGCAAGTGAGTCCCTTTGTTCTTCAAGGGGTTAGCATGAAGGAATGAGCAGAAGATGAAGCTGTACAGCAGTCAGTGATATCGAATGACCTCCTGTCTCTCTCTCTCTCTCTCGCTCTCTCTCTCTCTGTTTCTTTCTCCGTTTTCCTCTCGCTCCCTCTCCCTCTTTCCCTTTCTCTCTCTCTCTCTCTCTCTCTCTCCGTTTCTCACTCTATCTCCTTCTGCCTCTCACGCTCTCTCCATCTCCCTCTCCCCCCATCTCCCCCCGTCTCTTTCTCTCTCTTTTAACTCTCTCTGTCTCTCTCTCTTGCTTGCTCGCTCTTCCCCTCTCTCTCTCTCTCTCTCTCGCTCTCGCACTCTCTGTCCTCCAGGCTGCGAATCATTCACGCCAAGAAGACGGGGAAGAGGGACTCGGGCGTGGCGGGGGAGGAGACCCAAGCGCTGGGCACGCCCACCGCGGGACGCAAGCGCAAGAGGAAAGGGGGGGACAGCGACGAGGACGAGGACGAAGACGAGGACAGCGACGACCAGGGCGACGATGACGAAGATGAGGAGGAGGAGGTGAAGAAAGGGAAGAAGGTGGAAACCTGTGAGGAAGAGGTGGGTTGGAACACTGTGCTCTGCTTATCTGCTAATCCTTCCCAGTCATGGGGTCAAAACTCGGCTGTGAAACTGGAAAGACTGGAAAAAAATATTCAGCTGTGTAAGTATTGTGAAATGACTTAAGTTACTATCCTTAGGTCCCTGGTTAAAAGTATTCACAAAAGCAGCAAACAGGGTATTACATGAGGAGAACCAACATGATGACTTAAACACGTACGCTCACTAACTGTAAATGTCGACCATTTGTTGAGTCTCTCCTCCGCGGTGAAACTAACCCGTGCCTCCCTTCCAGGATGAGGGAGATCAGGCTGCCAGTGTGGAGGAGCTGGAGAAGCAGATAGAGAAATTAACAAAGGTAACCGCCGACCCGCATCACAGGGATCCCTGACTGACAGGTTTGATTTTCAATGAGTCCCGGGAGAGAAGGGACAGGAGTAAACCCCCCCCCGCTGTGTCTCTCTCCCCCAGCAACAGAGCCAGATCCGCCGCAAGCTGTTCGAGGCGTCCCACTCCCTGCGCTCCATGATGTTCGGCCAGGATCGCTACAAGCGCCGCTACTGGGTGCTGCCGCAGTGCGGGGGAATCTTCGTGGAGGGAATGGAGAGCGGAGAAGGTCAGGGAAAAGACTCCCGTTTTATAGGAACAAAATGTGATGGTAGATGATGGACGGGTGGCAGGGTAGTATAGTGGTAAGGAGTAGGACTCATAACCGAAAGGTTGCCGGTTCGATTCCCCGCTGGGGCACTGCTGTTGCACCCTTGGGCAAGGTAGTTAACCTACAAATGCCTCAGTCAGTATCCAGCTGTATAAATGGATAACATTGTTTAAAAAAAAAAAAAAAAACTGTAACTGATGTAAGTTGCTCTGGATAAGATAAGTCTGCTAAATGCCTGTAAAGATGAAGTAAAGAATGTTGCTTTGCTGGCTGGTGAAATGCAGCTCTGTGGAAATTGTCCACCAGCATTTACAGTACCAGTCAAAAGTTTGGACACACCTGATTAAGATAATGGGGAACATGCATTCAAAGATGTTTTGATCTAACGACTTATGCTTAAATGCTCGAAATTTGTTTCTTCAACAAATATAAATAGTGAAGCTGATGCCTATGTATGAATTTCTTTCCAATAAAAAAATGTTAATTTTAAGAATTATTTTTTGGCTACTTTGAAAAATCTAAAATATAAGAGTTTCGATTTGTTTAACACTTTTTTGGTCATTGCAAAATTCCATATGTGTTATTTCATAGTTTTGATAGTAGGTGCATCCAAACTTTTGACTGATACAGTATATCCATTCCTCACTCCTTCTGCTACGTGTATTTTACAGGCTTAGACGTGGCAGGTACCCATGCTATCCTTGTGTGAGGTCTGTTCCCAGTTATCTGTGAAGGTGCTGATTTTGGCGGGTCTTGTGTAGGTCCAGAGGAGGTGGAGAAAGAGAGGGAACGACTGAAGAACGCAGAGACGGTCCAGATCAAAGAGGAGCCCCCGGAGGTGGTGGAGGAGAAGCCCCTGGACACCGGCCTGGACCTGAACTTCGAGAGGACGACGGAGACCCCGGAGGAGAAGAAGGAGGAGAAGGCCTCCCCCAACCTCTTCCTCCAGAAGCCCGACTCCTTCTCCAAGCTCAGTAAGCTGCTGGAGGTGGCCAAAATGTCGCCGGAGTCAGACGAGCACCACCAGAAGCAGAACGGCAGCCCGGCGGCGGTCCCGGCCACCGCACCCTCTCCCACCCACGCTAACTTTCAGACGGGGTTACCCAGCAGCCTCCCCGCGGCCCCCGCCCCGCCGCCCGCTGAGGCCCCGCCCCACCACGGCAGCCCCGCCAAGAGGGCCAGCCCCCACCAGCTGCTGCCCAACGACCAGCTCTTCCGCGTGCTGACGGAGAAGAGCGGCCACTGGTTCAGCCTGCTGCCGCGCTCCCCCTGCGACGACTCCTCTCTCACCAGCAACCCCACGCCCCAGACCGCCTCCCCCCAGTCCTGCTCCGCGGGGCCCAAATCGCCCTCCTCCTCCTCGCCCACCCCGACGGCGGCCTGCGCCTCCGCCAGCCCCCACAACCCCGGGGGGATCAATAACTTTGCCTTCTCCAGCGTCCAGGTGCGCGCTCCGTCTCCGCTTTCTCTTTTCAGTCGGGGAGCCATTACCGCGGTTAGGAGTCCTCCGAGAAGCGTTTCCGCGATAAGAAGTGTTCCTTAAAGAACACCACTTTTAATGATGCAACTAATAAGCTGCTTGATGCAATTAATAAACTGCTTAGTGAAGCATTTACTGTTGAATGTATTGTGTTGCGAGCCGTAATTACAGCGCTGTAGTACTTATCACATGCGTTACGGCTTGATGAAATCCTTGCTCACTTGCTCACTCCCCCTCCGTCTGTAGTTATATGTGTATGTGCTGTGCGCCCCCTGTAGGTGAAGCCGGGTATGCACCTGATGGGTGTCCCGTTCTGCGGGTGGCCCGGCGGAATGGTGAGCCCAAACTTGCCCTTCCCCGGCGGCCACTCGTCGGCCCCCGTGCTGAGTCCGGGGCACCCCGCGGCCGAGGCCAACGGCAGCCCCTTCCTGGCGCCCAGCATCTCCACCAGCAAGAGCGACTCCCCCGCGCCCCCCAGCGAGAAGCCGCCCTCGGCCCCCTCCCCGGTCGTGGAGGTGGCCAAACCCCAGGACTACCCCACCCCCCGGCCTATCCCAGAGGGTGAGCAAGTCGCAGTCGCTTTTACACAGTGCCAGAAGGGGGCACTTTACAGTGTCCCAGCTGGGGAGTTTATTGCACACCCAGCTTATCCCAGATTGTGAAATACTGAAGTGTCAGTCATAACAGCACCAGAAACTAATATTTGTATAAAAATGTACTCGATTGTTTTGCTGTTGTTTAAAGCAAACTTTTATCTTGGATATAAGAAGTCGCTCTGTAATCTGGGGTATAGGAAGTCGCTCTGTAATCTGGGGTATAGGAGGTCGCTCTGTAATCTGGGGTGTAGGAAGTCGCTCTGTAATCTGGGGTGTAGGAAGTTGCTCTGTTCTTCAGGGGACATGAATTCCCAGCACTGACTGAGATGTTCTGCCTCTGTGTGTGTGCGCGTGCATGTGTTTGTGTGTCTGTGTGTGCGTGCGTGTGTCTGTGTGTGTGTGTGTGTGTGTGTGTGTGTGTGTGTGTGTGTGTGTGTGTGTGTGTGTGTGTGTGTGTGTGTGTCTGTGTGTGTGCGTGTGCATGTGTTTGTGTGTCTGTGTGTGTGTGTGTGTGTGTGTGTGTGTGTGTGTGTGTGTGTGTGTGTGTGTGTGTGTATGTGGTACAGAGATGCTAACAGGCTGGTGGAAGGTGTCAGATATGGAGGAGCTACGCACCCTGGTGAAAGTGCTGCACTGCAGGGGCGTGAGGGAGAAGGCCCTCCAGAAACAGATCCAGAAGCACATGGAGTACATCGCCCAGGCCTGTGCCAGGAACCGAGATGGTGGGTCTGCCACAGTACAATATGCATATGCAGGCAGCAGAGTAGCTCCAGCATCAGCCTTTACAAACCAATAATGGATCGCATTTATATGGTGCATTCCTTTCAAATGAAGAAGGAGTGACTAAACTCAATCATCACCAGTGTGTAGCACCCAGCAGTGTGTAGCTCTGTTCTCACAGTATAATATGTGTACGTATATGCAGACAACAAGGGTAATTCCGGCATCAGCCTTTTCAAACCAATAACAATGAACCGCATTTATGTAATGTCTTGTTTTCAAGCGAGGGGGGATGACTAAGCTCAGTCATCACCAGTGTGTGGCATCCAGCTGGGTGATCCACTGCGGTCAAGCTAAGTTTCCATCGATTCAGTGAGCACACAAACAGCTACTCTCTTACTGTCTGGACAGGTAACCTTTCATAAAATTCAGCAAAACCTCCGTGCATAAGAACCCGGCGAGGATGAATACGTTGTTTTGATTTGATGTCAGCCGTACTTAATGGTACCCTTTGAGCCAGCGCTGAGTTTCACAATGGCTTAAGTGTTGGAGGGTGATTGAATGATGGGCTATGACAGCCCGTGGCTGGTGATTGAGATGCACTCTGCTATTATCCTCCTCCTGATGCATCTCTTTACTCCTGCATCTCATAACCCACAGATGTTATCATGCAACACTCAGATTTAACATTGTGTTTACGTTGTTTAGTACTGTTGAGGTTATTTCTCAGCTTTGTCGCCTGGTGAGAGTTATTTTTGTTTGCTGTGCAGTGGTTCCACAGCTGAAATGTGACACAATCAGCACATTTCTGTGCTTTTCTTAATTGCTAAATAAAATTGTGTGGTTAACACTTTATTGCCCTCATGTGTGCTTGGCTTAGTATGCCACACCTGTGCTTAGCGTAAAAACAAGTCGTATGTTGAGGAGTGAAGGAGAGATTCCCCTGTAGCCCACTCCCTGACAGCCTGTTAATTCACTTCTGATAACTCACATACCTCACTGTAAATGTGTGTAGTATATTTTTTGCACTGAAATGCATTCCAGGAGTTTTACTTACTTATCACTTCTTTGCTAGGTGTTAGGGAATAATTTCACTTTTCCCCAGAATGTCTTTGGATTTTTTTTTTTTTTTAATTCCCCTTGAAAATCTTTCTACAGTGCTTTGTGACAACCGTGGCTATGAAATGGACAATATTAAATAACTGTTATTTTGTGGTTTTGTCCCTCGTTGTTAATTAAAGAAAACAGAACTAAAACATTGCAGCTGTACGACTGCGCTGAAGATGTTTGTATAATAAATAAAATAAAGGGGAAGTTGCTGATCTCTAATCTTTTCATGGGTTTGCTTCCCCAGCTGCCATCATTGACCTGAGTGACATGGAGGAGAACCAGGTGACGGAGGAGACCGTGGAGAGCTGGTGTGTGGAGGAGCAGGCCATGGAGATGGACATCGCTGTCCTACAGCAGGTGGAGGAGCTGGAGAGGAAGGTGACCTCTGCCAGTCTGCAGGTCAAGGTAAAGCCCCCGTGGTGTTCTGGAAACTTCCGGCAGAAGTGTTGGGCAATAAACAAGTCTGTTGTATTATGAAAATGAGGGAAAACCATGTTACTTGTAAGAGTGCATTTCAGAAAAAAAATCTTCTTGAAGGATAAATTTGGACTCATGCTGAAATTGGACAGATGCTGAAATCTAACTTGAATGTATACACCTATGTTCTATTGTGCTGGAATGCATGTAATGTAATGTATGAAATGAACGTAAATATTGACCAGGGCATGCGTATTACCCACAATTCCCTCTGCAGGGATGGATTTACCCCGAGCCTCACTCGGAGAGGGAAGATCTAGTCTACCACGAGCACAAGCCCGTTTCTAAGCTGTGCCCGGCCGCAGACAAAGAAGCCGGGGAAGAGCAGGAAGAGAAAGAGGGCAGCAGCATTGTGCGGCGTGTCAACAACCCCCTAGATATAGCTGTAACCAGACTGGCTGAGTTGGAGAGGAACATCGAGCGAAGGTATCTGAAGACCCCCTTAGGTACCACCATTCAGATCAAACTGGATAATGTGGGTACAGTCACTGTTCCTGCGCCTGCACCATCCAGTAGTGGTGATGGTGAAGGGTAGGTCATCCAGACTCATTTGAAAAACCTCTTTGTGCTTCTCTGCTGACTGGAGCCTATTTCGTTGTTTTTGCCTGTCTCTTCACCCTCCCTGCTGCCTTGTGCATTTTTCGGTTTGGTTTGTCATTCCGAGTGTTTTTTTTTCCCCCCTCTCAGATTCTTGTTTGTCTGCAGTCCTATGGTGTGTTGTTATTGGAACTGGTTTTTGGTCTCCTGCATGGTGCGTCGTAACTGGTAACCCTGGTAATCGTGAATCATTTTTTTGGAAACCCACCCCCACCCTCATAGTCCTGCGCATATGAGGCATGCCACTGAGCTCCGCAGGGCAGTGTGTCTCCAAACCTGGCTGCTTTGACGCACCCTTTTTTTGCACCCCTGTGGCTTTTTTTTTCTGTGCACCGCTGTTGACAGTCTGCTTGGTGGTTGGTTGTTTGTTTGCGTGGTGTTACAAACGGGCACATCCCTGACCTCCCCCCCCTTTCTCCACCCCCTGTGTCTCTTCGTCGCAGAGGTGAGGAAGACATCGCTCCCGGGATGAAGGTGTGGCGGAAGGCCCTCAGCGAGGTCCGCAGCGCTGCCCAGCTGGCACTCTGCGTCCAGCAGCTGCAGAAGTCCATCGCCTGGGAGAAATCCATCATGAAAGTCGTGAGTCCACGCCGCCTTATTCCCAGGGTCCCGCTTTTAGCGTTTGTCAGCCTTTACCCGCATTTCACAGCTCTGATCTGGTTCGTTCCGTGTGCCGCAGTACTGCCAAATTTGCCGGAAGGGAGACAACGAGGAGCTGCTCTTGCTTTGCGACGGTTGCGACAAAGGATGTCACACTTACTGCCAAAGACCCAAGATCACCATAATACCTGAGGGGGACTGGTTTTGTCCAGCCTGCATATCCAAGGTAACTGTGGTCTTCGGTGTATTTAAAGAGAAGAAAATGCTTTGTGCTGTGGTACTTTCAGCTGAAAAACACACTTTTGTAATATCAAAGTGTGGACTATTGATTTTTAAAAGCAAGTATCCAGTTAATTCAGTGAAAACGCATCTCGGTTCCACCTCAGTCCCTGCCACCTAACACCTGCTGCTTGTGTTACTTGCAGTTTATTTTATGTGTGGTATTGCGATGTGTTTTTGGTTCTGTGGTATAGCGACTGATGTATGGTAGTATACTGGGTCTCCCTTGTCTAGTCAGGTTGCACAAGTTAACTTGTGGTAGGGCTTGAATGGTGCACGCACTCACTGGTCTGGGAGTGTTGTTAGCCTGATCTGACACTGTTGCTCATTCAACTTGAATGGATACAGTCCTGTTCTTTTGTGCTGGAAGTCGCTCTGGATACGAGCATCTGCTAATGGAAAAGTGGTAGATGTAGCTCTGCTTGTGTATAATTGGGACCTTTCTGTGAAGAAATGTGAATATATGGCTTTTTTTTCTCTCTGGCTCTCAGGCAAGCGGTCAATCCCCAAAGAATAAGAAGCTTCCAAACCGAGCAGGAGGCGGGGGAGGGGACGGAGGAGGAGGCGGAGGGGGAGGTGCAGGAGGAGGAGCAGGAGGAGGTGGAGGAGGCGGAGGGAAGAAAAACTCAGAGATCAAGCGGAGCAGGAAGCCATCGGTAGCAGGAGAGGTCTCGGAGGACGACGCTGCAAGCACAAGCAGTACTCCAAAGAAAGGGGCTAAAGAGTCCAAAAAGAGGAAAGGGGAGGAGACCCCCACCCCGAACCAGCCCAAACAGGACAGTCCTGCGAGTGTGAAGAAAGCCAAAACGGCCAGAGACAACGCCAAGGACCTGGCGGTGTGCAGGTACTAGGCCTATGAACAGCGCTTCTGCTTCTTTGAAGGATCTTAACAGGATATGTGCTGGTTGAAAGTACAGATATACTGTAACTATCAATCCCTCATCACCTGAACTGTTGTTATACTCTGATGATTAAGGGTGGCAGTGTAGCATAGTGGTAAGGAGTAGAGCTCGTAAACAAAATGTTTCTGGTTCAATTCCCCGATAGGGCACTGCTGCTGTACCCTTGGGCAAGGCACATAACCAGCAGTCGCCTTAGTAAATACCCGGCTGTATAAATGGATACCATATATAAATTGTAAGCTGTGTAAGTCGCTCTGGATAAGTGTCTGCTAAATGACTATAATGTAATGTGTAATTTGTGTTTGTAACGCGTGTGCGGTCACTTCCTGTGCCTGGCAGCGTGCTGCTCTCAGAGCTGGAGGGTCACGAAGACGCCTGGCCCTTTCTCACCCCCGTCAACCTGAAGTCTGTCCCCGGCTACAAGAAAGTCATCAAGAAACCCATGGATTTCTCCACTATCCGTGAGAAACTTGGCAGCAACCAGTGCGTACTGTACTACTGAAGTAACACGCCACTGATGTGCATGTGGATTTATGATGATTATCTCATTCTTTAAAAAATAATGAAGGGAATGATCTTAATATTACTGATCATTATTGAACCATATTGAAGTGTGTTGCAACCTTCTGTCTTATTTTAGAAAGATGTTGCACAAAAATGAGGAAAACATGTTGCTGTTGTAATGTAATAGGAAATAGCCTACCAGAAGCACTGTGTATCAGAATGTGATTGTGTTGCCTTTTCCTACCATTTCAGGTACCAAAATCTTGAGACATTCATCGTTGACGTCAACTTGGTTTTTGATAACTGTGAAAAGTTTAATGAAGATGATTCTGATATCGGACGCGCCGGACACAACATGAGGAAGTTTTTTGAGCGAAGACGGACTGAACTTTTGAAGACGAACTAGGCTTGTTTGGACTTGAGCATTTACTATCCGGGACCAGCTGTCTCCATTTCAATTTCCAGAGCTGGGCACTTGAAGTATTGTACTGAAGAAAATCTCAAAAGCATGAGGCGCACACCTCTCCATCAGAACCCAGGGCTCCTAAATGTAAACCTAACTTAAACTGGCTAGAACAGGGAACACACACCCAGAGAGACAGGGGTGTCTTAGTGCAATACCATTTCCTATAAGAAATCGCACTGAATTTACAACCATCAGAGCTGTAATTGGGAAAGACTGCTTTCCGCTACCTGTAAATATATATATCTATTGTTTTTTATTTACTGTTAATATTATAGTGAATGTATTTAATTTTGTTAATTATTTATGAGTAAAAAAAGGTCCAGTCTTCATTTTCTATGAAAAGGAAGAAACAGCAAATACTGCTTTAAAAATCTAAAGGAATGTTTTTTTTCAAATATAAAACAAAGCCAAGAAAAAAGAAACTGTTTACACTGTCAGTGCCTCCAGGGCACCTGAAGATTCATTACGGTAACACTGTAAAGCTGCATTCATATATGAATATATGTTTTTGCATCACATAGTTGCAAAATACAGTGAGGCAGCATACACATCTGTAAATACTGTTCATTAATGTTAATATTAAGTCTTGTTTGGAATATGTATGATGTGTACATATTGTTTCAGACATCAAATATTGTTCATGCCTTAGAATTACTGTAGCATTTTATTTTAGTCTTAAAATGATTATACATAGATTGCTTGTACAGTACATATCCTCTGCAAACACTGTGGTCTCCTTAATCTTGGTAGTGCCTGCCTCTCCAACAGGGTGTAGGGGATATTATTTTTTTGGTTCCCATTTTTTCTATTTTTTAAAATATGATTTCAACCCTCCTGGGCCTCAAATTCTGACATAATCATTTTTACCCATATGAAATATATTGTGACGCACAGTATTTTTCGTAAAAAGCATTTCCCTCCATCTGCCTTGCCACAGACCCCAGGACACAAGGACATATGTAACCTCCGTGTTTGAATCTTGCTGTGTGTCGTGGCCTACTGGAGGCAGCTAGAGCAGATTTTTTTGTACCTGAGTCGGAGTACTTGAAGTTATTTTATTTAAAGATATTGTGGAAAAAAGTAGCATTCTTTTTGTAGGAGCATTATTTTTCACTAGTGTGTGTGGCACGGATCTAATAAAAGGATGTTTTTCAACCAGTATTTATTCCTCTCAATTTCTGTCTTCTTTTTTGTCATTACTAAAATATCTGATAGAAGGAGGAGAAAGTATCATTAAGTAAACATTTCCTCATGTAAATGGGTATTGTTTGTGTGTTAGTATCAGTTTATGGTCACAGAGTCACATTCAGAGATGTTTTCAAAGCTTTTCTTGGCTAAGGTCCCCAGTGATCATGTATTATAGTGTACTATTTGACATATTTCTTGAATCCTTTGTTCACCTTTCATACATACAGTGTTTAAAAGCTGAGAGAGATTTGAAAGTGTAAGGAATTTGTTCATAGCAACCCCACCCCCCCCCCCCAATAACCACGGGTCTGAATTTCCATGGAACTTATATGTAACTGAATATGAAAGCAATTCTAACATGCAATGTCATAAACTGTGAAAGATTAGAAGTGTTATGATATATAATGCTGTTCCTTAATGCCATGTCCTTGCAAGATGCTTGGATTAAGCAGTAACTAATATCTTGCTGTGAAATTACCCTCATGGCTTGTTGACATGTTTCTGATGTGATTTCAATAATTCTGATAGTTCCCTTTTTGTCCTGATTCAAAAATGATAATAGCCAATTTGGGAAAAAAAACACTTGTTTTGGAAGGTTAAAAAAACATTAAACCTGAACCCCTTTGTTTTACAATGTTACACTAAAAGGTAATTTTTTTCACGTGTAAATTTTGCTACTATTTTGTTGAATAAGATAACTATTTAAACCCAATTCCAACTTCCAACTAAGGTAAGGTTCAAGGGTCACTATGACGTAATCTGAGGAGTGGTGACATTCTTACAGCAAGCCAGGCAGTACAAATGCTTGTGACCATGGCAGATCCATGAGATGAAAAATACATCATGATGTTTTTATCTTTTTATTGCAATTTACATATCTTATTGTATATATAATTTATTATAAAGTAGTCTTTTATTTTCACTGCCTGAGAGCAAAGTTTAATCAGATTCAATGGGCATGAAAATAGTGTTATGAGGGGCAATTGTTCAGTCAGTTGTTTAAAATACAGCCTGCCCTGTCCAAAATACTGCTTTGTGAAATAATATACAGAGTACCAAACTCGGCACCAATCGGTGTAAGACATTTTCTGGAGTGACGCGGGTTTCAAATCTCAATATGTGAAGTTTAATTTCAAGTTTCAAATCTAATACGTTCCAGTGTGCTGTCTGTCCGCTATACTTGTTATTCATCCAAACTATTACAGTTAATCAGTTCTGTACAAATTACACAAATTTAGCAACTATGACATTTTCATGGTTAAACAGTCTGTTCTAAATACTCGGAATATATTTGAAATGGATATTCTTTGAAAAAAAAACTTAGTTTCATTACTTGATTTTTGCAACTGTACAACCATGTTCTGAAATGTAATGTTTCTTTAGCTTTTAGCTACCTGTCTTTATGTATATTGTTAATTAGTTTTTTCTCAAAACGCCAACAAGCAGGAATAAACGATTGGGGTGGGATTAAACCAAAAAGTTATGCAATAAAGGGTTAATGGGAAAACAAGCACGAGGTTTTTATGGCCTAATGCGTAACGTTAGTTAAATATGGAAAAACCATAAACCGAGGTGCGATTAGATCAAATCTCAGCCTTGGGAGGTATTTGTACCTGGACACCGGGCTATCACTCCCTTGTTAAAACTGCTTCGAGGCTTCCAGCTGAACCAGGAAGTGAATACAAGAGGTAAGCACACGCATTATGCTTTCATAATCTATTCATTTTCATTTCATGCTAATTGTTTTTAAAAGAATCATATGAATCGTAGCCTTTTTTATTATTTCAGACACGAAGGTACCTTTGTGATTTTGCATGTATCGCACAAAATCAGATGTTGAGATGGCGTATATACAAACAACTATTAGCTAGGTAACGTTATGGTTCCTTGTTCCTTTCCTTGACTTTTTTCCATCCATGAAAAACGCATCGTCTTAGTTTTTCTTAGATTTAAATAGCTATGTTCCATTAAAGTATGCTCATTTTGTAAACAAGGAAATGTTTAGCTTTTTTATTATTTGCTAGCTAAGCTGCGCCACCTGGTGTGAAAATGACGTGTGTTTGCTGGGTTTTCCAGGGGCCGGCCAGCACCTGCTGTCAGAGTGATGTCTCTCGTCTGCACCCTCCAGGACCACACCGATGATGTGAACTGGTGCGCGTTCTCCCGGAACCGGCTGGCGACCTGCTCCACGGATAAAACTATTCGGATCTACTCGATCCCCGACTTCTCGGAGCTCGCATTCTCCCCTCTCACCGGCCACGGATATATGGTTCACTGCTGCTGTTTCAGCGTCTGTGGGCAGTACCTCGCGTCCTGCTCTACGGACGGCACTACGATCATCTGGAGCATGGACACCGGTGAGATGATGACCGCCTTAGCGCATCCCGGCCGCAGTCCGGTCAGAGTCTGCGCTTTCTCGCCCGACTCCGCCTACTTGGTCTCCGCCGCTTCCGACGGGACGTTTGCCCTGTGGGACTTCCGCTCCAGAACGCTGCGCAGGTAAATCCAGGCGCAAACTGCAGCGCAACTGCGAATAAACCCACTGATGAAACATGATTAATTACGACCAGCCTTCTCTCTATATGAGCGTTTGAACATTTATAACCAAAGAAAGCACTTGTTAAAAATTGGTTTCCAGCCCTTCTAAATAGCTTTCTTTCATAGTCTGTCAAGCACATTGAATTAAACTCCCCAGCAAGGTTTTATAGTTCTGAATGAAGACATAATTTCTCATTTTTTATTTGAGCAGGTGTTGTTCTGGCCATAGTTGTGAATGCTTTCTGCTTGTCATGCAACAATTGAGTAACATATCCTATAGAATGGCTCGCTGGGTATAGTTTGATCAGACACAAACACATATGTACAGCAGTATGCCATGGCAGTAGGGAGCAGGGCTCATAACCAACAGGTTGCTTGTTCAATTCCCCACTAGGGCACTGCTGTTGTACCACTGGGCAAGGGGCTTACCCTACAATTGCCTCAGTAAATATCTAGTGATGTAAATGGGTAAAACTGTATTGTATGTAAATAACTCTGGATAAGAGCATCTGCTAAATCATAGTAATGTAATGCAGTATTTAGATAAAATAACATCCACTTGAACATGTTGCAATGCAGTACAATTCTCTCTGGATTATAACAAGGGGTCTGTGCAACATCACACCCAGAAATTGTGCTTTGCAATTTATATATTTGATATTATTACCAGCAGGCATTTGATTGCGTTATTTGGTAATTTTGTGTAAATGTCTTACCCTCCCCAGGACAGGGGTAGTGAATGAGGCCTCAGTTGTAGCCTGCTCCTTCAGCCCCTGTGGTCAGGTGTTCGTCACGGGTTCCACCTACGGGGACTTACGCGTCTGGGACCTGGCGGTGAACCAGCTTCACGCTGTGAAGAATGCTCACGACCTCGGCGTGACCTGCTGCCAGTTTGCCTCCCAGATTCAGAGGGGTAAGACTGATGCACATTATATTACATTACTGTCTTTTGTCAGATGCTCCTATCCAGAGCAACTTACATTGGTTACAGTTTTTACATGTTATCCTTTTATACAGCTGGATATTTACTGAGGCAGTTGTGGGTTAAGTACCTTGCCCAAGAGTACAACGGTAGCACCCCAGCAGGGAATTGAACCAGCAACCTTTCGGTTACTATCCTTGCTCCTTACCACCATGCTATATTGCCGCCCACATTGTCAGATTTGTGACCACCGTGCTGCTGCTGTTGTACTGATAATACTACAGTCAGTCAGTGCTTGTAACTCTGTAACACTTGGATGCCTGCCTTGTGCAGTATGTGTTGTTCACATCACTCTGGTTCAGTTTTCAAAAAAAAATTAACTGTGCGCTTATCTTCTTTGATGCCTTAATTTCATATTTCCTTCACCAGTAAGAGAAGCCAATACAGTTAAACAGGAATAATTCCCATTGGCAATCTGTAAATCGGTTTTAGCTCATTATGTATAATTTTTTTATGTCGCAGATCAGTAATCATGTTTCATAAAGAGGTTCTCTTCATTATCATCCCTCTACTGGAGTACCCTAAGGTTCTGTTTTGGGTCTGCTGCTTCTATTTCTCTCTCTCTTTCTCTCTGTTTCTCCATGGCTTCTCTTATCATTTGAACTGTTTGCAGATTATGCACAATTATATTGCTCTTTTCCTCTAATTCCCATATTTCATCTCTCATTTCAGCAAATTTAGATGACATTATTGGAGCTCTTAGCTCTTCATGATACATTACATCACATTATTTAGCAGACGCTCTTACCTAGAGCGACTTACACAGGTTACAGTTTGTTACAATGTTATCCATTTGTACAGCTGGATGGCAATTGTGGGTTAAGTACTTTGCTCAAGGGTACAGCAGCAGTGTCCCAGCAGGGATCAAACCAGCAACTTTTGGTTATGAGTCCTGCTCCTTAACCTATGCTACACTGCCGCCCATGCTCCATTATACGTTCTCTTGGTCTCTGTCTTTCCAGACTCATGCCTTCTCCCCTTCCCACTATGTGGAAAAACTGGCCATCATTTTAGTCCCCACCCTGTTCTTCCTCTAAAACATATTTTCTTTCAGAAAAAAAAAATATATAAAAAAGTTCATTTTTTTGAATACTGATGTAATATCAGTCATTGTCAAATCAGTACCAGCACAGATTAACTGTAACAAATGGCATTTGACAAACAAAAAACATTTTTCTTGCAATAAACAAGCCTAAAGCATCTGTTTATGATCACGAATGACTTTTTATGATAGTGAAATGTCATCATTACAACATTGTGTGAATCAGATCTTGAATTTTTGTTAATGGCAATGATATTCACTAGGATAGTTTTGTTAGTGTGTTAGCCTGGCATTTGTTAACCCGATATGGGTACAGGGGCACTCGTATAGTAAATTTAGCTTGCAAATAATATTATAATGCATAAATCTGAAGCACATGTGAAATATGTTGCAGATTGCAATATTCAGTTACAGTGAGCATATCTATGATCAGTTGGAGATAATATGACTCTAACACATGCTGCTTGGCTCACTTAAACCTCTGGTGCAAAAAGTATGGATGAGACCTATAATGCATATAAATAGCCAGAAATCTCCTGAAGTTCAGACTTAGTATTTTTGGAAATAGCTATATTTAGATTCCGTTTGGATAAATCACTTCATTTTATGTCACTGCTCTTTTTCTGGGGTCCCGGGTCAATAAATAATAATGCCAGTGCTTTATTTTTAACTCATAACCTAATGTTAGAATGGTCTGTCGTTACTCATGTCTTAGCTGATAAAATATTCTCAAAGTGTCCATGCGTCCAGAAACTTTATTGCATAGCATAAGTCTCCATATAATTGTTTTACTTTATTGTAGAAATAACACACAGATTGTGGAGTCTTGCCAATTCATGAATTCCTAAACTGACTGGTTTATCTGGATAAATAAGACACCCATTTAAAATACATAGTTTGTCCTCTTTATAGGCAGGCTTTTGATCATCTCTACAAACAGTGTGCTATGATCCTCATAATTACATAGTTGAAACAGAGTAGAATTGGTCCTTTTGAATGAACTTGTTTTATTTCTGTGCTCTGCAGAGGGAGAGTGGATGAAGTTTCAACTTGCCTCCTGTGGACAGGATAGCAAGCTGAAGATTTGGAGCGTCTCTTGGCTAGCTACAGCAGGTGGGCACCACACCATATCTTACCTCCTATGTGTGGACAGACAGACAGACAGACACTCCCTCCTCCACCCTGAATTCTGACAGAGTGACAGAGAGAACATTTGATTCCTGAAAAAAGCTGCTTTCAAAATAACATAAATCATCATTAATAATAAAATTTTTAAACAATAATAGCTTCCACTGATGAAGGTCTGTAAGTGAAATTCCTGCTATTGTTGTGTGAAATGGAACAACACAGTGATTAATGCGAGTGGCAGAGATTATTTTTTCCTCTCATGCACCTGCAGTAGTTTTTTTTTCAGGTGTGTAAATGTTATCTTCTTTGGCAAACCATGTAAACAACTTCAAACAAAGGCACCAAAGATTTATTGAGCTGATTCCAGAGACCTCCAAATAACCCGCATCTGTGTAGAAAGTGTTTGTGTTGATAAAAAAAAAAAAATCTGTGTTGTATACCTTGCCCTTTTACATTCTACATTTATCAAAGAGAAATGAAAGAAAAAAAACACATACCATAGGGGTACAGCACCCTAAAAAGTCCTTTAGCTGTGATTCATACAGAAAATTTTAAATAATTTGTTATTCATTTTTTAAGCTTTGTACTTAAGGTGCATTCCATCCTTTTTGCCTTATGTTTTTCTGTAAACAGATGCAAGTATCTATAAATATTGTTGAGTTTAAGATGTAGGACAAAATCTTTACTTACGCATTTCACATTAACAATATCTCATGGGTCTCCTCATATGTGTGTAGCACTTTCCTTCATTGGAATAACACTCTTATAAGACAACTAATAGTAACCGTCCTGATCCTACCCTCTAAACAAGCGCTGACAAGAATAAGAGAACACAGGAAGCAACTGTGTCCATAGTCCTAACTGTCATTAAGAAGACAGCTCTTGGAACGGGACCAGATAACCAGATAGGGGGCTTTGTTTTTGCCCTTGGCAAAGTGACTGAAAGACAGTGGCGGGTGGGATGGCGCTGCTTGTACGGTACACGCGAGTCAACGTCTAACATGTCTCTGTTGCTGTGGAAACGAGAGCGGCTGGCTGAGGTCCGCATCCCGTGTCACGTCCCAGCGGGATTATTGCGGGCTCTTTGTTTTAGCTGCGGCGGCTGCGCGGAGCGCAACATGCCACTCAAACCCGGCGCAATGGCTGTCACTCGGATTGTTTTGCATTTAGATGATTTTAGATCCGCTGGAAATTGTTTTTGCAGATAGCCTACACGTGGGTTGAATTTCTACGTTGACTTTTTTCCACCTCGCTTGCTACCTTGGCGGGTTGTTTTTAAAGTCAGCTCGCGT
The DNA here is from genome assembly GCA_019176425.1 of Megalops atlanticus. Lineage (NCBI taxonomy): Eukaryota > Metazoa > Chordata > Actinopteri > Elopiformes > Megalopidae > Megalops > Megalops atlanticus. The sequence continues at coordinate 5,093,673 of CM032886.1, forward strand.
ACAGATTTCTCCAACGCATTTCTTTTTTTTTTTTTTTTTTTTTTAAACCTTGAATTTGCCCACGCCGGAGATGTTTTCCTAAATTGTCTTTTACTTCCAAATCGTGGAAATCAAACATTCCTGTTAAATAGATCAACTTTAAGAATGGCTGTATTTTGTTGTGCCTGAAACAATTAAAATATATCTTTTCTTTTTTCATTCAAGCAGGGCTTAATATTAGAAACCAACAGGGTGCTTATAATAGCTGTTCTTTTTTCCCCACTAAATACTATGAACACAAAAGGCTTAATTGGAAAGCAGCGTAATTACAGCTTTTTCATTAATTGTTACTGCAGGAGGGAATGCATATAAAAACAAGTCTTCATAACAAACACAAATAATGAAACAAGGAGAAAGGGACCTGTGTGATTGTCACCGGTGCTAAAGGTGAAAGAGGCACATTCACAGAATAATCAAGAATTCTGGCAACAGGGCTGGTAGTACAACCTCCGCCAGTCAAATCTGGTACAACTGCTTCCTGCACACCAACAAATCAAGAAGAATTTGAATTTGTAATGAGTACCAGAATGGCCATGAAAATTGTTTGGTGAGATGGAAATGAGAAATCATATCTGACACTGAACATTTTCTGTCTCCAAGTCACATAATTACTGATAATTTCACCAACAACACTATAAAAATAAATCAACAAACATATAATGTCATAATAACTCTTCCCGAGCTGCTGAATATTAAACAGCAAATATTTTTGGGACCGAGAGACCTGATGTTTACGTTAAATTATATTACTATTCATTTTCTCCTCTTTGTTGCAGACATTGTGTAGTTCATGCATCCAGCTGGCATGTTGGTAGAGCAGAGAACTGTACAGGGACAGACTAGGGGGTGCAGGGTGGTGGAAAGATTAAGGAACAGAAAACAGCAGCCGAAAGCACACAGGTTTGATTCCCAGGTTGGCTGCTGTACTCTTGAGAAAGAAAGATACTTAACCTGATTTGCTCCAGTGCACGTTACAAATGGCTGATACTGCATGTGAGGAGTGTGTATCTGCCGAGCATGTGGATACTGATAGCAGAGGCAGTGATGTGGCAGGACGCTGATGTGCTTGTGTTGGGTATCGATCCACAGGCTGCAAGGTGCAGCTGCTGCACTCTCTCGCCGGCCAGTCTGCCCCGGTGCTCTCCTGCGCCTTCTCCGCTGACGGACGGCAGGTCGTCTCCGGGTACAGCTGCTCTGACTGCACCTTGTGGGCCACGGCCTGGGTCTGCAGCTAGAATCACAGTAAACCCCACAGGACTCACCTGAAACAAGAACACCTCAGACGCCTCAGAAGGCCTCAGGAGCACTTTGCTGATACCACCTTGCATTTAGTTTTTGAACCTGATTGAGTTCATCATATCAAAACCTGCTGAATCTTATGTTTTAACCAGCGGTTATGAAGCATTCTGTGGCACTTTATGGATACTCCCTTGCGTGTCCTGATTCAGTTTTTGACCTGAGTTGATCATATCAAAACCTGCTAAATTGATGTTAAATTGTAACAGGTTATATTCAGAATCAGCATCTTTCAAGTAAAGTGTTCAGGAGTAAGTTGTAGAAAACGCACATTGAGAAGTGAGGGGAGAAAGCTTTGAGTTGTATTTCATTCATAATAAGTTATCTGAAGTTTCAGTTTAAAACAACTTCCTCTATTAGAATCTCACCAGGCAGTGACCTATACAAAGCATTCAAACATCGATTTTTTTAATTATTCATATTTTCAAATGTAACTGGAATCAATAACATGCAGCTTCACTTGTAAGCAATGAGTTAGCAGTGAGTGTGTACAGAGCCCATGTTCCTAGCTGTGCTGTTAGTATTCTGTTTGACCACAGGGGGGAATCTGTGCTGTAGCGTTCTGCTCAGTAAGGCTCACTGGATCTAAACACTTGCTTTTCTCTTACCTGTATTCTGGCAGTAGCTGCACTGTTTTGCTCTGGCATTTTAGTTAACCTATATGAAATGGTGATAATTTTCTTTAACCCTGTGCCTAGTCCAGCATTTCCATTGCGTATTTATGGTGTAATAGATGCACTGGGTCACAGCTGTATTTGACTGACTTTGGATACTGCAGTTGTGTTGCTGACTGAGCATTAGAAGAAGTTTCATAGTCAAAATGTGCTTCTCTTTCCATAGCTCAGTGGATAAAACTGTCACAGTTTACAATGCTGTAAGTCTGTTTTCCCTCCTTTTCAATTGCATTTATTTATTTATTTATTCATTCATTCATTCATTCATTCATTCATTCTCAGATCCTGTTTAAATATACTGAAATGAAGTCATTTAAAAGTCATTGCCATTGAGTGAATCCCATTGTAAATGCAGAGGAGTGGCAGAAACTGCTCCCTGTAAGCTGTTTGTCCTCTTGCCTTTCAGAGCCAGGGAGTCCTGCTCTATACTCTGAACCAGCATGAAAGGTAAAACAGCATCCTGGTCACTGTTTAACCACAATTACAGCACATCACTCGCAGCAGGTTCTCTGACGACTGGCGCTCCCATGATCCTTTTCTCCAGATATGTGACGGCATGTGCATTCGCGCCGGCAGCTTCCCTTATCGCCACGGGCTCCATGGACAAGACAGTGAACATCTGGAGGGTGGAGGGTGGAAGTGGAGAAGAGGGTGCGTTACAATCCATACATTACATTACATTACATTACATTACATTCATTTAGCTGACGCTCTTATCCAGGGCGACTTCTAGCACAAAAGAACATAAGTGTATCCAACAACACTCCCAGACCAGTGAGTATGAGCATAACACTATTCAAGCCCTACCACAAGTTAACTTGTGCAACCTGATTAGACAAGGGAAGCCAAGTATACTACCATACATCAGTCACTAGATCACAGGAACCAAAACACATTACAATACTACACGTAAAATAAACGTGTTAGGGGGTGGGTATTGAGGTGGAACCGAGATGTAGTCTGAAGGATTGAGTCTTCAGTCTGCGTTGGAAGATGGCCAGTAATTCTGTCCTGACCCCCGTGGGGAGTTCATTCCAGCACTGAGGGACCAGTACAGACAGGGATCATGTCTGAGAGGGGCGTTACAAACAGCTCCATGACATGTGAAGTCCCAAGGCCCGGCCATTCACCAAGTGCTAAGGCCAGAAAGCCACAGTCACAGCTCTGAGTGAAATCCCTGTTAGGTGTAGCCCTTTACACTGCGAATGAGCATAAAGCACTACAACGCATGGGCTCACAGGTGCAGAGCTCAGAGCCTGTGGGAGCCAGAGGTGAGGAGAGCGTAGAGGTAATTAATAGCAGGGGCCCGGCCTTGCGTGGCTTACTCTCAGAGCTGTTTATGAGCCTCTATCCCGTGCTGACAGATGGCAGAGGGGCAAGAGGTGAGGGAAGGAAACTCACTGGGGGAATAGAAGTGAAACACTGCAAACACGATCGAAAAGCACGCTGCGGTAAACAACAGCAGGCTCGCAGGCTTTAGATGGCTGTTCTCTGCGAGCTGACGGACTCCATGGTGCAGACACCCAAAGCCTGGTCTCTTTAACTCAGCCCTATGAACACATGATTCTCTGTTAACGACCAGTGTCCGAAACCGTGCCCTCTTCCTTCAGGGAGTGATTGCTGTAAATGGCTCTGATATCGCTGTGCCACTTGTTTTTTTTTTCTTTTTTCTTTTTAAAGAAAGGAACATTGCTCTGACCGGAACATAAGCACTGCCTCTTTCTTCCTGTGATGTGCTGCAATTTGTCCTCTTTCCCCTTTTTCAATCATTTCTAGGTAATGAAGGAGAAGCCTTGCCTGGTGAGTCTGTTTCCTCAGCTGTCTTTCTGAGTGCGCCAGAGGTCACAGTGGGTGTGCTTGGAGGAGGCTGTTTGGGAAGATCAAAATCCAGCAGAGATCAAAGCGCATCAGAGGAAAATAATGCAGTGTATTGGGTTTAGGGAGAGTCATTCTTCCCTGCAATACAAAGAAGTTGTTTACTGTATGTATACTGTGACCCTTTTGAATAATATTGCATGAATAGCGTTGGATCGATTTGAAATGTTGCCTTTGTTTGGACACAAAAACAGTTCGAAGCATCCCTCCGTTTCCTCCTGTTATTTTCTTCCTATCCTTTCTCGGAACTAATCAGTTCTTACGTGTAGGGATTCAGCTGTTATTGATCAAACAGTTTTGGAAAATTTGTATGTGTTCTTCGCATACTGAAGCCATCTCACCTTGTGTTAGCAGCTAATGATGTGATTAAGGTGAAACAATGAATGATTCTGCAGTGAGAATGCATATAGGTTAAGAGCGCCCAACCTTCTCTGCTTGACTTTAATTTTATTGAATAAACATTCAAGTATACAACAGCATAGTTTCATGTGCACAGGTATTTAATGATTACCATATGATATCATTGTTACTATTATTATTACTAATTATTACTAATTTAATTGTTAATAATTAACAGTTTAAAAATTGTTATTACCATTGTTATTACTATTATTATTAGTTTTTTTTCTCTCTTTTTTAGATGAAACCATAGCTGCCTCCTTGTGCCAAGGTAAGAAGAGAAACACTGGCTCAACCATTCGGCTGCACCGCTAGTCATGGTCCTTAAAATTCCACCAATGAAAACTGATGCGAAAAGAGCACCATATTTTATATTAACAGTCCTCTGGATACAGAGGCAATTAATCGATTAGCTGTCGAGGGGTCTTTATAAAGTCCGTTACCGTGGGAAAAAAAAAAAATGACAGCGCTCTGTAAGTGGGAGATGATGATGGAGAGGCCTGTGTGAGAGACAGCTCTGGGGGGAAAGCCTCTGGTGGGTAAAGAGTTTGGCAGAATGTGGTGCTCCCCCACGGTGCTCATGGGGATTTACATAACCCTTCACCTCCTCGGAGTCAGTCCTACGGCGGGAGAATTTTCCCACTCCATATCAAATATCTGGGAATACATTTTTACACACATGCAGGGGAAGAAAAAGGAATGGTTCCTGTATCCAGCAGTTGGGAATAACGGGTGGTCAGTTATAAAATTGTTCGAGAAATCAGCGGGACATACACAATCTAACAAACATGGGTGTGGTTAAAGCAGGCGGTGGAAAATTATATCCATATATCTTATATACGTATGTGTGTGTGTGTATATGTGTATATATATGTATTTATATATTTTATATATATACATGTATACATATATATATATCATATATACAATTGCATATATATTTTATATAGGTTATATAAAGGTATACCTTATAAATGTATATAAGGTATATAAGGTTATATAAATCCAAAGAGGTCAGTCTAAAATGAACACAGATTATCCTTGGATGTGATTGTTTTTGCTGTTACCATAGGATCTCAGTGTCTCCGTCACCTACAGTGATGTTTCATGGGGCTCATGACGGCACGCCATTACTCTGGACAGGGGGGGAGGGGGGGGGGGGGGTCTTGGGTGACAGCTTAATCCAGCCAGGGAGGGAGCGGGGTGCAGAAGACAAAACTGAGCGCGGTTAATGAGAAATAGCTCCTCGCGCCGACGCCGGAGCCTCTCAGCCGCACGGTGAAGGGAAATGTAAAGGATGAGGCGCAGCGCGGGGTCATTAGCGGAACCCGACACGGGAGCACGTTTTTATCTCCCAGATTCATGAGGAATGATAGCCGCTTAGAGAATGCCGTCTGAAGGTCGTCTTTGATGTAGAGAGCACCTATACTGCACGTCTCAGCGGAGGCGGGGGTTGATAAATATTCAGAGGACACGCAAATGTGATTAAAGTGTTGTTGATAAAAGGAGTGTGTCTGGTTTAGGGAGTGTGGTCAGGAAGCTGTGACTTTGTTTTTCATATCTCGTTTTGTTTTGGTTTTTGTTTTATGAGGACGAATGGAATGAATGGTAATTCGTTATCGGCGCGGTGCGAGCATTCGGCTCTTTCGGGCCAGAGTTAGCGGTGGCTAATGAGGAGCACGCTTCCTGTTTTTGTTCTCCCCAGGAGGGAAGCAGCAGCCGGGTCACCTGAGGCTGGTGGTGGACGACTGGGAGGAAGACGACGTCTCGGCCTGGCTATGTGCGGAGGGGCTGGAGCCGCTGGTCAGGATGTTTAAGGACAACAACATCGACGGCTCGGAGCTCATCCGCCTCAGCAAGGAGACCCTGGCCACAGAGCTCGGCATTGGTGAGGACACATCTATTCGATGGGGCGTTTTCTGGCACTATCTATAGAATTGGGCACAAGTCTTTGCCAGTCTGTGCCACTCCACCATTGCTGTAGTGGTTACAGGTATACGACACTGCTCTTGTGCCTTTGGGTAAATTAGCTTAGCTGTCCACCTTCTCACCATTGAGGTCTCAGTCTCAGACCCTGGCAAGCTTAGATGAATGCAAAGTTGAGACACTGTATGGCAGACAGTGGTAGGCATATCTCTAGACGATCATGACTGATGCTGATTGATGATTTCAATGAGAAATCACTCCTGCCGTATTACAAGAGTGATGGCATCTCCTCATCTATATATTAGATTTGTAAAATACTCTTATATATAAATATAATATAAAATAGTCTTTCATGAACTTGTGAATAATGATATAGAAGGTTGCAAAGTCCTCCATTTCAAAAAGAAAGAACATAATTTTAACAATAGAGGGGGAAAGAGTGCACGTATCAGATTTCCTGTGTATTGCACAGTATCTGTTCTGCATGAACACATCATCTGTGTTGTAAGGCTGCGAAACCATAATGCACTTATGTAACATACCTTGCGCTTACTTTGCTTACAAATATAATGCGTTACTGAATATTTCAGGAACAACAACATTCCAAGGATAATCTGTGTTCTGATTGGATTGACTCAGATTGATCTCCTTGGGTTTATATAATCTTACATAATCTTTCATTTCCCAGCCCCTGCTTTAGCTGCAGCCATGTTTGTTAGATTAGATTGTGTATGTCTCCCTGATTTCTCGGGCAATTTCATGACAGACCACCCGTTATCCCCAGCAGCCGGACCTACGGCACAGGCACAGCGGACGCTGGAACTGTTCTTTTTCCTCCTCTGTGTACAGCACATTCATTTTCCACTGATTATTCAGGCAGAAGACACACTGGAACGATCTCTGCGTCTGTGCCGTGACCACCGAGAAGGAAAGCCAAGTCTGCATAATGCTCAAAAAGAAAAGTGGTTTGGAAAGACACTATTTGTGCATTCTCAGGGAAGCTCGCGAGTCCCTGGCAGTTTCACACTATAAAATATAAATCTGAGAGCCGAAAACAGCTGCTCATGCAGAGCACACGGTCCATCTCAGCCGGGACTCATGAATACTTATCAATCACACTTAAGAAACCTGCAGCCCACTGCTCCCATTTGGCAGCATGCTTGTCTTTTGAGAAAATGCCACATGGCCCAGCAAACTGCGTGCGTTAAAACCAACAGCCGTCAGTCTTAATTGGGTAATGCCGGTTGACATTTCTTTTTCTTTCGGTAGAATAGACGGGAGAGCAAGGATTTCCAGCGGTACGGAGATGAAAGGCGAGATCTGCTCATGTCCACAGGAGCAGTTTAGAAGATAAAAAGCTGAATGTCTCTTCATCTGTGTGAAGAAATCTTTGTGCGTTTCCACTGTCTTCCCTACAGTACTGTTCAGCCAGAGTGTGAATAGCAATAGTGGGTTTTTCAATTTCTTGAGGTTATAAGCAAGCCCTGTAATTGCTCAATTAAGCTATCGCAACCATTTCAAGGCAGAAAGCAAGCATGTAGTTCAATTCCAGATGTAATCACTGTTATATGTTTCATTACCATTTCATTACTGTAATGGAAACCCCTATAAGGGTTGTCTTGCTGGGGTTGTTCAGGCTGAGTGCTTCCTTATCAGGGATCTGAACCTTTGACAGCCTGGTTGTGAGTCCATAGGCCTAACCATAGCTCATTGATCTAAAACTTCGGTTTTGTCACAACATTTATTCTGTGTATTTCTTCCCACTGCCTGTTTCCAGAACACCACTCTGAGCAAAACACAATGATCACTAATTGATTCAATTTGCTAAGATGCTGATGTCATTATAACCAATGCCAAAAAGACTAATGGCTGGTATAAAACATTTTGTTTTCCTAACTCTCTGTAAATGCTTCTTGATAAGCAGATAATTATCACGGTGACTCCGATTACTTTGAACATTGGCATCCAACTTCAAAGTCGTGTGTCACAGTTTCTTTGCACTTTTAGCGTAAAACAATCACTCAGCCCAACAAACCTGTCACAGAAGCTCGGTTTTCACTCCGGCACAGCCTGTGCCCTCCAAGTCTCCTGCTTCCTGTCACACGACCGTCTATGCAGAACAGAAAAGCTGCTAACATGGATTCCATTCTGATGAGCAAAAGCACTTTATACTGAAGAGCATCATTGGCAGCGGAGGCGATGTCATTGAAATGGGAATTATTTCACAAGACAGGCGTTTGCATTGAGTCTGATGTCATTGGCGGCTTCCCGCCGAGAGAATTGAACACAGGGCCGCAGCTCGGAGCCTCATCACGAGAGGCCGACCCTGGTAGCCATGGCGATCACGGCATTGTTTCCACATGAGGGAGCGCGGGGCTCGCGCAGGTTTAGCCTCTCTTTCATTCGCGTGGTTTGATTGGCACCCGGTCAGGCGTGCTGGAGGTGATGTGTGGTTTTAACATGAACAGTCTGGATCTCATCATTACGTCAGAGTGGCTTCAGAATCACACGTTGGACATTAATGGGAGAAGCCCTGATGTGGAGACAAAAGTAAATGCAGTAGAATTAACCCCTGCATTCCTCAGTCATGCTGGTTTTGGCTTTATGCAGCAGTGTAGCATAGTGGAAGGGAGCATGGCTTGTAACCAAAAAGTTGCTGGTTTGATTCCCTGCTGGGGCACTGTTGCTGTACCCTTAGGTCAGGTACTTTACTTAACCCACAATTGCCTCAGTAAATACCCAGCTGTATAAATGGGTAACGTAAAAATTGTAACCTATGCAAGTCGCTCTGGATAAGAGTGTCTGCTTAATGCCGATAATGTAATGTAATGCGGAAAACCTGCATTATCCAAGACAAGGCACCTGTACACCTATATGGCTGTCACTCATCTCCAAGAATAGCTGTACTTCCCATCAGACCCTGAGAGCATTCCCCCCCACTCCCCTGTCCTGTAGTTGCATTTATACCTGGATTCATTGGAAAGTTGTGACAGTACCCGTTTTGTGTCAGTAATGTTAAGGATTATTCCTTTTGCTGTGTGATTCATTCTCACTGCCTCTGTATGACAAGTCAGTTTACCGGCACCCAGTCTGGCTAAATTCTAGCTGGCATGCAGAACATATTAGCGCATCATGTTTTCCTGCTGCTCCTTTTCCTGACAGCTTGCCCCTTGGCGGATTTTAAGGAACCCTCAGGAAGTAAGCGAAACAGAATGCCTGTTTTAGATTTTTAGTCCGTGCCTTGTTTTCACTCTGTGAGAAGATAGATGAAGGGGAATCACAGATTTGTTTTCCCTGTTGAGTTTATCTAGGAGAACAGCCAGGACTAGAGATGTGCCTTTTGTTAAACGGTAGATGCTGTCGTTCCTATGTCAGACCCTTCCCTGATTTGGGAGTAATGTCAGTGCAGACGCCAGAGTGGATTGTCTCCAGGGAGAGTCCTTTCAACGACCTGGCCTCTCACCACTATCCACACACAACAGAACACCTGCCATATCCCAGTGCAGGAGGCTGACCATTGGAATATATCAAGCGTAGGAAAGTAGCTGTACAGTGCATTTAGGTGCTTAGTGTGGAATCTCGGCTAATAAATGTGCAGCTACAAAGACACCATAGCTAAAACCCAAAACAGCAAGGAAAGTAGCACGCAAAGTGCATCTTGTTCTATAGGACAATTGAGCCCAATTATTATGAGCAATTTAATTAGCAAATCAACATAAAAGCTAGGTCAAAAGGCAGCAGTGTAGCATAGTGGTAAGGAGCAGGGCTCGTAACCAAAAAGCTGCTGGTTCAATTCCCTTCTGTGGCACTGCTGCTGTAGCCTTAGGCAAGGTACTTAACCCACAATTGCCTCAGTAAATATCCAGCTGTATAAATGGATAACATATTGTAACCTGTGTAAGGTTCTGGACAAGAGTGTCTGCTAAATGACAATACTGTAATGTAATATAATGGCCACAGCTGGCCAACCTTTCAACAAGCACTTATAGAGAGAATTTTTGATGCAAAATACAGTAACAAAACGTTTGATATTGCACCTGCAAGCCAGCAATGGACTCATATCTTTTCATGCATATGGAGCAAGAAAGTAGTAGCTAAAGTATAATTTTTATTTCTTAAAAAGTGATTTTATTTGTGTGCCTATTACAAAGGGTCTGCTGTTTTTCTTCATTCACAGGGCACACTGTTGTCTAATTGGCCCAGAAGAATGGAAACAAAAAGTAACTTCCACAAAGTTACCAGGGCAAATATCTTTGGTATATTCAGCAGGTTAATTGACACAATTAATCATCACTAATTGCTCCAGGCCTAATCAAAAGCAAGAAAGTTTGGGAGGAGAGCAGGATGTTTATCAGTGTATTTGGACAAGAATGAAGGACTGTTTACCTGGTGCTTTGAAAACTATGCTTTATTTATTTATTTATTTATTTAATTTTTGCATATTGTTTTTTTGCATATACTCAATGTAAACAGCCCTGTGCAGTGTTATCTGTGCATCCATCTGTTTGGGTTTTTCTTTGTGTTTCTCAGATCTTAAGCTGGTGAAAATGGTCTTCAACATTTGAAATTTTTGCCCTTAAAATGTCATTTGTCATACGTTATGAATCCAAGGTAACATCTAGCTCTCTTGTTCTTTCTGAATGCACTGTCTTTTTCAAGAACATGCTTTTACAGTTTGTGGATAATGAAGGGCCTATTATTTCCGATTATATGTTTAATACGTGAATATTTTGCTTTGTGTGGTTTGGTTTAGAATCAGTTGGTCTTCGAAATAAACTCATTAGGAAGATTGAGGAGCTGAAGACGACACTGGTTTCTTCAGACGTCCCAGATGAGTTCCTGTGTCCCATCACCAGAGAGATCATGAAAGATCCAGTCATTGCAGCAGGTAGGTACATTCAGGGACAGTCTTTAGATCTGATTATGATGTACCTTTTCTTCCTAGGTGACACCAAGAAGCTTTTTCTTGCATGAGCATTTACTACAAAGCTTTGACCATGGGATTGCAACTCTTGATACACACTTATGTAAATAGTCAATGACACTTCAAGTCTATTCTATCCTTTGTAGAGGTGACACTGGAGTGTATTGTCATTCTAAGTCAATACAGCTTTTTCCTCAAAAATTTAAGTTTGAAAGCTCCACCAGTACTTTTACAAGTCTTTTTATGTTTAGAAATGTACATCTCCATTATTTTACAAGTGTTGATAGTCTCATCTAAGAAGTCACTCAAGAAAGTGCAATAAAACTAAAGGCTGATTTTTCCGTTTTGCAAACAGATGGCTTTTCCTATGAGAGAGAGGCAATCGAAAGCTGGATTAACTCCAAGAATCGCTCCAGCCCCATGACAAATCTACCTTTACAAACAACTATAGTCACTCCAAACAGAACCCTAAAGATGGCTATTGGTCGCTGGAAAAGCAGTCAGTGATGAGCTGTCCTTGGCGTACTTGTCTCGTTCAAAAATATTTTCATAAAATTGGAGTTAAAGAATGCTGACATGGTTTACATGGTTTACATTTTGAAACCTTCTTTCCTGATATGCCTTTATTGTATTAAATACATTAATTAAATATAAGAAATGTTAATTTATTAATGTAAAAATATATATCACTATCATTTAAAACTGATTTTGATAGGTTCACCAAACCCATAGAGAATTATTCATTTTATTACTGTACCACATTGTCGTGTCAACTATTATGTCAGTAACTTGTCAGTTAATTATCATTTAATATTCTTCCTGTATGTACAGGTCAACATATAAAAGCTCTACACTGTAGGGACATACAAACCATCAGTTCCATCCATAGAAAAAGCTGGTGCTAGTATAGAAATAAAATATACAAATCTGAGATCTGTGAATACCTTTTTTTAAAATAATTATTTCCATTTTATTACATTCCTTGTATTTATGTAAAGGCAAGTCCTTTTTTAGTCCACTGCTACAGTCTGGTTAAAGACTGTGGTCTCACCTCAGTACTGTTTCGCCTAATTGGACAACTCGAGGAAGGGTTTCACTCCCCCAAAAATAATATGAACCTTTTTGTTCCAAAAATATTACATTAGCATGTAGTGTTTATGTAGTAACACTTTTCAACAATCTGATAAGACAGTAAGAGAATGCAATGAGCAGGTGCAAATCTAAAAAGCAATGACCCAGAACAGAGCCATGAGGAATAAGAGAAGAGAATATAAGAGAAAGAGAAGAAAATCATTACAGGAAACCACTACAGAAAGTAAAATAATTAAAAAAAACCTAAAAACAGATATGTGAACAGAAGCATGAAAAATAAAGATTCCCAGATAGCAAGAGCTATGTTCTGTTTTATCATTCATTCATCCAGCAATGAAAGAAAAGGTCTCAAGGTCTCAAATTTTGTACAAATTTTGGGCCTGACACTCCTGCAGCTGAGACTGGAATGGAGCAGTTAGGCAGCAGTCTGCTGCAGACAGACCTTCCTTCAGCAATAATTACCTCCCTGATGCTCCATTCATCTTACGACCTGTTGGCTACAGGAACTCATTAATTCTGATCTGATTCATGCTGCCCCAATAAGCAGTGTGGCAAGGTGAAACCAACCGGTCTTCTGCACTTACAGCTCAACACCACATTCTGTGGGTTAAATTCCTGATTATTCCGCTGACCATGCAGTGTCAAACAGCCAGCGGAGAGTTTAAGGAAAACCACAGCCCTGACTGATACTGCTTATCACTGTGTTCCCAACTGATCTGTGAGAATAACTTCATCATGACTTCAGGTGACCTTACACGGCGGCAAGTGTGGCTAGTGTGAAAATTCCACTCTAAGGTCATGGGTCATGACATTGCTAGCACGAAGAAATGGATAATGCTGGTATAATTCATAGGAAGGACAATAACACTAGCGATGGTGATGACTTGGTTTCGTTAGATCTGTAGTTATGTAAAAGCATATAAAGTACATATCTTTCATATAATTAACTTAGCTGAATACATCTAAAAATTAACAGGGGCCCTTAATTTATAAAGCTGGTGTGATGGTGCAACTGAGGGAGTATGCTGGTGTCAGCATTCTGTCTCCTTTTTATAGAGACCACCACATAAATCCATTCAAATTTCAAATTCAAAATAAATTATACAATTATTCAGCCAGTTAACAAGCTACCTTATGTCAAAGTAGGGGCAGTTGAACAAAGTATGCAGCTCTTTATCCATTTCCTTTTACAAGGACTTTCACAAATGAGCTAGCTTGCTAACTAGTTAAAGTAGATAGCCGTATGAATCATGCTTCTGTTGCCAGCTCTGTTAATTTTTTCCAATCTTACAGAGACTGTTATGAGACTTAAAGACACTTGAAACAACAGTTGGAAGTGACTAACTGGTTAATTTTGCCAATTAGTGGATATGAACAACCAGCTACCCATCAAATTGCAGAATACTTTCAGTGAGCCAGGTGGTTCTGCACTGAAAGATATTCTACTATGATAGGATTTCATGCTGTTATCCGAAGGATGTGAAATCTTCCCTCAAAGTATTTGAGAGAGGTGTGTGTGTGCGCACTAGTGAGTTTGCATAAATGTGCAGCAGAAAAGGTCAGTGAATGCCATTTTTCTCTGGACATGTGTCTTCTGATAGCCCCTTCACCTGCTCACCCCAGGAAAACAGCGCTGTCATAATCCAGTCACCACAAAGCTACTGGGGTACGTTGCTACATTCCAATGCATACGTCGTCAGATGCTAATCAAAACACAAATATGTACATATTGCACAATACAGCACTGTTCACCACAAACATACCCTAAAACTAAAATTATTAATAATGGAAGACATGTAAAGACTTTTTCCCCCGCTTCTGTCTTTCCTTGAAGAGGACTGTGTTTAAGCAATGACATCCAGCAGATGGGACTGTTTTCCACTGGGATTTTATTTTCCCATTGTTGGTATGGCAGTAATGTTCTATTACAGTATGTGATAACAGGTAATACAGCTCACAATACTGAAAACATGTCAACAATTGCAAATAACATACATATTAAAATATAATCAATGCCTCACCCCCCCAAAAACCTCTTTATTTATACAGTTTTTATATTCTTTGTTATAAACCGTAACTGTAGCATGCACTTAAAACAAAATTATCTCAAGGCTTATTGAAATCTGAAAACGCCTTAACAGCTGTGCAAAAATAACTATATAAAATATATTGCTTTTACAACTGACCAAGCCATAGGAGCCGTGAATAAATTAACCTAGACAGCAACAATAATCAGATACAGAAAGGATTTAGTTAAACATTATAGGGCAATTTATACAATGTACAAACATACATGAGGAAAAAAAAAAAAAAAAACAATTCTGAGCCATATATACCATCTGAACCAAGCTGTGCGGAAATAAAACTCTAAATACCTATAATGTGAACAAGTTGAATACAATTACATAGATTCATTTCAAAGAAGGAAATATGTATATACATATATACAAAGATTCATAAATTGCAGTATCCTCAAAACACAAGAGCGATCATCTGCAACTTGTCCTCTACCTTCCTCTGAATTTTTAATAGTCTCTTCATCCGTCAGCACCATTATTTTTACACACACAGAGCCCGACCCATCTTTCTGATGTAACTCCATTTTAATAATCTAATAATGTATGGTATCACATTTCCTATGCGCACCCAAAAGGCCTATATTAATTATTAAAGTGCCATCACTGTTTTGCCTGCATACACATGCCGTGTGAGTGTCTGAGTGCAATATCCAGCTTTGTTGAATCGTAGCATGCAGCCCTGTAACAGAAGCGCAATGGCCCTATGCATTTCTTAGTAAGAATAAAACTGAACCAGTCTAAATACTGCCTGTGGTCAATATTCAAAGGAGAGATGCAAATAAACGTAAAATTTGTATAGTCCTGAAAAGTTAAGACTGAAAACCTAAACTGACACGGGTGGTTTTCTTTTGAAAACAGATTTCCTCCACTTAAAAAAAAAAAAAAAAAAAAAAACGGAGAAAGTTCAGACTTCCTCTGGGGGGATGGGCTGTCCTTACACGTTGGACTCTATAAAGGATCGCTTTGGTTTCATTGACGTGACGTGAATGGGGGGATTGTCTCGGGCCAGGCTGGACTGCTTGGGCTTGCTGTCCGAGAAGGAGTGCGGCAGGGCCACAGCTGGCTTGGACTCCTTGTAGCAGGTGGCGGCCTGGCAGAACTTCTCGGCGAATTCCTTGGCGTGCATCCCGTTGTGGAGGCTCCCCGGGGCGCCCTGAGATGGAGCTTTGAGCTGCTCGTGGTACACGCTCCCTGATTTGGCATAAGGCAGCTCGCAGTTCACCCCCTGCAGGCCGCCGCCGGCGGGTGCAGCGTGAGTGAGCAAGCCCTCAGCAGGGTGTCCCTGCCAGCCGCGGCCGGCGGGCTGGTGGCCCTGGTGGCCCTGGTGCTGCAGCTGCTGCTGCTGCTGGAAGCGCACCGTCTTGTCCATGATGCCCATGAAGGGGCGGGGCTTGTACTCGGCCGTGCCGCCCGGGCCCGGCTTGGGCTTGTCCGCGGTCTTGGTGCGCACGTCCGGGCCCTGCAGCTTGCCGCTGTCCGACAGGCTGCTGCTGGACGCCAGGCTGCTGGTGGAGCTGGACACCTTCATGCTGCCAGCCTGGGAGCCCGACGCCGGCTCCTTCCTCGCCTCCTGGCCCGTCGCGGGGCCCCCTCCCACCATCAGCGCGTCCATGGAGGACGCCGAGTGGGCCGAGAGCCTCTCGGCGCTCTTGGCGGTGCTGGAGGGGTAGGGCTGGGCGGGGTGGAAGGGGGGCTGGGCCTCGGCATCGCAGTGGTGGGCGGAGCCCTGCGCGGCGGAGGTGGCGGCCAGGAGCTCCTCGAAGCCGGCCCCCGCGTCGGCGGCCCCGGGCGGCAGCGGGCTGATGTCGATGCCCGGCCCGGCCGTCAGCACGCTGGAGATGTGCCGGCTGGGCAGCGGGCTGGACGGGGCGTAGTGGGACTGGGATTTGCCCCCGGACCTGCCCCCGGACTGCAGCGAGTTCATGTGCTGGTTGGTTTTGACGATCTGGGCCTGCTTGGAGGGCTGGATGACCAGGCCCTGCTGGGCCAGCGGCTCCCGGAGGTACTTGTGGCCCTGCCTGCTGGGGGGAGACCCGGGCCGGGGGTTCTGCTGGGAGAGGCTCAGCGAATCCGGGAGAGTCCGATTGAGCGAGTAGACGTCCCGCGGCCACGCCTCCGGCCTCTTGTCGTGCTGAGAGGGCTGCTCCTCGTCCGGGTCCTTTAGCTCCAGCGCGTTCTGAGCGTCGCCGGGGCTTCCCTCCTCCTCCTCCTCGTGGTCGGACTCGTGGCCGGGAGGCGACTGGCTCGGCGCCCCCTGCTGCTTCTGCTGGGCCCTCTGCAGCTGGCTGCACTCGTCCTCCACGCGCGCCAGCAGGCGTCGGATCTCGCGGTTGTTGGGGCAGAGCTTGGCGGCCTCGTGCAGGTCTGCCAGCGCCGCAGTGAACTGCCTGTAGGGGGTGACAGAGAGAGAGAAGGACAGATAGGGAGGGGGGGGGAGGGGGAGGGGGGCAGAGGAAGAGAGAGACAGGGGAGAGAGAGGGGGAAGGGGGAGAGGGAGGGGGGCAGAGGAAGAGAGAGACGGGAGACAGAGGGGGAAGAGGGGGAGGAGGAAAGAGAGAGAGAGAGAGAGAGAGAGAGAGAGAGAGAGAGAGAGAGAGAAAGAGAGGGGTGGGGTGGCCCAAGTCAGCCTCACTTATCTACCAGATCCAGATCCACCTGGACCGGACAGAACTCTTCGATTTCTGCATTGCAGAAGCATCTGCTGTGAAATGAGGTCCAAGCAGGACCAGCGATTTGGAGGATCAGTGTTACCTGCTGCTCCTTTTTGCCCTGGCTCTGGCGTAGTAGGCCTCGTATGATTTTGGTTTCAGCTCAAGTGCCTTTGTTGCAAACTCCTCGGCCATTCCAAAGTCCTGTTGGGAGGTGCAGAGGAACATAGCTGAAATCAATCAGCTGAAACAACGACAGAAGCGCAAGTTTCTCAATCAGCAGCATTCTGAGTGCTTCATTTCCAAAAATGGAAAAAAAAAAAATCCACAAATTCCGACCACCACCATGCATATTCCACAATATATAACCAGGATTACCTATCGTGCTGTCTGGCTTTGTCATGTGGAATTTCATTATCGTAGGAAATGAATTCATTCATGAGTTTTATTAAATAAATGAATTCGCAGTTCAGACCTGAGAGCATTGAACTACTCTGTGTCACATTTCATCAATCAAACGTCTGGCAGGGTCTCCTCCTGCTGTTGTCTTTCACTTGCTCCAGTTCCAACACTGCTTGTGCTGTATACTCCTGCCCAGTCAGTAATTAAATACAGATGTAATGTAGTGCCCATCTGTTTTGTCTAACTCTACAAGACACTGCAAAAAAAGAGATTTTGCTGTCTTTTTTCTTAATGCTCTAGCTGTCATATTTTTTAAAATGATAATTCAATAAACACAACAGTGGTTCTGTCCTTGAGACGGAATAAAGGATTACAGTAACAAACTTCCGGATCATATCTCATAAATCATGTTGATTTTGTTTCCCCCTGCAAAAATCGCCAGAAGGTTTGTTGAGCCCGATTGTTCATACGCTGATGACATTTGTTTGTGCTAATGACATACTGTAATAACTGGCTTGACTAGATTAATCCTGAACTACCCTCCAGTGCAATTTAGTCGCTGAGATCATCGTAACTCACAAACGTTTTACCCTCTAGTGGTATCTGCTGCTTTTTGATTGGTAGTTCATATGGGAGAGGATAAAATATTGTATTACAAGTACTGCATTATGTATTTGCTGAGTGGACATGCTTATTTGGGATGACATTTTACATAATACCCATTAATTTACAGTTGGTCCATTTAAAACGGCCCAGTGAAATTGCTAAATTCTATGGTGCTCTTCATAACACATGCAGGTATGAGAAATGTATTTATTATGCATAATTTGTGACTGTCTTTAACGTGTAATAGCGCGTATGCAGCAGTGCGTTAAACAGAGGGCCCGGGCACGGCGCCTCACGTTGGTTTTCCTGCGACACCGGGAGAGGTTGAGGTACAGCGAAACTCTCAGCTCTTTGAAGGCCTTCAGGTCGTCCCCGAATCCCTCTCGAGGGAACTTCCTCAGAGCGTACTGGTATCTCTGTGCCGCCTCCTTCATCTTCCCTTTCTGAGGGGGGGGAGAGAGCGGTAATGAGAGAGAGAGAGAGAGGGAGAGTGAGAGCGGGAGAGAGAGAGCGAGAGAGAGAGAGAGAGAGAGAGAGAGAGAGAGAGGGAGAGAGAGAGAGCGGGAAGAGATAAAGACAGAGCAAGGATAAGTGCGAGAGGGATGGGGGGAGGTAGAGAGAGAGAGTGCGTGAGAGTCAGATTGAGAGATGAGAGATTGAGAGATGAGAGAGATGGAGGGGGAGAGAGGGAGAGAGAGAGCGGGAGAGTGAGAGCAAGAGGGGAGAGAGAGGGAGAGAGAGAGAGAGAGAGAGAGAGAGAGAGAGGGAGATAGAGAGGAGAGAGAGAGAGGGGAGAGGGAGAGGGAGAGGGAGAGGGAGAGAGAGGGAGAGAGAGGGCAGACAATTGTCAATTCTTGCCTTAGAAATGGAGACTTTTAAGATATTCTGAGCATGAAAAGCACCCAAACATGTTTGACAGAAGAATCTCACAACGAGGAATACTCTCTGCCCTCCAACATTTCAATTTGTTTCTTGATTTGCCTCTGGCAGGTATTACTGTAAACAAGCTTATTTAAAAAGAAAAACCAGACAGGTATTGGACAGATTTACACATTTATAACTATTCCAATCCAAGTAATTGCCTCAGAAAGGGTCTAAGTAAGTCACAGAAAGTGACCACATGCTCTGAGCTATACCTGAGGCTATAATGTACCCTCCCATGGAAACCCTGTAATTACTAAATAACACGCTGTCCTTGAACCCACTCTATAAGCAAATGTCAGAACACACAACAAAGGGAAAAAAACAAATTAGAGATGAAATAATAAAATCTCCTGTTCCACAAATGTTGTTCCATATTTTCTACTTAAAACATTTAGGAGTGCACTGCAACAGGCACACACAGAACGTCGTGTGAAATTACTACAAATGCCCACAAGACAAACCATAACATGTTTACGAAAGGGCTGAAACATGCACTTTCCACATACGAACAGATGAAAACACGCAGTCAGAGCACACACAGCAGAGCGTGCTCTGGTGACTGAGCGACTACAGCAGGTAGAGTACGTTCTGCAGCGGTCAGGCCTGTGTTACAGCCTCTTCGCCTGCTTACCTTATAGAGCAGGTTACCCTCCTCCATCAGCTTCTGCAGGAGGATGATGAGGATGTCTGGCTTTGACGTGGCCATTGCCCAGGCAGCGTTTCCTGTGAAGAGGAGGGCAGGACGACAGGATTGCACGAGGCCCACTCCCACACAAAGAGCCAATATTATCAATGAATCGGTACAGTGTAAAGTTACCTAAAGTTTGTACCTGATCGATCATAAGGAGACGTTCTGTAGCCTTAAGGTGTTAGTGAAAGCAGTTAAAAGAAAGAAGAGGGTGAGACATTACAGGCAGAAAGGCAGGAAGAGATGCAAATGTGCTGCACTCACACAACAAAAGATACAACCCCTCACGCTGCTGTAGCGTAACTTTAGAACCAGGATAAATCGTATTGGACTATTCTTAAAAATGTCAACAGTTTCACTGCAGTAATGTGCTTTGCTGGAAACCAAAATATTTTCAGTGGGCCGATAACATCAATTGCACTGGGTGTAGTTTCTACTTCTTAAAAAACAAAACTTCAGAGGAATTTGCTAACCAAACAAAGACCCGATGGAATCGCTAATCAGACAGGGGCTTTATGTACATTGTACATTCTGAGCATTTCAGTCCGCAGGAGTGTTTAATAAAACAATCATTAGAGACGCTCTGGAGAAAATTAATTCCAGATAAGATCTAAAAGGGGAGGCAAATGGGCTCGAGGCCTCCATTATTCATCAAATGTCATTTGTGGTGACTGAAAGTCACATTCTTTAATTAGCCTGAAAACAGAGCCTGGACAAAAGAGGGCTGGACAGAACGTGAGAGAGAGAGTGAAGTGGAGAGAAGAGAGAGAGAGAGAGACAGAGAGACGTGCAGTTTGGAGAAAATCAAATCTCGGGGAATGGTTTAGTGTCATGTGTTTGAGCTGTGAAACAAACACCACAAACACCAATAAAATCAGGAGTTTAGCACAACATTCCGCGGTATCACTCTCATCTTATTTTCTGTAATTTGAAACGTTCATCTTTAGCTTGAGAAAAGTAGGGCCTTCCAAAGACACATCTTTAAAAAAAAAAAAAAAAAAAAAGTAGTAACCTGCTTTTTCTCATTATTTTAACATCATGAGACCAGAGGCTCAATCACGAGAGGAATACTGAGTGGTGCACATCACTCAAACAGCAGAGACTTTAGGAGGATGTGCTTTATGCACACACTGAATAATTATTGCTCTAAATGACCACTATGTGCTAAAATCATATCTGGAGAAAATCACCTTGGAAACAGCCTCTCATGACAACAGAAAGGAAAATAAATGTATGCACATGTATAATTGCCTTCCCACTTGCTTTCCGTCTATACCCATAAATAGTGAGGAAATAAATTAATTTGGTTAGATTAAAACATTAATTGCTCAGATGGAATACAGAACGCACAACAGAATTCTTTCAGGATTAAGACTGGCGAATCCTCGACTCGCTCTGTCTGTTCACTACTGGTGTCATGTGCCGTCGTGAGCTAAGCGTTCGGTTTCCTCACCCAGTTTGGCCCCCTTCTTCAGGAGGGTCACCACCACCGACGTGTTCCGACACCCTATCGCCCGGTCCAGAGGTCTCATTCCACTGTAGTCCACATGCTCAATCACCGCACCTCTCTCCACCAAGTAATGGACCTGCGGGGCCAGAGAGACAGCCTTCCGTCACAAACACAAACACACACACACACAGCGAGCTCTCCGCGCCCATCACAAGACACTGCTGAGGACTAGAGCGTGAACACTCTCCGGGGCAACATTTGAAGACGCTGATTAATTCTGAGCTGCATGTGTCCCATAAAGGCGTCTAAAGGCAGCTATGTTGTCCAGGGACGAGGGGGAGAGGCTAATTCGGCCCAGCTGCACTGGGAAAGGATTCAATTACGTCTCTGTGCTCACAATTTCCGCGTCCCCGTAGAAGGCGGCCAGGTCCAGCGGAGTGCGTCCATTCTTGTCCGTGTGGTCTATGACCGCACCTTTCTCCACCAAAAACTGCACAACGTTCTTGTGTCCTTTCAAGCACGCCCAGCTGAGAGGCGTCAAACCCTCCTTATCCATCGAAGTTAAAGAAGCACCTAAGAGACACACACAAGTCACAAATCACTGCTCACTCATCAGGGCAAAGCACATACCTGTACCAACCAGCAGTAAAATCAGGCCACACATACCCAAGTATTCCTCTCCAACAACAAACATTTTTGTTCTGGTTGTTAAAATTCTGATAATTGATTTTATACAAATCTTACAATGTGTCCCTTCCTGTGATGGGTTGGTTGACCTTTTGTAATTTGGTCTAGTGACAAATGACATCAGCCCTCTCTGAAGTGACTCAATTTGGGCCTGAAGGCCTGGAGGATTATGGGAGCTGCAGTTTGGACCTGAAGGCCTGGTGGATTGTGAGAGTTATATTTTGAGCCTAAAGGCCTGGAGGATTGTGGGAGCTGCAGTTTGGGCCTGAAGGCCTGGAGGATTGTGGGAGCTGTAGTTTGAGCCTGAAGGCCTGGTGGATTGTGGGAGCTGCAGTTTGGGCCTGAAGGCCTGGTGGATTGTGGGAGCTGTAGTTTGGGCCTGAAGGCCTGGTGGATTGTGGGAGCTGTAGTTTGCGCTTGGACAGGTGGGCACTCACCCTTTGACAGCAGGAATTCCACAGTGCTCAGGTGGCCCTCGCAGGCTGCCACCATCAGTAGCGTTCGTCCCTGCTTGTCACTGATGTTCACGTCCGCACCGTGCTGCAGCAACAGGTCTGCAATCTGACCCACAGAGACAGACAGAGGGAGAGATGGAAGGTGTCAGTCTGCATTCAGCATTCAACATTTAATATATTAATGACACAGAGAATGACATATATAGATACATATACTGGTGTAGTGGTCTACTGTGGCACAGTAGTAAAGTACAGTACTTATAACTAAAAGGTTTCTGGCTTAATTCCCCACTAGGGCACTGCTGTTGTACCCTTGGGCAATGTACTTAACCCACAATTGCATTACATTATATTACTTTACATTACATGCCTTTATCAGACACTCTTATCCAGAGCGACCTCCAGCACAACAGAACATAAGTGTATCCATTCAAGTTAAGTTCAAGTTCAAATTGCCTTAGTAACTATCCAGCTGTATGAATGGATAAAACTGTAACCTTTGTAAGAGCGTCTGCTAAATGACAATAATGTAATGTAATGTTAATGTACCCATACAATCAACAATTAAATGGTTCCGTGTCCTCAATGCACATTTGTCACTCCACACAGTGAGGTGTAATGTGTATTCGCTGGAGGGCGTGTGACTCCCCCGGGCTCTCTCACCTGCCAGTGGCCCTGCCGCACAGCACAGAAGAGAGGCGACACTCCCCTGCGATTGGCCTGCTGCACCACTGCCCCCTGCTGGAGCAGGAACTCGCACACCTCCATCTTCCCCCGACCCGCCGCCGCCGTCAGAGCTGAGGAGGGGACAGGGGGACAGGGGGACGGGGGACATTCACCGCAGGGTCTCAGTCTCAATCTCCTACTGCCCCACAACATCATTCAGCACAGCTTCTGCCCCCATGAGTCATCTGACCTTTAACCTCTGTCACATACTTCCGTTCCAATGTTACAGCCAATGGAACCGGGAGGGGGTGACCTATCAATCTGAACATTCATCAACAATAAAGAGAAGCACTTTTGGTATGAACTGAACCAAACTTATTCTGCATTTTTGAGGTTTTCGGTTGTGTTATGTTAAAGAGGGCGAGCAGCTGGGGGGAGCAGCACAATGAGAACATGAATAAGCAGAAGAGGCTTTGGACAGGAAGTCCGTCTGTTCAGCCAGGAAAAGAGGCCAATCTTGCAGACATGCTTCAGAATTCCTTACAGAGGGACTTCACTGGCAGCGTCTGCGGTGCGGAAAATGTGAGAAGGGGCTGCTAGGTAGAGAGAGACAGCTGAAAATGTGCTCAACCTCTGACTCCTGAAAGGAGAGAGCCGCAGTGATAATGAACTTAACATTTGACTGAAATAACAGCGGCACAAAGCCTTCCCAGTTCAGGAGATAAGAGAGGCCTGTTCAGGGACTGTGGCTGTATCTGGGCTGACTGTGAGCTATACTGCAATACAAAACGGGTATATTTGGCAGGACTTCACAACCGTACCAAACCTAAAAACAAGCCCTGAACAGACTGAAGTCTCTTTTATACTGTACTGACAAGAATACTAGGCAAACACAGGGTATGGACAAAGCAGCGGGTTGACACCCTGTAGAGTAGGAAAAAGAAAAAGAAGTGGAAAAAGGACATGAATTTTTTTTATCTTGTCATTATGCATTACTGACATTTTCCATGGGTCTCTTTGCTGTCTTTTGACAGCTGTATCTGACTATTTTACCAGCGAATTTTCAGCCCAATTTCAACATGGGCAATATGAATAGCCACAATAAAAGTCACTCCTACACTAGCTCATTGAATCTCAGCCAGCTATGATTTCTGTTAAATTTTCATAATTGTATTTTATTTTTTAGCTGGTACAGATAACTACCTATATTTTAATTTATGGTGAAATATGGTTACTCCTATCTCACCCTACATGCTTTTGTACAGTGCCATTATATAGCGCTATATTACATGTAGCACTAGTTACCTACTAAAGATGTGTTTAGCCAGGATAATCAACCAAGTCATTTTATAGCGTCATTTGAGAACTTCATCTTGCGTGACACCAGACGAATAAAGCACGGCACTTTGGCCGACGAGATTTCAGCCGGGCGCCGTGAACCGAACTAAGACGGATTGATCCGTCTCTTGTTTGCCGATGCAGAAGGTGCTTAAGACCTCAAACAGTGGGTTTTATTGTGAAATGACTGAGGGGGAGAGCGATGCGCGGTGTCGCTGAATTAGTGCCAGATGATTCAGCTGCCTTGGACACGGTGGCCGTGACTGCAAATAGAGGAGAGCGCACTCGGTGAATAATGCGGCTCTCTCCGCTTTCACCTCATGAA
The DNA here is from genome assembly GCA_019176425.1 of Megalops atlanticus. Lineage (NCBI taxonomy): Eukaryota > Metazoa > Chordata > Actinopteri > Elopiformes > Megalopidae > Megalops > Megalops atlanticus. Next base: position 5,118,165 of record CM032886.1, read on the forward strand.
GATTAAAGATCTAAGCCGCAGATGCTGAGTGACATCATCCATCTGGACGCCAGGGCTGTGCCACGGAACACTGTCTAGGAAACGCGCACACACACACTCCCCATCTGCTCCAGCAGGGAGTCTCACCCGGGCCCATGCAGGTCCAAATCACTTCAAACAAATGGGGGAGTCTCACCCGGGCCCATGCAGGTCCAAATCACTTCAAACAAATGACCCATCTTCCTTAAGGCCCCCCCCCCCAACACTCACACACACACTCACTCACTCATACACACACACACACACACACACACACACACACACACACACACACACACACACACACACACACACAGGATGTGCAGGATATGAAACTTTCAACTAGGAAATCAAATCAAGAAAATAAACTCTAAACATACTTGTGTGGCATTATAAAAAATGTTACTGTGGGTTTCAATAATAAAGTAGGGGGAAAAAAGCTGATAACCACAGTAAAGATTATTTCTCAGAAATGTTCCAAGGGGATGAGAGTTGGGTTTAAAAAGGTTAAATCCCTATCAAGGAAAAGTGGAATCCATATTAGTCTAAGAACTGGGGGAAAAAAAAAACCCCAGTGACATCACTCAGTTAGATCTTCTGGGGGCTATAAAATATCTTTGATCTTTAATAAAGCCTTACAAACCTCTCTTTCCCTTCAACCCCCCCCACTCTCTCCTCACACACACGGCAGACACTGGCAAATTGATATCTTGTTCATGCAGTGTAAGTGAGCACTCACACACATCTTTGCGAGTGCTCATCCTTGTATTTAACCTTAATCTGCCTTCCCCCGGCCGCGCAATCTCCACCCTGCCGACAGCGCTGTCCTTGGGCCGCCGAGAGGCTCATAAATCACTCAGCCAATGCTAAACGCCAGAGCTGCGTGCAGGAACGAAACCCTGGACATCAGCCTTCTCAGACGCGTCGTGGAGTTGTTGTATCCACGGAAAACATGCAAGAGGGCATGATAATCGTGACTTGGCGGGAAAAAAATAATCGTGTGTTGGCTTGATTACGAAGCGGTATCTTTTGCCGGACGGGGCTCGTATGTCCTGGTGAGCAAGCCGCAAAAGAAGCTCAGCTGGGAGTGCTCATGCATTTAAATGCTCAGAATGAGTAACTATATAGCATTGATCTAAGTCTAACTTAGTTCTGAAGGACAACCGGGACAGCGAGATACAGTGAGGAAACTCAAGTGCAGCTGAAGGATAACAAATACATCTGTCAGTCTGAGACACTTTGGCCCATCCATCAAACCCGGGCCTTCAGCCTGAGTTTACTGACAAAAAAGGCCCAGTTTCCTTCATCAACACAGAACTGGGTCAGCGCAGGTACCATGCACAGCTCTGGTCCAATCATGAACAATCACGAAAGAGACCATACAGATTACTATTATCCCAGGGGAGATTTAACCCCACAACCTTCTGGTGAGGAGCTGAGTCTCAGCCCTATTCTGTATATTTGTGCGCACAAATACAGAACTGTGTCAGTTTAGGTACTGTGCACAGCTCTGGTCCATGCAGAACAATTACGAAAGAAGCCATAAAGCTTAACATCGTCCCAGGAGAGACTTAACCCCACAACCCTCAGGTGAGGAGCTCAGAGTCTCAGCACTACTCTGCACGTTTGCCCACACGCTGATCTACTGAAACACACTCTCCCGTCGTGTTGCCATCAATGATTGATGCAGCAGTGCTGCTCACTTATGACCACGATCTAAATAATAAAACAGTGAAAGCTGAGGATGCTAAACACAGTTCATGTTAATAGGAGGTTTTATCTTTTAAAAGGGTTACTGCTGTAATTACACAAGACCAAAGCAATATAAAATTGCCCGCTGGGCTATTGTATATTTTATGATATTTTGATGTTCATCTCATACTTTGTTATTATTACTTCCCTGTAAAATCTCAGGGCCAACCCGTGAATGGAAAAAACATTTAGTTTTTTCCCCCCACTAGACTGGCTTACACTGCTGTGTACATCAGCATGTCCACTAATACACTTCTTATTGTTACAAATTAATTTCATTTGGAAGGTGGTATTCCCTGTCCAGGACCAAATGATGAGCTATATACTTTGCGCCTGGCAGCTCCTGATTTTGGACATGTACAATACCAGTCTGGACACACCTGATTAAGATAATGGAAAACAGCCATTCAAAGACATTTTGATCATTCACTTACGCTTAAATGGTTGAAATTTGTTTCTTAGACAAATATACATAGTGAAGTTGATGCCTATGTATGAATTTCTTTCCAAAATTTTTTAAAAATGTATTTTTGGCTATTTTGAAGCATCTAAAATATATAATAGTTGTGATTTGTTTAACACTTTTTGGTGACTGCATAATTCCAGTGGTATTTCATAGCTGTGATGTCTTTACCATTATTCTGAAATGTGGAAAATAATAAAAAATAGAGAAAAAACCCTTCTATGAGCAGGCATGTCTAAACTTTTGACTGGTACTGTATATACAAAGCGTATGCCTTATCTACAAATCTTATTTCCTTATAGCCCCACTTGTTTTGAGCTTCCGATGCTTAAATTCATCCACAGCTATCAGAGAGCCGTTGTACCCAATGAATAAAGTAATGAGGATGGCCCTGCCCTGCTATTTTACCCATGCAAACCACCTCCATTCTCAGGACAAATTTAACGTCACAGTGCAAACACCGCAGGGTAATTGAATTTCTTCCGTGTGCATCAATATAGAGCAGAGGGCACACATTTGCATGAGGGGAATTATTCACTTTCTGCACCCGTATCGGAGATGCAGCATCCGAGGCAGGCTGTAAACAAGGCGGACGGTCTGCAGATGCCGTGAATGACAATTTGCAACAGCGGAGGGGAGGTCTGGAGGTCTCTTGAAACTCAGTGAGTCTGGCAAAAGTTCCAAAGTCTTAACGCCGGCTAGCACAAGGACAAGGTGCTAAAACTGTGCCCCCGGGCCAAACTGCGAGAGGGATTACGACTTTTATATTAACTTTCAGAATTCATTAATTCTCCGGCACTGCGCATTCCTGAAAGTGACCTCACCGTTTCCAGCCTTATTACTGCCCTTGCCAGGGTTTGACATTTATCACTGTTCATGAGATGTTCCCTTGATGGTAGGTTGAACTCAATCATGTCTTGACTTCACAATTTTTATTCAATCAACTAACTAGTTAAACTGAAAAGCCCTGAACTGGTTGACCTCGATTAAACTCGATGTCTTAGATCATATTTTCCATTATTTACTCTTGTATCTTGTAAGCCCAAGTGAAGTCAACCTGAAGAAGTCACATCTGCAGCTGTGTTCTACATAAGACATTTCACCTGAAATTGCAAAACCTGACAATACAAGACACTTCAGAAATTAGCTGCGTGCTCACAAGTGCATCCGACATGCCAGTGAAACTGTACAGTATCATCATGATTGGAAATAAATCGCATCTTGAAAGCATGAGATAGTACTGAACATCGGCCTTGAATTCTGCCTTGGTTATTAAAGCTGTATAATTCTGTTTACTGTGTCTCGCTGCCACCTTAGCCCAATCCACAAGGGTCTATTCCCACGGTGGAATATTCATCTCTACAGATTCTCTTTTTTAATCTCACACCCAGTTCAAACCACCTGAAGTGCAGCATCCCGGAAGGACATAAGGGTTCTTCCCTCTTTCAGGACTGGTCTTTTGGGCCAGTTACATGAATAATGATTTTCTGAGTTCCTCCGAGTGGAATCTGAACAGCGCAAAACAATTCATGCTTGTCTGTCTTCTTGAACGTGAAGAGGGTTTTATCTTGTTGTTGATGGCAGATGCGGGCAATTAGATTGCAATATGCATTCATTAGAGGAAGCATTATGGGATGGATGATTTCTCCCCGTTTCGGGTCAGTGAGGTTTTGTAAGGCTCCACTGGGACACCTGCTATTGTGCTGATACGTAATGGATGTGGGGCGGAAATGGGGCCGTGACTTAGCATCTAGTGAGTAACCAGAGGAAATAGTGTCTGACAGTCACAGGTGGCACGTATTACTCTGAATAAGGAACACAGCGAAAGACAAAGAACCTGGGGCCTGGAATATATCTAACTGGCTGAAGAGGAAAAGACAGACCAAACCACAGATAGGTGCTCGCTCTGTATCTCTCTCTCTTACACACACACGCGCACACACACGGGCACACAGACGCACACAGATATACACACACCTACACACGTGTCTACAAAGAATCATAATTCTGCATTCATAGCAAACTAAGGCATTTTTGATACTTCCCTTCTATGTGAGGATACCTAAAATCTCATATTTTTAAGTACATGACAGCAAAATCTATGTATACCACTACCAAAAAGTTAAGAATCGAACCCTTCTGTAGACGCCAAAAACACCAGCCATTTCTGCTTCTGCTTCACACACAAAATCACCCATCCTTCTTTCATCTAAGAAGAAACAAAAAGCCTTCAGTTTTCTGCGATGAAAGCATATTTTGAAGTATCAGAAACTTTTTCAAAGCCTGGATCTCTTCTCGCTGGGACGCGGTAAGCCTCCGAGCCCTCTGGTGGGTTTGGCAGCGCCAGTTAGCAGGGCCGAAGCTGGCCTTGCTCCTAATGGACTGACCTACATCCCAAAGCCGTTTGTTACTGGCACGGCAGCCTGGCAGATGCCCAGGGACACAGAGCTGCCATTGTTCATATACACTGCCACTGTGGCATTATGGGATACGAAGCGCTCGCAGGAAAAATGAGTTGTTCTTTCTGCGCTGATTTCTGATCGTTTGAGGTTAACGTTCTAGAGACAGACCGTAGCGATATCAACACAGCAGTAAACTTAACCGCTCTTGACAAGTACAAAAAAATGACATGTTTGTCATCATATTGCTGAAATGTCTGAAAGGGTTCCAGTATAAGCCACATTTCTACGTGAAAATGTAAAGCTCACAGGACAAGACCTATTTTACCACTGTCAGGTGTCAGCTCATTTCAACCTTTCAGATTAACAATTTTTAATTCAGGGCACAGTAATGTGAAACACGAATATGCATTTCATGTGTTTCATGTATTCACACATTTAGGCCTTTGGCCATTTCCTTCATTTTTTTCAGAATACGATATGCACCATGAGAACATTTGCTCTTCGCCGTAATTTATCTTTTAACCCCAGTGACAAATGCAAATTATGACAGCCTTCTACTCCTACTAATGCCCTGAATGCTCGGGGGGGCAAACAAAAAAAAACTTTTGTTCCTCGCTCTGATTGGTTCTTACAGTGGGGCTGAAAGCCAATCTTCTGTTGCGCTGACCCTCCATTAATGGCAGCGGTCTCCCATGGCGACCCCCCGCCGGCACCGTCTCCTCTCTCTCTGCGCCAATCTTTCGAGACCCGCTCCTCCGCCCGCTCGAGAGACTGGCCCCAGAACGCCCCCCCCCCCCGCAGAATCGTGCTCCACGCTGGTCCCATTACTCTTCAAAACCCCCACACCGCCACGTCCTGACGGCCAGTGCAATCTGCAGAGCTTAACGATCAATGTGTCCTTTCAGATCTCCAACAGATTCCAAGCTCTCTGCACCACCGCTGATAAGAATCCATCATGTTGGGGAGGGGGGGTTTAGTTTGATGTCTGTAATAAATCATGAAGAATGGCTGGGACCGGCCTAAACGGACACGGTGTTAAACCATTGGCCCACCGCTCGGGCTAATGGGACTGGCGACGGTAATTTTTCCTCTGAAGTGGAAAAGCACTAACTTCGCGCGGAGGAGGCCCATCTTGGGGAGATGACACTCCATCATGATAAAAGCCAAAATGAGCCAGTTAAGGGTCCATTTCCAGGGGATCGGAAAAGAGAGCACTGCATCTGAGAGCGGCCGGGGGAAAAAAAGAGTAACCGGTGTTTCCATGTAGGAGAATGGTTTTAGGCGTCTTTCTGTCGCACAGAAGACGGCAAAGACAGCGAGCGGTGTGAATACAGCTGGAAACTACTGACAACACTGAGCTGCACTGGATAATGAGAGATGCTGCAGCAAGTGGGGAATAAGAAGGGGAACATGCACTCAGGCAGAGGGGCAAAAAGAAAGACAGAAACCCACCTGTCTCACCCCACAGGGTGTCGTGGCCGTCCGCTTGCACCGAGTATTCGTTATTCAACGCCAGCAAGCTCCTCACCACCTGCCAAACAAGGGGCATTGATTAACGTCACCGGAATCAATTGAGATTTATGGAAAAACTGCTGAATGCATAACTCGGAAAAAATTTGGGCCGTGAGATGACTTCATTTGATCAATAAAAATAAGCTGCCCGGGCAAATCACATTCCTCCAGCGCACGATAAATTAATCACTGTGGGCCGAAGTGCTGATGTCGGGGCTGCGAGCAATGTAACGGGGCCTCTGCAGAATCGCACTTGCCCGGTCCTATTAATATCTTAGTATTTACCCACCACAGTGGCCCCCCGTCTCCCCTCTCTTGAGCCAGAGTTCAATAACACACGACCGGACCAGATCTTCCATTTCCAGGCTTTAACAAGGAACCATCAATAAGCCGTGTGGGATTTCAGAGTGGTGGGGACGTTAAAAGTCATTACACTTTCCCGGAGTCAGAGCAAAAACAGCAAGTAATGAGAGCCTCTCCCCTGTGGCAGACTGCAGTGTCTCTGTGGAATAGCTCATTTCGGCTGCATTCTCAGCACTGGATGGATGCATCTCCGAGTGCAGCACTGTAAGAGTGAGCATATTCCTCCTGTGAGACCTGTGATCAAAGCACTGATGTGTCCAGCCTGTATGTGTGGTTTTGGACCTGTGAGAGGTTATGCATGGATATTCAGTGTGTGTGTACCTGTGTTTTTCAGTGTGTGTGTGAGTGTGTGTGTGTGTGTGTGTGTGTGTGTGTGTGTGTGTGTGTGTGTGTGTGTGCATATCAGTGTGTCTGTGTGTGTCACTGTGTGTGTTCAGTGTGAGTGAACTGTGTGTGTGTGTGTGTATGTATGTGTGTCATATGTGTGTATATGTGCGAGTCAGTGTGTCTGTGTTTGTGTGTGTGGTCTGTGTGTGTGTGTGTGTGTGGTCTGTGTGCGTGCGTGTGTATGTGGTGGGTGTGTGCATGTGCATGTGTGTGTGTGGTGTGCGTGTGCTCTAGCTCACCTGCGTGTGCCCCATGCTGGAGGCTCCCACCAGCGCCTGCTGTAGAGCCTTGTTCTTCAGGCTGCAGTCCTGCTGCTGGCCCTCAGGGGACCACTCCAGCTCCAACAGGAAGTGGATGACATCCGGGTATCCTCTCAGAGCGGCGTGGACCAGCGCACACTGACCACTCTTATCCACATGGTCAACCTGCAGGAGGAAACGCTTCTGCTCACTTCCTCTGCCCCTCAAGCGACAAACGTAACGATGATTCATTACTTCTTCTCACTCAACATGGCCAACACTGCCACATAACCGCTGTATAACAGGGTATGATAGGCAGGATGTTGTCCCACCTTGAAAATGTGTGTGGATAAAATTGTAACCTACTGTGTGTACATTGCGCTGGATATGAAGACAGTCAGACAGACATACTGCTAAATGACACTAATGTAATGTGTCTGTCCTTTATGGTAATGTGTCTTGCACACACAGTGCAGCATCAAAAGATGACACACACTGCACATATCATAAATTAACCAGCACATTTACAATGTATTCCCTCTAAGCTGGGTACTCTGGGTACTATGACTTTAAACCTCCTGGCTTGTTTAAACCTGCGGGGTTTGTGAGACAGGGACACCGGAGGGCGCGCTGACCTTGGCCCCCTTCTTGCAGAGCAGGCTGACCAGGCCGAGGTGCCCGGCGGCGGCGGCAAAGCACAGCGGGGTCATCCCGTTCTCGGACACCCCGTCCACGGCCGCCCCGAACTCCAGCAGCAGGCTGGCCATCTCCTGGTGGCCCAGGTGGCACTGCACGCACAGCACGGGGGCGTTGTTCAGCACCTCCGTGCGGTAGTTCACGTTGGCCCCGCCCAGCATCAGCAGACGGCTCACCTGGGGGGGACGAGAATCGAGGACGACGTCACATCGGCTCACGCCCCGCACACCTTTACCTTGGACTGGAATCGTGCTTGTCTTTATTGCACTCTCTCTCTAGGGTTTACATTTACATTACATACATTTATTCATTTGGCAGACGCTCTTATCCAAAACGACTTACAAGTGAGGCAGAGTACAACACAAGCAAAAAGTCATATAAGGAGCGAACAATACAAGAAGCGCTGCATGGCCAAGTTTCAATAGTTGGCCAGACAAGGTACAAGCTAGCTGGTTGAGATGGTTTACAGTTCATTCATCCCACTGAGACAGCTGGGGTTTTTTTTTCTCATCAAGGTGATTCAGCGAAGCACTTCACTCAGGGTTTCCACAGCAGTGTCCAAAGGCCTTAGAGCATCCTGTGCACAATACAGCATCCTGCACTATACTGCTGAGAAAACTGCAGAGGAACATCACCAGACGATATGTACTGCAAGCTATACTGAAACAAGCACAAACCCAGCCTTCTGAGCCGGATCAAGGACCCCGAAGTCCCAAAAATCTAACAAAACTAAACATATCCAAAGTGGAGTTATTGACCCGGCGCCTATTTAAAAGACAGGGGTGCATTGCCGGGGTAGAACGAACCCGCTCCTGACCTTTAGCACCAATCTTCCCACTTCGCAGCTCAGTGACTCCATTGCTGTGGCCCCGCTGTGCCTCTCTTCCCCATGCCCCCAAAATCAACTCATCCAGAACTGCCTGATCTCATCGCTCTCTCACTGCCCTATTCAATCTCCTGTAGCACCAACAACTACAAAAACCCCACCAAAGTGGCACCTCCTTCATGATTGAACTCTTTCCCTTTCTTTCCTTTTTTTGGCTTTCACTCAACTCTCAAACATCTCACTGGGTTTTTTTGTTGTTGTAAACTTCTTTCATTTTTATGCATATGCTGGTAGAACAGGACAATTTCCCCCCAAAAATTAGATTTTGAATGAAAATTAGAATGACGATTTATAGATTCAAAGATGCAATAATCACACCATCTTACACTTGATGAGGAAATGAATAATAAATGCTTAATCAAAGAGCCGTGGAATTCAGTAATTTTTTTTAAGCATGGGAAATGGAACCAGTGTTATTTAGCAGGGCATCAGTGAAATACATTAGTTGTACTACAAGGGCGATTAACAAATGGCTGTCTTCCTTCTTTGTGAAGAATGTTAGCTTAGTGCAGCATAATTCGAGAGGAAATGAGAAACACATGACAGACTGATGTATGAAAAGAATAATGAAATTATTTGGAGAAGAAAAATCTAGATCTGAAGCCCTAACGCTAATCACTAAGAAAAGAACACAAGGTCATTTTCGCTCAAGGCGAGAATACATCATTCCAGCTAATAATTAATTCCCTTGCGTGCCTTCGGATGGCAATTTTATTTCTCGCTTATAATAAGGTAGGCAAGTATGTACGGCCTGATCCAGCAGACTTCAACACAAAAAATAATTTAGCCCGCTGCATCATTAACATGGCCTTCTTTTATTAAATTACTAGCTTCTAAAAAGGCCCTGTAATTACTTACAATGGCACAGGATACGGCCAAACAGCAATGTATCAAATTAATGGGGAGAGCGCAACCTGCGCTGTTCGGGGGCCGTGGAAATCATGCTCATATTTTCGATGACATCGTTTATCAGTGGTCGCCTCATTGTGCTCACTCTAACACACCTGAAGGGGCTCTCCATCTAACCACTGCACACATCTGTCCTGGATTTGAAATATCAAATTTACACGTGTTATAATTTTTTTTTTTTTTTTTAAATACCACTGCAGGTTTAGCAGGAAATTAAACGCACATAATAAGGAAGCTAAATCACTTGCTGCAATTCAGTCACAGCAGAAAGAGCGGAATTCAGCCATTTGTTACATTGTTGTTCATAAGTGACAGCATTTCAGTAGTACTGTAATGAAATGTGTGAAAGGCGGCAGCAGTCATTGTTCATTGGGTGGCAACGTAGCATAGTGTTGAGGAGCAGGACTCGTAACCCAAAAGGTTGCCAGTTCGATTCCCCGTTGGGAAACTGCAGCTGTACCCTTGGGCAGGGTCCTTAACCAACAATTGCCTCAATAAATATACAGGATGGATAACACTGTAAAAAAAAAACTGTAACTGATGTAAGTTGTTCTGGATAGGAGCGTCTGCTAAATGGCAGTAATGTAATGTAATGTAATGTGTGTATTCTGATCCGAACTCTGCGTGAAACCGCAGCAGTTGTAGTTGTGTACCCTGTAGAGCTGGATCAGTGATGACAGGGTTAGGGTGAGGGGACGCACCTTGACGTTGGGTGTGTAGAGGTTCCGCAGGGACGCCAGGGCCGCCGACAGCCCATCGGTGCTGCAGCTAATCCACAGGGCCTGCAGGACGCTGGAGGACACGCCCGTCCTCTTACTCAGCCCCTGGAAGCAGAGCAGGCACTGTGGGCACGCCTTACCACACCTGAGCTGCGTTAACCTTCCACCCTCCCATAACCTTAACCTGACCCTCCGAGTCCAGTGATCTTTCAGTCTGCCAGTTTCTACACACATCTACACACACATTCAGGAACGTGTTCCCCCGTCTTGATTTTCACAGCAACATCCCGACCGCAACCCACTCAGCCCAGATTAACAGCTACGCCCCAACTGCTCACTCCCACAGTTCAAACTAACCGCAGTGCCACGGGTGCAGACTCCTTTTTAACAATCACACTGAGCAATGCCCTGGACTCTGCCCTCGTCCTACCTTGAAAATGTGTGCTTTGAGGATGTGGTGGCCCAGCTCCATGGTCTGCTGTCGGTTCAGCTTCCCCTCCTGCCTGGACAGCATGAAGGCCATGAGGGCGTGCCCACTCCTGCAGAGACAAACAACAGCCTTAGCAAAGACTCATTTCACTTAATAAACAGGTATACTGGGCTAATAATCAAAACAAAATATATTTACACATATACAACATACAGTTATGATCATTACAATCAACATCGTTATCATTGTCAGCATTATTATTCCAATAATTTAGCAAATGCCTTGTTCAGTGTGGCCTACAAAACATGAAATCATTACAATGAATGTCATAGGAAACAGACATTCAAAGAAAACAGACTGGAACAGATCAAGAACACTTGTTGAAACAAAAATACAATTATTCAGCAAGGAAATGTATACAGTTTAGATTAATAAACAGCCATCAAACAATATTGGGATATTCCTCTAATATTTAACAGTCAGTAAGTAAAAGTATTCAGTTCAGTTATGGCTTAGCATACACTCTCACCCAGAGCAACCTACACGTCTTACAGTTTTTACACATCATAAAGATGGATATTTACCTTGCCCAAGTATACAACAGCACTGCTACAACCTGGCAATCGAACTAACAACCTTCTGGTTTAAAGCCCTGCTCCTTGTCACTACACCGCAATGCTGACCTCACATCACACTGCTCACCTAAACAGTAAAGGGTTTTAAGTCAATATAAAGTCTCAGAAACTCAGACGTAGATCATGTGAACTTTACTGGTGATAACCTCTTCGCTTTAAAGTTCCCGGCTGCCGTGTTTACCAGGGTGGAAACTCCATTCCGTTCCACCCGTACGGGCTCCCAGAGTCAGATGAAGTGGTCTTTAATGTTGTCTAGACTAGACTGCCTTTCTTCAACCGAGCGAGTGACCAGGAGGGGGAGAACGCAGCCTCTTACTCAGGGATCGCGGTGGTGTTAATTAACAGAGAACTTCATTAAAAGGCGATGCATGACTGCAGCTTCCCTTTGATCTCGGCAAAAGCATTTCCATTAAACTACCGACTGTTTTGCGCTTTCGCTTTTAAATAGAAAAATAACAAGCCGCCGCGGCCATTCTTCTCCCTTTTCTTTCTCTCAGAACACTGGGCCTTATTTCTTTTGTTACGGATGACTATTTGAGGAGTTTGAGAGCGTGCAGCGAAAAAGGTCACCCACTCTGAAAAAGGGTATGGACATGAGTCACTTTCTCGCTGAGAAGACCCACATGCATCAGCACACAGCCAATGATTAACTCATTAATATACATAAAAACCTCTGACGGCACTAATATAACCGGGCACAATAACCGCTTCATTACGAGACCAAAAACTGAATTCAAATGTCATTCAGGAAATGCAAATGGGCACAGTAATGCCATAAGATAATCAAGCTAGTTAACCTTGTCTGAAAAATTAAAGCCCAAAAAAAGTTTCCCTTCAAGAAGTTAACTCTGCAGGACCAATGTATACACCAACTGTCACAAAACTCTAAGAAGGCCACGCCAAATTCCACTTGATATAAAGCAGTGCGACCACATACGCAATCCAAATACACTTGGATTGAACCAAACTTCAAGCTTATTCCTAACTATTTTTGGAGAAGTGTTGGAGAGCAAGACCGCAAATGACGTAAACGCTTATGACTGCAAATGCTACAAAACATAGCTCACAATAAAAATGTTTACGAGGCATGTCTGGCAGGGCAGCACAATAATAAGTTGTGCGAGTACCTCTCTTTCTCTTTGTGCTGTGACTTCATTAAGGGCGCTGACACACAGCCGAGATGGCTAGAGCACCTCGGATAGTTATCAAATTAGACCCTGAATAATGTTTATAGGAATGGCTCTGCCCACAGGCGGCCACTCCCAGAAGATTACCAGGGATCTGTTTGGTTGCACGGCCCTCTACAGCACAAACCTGAGGGTGACATGACATTCCGGGGCCTCACTTAAACCTGTCCGCCTGATCTTCAGAGAGATCGACTGACAGGTATCCGATACCGGATACACGGTGACAACCCATGTGTTCCTGCCAAACACAATTCCCTCTGCCTGTGTGAACTGCTGCCGGACTTAAACTTAAGAGCAGAACCTGCTGGCTTCTATGGCATTCAGAAGCCCTATATCTTATGTCATTAAGGGTGGTGTGAGTTGTATTATTTTATGTGAAAGAATGAAATGAAACATTTCCTACATGACGTACAGACTACTGATACAAGTCATTTTTATAGACAAACATGAGACCAATATAGGTTTCTACTGATTATGATATTATCTGTTTTTGCATACTGTATGTTTTGTGCATTTTAATCCGTGGCTCTGCTGGACTTGCACTACATACTTGCATTTGTTTTTTTTTGTTTTTTTTTTTTTGCTGCAGAAATACTGTGGGCTGCATGCCTCTCCCTGGAGCCCTGGTCCATTAAAATTAAAAACAGGAAATAAAGGGGAAAGGCTCCAGGCCCAAACAATGCTGTCATTCCACCCCAAGCTGAAGGTAAACACTGCTGCCTTCCAACTGTTATTCTCCTCTCAGCCCCGGCCACAACACGTTCCGCAATCTCTGCCCACTGCTCAGCCTCATGCGGACACTGAACCGTGTCAACAGTGCTGGGATCAGGCCCCTTTGTTCACCCACAAATGATTATCATTCAACGAATACAAAACGCCAAACAGACCAAATCACCAAATACGTCTAAAAACCCTGCTAATCACACACAGCTGTCCAGTGCTAGATTCCAGTGTTAGATCCGTTGGAAATCAGCATCCTGGGGAAATCAGCATCACATCAAAGCTGGTTACTAAGGTTAAAATAAATTCAGCTGTTGGTTGACTGTTTGATCAATTGAACCGACACCCTTTTGGTTTGAACCCAGCTCCTTACCACTACACCACAATGCTGACCCCACACCACACTGCTAACCTAAACAGCAAAGGATTTTAAATCAGTATTAAGTCTCAGATGCTCAGACATAGATCATGTGAATTTTACTGGTGATAACCATTTCGCTAATTGGTTGGTTGGTCGCCTGTTCAATCAGCTGATAGCTGATTGGTTGGTTGGTCGACTGCTTGTTCGACTGATTGGTTGGTCGGTCGACTGTATGATCAGCTGATAGCTGATTGGTCGGTTGATCGACTGCTTGTTTGATTGATCTGTTGATTGGCTGGCTGACGGACCGGCACCCACCTGGGATCGCAGAGGAAGTCGGTGCTCTCCCCGTCGGCCCTCCACACCAGCCACTCCCGGAAGGAGGGGTGGCAGAACATGCGGGTCTTGTCCCTGCGCTTGATCAGGAAGCAGGACAGGCCCTCCATGCGCTGCTGGAAGTCCTCCCACTCCAGCTCGCCCCGGACGCAGCCGGCGTTCACCGCCTGGTACAGCTGCTCGTCCGTCATGGGGTGCAGAGACGCCAGCGCCACGTTGAGGATGGGCAGCGAGCGCTCGAAGGCCGAGTTGGTGATGAACTTCATGTTGCACTGCAGAAGGTAGAGCTCGGCCAGCGAGACAGGCACCACCTTGTAGCTGGCGCTCTTGATCACCAGGTGGCCCCTCTCGAACAGGTCCAGGGTCAGCTTCAGGTACAGGTAGGAGCCCTGGCTGCGGGAGATCAGGTGGCTGCTGACCTTGCTGACGATGACTGGGTCGGCCTTGCCGTTCAGCGAGATGTTGTTCATGATCTCCTGGCTGCCGTTGATGCGGTACTGGATGTAGGCGTTCAGGTCATTGCTGATGTCCTTGTTGCTAGGGAAGTCGTCCAGTGAGATCTTGGAGAGGGGCAGCAGGCTGGTGATCTCCTGTAAGACAGCATGGACCCCCAAATGAGAGACAGTTTCCATTACATTACATTACCTTACTGTCATTTAGCAGATGCTCTTATCCAGAGCGACTCACATAGGTTACAATTTTTACAGGTTATCCATTTATACAGCTGGATATTTTCTGAGGCAATTCTAGGTTAAGTACCTGGTCCAAGGGTACAGCAGCAGTGCCCCAGCAGGGAACCAAACCAGCAACCTTTCAGTTAAGAGCCCTGCTCCTTACCACTATGCCACACTGCCACTCCTTAGATGTTTTATCACTGCTTTAAACATAGAGGCCCTCACTATGTGGACAGCCATATGGAAATTACTTGTCATGGTTCTCCACAAATACCTGTGCACTGAAAAAAAAACTTTCAAAAGTTAAAAAAATGAAGTTCCCCTGCAAATTTAATAATAAAAAATGCTCCTTTAATTCTGTGGGCTTTGTCTCCTCGTCATACCGGATTTTCTTTTACATCGCCCCAGAATCTATAAATAAATAAAGAGGCCATAAAAAGGCATTCCTGCCTTTATGAAGCCTGACTTATTTGCTCTCATACCTTTATCTCTCCAAGGTCAGCGAGCTGGAGGGCTTGTTTGCACTGAGCTGTGAAGCATTTAGTCAAGGCTCCGATCGCAAACAAAGGGACTGAGACTCAGAGCACTGGGGTGGGGGTGGAGAGTCCGGTTGAATCTGCCTCCACACCGCACGCTCGAGCCAAACACCTCACACCGCGGGACCCCAAACATCAGCCTGGTACACCATAATCCCACAATCCCCTGCCCCCGCCGCAGATACAGGGGAAACCAGAGCCGATCCGACACCTTCGCCTGATCACGCCGGCTTAACAGGAGAGGGGGGGAAACGCTGAATAATAAAAGAGACCGCCGAGGTGTTGGGAACACATCTCAGGGAAATGTGTGCTGAGGAAACAGTCATTAGTCAATCAAAATAGCGATCACCGCGGGAACTTTCGCCTGCTGCTTCCTTTGGCCTACAGAGGAATGAAGAAACGCTAACCCCCACACCCCTCCCGACTTCCGATTTTATCCCGACTTTACTAGGGGACGAATTGACTCACTCACAAGTCCTTCCAAAGTACAAAGTCTGCCTTTCGGCAAACACAGATCCATCAATCTGAGCTCTTGCACTTTCCTTTTTTTTTCTCTAAAAGGGTGACTCCAGTGTTTGTGATGAGTTGGACACGATGTGTCAGCCAGCTCGTCCCCCCTCCTTAACCCTTGCTACGGAAATGGAGCTCCGTTCCAGACGGCCTACCAAATCTGACACTCCCCAATTTTGCAGTTGCACTGAGTCAACCCAACCCCCCCGCTCCTGCCCCTCCCCCAGCCCCAGTGGGGCCTTACCCGATTTACACTTTATCGATGGGAAAGCCAAACCACTTTCCACATCACCACTTTGCTCTGATGAAAGCAGGATTAATGCCGGCCAAAAAAAAACCCCGCCCGACAATGTCAATTCTATTTGGTTAAAATGTGCGTGGAAACTGGCCAAAAACAAGATACTAATTTCCCCCCTGAAAAGAACAGCAGCTCACTGAGCAGATAAACAAAGGGTGTCCTTTCCTCATTACCGCTCCGTGTGTAATTCTTCACGTGCATAACAATCGATGGCCGTTGCCAGAGCCCTGAAACAGCACTAACGACCTGATTAATACAGATATTGCCGTCCTTCCTCTGACAGATTATCCTCACACTCGAGCACAAAGACTACAGCCACGCCACTGCACTCAGCTTGTCCCTGTCGAAATCCCACTCGCATCAACTCCACGGACACCAGACGCAAGCTCGACTGATTTACCCAGCTACATTATGCCGAGCCGATTCCAATCGCACATTGCTGATTGTCATGTTGTCTGCCCGCTCAGGTGCTGTCCTTTCTGTTGTCTGTATAAGCTCTTTGGCTGCGCTTTACAGAAATGACACCGCAGAGGGGACAGAGTGTGACAAGGAACACGATTTATCAACCTCCTTTCCGGCCTCCCTGGCCGAAAACTTGAATTGCTCTTGTCACGGCGTGAATGAGGAATTACAAATTCATAGCAACCCTCTCCGCTGCAGAAAACTTACTGCCAGCCATTACTTGCAACATCCAGAAAAGCCAAACCACTTCTACTACGTTATCACGGACTGAAACAACAATGAATCTCAAGATAATGTTTACCAATGGCAATGGACCTTTTAATGAGCTAGAGGAAAACTATCAATGAGTCAATGATTACTTTAAAGAAATTAAGAGCAAATTAGAACAGCGGGGTATCACCCATACATTACACAAGCCCTGAAAACTTACAGCACTTGAAGTCTATCCCATCTGAAATCATTGTAGCATTTGCACTTACTCAAACATTACAGCTTCAAACATCTTGTGATCTTATCTAGAGCACTTGCATATATACATGTCAGTTCTTTGGTTATGGATGAAAGTTCATCAAAAAACAACAGACGCAAATGATACATTTTGTAAAAGGACAGCGGCACACATTTACAGTGTCCCTTACCAGCAGATTGACTCGCACAGTGACTATGAGCTTCAGCCAGACGGGAAACTTGCAGATGATTTTGGTGATGAAGGAGGCGATGGTGTCCCCGTAGTCCGGCTTATGGAACTCCGCCTCGTTCAGCCCGTCAATCAGGATGATGAGGTCATCCTCAGGGATCTTCCTCTCTGAACACGGCCGACACAAAAAAGAGAGAAGCAGCCTCCCGTGAGTACACCTGGCTCCACCGGGAGAGATGCAGGGATGCCCACAGCTTCAGTTTCTCATTGTGTAGTAAAATACATGTGTAGAGAAGTAGATGTAGGATGCATATTGCCTGAATGATTACATTTTAAACAGACTTCCAAATAAGCACTCTCTTCCCCTCTGAATCTGGAGAAAGTCTGAAAAAAAATCCATAAAAATTGCTGGAAAAATGAAATTCTGCAGCCAGTGCCTTCAGGAACAAATTAAAATGTGAATTGAAATGTATGAGTGTACTGCAGCCTTAAAGCAGAAGTAAAAGTGTAAGTTACACTGTAATAAATGAACATGGGTGTTTTACAGTAAAGCAATATCTAACTTACATTCTGATGAGAGAACTGTAATGCTGCATCCTATGGTATACTGTGACAAAGTAACAGCAGAGTTTTGCTGTAATGCAGCAACTACCTTTCAGTACAGTGAAAGTACTGAAAGGATACAATTCCATTTTAAACTGTGGAGTGTAAACTTTGCACCATAGAGATGGTCAGTTCTATACTGAAAGAATATAATAGTTTTACTTTCAGTCAGTGTAAAACTTGGTTTATGGTCACGGTAGCCCCCATCACTGTTTTTATCCATCTTCCTATGGTCTTTTTTTCTCTCTGATGCAAGGAAAACAGCCCTTTTTATATTAAGCCTGATGCTGAGGAACATTCCTTTCAATAAGAGAGATGTTAGAAGGCATGTGAGGACAGATCCATCACTTGCCACGCTAAGCATCCTGTCCAAACATCTTCACATATCTGCGCCGACAGACAGATCCGTGCTCGTTCTTTTCCATTTCCATCAAAAACTGAGTGCTCATATATAAGCATCTACTGCTCGAGCTCTGACAAAAATATATTGACTGAATGCAAGAGTGAATGAAAGAAAGAAGGAAATAAGGCTTGCCTGTACAAAAACCCACAGTTAGCTGGAAATGCTCTGGTGATAGTTAAAAAAAAATAACATTCAGGCTGCTATGGGTCCTCTGGGCACGGAGTTGTTCTTGCTAGCCCAAAACTTTAGCTGATAACCCTATGAAATTATAAATTAATGATTTGTGTACTGAAAGAATGCAGTTCAAGATAAGATCAAAACAATCGAACTTTAAAAAAACTTTTATTTTGTGTACTACTGGGATTTTTGTTGCTTACTGTAGGTCACTGCTCACTCTTCTGACTATGAGCTAATAACATTAGATTAGCATGCTAGTTACTTGGTAAGGATGCAACAACCACAGTAATTAATTAGCTTGCTCATTAGCTAAATGCGTTAAACTACATGCATTAAATTAAAACGGCTACAGATATCTCATGCCCGTGGCTAGTCAGTTAAATATGTGGGAAGTCTTTCTAATCTAAAATGTTTGGGTTCCTAAGTACGTTTGATGAGTGGGAACATCAGCAACTATATATATTAAAACAAAAGACTGGCTGGTTTCTCTATCTTGATCTGTTTACGTATTACTGAGAAAAATGCATGTTTTCCCAAACCATCATTCAAATGTAATAAATTTGTAAATGTAAAGCTTTTTGCTTATTTCACTCGTGTCTCTTTTAGCTCATTCATTTCAAAAGACAGCATAGAAAACTGAAAATTAGTCTCCAAAATAAATTCGGTGCAGATATTTATTACTGAAGTCATTCATCACTGTCTACATAGACTTCTGTAGAATACATCATAAAAATAAGGAGCTGGCTCTGTAGCTGGCTCAGTCAAAACAAATATCCACTGATTAAAATCAATATTTACATTCTACACATCTACCCATTCTACCCATCTACCCACTGATATATTAATATCAGCACGACTTTCATATTTACAAAATAATATCCACTCCAGATCAGTCCGACTGCTTCTAACCAACACAACATATACAAGCACACAGTGAGCAACTGCACCCAATAATTAATGTTCTAGGAAATCAGTGTGCTTCATCTCAGCAACACTTAACCACTATACTTTTATGCTGGGCTTCTCAGCTCTCTTTGCTTACTGATGGACTGTTGTGTTGTGCAAGAAAACATCCACTTTTTCCATCTTAGGATATCTAAAATTAAGTGCCCCCTGGGGAATGATAATTTTACAGCAATTGCCCACATCACCAGATTCAAATGCGTTTTTAATATAATCCTGATCTAATTAGAGTTTATTCAAAGTGTGTTTAAAAGATTTATTACCATTTATGCGCATACACGGTAAAAACAATCATTATCTCGCTTGTCTGAAAAACAGCGCGTGGTTCAGAGAGCCCTCCAGGGAGCGGGCGTACCTTTGTGGAGGCTGACCAGCGGCTCGAGCACGCCCCTCCTGAAGGCCGCCATGGGGTCCTGCACGCAGGAGCGCAGACTGAGCATGCTCTGCAGGTGCGGCTCCTTCAGCAGCAGCTCCCTGTAGGCCGTGAGCTGGTGGGATCTGCACAGCAGGGCGGCGACACTGTGCACAAACTCCGGCACCAGGCAGGTGTAGGTGTTGTCGGCCTGGCAGTAGTGGTAGGCCACCACCTGGCGGGAAGAGGAGGAGGGAGAAGCCGGTCAAATATTTTACCGTTAAATCGTAATAGCATAGGCACAGTTGTGTCACTGGAAAGGTAAAAAAAAAAAAAAATTCTTAGTTTCAATGCTCGTGTAAAGCTATGTTTCACTTTCGGTGAACAGAGGTATATAAAAAAACACTGGTTCATGATCATGGAACAGTACATATATGTTGTATAAATGTAAAAACTAATTCTTGCAATAATTGTAAATAAATAATCATTCATGTGAAACTGGTATAGTAAAATTCATCACTGGTTTTTGCAGCACAAATTCAGCAATGATTCCTGCACAAGTACCTCCACTATACACAGCGTGCATAACTGCTACACAGTACTATACACAGCGGGGACAGGACTCAATGTCCTTGTTTCCGAAAGTTCCCTGTACTCCTCTTCAGTGTGCACAATTGTGCCACCGAAATCAGAATTTACGACTGTTTTTCTGAACCGACACCAGTCTGCGACTCTGGGTGTCCTTCACCGCAGTAACCAAGCGCCCCATTCTTCAGTGGAGGCTCCTTGCTCAAACCGTAAAGAACGCTATAACTCACTGAAGCATTCTCCACCTTTCCTGCACCAGACTTTTCCCAGCCAGCAGCGGTGATTAACAGGCTGAACGACACTAACAAATGTCGGACACAGACAACCCTTCCGCTGCCTCATACAGCAGGTGGAGCTCTGGAAGTAGGGTGCTGAACTGGTGGTGAGTGTGCTCACTGATGTCTTCACAGTCATCACACAGAGGGAGAGAGAGAGAGAGGGAGAGAGAGAAATGGTGGGAGAAGGAGAGAATAAGTGTGTAAATGTGAGAGTGGGGGAGAGGGGGAGAGAGAGAGAGAGAGAGAGAAAGAGGAAAATAGTGGGAGAAGGAAAGAGTAAATGTATGAATGTGAGAGTGGGGGAGAGGGAGAGAGAGAGAGAGAGAGAGAAAGAGGAAAATAGTGGGAGAAGGAAAGAGTAAGTGTGTGTGAATGTGAGAGAGGGAGATAGAAAGAGACCGCGAAAGCAAGAGAGAGAAGAGAGAAAACAGTATGAGAATGAAAGAGTAAGTGTGTGTGAATGTGAGAGAGGGAGACAGATAGAATGTGTGAGAGAGAGAGAGAGAGAGAGAGAGAGAGAGAGAGAGAGAGAGAGAGAGAGAGAGAGAGAGACAGAGAGAGAGAGAGAAGGGGGAGGGAGCAGGGCCCGGGGAGCTGTGACTATCACTGTCCTAGTTAGACCCAAACCTGGAGGAGCTGACACACTTTCAGGGGACGCAGGTGACTGTGCACTGCACACCATCCCCACCTCTTCCAGGCACGACAGAGAACGGAGTCCACGTCTCTCCGCGCGGTCGCAAGGTCACGCGAATGTCACAGGGACGCTCGGATAAGCGCATCGCCAGATCGATGGTGGATATTTATCTGCAGGACGCGAGAAACGGGCCAACAGACAATTCCGGGTTGTGACCTTTCAATACGTCACACCGCTGGGATGACATATTCCACCGCCGAATGGAAAAAAAAACAAAGAGCTGGCAATTTGGCTGGAAGAAAGTAATATCCACGTAACTGGGCAAATTATGGTTGTTTGTCTCACAGAAGCCTACTCATTTAAAAGAATAGCACAAATACTTGGCAATACATTATAGGACACTGGAGGGTCTTTCAGACAAGGCCTGCAGTACATCAGTTGGGGGGTGTGTTGTAATTTCAGATGATGTATAATTGAAGCCTTTTTTTTGAAGGATGGCAGTACTTTCCTTCGTGACAGATGGGGTTAATAGGAATGGCTTGCTTTACACTTCGGGGTAGGCTCCCGGGTACAGCAGAGACATCAGAGGTACTGCGCAGACAGAGAGCATCAATCTGCAGTGACCTCAGCGTTGCGGGCTTCTCACTTCAGTTTCACCGGGTAATAAAATCAGCCAAAGCCCATTGCCAGGCAACGACGTTAACCAGCTCACCTGCCAAGACATTAATCATAATTAAGTGAGGCCGCCTTGTGAGACCATTCCAACAAATTGTTTTAGAGAATTCTGAGATTTCCCATGATGCAAAGAGGGCCATATTGCCGTTGATATTACACAACCCAAAGGTGTGTGGAAAATAGTACTGCTAAAGCTCTAATGCAATAATACTAATAAAGAGGGAAGTGCAATGTTATACAGATGTGGTGCACTCTCCTGTTGAAAACAGATGCCCATTACATTACATTACATTATTGGCATTTGCCGGAGGTTTTAAGCAGAGCAACTTACATCAGTTACAACTTTTTTTTTTTTTTTTACAATGCTATCCATTTATACAGCTGGATATTTACTGAGGCAATTGTGGTTTAAGTACCCTGCCCGAAGGTACAGCAGCAGTGCCCTAGCAGGGAATCAAACCAGCAACCTTTCAGTTACGAGTCCTACTCCTTACTCATAATGCTACACTGAGTTCCCAGTGTCCCAATGCCCAGTGTTTGGTTTGGAGGCATTTGAATAAGGAAAAGCAGTGTGTCCATTAAAGCAAGGTCTATGCACTCCTTAGCAGCTGTTACCTATGAGACTGTAACAGCAGGCTGCCACGCTTCGCAGATGAAGCAGTGTGAGCCGTAAACAGAGCGCTCCGCGAGACGTTACGAGTTTGGAACCCGCGCTGCTGACATGCACAGCTCTGATGCGTGCACCGTTCCCCCGCTGGACCATGGGGAGGGGGGTCACGTGAAGGGCTCAGGGCAGATAAGCTGGCGGCCGCACCAGCGTTTGAACTCAGCCGAAATTATTAATTCATGAGCATCACCTTACCGCAAGGGCACCGAATGCCAAAAAACGACACGTTCCTTCTGTTCGGAAATCCCAGCTCAGGGCACCCAAACTTCCGTGTGATTTCAACTTTTGCCACTCAACACTTGTGCATTCCCTTTGTTCAGTTGTTTTTTGGTTTACCAGACTCTGAGGTAGGTTTGAGGATTCTCCTTACTGCAGTCGAAGGCTCCAAACACCGTCCCTATTCCCCGGGACTCGAAGGAAAGCAGTTTTTCAGGATAACGGTCCCTACGGGTGCGTGTGGTTAAATGAAGCTCTGATCTGCTTCAGTGGTGGTCTGAAACACAGTCTGCACATCTCCTCCTAACACCATATGCACAGAGTTTGCGCGCTGCAGAACTTCCCTTCTCCAACATTCATTAGCTCACACGGGAGTGAGGAGTGACGCAGCGCACTGGGTGACCTCATGAACAGTAACGGGGAGAAATTCGACACAAGCTCTTAACACTGCTTCTCAAATGAAAAATGGCGAGAAAATCCACATTACATCTGTGTCTTGGAGAAGGAATTTTGTAATAAAAGCTCAAGTCTTACTGCCAGAACAGACCTTTTTTTGTCTTTAAAAATGACTGACAGCCATTTCAATGGCGGAATTCATTTCCATTTGTTTGATCTGATCTCTGCTTCGTTTCTCTAGTTTAATCTTCTTTCTCAGACCCCCTTTGGGACAAATGATCAGCAATCATTGACAACTTTCTCCCTCAGGGAACTGATTTTTGAATTTTGATGGAACTCGGCACCACAGTCTATTTTGCATGAGCGTAAGTGAAGCAGCATTTTTTTAATGTGAGAGAACTCTACAGAGAGAGGGGGGAAAGCCTGAAATGAGTTGCTAAATGACAGATGGTTAATTAAGTGGGTGTAAAGAAAGAAATCTGCTGGAATGGAACAATTAGGAGGCAAAGACACAGGCTGTAAACTTGCACATCAAAATCTAGCTGGTTAGCTCAGAACTGTACGTGAAAAGCTCCAACAAGTTAGATTAATGTCAGAAATGGAGTAACAACAATTAAAGCAAAACAAATATTGCATACTCTTAATGGATCTCTCAATGTACTCACACATACAATATAAAAAAAGAAACAAGCTCAAACATAACCCATGTGTGGCAGAATTTTTAGTGCCTGGTCCACAACTGCAGGTAGAAACCATCCCTGTTGCACACTGCAGACTGAAGTCTTATGATTTGGGCAATTTGCTCCACCGGAGCCATTCTGACCACCCCGCTAACTTGTTCCCTAGGCAACACAGAAGCATGTCCCCAGGGCAGATTCGTCCTGTAAATCGTTCTCTTATTTCCGAGGGTAACGGAACAGCACGCAGGCGACGCCAGCACATACGGGACCAGTGGGAATGAACCCTCCTCTTTCACCCTTTTCAACAGCTGAGAAACACGCCACGCTCTCTCTCTCTGACCGCAAGGCGAACATCTGCATTTCAAGCTCGTAAAACGCAATCGAGATTCTCGACCAACTTGTCGGCGAACGGATGCTTCCTGAACTCCTAATTAAAGGAACTCACAAAACGTCAAATGCAGCGCACTTGCTCTGGGCGTAGTATTGTGGAAGCCCTCAGGATATTTTCTCTGGGGTGGAATATCTCCAGCTAAAATTCTGCAAGCTCCATTCACTCAGCCATCTGTCTCCATGCAAGCCTGCCTTAAACTTTTAAATCACCTCAAGGGATCAATAAAATGTGGCTCAGACATAAATGTAACAATTTTTACATACATTATATCTTTTTATTGTCAGATTCCCTTCTACAAAGCAAATCCCACAGTTTAGCTACAGTTTTACATTTATACAGCTGGACATTTACTACAGAAAAACAGGTGAAGTACCCCTTGCCCAGGGGCACAAACACAGTGCCCCAGGTGGAAATCAACCCTGCAGCCCAAATCTAGTTCTGCAACTGCTACATCCCTTCCCAAACAAGAGATAAATAGATAAACATCAGCAAAAGACAAAAGAGACGGGGACAGAGGGAAGAGAGGCTGTGCTCTGGCCGGGCAGAGAGAGGTAAAGAGGTCCTTTTTCAGCACTTAATTAAAGAAACTGAATGGGTTCCTCCAGGGAACCTGGACTCCATTATGGCTTCTTATCAGAGCCCTCGGTCCATATCTCTCTCAGCCACCCCTTACAAGTCAATCCACAGAGGGATGCCATGACAAAATGTCTTTCTTTAGCAGAGCCCACAAAGCAAGCCAATCTTTGTTAAGGTGTCTGGCAGAGCCGAGACGGTTATATGCTGACCAAAGCCGAAGTGACACACAATAGGAGGACCGCCAATGACATCCGTGAGGGAGGAAGTGATGCGTTACATTGGATTGATTTGAGTTATTTCGTTACAGTCCGTTCCAAACTGTCTTTCGACGTCATTTTACCGTTTACTGAAAATTATGAAACGAAGAAACACATCAAAACAGAACTCTTAAGTCTTGTAATGCATTTGCTCGATTCAGTTAGCTTGTAATGTCACGTATCTCGATATTATCATGTACTTAACCAGGGAGTGACAACGCATTTTGAGTGCATATGAGAGGAGGTCCACTCAGGTGAGGAAAGGTGTCTGTGAGTACAGGTACGGGGAGTGCAGGTAGCCCTACCTTGGCAGCCAGGCGTTTCACCGCCTCCTCCCTCCGTCTCTGGATTTCGGGGGTCCCGGGACAGCTGCTGTTGCGCAGGGTGTTGGTGGCGCTGAGGTGTGGGGCAGGCTGGGGGGTTGGCTGAGGGGGAGGTCTGTGCTCCCATCCCCACCTGCAGTGGGGGAACAGGACACAACACTGACTGGCTTGGTCTCACACTTCTACACTACTGAACCTGTAGAGCTGACGTTACACATCGCTGACCGCCACTGGCAGGGAAACACCCTGTCATTCAGGTCTCCAGGAGGCCAGAAACTTGCAAGCTTTTTCTGGTGCACCTTCTCACAGATATAAAGTGCTGATATCTACTTGCATACAGGACTGAGGATTGTTAAACCATGCTAACGAGGCTCCGGAGCGCTGCCAACTGACTTCAGCTTATGCGCCTTGAACAGCTATGCCCACAAAAGAGGCAAACTGTGTGTTTCATAAGCAAGCTGCTCGTATTTCACATCACCGTCGCTGCTATTAAGTCTAGGACATAACAAAGGCTGCCAGAAAAATACTGGCATGCCACACTACTTCAGCATTCATTGAGCCTAGTAGTTACTCCAGTATTGATAATAAGCTAAACCTTACCCCCTCTCTGCAGTATAATAATTTCAATCAGTGATGAAATCTGTTTTGAGTGGCCGAGCCACACAGGCCTGAAGGGTGCTCGAAAGCAGACATAACCACAGTTCTGAACGCGGCCACGGTTTTCAATGCAAATAGAGCGTGTCGCCAGCGAGGCCTTCTCTCCCGTCTGCTGAAAACCCACATTGTGTGAGCAAAATGCACACAGGACTGTTTCCCCCCACCGTTCAGTGACACAGCAGTTTAAAAACCTGGCTGTTTGACGGCTTAATGTCGTCACCGTAAAACGCTGACATTTGAATTAAACCGCTCCCCGTCAATAACATTACCCTGAATTACTCTGAACTTTCCGCGGCACACGACCCCATTATACCAATCACCTTTATGTAAGGCACGGGGGGGGGACCAGGCATATTCTATTCATAACCGCGCACCACACTGCATCGCAATTACAAATGCGATGCAGAGATGACAGTTACATCCGGGCTGCACACACGGTCAGAGTGAGATTAACAGGTTGGTGGGGCTCCAGAAGGACAAACCTCCTCTAATCCCACCACCCCGCTCGTCGTTAATGCTCTAATCCCGGGAAACGGCGGCGTCGGCGGCTGCGGGATTGGCGGCTCTTACTTTTGGGGGACCCTCCGGGGCTGTTGGAGGCGATCTGGCGCATGCGGCCGCCGTGGCAGCTGAGGGCCACCAGGCGGGAGATGACGGCCGTCTTGCCGAAGCCCACGTTGCCCGCCACCACCACGCCGCGGCTCTCGCCCGACTCTCCGCCCCGCTGCAGGACGTCCTCCATCAGCTGGAACAGCCAATCGCGGCCCACGAAGACCGAGTCCGTGGTGATGCTGGGCACCTCGAACAGCAGCGGCTTGAGCATGATGTCCACGGGCTTGTATGGAGCGAGCGAGCTGTGGGGGCATGGGGGGCATGCAGGGTTAGGAAAATGGGTTACGAAACACAGGAAATATCTGACACACAGGCCTTTCCATACTGTCTCCTACTTATAAAACTAACACTACATCAACCTGACCAACACGCTCAAATGGGCCAGGCTGATCACCAGAGCCAAAACATCAGGAAAAAACGGTCAAACAAAACCACATGATGAACACACAATCTCTGGCTCTAATACTTATTCCTGACACTTAAATGTCAATCAGAAATAGGAATGTTCAGTCTGTGTTTTTAGAATATTAGTCATGGAGAGCCTCAGTTTATTTGGGGATTTAAAATATTCGCAGAGTGCAAGGACTGTTAATCAGAACATGAAATCACTGTTTCCACACCTCTGTGATGGTCACAGACTGCCAGGCTGCAGACAAACAACTGCTTCAGCCTGGCTTCAGCTACGCGCAGCCAGAACCGAGCCCTTTCTCCAGCTCACAGTGAACACAGGCCACAATGCAGAGAAGTAAGTTCTGTAAGTTTTCTGTAGCTTCGTACGGCTTTCTGAGCAGATTTACCACCAGTATTTGCGTTTCATCCTCAAACCCCAGGATAAGGGAACAAGGAGTGGTTTAGCTGGCTGACAAGTGCCATTCACACATCTGAGCAACATCCACAGTTTCACCAATGTTTTCTCTGAATATTAATTAATATTAAATTCCAACTGCCACCAGCAATACTGGAAAGGTGGAGTAAAAATCTGTAATTTACAGAAATCAATGATCCATAATTCTGCATTTACAATGTCTGAAAAGATCCAGAAAAAAACCCAAGTAAACTGTTGCTGAAAAGTTATACCTGTCTACCAGGATAACTGAAATCTCATCCCAAAGCATTTTCACAAAGCCTGCCGCTTCGAGCTGATAATAGTTTTTTTAAAAAAAGCATGAAAAGAGATTTAAATTTTGCAGGTAGTAATTCGCTCTTGAATTTCATTTTTTTATTAACAGTCACGCTTGTGGTTTTCACCCGGTAGGGCTTAAGCTCATAAGAGATAAAAAAGAGACACAGAGTTGAAGTCCCGCCACTCCCCAGGTGAGTCGGCGTGGGAGCGGAGACGAGCTCAGGGCCTTACCTTTGGGGTCCTGTGGTGCCCGGCCCCCCGTACTGTGCCAGGGCAGACGGATGGACGTTCGGAGGGGAGTGTTGCGCTGCTCATCAAGATAGCTCAGATCTTCCAGCTTGGTGGAACTTGTTGCTGTTCGTCCCAAAAGGTGGAGGAAGGAAGACGGGGAAGATGGGGGAGAGTGTGAGAGACAGAGAGAGAGAGACAGAGAGAGAGAGAGAGAGAGAGAGAGAGAGAGAGAGAGAGAGAGAGAGAGAGAGACACAGAGACAGAGACAAAGAGACAGAGAGAGAGAGCCATAAAGAAAGAGAGAGAGAGAGAGAGAGAGAGAGAGAGAGACAGAGAGAGAGAGAGAGAGAGAGAGAGAGAGACAGAGAGAGTGAGAGAGAGAGAGAGAGAGAGACAGAGGGACAGAGACATAAAGAAAGAGAGAGAGAGAGAGAGAGAGAATTAAATACAGCGTGACATATCTCTTGTGGGAGCTGAGGGCCAGTGGAAGTGAGAAGGAGCCGTGTGAGTGGACTCCGGCATTTATAGTTCCCCAGAGGTGCTGCTGGCAGGTAGAGCGTGGTGTGCTCCCGCCAAACGGCCCGGCGAGGGGCGAGCGAGGGGCGAGGGAGCGTCCCCTGGACCCCCCGCTACCCCCCG
Source organism: Megalops atlanticus (assembly GCA_019176425.1). Taxonomy (NCBI): domain Eukaryota; kingdom Metazoa; phylum Chordata; class Actinopteri; order Elopiformes; family Megalopidae; genus Megalops; species Megalops atlanticus. Next base: position 5,146,738 of record CM032886.1, read on the forward strand.
ACACCCGTCAGCCGTCACCAGCCCCGATTCGAACCGACAGCTGAAGAGGTGCAGCAGAGGGAAGGGGAAGCTCTCTCTCAGCCCACAGGTATAACATCACTACATCACGGTGAGGGACAGGGAGGGGAGGTAAACACACTCACACACACTCAGACACACTCACACTCACACAGGTGTGGTCCTGGTACTGGAGGAAGAGACATAAGACACACACATGCATGCAAACCCACACGCAGACACACACACACACACACACACACACACACACACACACACACACACACAAAGGCTAGAGCAGGCAGCGTACAGGACGAGAGCAGACAGAAGGCTGTGTTAGCTTTGAGGACAAGATCCTCAGATACACTGCCGCTTAGTCCCCACACACCCGCGCAAAGTCTCAGGTGGACCTCAGAACAGCACAATCACCACGGAGACACGGATTCTCAAAATAAAATAGACAGGGGAAACACTCTGTTCTATCGATCCGGGTTGGACAGGCAGGAGGGTCACTTGCTTATTTCAACTTATTTCGGAAGACTGTCTCCTTAATTAAACGCGACCAGCTAGGGAGATATAACAAGCCTGCGTGAATCTGCATAATGTTTGGCTCCGGAAAACGACTCGAGCCGCTTTGATGAATACCCGTTATTTTTTTCTGCCAGCGGTGGATGTAAAAATTCGGTTCGGGAAAGGAAAAAAAGCTCTCAGACGGACACATATTCCGCCCGCAGCACCGAGCCCTTATTCATCTCTCATAATGGGAGATCACACAATGCGCCCCAAATCTTTAATTAGCCCTCGCTCTCTGAACGTTTTGGCCACCTGTTTGCACAGGTCACCCCCTCCCCAAAGCCCCAAGAAAACAGAAGACAAGGAAGCTACTTACAGTCAGCAGGAGAGTCGGAGCAGAGGGTACGGACACAGACATTTAAAAACAGCCTTCATTGTGGGGACCAGCAGGGCAGACGGCACTTTGTAAACCCCCAGAGAATTCCCTAGTAAAAGCTCATCAAGATACCTAAATGAATCTTCTGCGCCGCTGCTTCGATCCATGACCGCTGACAATATTCAGCTTGTAATTGCACTTGGCAGATACCAGCCACGGATGTCACAGCGTCCACAACATTAGCATTCAGCAAATTAATTGCAGAAGACTGCTTTTCATTTCTTCCCAGACAGAGAGAGACCGAGAGAGAGAGAGAGGGAGAGAGAAAGAGAGAGAGAGACTGGGGGTGAGAGAGCGGGTGAGAGAGCGAGGTGAGAGAGAGAGAGAGAGAGAGAGAGAGAGAGAGAGAGAGAGAGAGAGAGAGGGGGAGAGAGCTTCTGTGATTCAGGGAGAGGAGGAAGAGGAAGAGGAGAAAAGAAGAGAGCAGGGTGAGCGGAATAAAAAAGCAGGAATGTGGAGAAAGCTTCTCCCAACGTGGCTGATTGCAGCCAGGGAGAAATTAATCAATGGCTCCCAGCCCTGTCACACTCCCTCTCCCAACAGAGAGAGAGAGAGAGGGAGGGAGGGAGAGAGAGAGGGAGAGAGAGAGAGGGACAGGGAGAGGGAGGGAGAGAGAGAGAAGAGGGAGAGAGAGAAAGAGGGAGAGAGAGAGAGAGGGAGAGGGACAGGGAGAGGGAGGGAGAGAGAGAGAGGGAGGGAGAGACAGAGGGAGGGTGAAGGGAAGAGGGAGGGTGAGAGAGAGAGAGAGAGCGAGAGATGGAACGGGAGAGAGAGATGAAGTGAGAGAGGATGAGAGAGGGAGGGAGGGATAAAGACACAGAGAGAGAAGGGAGGGGGAGGCAGAGAGGGGAGGGAGGTAGAGAGGCAGAGAGAGGGGGAGAGAGAGGGATAAAGTTGAAAGTGCGTGCTTTAATCCCGCTCATGCACATCAGTCAAGCCCTGAGCTGCATTGAAATTGCTCTCTTTCTCTCCCTCTCTCTCTCTCTTGCTGGGGACTGAATGAAAGTGGCACCCCCCCCAACCTCACCGAATCACCTTGCACCATTATAATACACATCTTTTGCTTCACATCACATCCCTTTATCTCTCCCTGCAAGGCCAGGGGGGGACAGGGGGGCTCGGGCTGAGTCAGAGGAAATTACTCAAACTTGTGTTTGTGCGATTGCAGCCATTTCACAAGCGGAGATGCGCCCGCCGATTAGATGCACTTTCATTTCTGTTTGCAAAGCGAGCTCCTTTCTGGGGCCACATGGAATTCGTATATCCTCAAATGTTAAGGAGGAAAAAAAGAGAGAGAGAGAGAGAGAGAGAGAGAGAGAGAGAGAGAGAGAGAGAGAGAGAGAGAGGCTTTGCCGCTCTGAAGTCATCTTTCTTGTTTTTCAAATTTCTCATAAGCTCCAAATTTTTCCCCGGGGTTCCTGTGAGTGCTCCCCCCCACCCCCCACCCCTCGCTTCCTGCAGAGTTCACTCATTTGATAGCGCATGAATACGTGATACCTTGAAGTGAGTGTATTTGCAACCGGCTTTGAAGCCCCACAGATGTGTCAACCTCTATTCTGATGAAAATGGTATTTTTTTGTGTGTGTGTGCGAGTCCCTTTGAATCCCTCTGTTCTTCATCTCCGGTGATGGAGACGGAGCAGGAGGGGTCTGCTTGGTTCCATTACATGCAGTCCCAGCCCAGAGAGCTTTGCAGCGCCTGTGCTAACCAGCAGGTTCCCACACCAGGCACCTGGGACAGACTTGGCTCTTCTCTCCCTAAATTCCCCACCAGCCATGCCAAAGACATCTGATCCTAAACTGAGTGAGAGCGAAATTCAAACGAAGTGGCTTCGACACAATTTTGGCCTGTGACCAGCTGACTGGATGACATGCCACACCTCCTGCACTCCCTGGCAGAACAGCAACCTGCTTGTTTGTTCAGTAGGGATCAAAAATAATATTATACACAGTTTATGATTATATAAGCCTGTGTATACATACATAAAAGCACACACATACGCACGCACAGTGGATTCAGGCTGGCTGCATCTCTATAGCTATATTTCTATAACCAAATGGACAGTGTTTATGTTTATGCATCTCGCAGAGTCGCTCTCAGTAATCTGATCACAGCGCTGAGCTGCATTGTGGGTCAGGATTATGTAAAAGGTGGCGCGACACACACACTGCTGGATGCAGAGCAGATTTTAAAAGCAGACAGTCCACTGTGCACGCAGCTTTGGGACATGGGGGGCAGTGGCTGCGTCTGCGGCTGCGCATACGCTCTGCGCAGACTCTCCCGCATGGCCTGCCATCTGCAGTGCATATGTGCGGAACACTGCAGCCTGTATATGAAGTGCAGGCGGTGGCAGACATGGAGTTCAATCTGTTCACCTCAAGCTACTTGATTACAACTGCAGCTCCACACAAAATATATGTGGGTTGATTTCCAGTTCCACAATTTCCAGTCATTACATGCTTATTACATGGCAGAATAATAATAAAAAAAGATCATATGGACACTTTTATAATGAGCCTTAAACCCTACAATGACAGTAACTTCAGTGTCATCACATGCAAGACGATGGAGAAAACAGACAATCACTGCACTAGCTGCCGTGGATTCCTCGAGTGGTGTCATTTCACTGCATGACACTAACATATTATTATTTATCCATCCGCTTGTTTCATCTTATGCCCTCGGCATAACTTATATTGCTAACATTAGTCAATAAATTCAGAAAATGATCAACAGTGCCCTCGTTGGGAGTCAATCATACAACCATCTGGTGTTGGGACCACTGTCATCCCGCACGCAGCCGTAGCCGGTGTCAGTTTTACTCAGGGGCTACTGAGCAAACAAAAGCAAATGGCTGGCTGGCGAGATCCTGCAGAGTTTGCGTGCTTCGCTGTATCTTTCCAGGCCGGCATTCATCACCGAGCCACGCTGAGCTGAATGCTAATTGTCTCTTCCAAATTGCGATACATCGATCCCGATGAAACTCTTTATCTCACCCCGTTCTGTAACCTTCACCTGCACAGAACTTTTTTCTGAAGAACGGCCATTTCGGCTCACGTCGGGGTAACCTTTCAGAACTGCAGGAGAACAGAGGGAGAGAGGGAAGGGCTGCTATTCACCGTATTGCTCAGTCATCACTGGGTGCAGACGGGGGGGGACAAACAGTGGGCTACTGCAGCGCAGGGCCTGTGGAACAAGGCCATCTGGAATGTTCTTTGAGAAATGTCACATCCTCGGGGAATACCGGCTTCCACAGAGTCAACCTCCACTGGAATCGCTAACGAATTCTCAAAACTATCAAAAAAGGGACTGAGTATGTGTCATAAATATCAATCAGTTGATAAGCCAATCAAACAAATGCTTCTAGGCACAGAGGAAAAAACCAGAGATGAAGAAAAACATTCCATTGCATTCCATTCCATGCATAGATTACAGTCCGTGTGTGCAACTCACAAAAACAGAACTTTTATAACGACCATCCTTAGAGCCCTCAACCCTAATTAGACACTACGAATAACCACATACTGTCACTGACACTCCATTGTAATGTAAACCTGACCTCTACAGCATAAATTTGCAGACCAAATCTTCAACACCTACAGACCTGTCCTTTTGCTAAAGCTCACAGTTAATTCATAAACCATCACAAATATCAATCACACGACTCTCCAACAAAAATCTGGCTACGACAAACTGTTTATGATGTCTGGAATTTGGTGCACAGAGAAGGGCCATGCATTGATCCAAGACAAACCTAGTAGGGAAGAAACTGGCAATGGATGAGACAGAAATCAAACAAAGCTGTGTGGTTGCGTAGCATGGAGAAAGTGACGGGGGTTATAGCAAGGGAATCAAGGGGATGGTGTGGATAACACCTTCATAGGAGAATGCATTTCTTTAACCAGTGTATATCACCTATTGGCATCAAACCCCTGGTAGAGCTCTCTTCCACACACCAAACCAGACGACCAGACACAAACTATCCCATCCGACTACGGGTAATATGGAGGCAACACATAAACACCATGCATTCCCTGCAGTGGGGGGGGTTTAGCTAATTCAGAGCCCAGAGTCTCTCTCCTATTATGGATTCTGCTCTCTCTCTCTCACTGGTGCTTTACATACAGCAATAAAATTTACATTCCCGGCAACCGTGTCAGAGCGGGTGTCACAGGCGGTTCCGTTTGAAGTCTGACGGCCCAGGTGATGAGGTCTGCACAGGGAGGGCACCATCCTACCAGCAGCTCACCTTCTTCAGGGACAGGTGCGTGTCTGTGTCAGAGGTTTCACCCAAAAATTCAGCGCTAAACTCAAAATACGGGTGCCTGCATTCGCTCTAACAAGGGGGGACTTTGCACACATTGCTTACCATTACATTTTGTTGCTTAGTGGATGCTCTTATCCAGAGTGACGTACAAGATGAATATGTTTGTTACATTTACATTTTTGACAATTTTTCACATCCAGCAGACATTCTTGTCCAGAGGCCCAAAGTCCAGCATAAAAGGGCATCCAACAAAACGACACGAAACGTTGCACAACCAAGGACACCACCATCCACACATGAACAAGAACCAGTGTCAAACACAGGAGGACGAGACCACAAATGCACACCCAGCCCAACACACAAGTGCAATGCATCACACCTGACAGGAGTGTACCATACCATAACATTACCAACATGTAGCCTGAGGTAAAATATGCACACTGTAATGGATGGGATTAGATGCACATATTTGTATTAGGTTAATTAATAACAGTAATACGGGATAGTGATGTGACAGAGCCTTGCCCAGTGGCCTCCTTCGATTGACTCCTGCAGATTCAGACTCTCGTCTTTGTACAACCAAGTCCTCCTATGACACTGCTGCCACTTCAGCGCAGACACATCCAATAAATGCCCTGTTCAGTTAATGAGCTGATTTTTTTTCTTTATTTTCTGTGATATATATATATATATTTTTTTTTTATTCCTGAATAAATCTGTTCAGGCATAAAAATGACACTAAGAAAACTGTGAGCAGGTTGACTGAAACGCGCTGTCTTAAATTGATCGGGGTTGTAATATACTGTCAATTCATTTTCAGCCTCATTCAATGTTTTAACCTATTGGCAAATTATTGTTCTGTCTATGCCGTGCATCTGGTGCCAGTGTTCGATATTCATTTGTCAGCTCCTCAAGTTTATTGCAGGTTTTGTTGATTCTGACATCATTCTGGCATCAAGCCCAGACGGATGTCACTATAAGCCTTGAACATGCAGTTCACATTGTCCGAGACAAAAACAGTTGCATGTAAAAGCGACTTCAAATGAATTTGAGAAATTTCAATGTGCCATCTGCCACTGAGGGGTGATTTACATAGCTCAGACACAGTGTATCAGTCAGAATAACTCCAAAACCACCTGATTAATTACCCGTGCAACACAGAAACATAATATTTTTTCCTCCATTGAGGCAGACACACTGTCCAAAAGTTTTGTTCAGTTTGATTTTGATTTTATGCAAGTCAGCAGTCTGCTCCAGCTGACTGGCTGATGGAACTATCCTGCCTTTTATTACATGCATGTTTAAAAATGGAGGCAATTTCAGTTGATCCTCTTTTTCAGGGGAAATATTTGTGCAGATGAATGCATCTGTCAAATCATGAATGACATCCCTCACCCTCCCCCAGCGTTCTGACCGAGGATTTTCCCCTCTGCCTCGTTAATCTCAGACGCTGGATTTCAGCATTTTTATGATTTTAAATGTCTGTCTATTATATAAATCTTTTATGTATGGTTTAATGAGGTACTGCCACTTTTTGAACAAATTACATCCTCAAAAAAATGCTTTTTGACATTGTTTGCTTATCCATGTTTGGTTTTCTCCTCCCTTCTCCACAACTGTGCCAAGTTTTTGTTTTGCACCACCTAATTGTTACTATCATACATTTGATAATGGTTTAATTATTTAAATGCTTGCGCTGACTGCTACGAGATTGCTGAGACCTGACTTGTACACCGGGACACCTGGAGGTTAAGGATGGAAATGCAGGACGAAAGCCCTTCAGGTTATGTGGTGTAGCAGAAGTCCAGGCTACACCTATCAGTGTTGCTCTTCAAAGCCACACCTGACAATGGCAATTGCTTGTCTAACTCCTTCCAACAGATCTGTTTTACTCTCACAGTCTCCACAGCTACACAGATACAAATCTTAGAGGGGAAAAAACAAGTTGGTCAAATTGCTTTCCCATCACGCTGTTTTGGAGAAAGCCAGCTGACAAGCGGGAAATGTTAGCGTTGTCAGATAAGAAGCTAGCCCTGGGGTTGGTTGGGGACAACACTGTGTTACGTATTAAGCTTATGTTTAATTCCGTAATGACCGAACCAGGGTCCCATTTGCCATGGCGCTGAGGCTCTGTGGAAAGAGGGCAGAGAAATGCCCGGTTGTGTGGTGGCTCAACGCCAGTTTCACTGCCTTAATAACTCCAATGCAGAACCCACAGCGAAACGCCACGCTCGAGATTAAAAACCAACTGCCATGAAAAAACGGTGCATAAAAACGCCAGCACGTACGTCCCCGCAGAGGGACAACGAAATGTGGGAACGACGATTGATTTTTACGGGTTTAACGGAAAAGAAGTCGAGCAGAAAGGAGGAGCACCACAAGATGCTGTCTGCCAGATTCCTGAGTTCCAGTGACTGCTGACATCAGAGAGCCCTTGGACTCCAGCCGAAACACTCCTTATACACTTCATGAATGTGGTGGGCCAGGCCTCCCCGCTATATCAAATAATTACCGATTTGGCAAACAGCATGCGTCGCTCCATTTAATTAGCAGGCTTTTTTGTTGTTCTCCCCCCGCAGGAGGAGTAATCACATCTGTGCGGTCATACCGATTTTGCAGAACCCTACACGGGTTTCTTCCCAGCGCCTCCACGGTAGTCTAGTCACCGCGCCTCTGTAACCAAAACCAGTGCTGCAAAGCGCTCTTCAGAGAAAAAAGCGATCTCGCTCACGGCTCGCGTTTCGGGGTTTCCTACACGGCTACGTTTGAGTGGCAGCAGACAGGTGCATGGACGCCGCTGCTCGGCCAATGAGAAACGAGCGCCTTTGTTTTCCCACAAATGTGCGCCAAAGGTCGGGAAAGGTCGGCACATGACCACTCTGCGTGCATTATCGCCTACTGGGGTTGAGGCTGTGGCTCCATTTTGTTCTTTCCTCTCCCTGGTAGCTCAATCCCAGGCGGTTTTCATCAAACACAGCCAAATACATTCAGGTATTTTTTCCCCTTCCTAAAAGTTGATCAAAAAGGAAAAAAGACAAAAAAACACAAGGTCCTGAGATGTGTCTAGCGTGACTTCAGAGCCCACTGGGATACGCATCCATTTAGTTAGTATAAAACAAAAGGACAAATTCAATGGCAGAGTGCCAGACTAAAGTGAAGGCCTGATTTGCACAGCAAGGTGTAACTCCTCTCACAGTACCACAATGTCTGGCAAAATATCAATAGTATGCCCATCCCGATACTAACTGTGATGTGAATTGGGACTTTCAAGGAATACACATACTAGAAGTGTATTCAAGATTCAATAATGACTTTAAACCGAATACCATAAGCTGTCTCAAACAACAGCACGGCAGCAATACTTAGGATAAAAGACATGCAATATGTCAGTAAAATGGAATATTATAACATTTCTGAAAACTGAGAGCAGGGGGGTTTGGGCAGTGGGAAAAAGCATCCCATAATTCCCCTGCGGTCCTTCCTCCTGCGTTTGTGAGAGAGAAAGCGTTCACACTCTCTGCAGCATATCCACACTAAAGCAATGTCAGACAGCCGTGAATTTGACATCGTTTTTAATTGAAATATTTGTGAGCCGCTCAATTTCTATGCTCAAATTCTTTTTTTTTTTTTTTTGTTCAAAGAAATACATTCTATGCATCAGCACAGCTCGCTCAGAGCCTCAGGGCAGAGCCGGGGAGAGCAGGCCGAATAAGAGAATGACATGCTGACAGCGAGCAGTACCGGGAAATCAGGATGGACATGTTGTGCTGAAAGAACACAACAGCAATGGAGTGTCTGCAGCTTACAATACAATAATCACCTGTAGATAAAAAAAAAAATTACAAATTCCTCTCCCTCTTATTATTAATGATATCAAATCTGGTACAAACAGATTTATTAAAGATTTATTTACTAATGATGTACACAATAAAATTATTACACCAAAGCCAGAGATACAGGGAAACAAAATGGGAGGCTGCCCTTGCTAATAATTTGATATTTGCACATATTTGCAATTTCATGGCACTTTCCTGGCGTATGTGCCATTTGGTGGAATTCCTCCAATACTGTCCGGTTGTGTGATTTGGCTTCAGTGAACAATGGCAGAATTTACAATTTACAGTTTGGCATTTCGCAAACGCTTTTAAACCAAAGCGACTTACAATTAGTGCATCGATCAGGCATAGCTGACTTCCTCATAGGCAAAAGATCACAGTAGGAATGCAAAGTAATTATTTACAGTACCATGCTCCTGTATATCCTGCAACAATAAAACAGAAATCTGCAAACAACAGGAGATTTTTTTTTTTTTAAAACATTTTATACCATGACAGAACTGCAAAGCTGGAGTTTTGTTTGGCGTGGAAGTGGCTTGGTCTGTTTCCCATTCTGGGGAAATACACTGCCTCCTGCCCTCAGTGTTCTACCCCTGATACAGGCTTGCTGAGGCGGGGTAACGGAGGAACAGTCAGACTCCTCAGTTCCTGATGTTAAGCCATCGGGGTGAAGCTCAGCCATAATGACAGTGCCGTCACTCAATCAGTGAAGACTTTATCAGGACAGAGCTTGGCTCCATGCCCCACCCTCGTCCAGCCAACCACACATCCAAGATAAGGGGCAACAGGCAAGATAGGGGAAGAGGTGAATGACAGAGTGGAAAGAGGCCCATTCCTGAGCTGCTGTAGTGTTACTCTGAAACCCTAATGCTATAGTGGCATTGATGTATGATGAAACATCGATTGGACTCATTGATCCAAACTTTAACTGAAGTCAGTTAGATCCAAGAATGTGACTAAGACGTGTCCAAAAATCACTCAGAGACCAAGGAAGCCAAATTCTTCAGAAGGGAAATTTATCGCTGCTTCACGCACTCAAATGCACACTCATACAGTGAAGAAATCTGGACACTTCTTAGGATACAGAGGCAGTGCCCCAGCAGGGAACTGAACCAGCAACCTTCCAGTTACAAGCCCTGCTCCTTAACACTATGCTACACTGCTGCCCCACTTCCTTAACCTGAGTCAATCTGTACATTGAACATTTCTCTCTGCTTGGCCTATGATCGACTGGTGGACCGCATAGCCAGAAGCATACAACCACATATGAAAAAAAACAGGGATTTTCAGGTCCGTATGCCTGGACTTCGTGACAAATGACTGAGCAGGATGATGGTGTCTGTATATCTGTGTGTTAACTGAAGCTGTCTTTCAGTGACAATGCCCTCTTGCTTAGAGGGCATTGTAACCAACCATAAAATTAGAGGTGTGACTCCTCAAGACCCCAGGGGCAACACTGCACAACAATTACATCATCTTGCCAAACCTCCAACTAAATGAGGCCACAGTGTTGTTGAGTCGCTGGTCTTACAGCGGCACTGTAATGACCTGTGTTTTTGACCATACTCAACCCTGCACATCGATTTGAGAAAATGGAGTCTGGTATGATTCCCTCATATATTCTGGTACATGCATTTCTCCCACTGTGATAGTAAGTGAAACCAAATGTCCCACTTCCATTTCAAATCATTTGAGATAAGGTAAACAGAAGCAGTTATCTTTTGCTATTTTGCCTCACTCAACCATCTGAAGACACATTTGATCTGACCTTTTAGAGGATAAATATGAACAAATGCTATTGAATGTAAACCTCACATGAATGCTTAGTTTATTTGCCATCTGAAAAAGTGACAGCTGTTATTTCCATATTTACCTTAGTTTGGGAGGCCATATTTAAAATAGTTAATAGAGGAATAATAATGATAATAGAAGAAATAGAGGAAAACTTTCAGAGAATCAGAAATTATCACGCTTCACATTGACTTCACATAAAATTACCAACACAGAGACTTGCTCTGTTCTGTCAGACTACACGTGACTAGTAAAAAGAAACCATCCAAGTTCGTGAGGCATCCTCATTGTATTTCTGTAATACGTGATGACCCCACAAATGCAGCAACGCTTGCAATTGTGTTCCTTTATGACAGACATAAAATTCTCAGAAAAACAAAACACGACAGAATCTGTCTGCCACTCCAGCGTAGGTAACAATATTATGAGAAGGCTTTAGCTCTCCAGGCAGAGTGTCATTTCACCATTATAATCAAACTGAAGCAGCTCTTATTCTTTCAGTGCCATTGAGAGAAGTAACTGCATGGTAACAGCTTCATCCTTGGTGACTAATCAAAAGACTCTTACAAAACGCTCGCTTTTAATGCAAAACCATGCACACACCGCCCCTCACCGAAGCCGTGCGTTAAAATAGCACTGCAGCCCCCAGCTAAAACGATACAATCGAGGATCGCTGGGACATTTGAGAGGACGAATCCCTGCTGAAAACAGGGCCAAGGTCAGGAGCCACAGGGGCGAGAGGGATACCCCCCAAAACAGCTGTCGGGAGGTCCAGAGCAGAGAGCCCCACCAGTTGGGTCCAGAGGAATGTGGAACTGATCGCCGAGACACCGACCCACTCCGACTTTTGCACGCACAACATGGAACAGCTGCCTTAAATATCGCTTTCGTCTGCGACGGAAGGCACCAGCCTGTGCCCCTAGATAACCATCTCTCCCTCTCTCCCTCCCTCCCTCCCTCGATCTCTCTCTCTGCGTGTAAACATGCCGCGCTCCTGTGGGTTTGTTCAATCTCTCCCTTGTTCAAACAACAACACTGCCTCTACCAGTGTGAAGTAGAGCATGTTTAAGCCCCGCCTCCCTGCTCTCAGATCAGGGAATTCTGAGTCTCAATCCCAGAGACGCATGCCTCTGACATTATTCTCCCTATCTGAGGTCAGCAGGGCCAAGAGAAGACTCGCACTGTGTAAGAGATGTGTCAAGTATGAAAGCAAAGGCATTTTATGAGGAGCAATGGATGTAACAGGAGATCAAAATATTCACACAATTACACAATTAACAATTTACTTTGGTTATTTATTTCTTTAGCAGATGTCCTTTTTCAAGGGACAACGCATTGACAATTTGCATTGACAATTTGAATTTTATCAATGCATTAAACTAGATATTTATTTAAATAATTCGAGGGCCTTGCTCAAGGATATACTGGCAGCACCCACCCAGGATTTAAACACATAACCCTCTGATTAAGTCTTTATTAAAGTCTTCCTCCTTTACCACCACACCACATTGCTGCCCTCACTAGTGATCTACTGCAATAGTTTGATGAGCTTTTTTAAAATGTCACAACCGTGATGCACACTTTACAAGCAGGCTTGCATTTCCCTGAAGCTCCTCTCTCAAGGTTTGCACTTCCTTGCCCTGGATGGCTAGTTTTACTAGCTGCTTAGCAGATGCTCTTATCATGAATGACTTAAATAGGTTACAATTTGTACTTTCCATCCATTTATAGGGAATACTTATTGAGGCAATTCTGGGTTAAGTGCCTTGCCGAAGGATGCAACAGCAGTGCCCCAGTGGAGAAATGAACCCGCAACCTACAGGTTACAAGCCATGAAGTATTTTACCAAAGTACTTATAAGACAGAGAAGATTGTAGCGGTCCCATCTGGGGTGGGCAGGGGTGACTGAAAGCAGGGGGGTACGAGGCACTCAACCCATCATCTCCCAACAGCATCCCCTCGACACGACACAGGAAACAGGAAGCGAGAGTCAGGCCGGCGCACTCACCTGCCACGGAGTTGGGGCGTGGCATCATGAGGCCGGAGGAGCTCTGTGAGGGGTATGGGAGGGGCCCCTCCGGGGGGGCGGCTGCCGCTCCTGCCCCGGCGTCCGTCCTGGGCGGGGCCTCGGCAGGGGGGTCTTCCTCGGCCACGGGGGAGCAAGCGTCTGCCCGCGAGCCGTGTGCCAGCCCATGGTGCCCGCTGTCCCTCAGGCTGCCATCTTTACTCCACTCCAGGCTGGAGCCGCTGCGGTCGTCATTCTCCGAGGAGCTGGTGATGGTGGCTGCAGGGGGGAGAGGGACACCGCATCGGCTTCAGCTCGACGTCACCAGCAGGCGCAACGCCAGCCCCAGCACCAGGGGTTTCGCACAGTCCCAAACGCGATCCTGCATTCTTTTCAAAACGAACTCAAAACTAATCCTGAAATTAAACCTTCTGCCTTTCTTTGAAAGTCAATCCGTTTTTTCATTGACTGTACCAGCAAATTCCACCTGATCTGCCCTTTACGTCTATAATTACCCAAAACTCATGAGATTAAAAAATCTCTACATCTCTCCATCCTCTCCTGAGTCTTTCTGTTTCTGTATGTATGTGTATCTATCTATACACAATCTATGTATATACATGTGTTCAGGCATTGTGACTAGCTAACACACCCCATGAAAGCATTTAAATCAAACAGGCAGGTCAGAAACCAGATGCCTGAGACTGCAAATGTGAGAATCTATGACTCTGAGTGTGAAAGGTCCCTCAGAAAGCACTGTGTGGCATTTGCCTGAATTCAGAGAAGTACAAAAAAAACATCAACATACATCAAAACAACTATATTTAGACCGAAAAACTATTAACACCAGGCTAAAGAGGAAAAGCGGAAAAAGGGGGGCAAAAAGCCTATTTCCATTTTTAGAAATAGGGACAGGTGTTCACTTACATGAAAGCAAATCCTTTAATCCTTCCCACTTGCCTCCTGACTCCTGCGGCCACAATACCAAAGCTGACAAAAATGGCTAAAGCTACTGTGCAGATGGGCTGTTTGTCTCAAAAACATCAGTGCAATCAGATGGAGAAATGGCACTTATTACCATTTTTGTTTTCTACAGATATTAAACAGATCTTAATTTCATAACACTGCCATGTGCGGCATTATCCCTGATATTATATAAATGTCAGTATGCCAAAGACTCAGCTCAATGGATGCTTACACAAAAAAACAACATTGTTTATGTAACGGATATACACTAATTTCCACTCCTTCCAAAGTAAATCTGTGCTTGGGCGAATCTGTGCTTATAAGGAGTAGCGTTCATTAGAACGTCTTAAAAGGGCAGAATCATATGCAGTGTACTGCTGCAGACTGTGAGTAAATGTTTGATAAAAAGGCTCCCCTTGATTTCTGTGACTTCAAAGTCATGACAACATTAATCACTGCTCAAATCTGTCTTTTTCAGAACACCACTTCTCTCTGCTTTTAAATAACCCCAAAATTGGAGCAATTTTCACCGGGGAAAAATGTTCCTGACCATTTCAATAGCATGTCCTTCACTTGCAAATAGAACTTTCTCAGTGTTTTGATCCTGAATGTGAGGACCACAATGGGAACTGCAGTATTGATTCCTGTACAATACAGTAGGTGCCCTGCACTGAAGTAGGACATCCTCCTTTTGAACCTGGACGGGGTGAGCAGGGTGCTATTAGGAAACTAGCACCCTAACAAACAAACCAAACACATGTATTTTCATTATCATGAATTCAATACCATGAATTACTGAGTAGCTATAATACAGCACTGAAGTCATTTACACATGTTGACATAATTTGTAAGTCACACTTACAAATTATGTCAACAGACCCAGAGTTTCAGTGCTAGAAAAGTGAAGCACATTCATGAGGCCTTTTTTATCTTTTTTTATATTTTTCCATTTTCCCTTTTCACCCAGTTTCTAGTAGTTGTCTGTTTTACATTTACATTACATTACATGCATTTAGTAGACACTTCAGAGCAACTTCCATTACATTTAAGCTCATCACCACCCCGATGACAACCACTGAACATACTCAGAAGTACAGGGCAAGGCAAATGCAGTCCCTCCAATAAACGCCACTGTTTTCCGCACGACAAATCCCACAATGCACCAGGCTGTCAGAGAGTAGGCGCATCCTCCTGTCACTATCAAAGTAAATCACAGGTACCCAGGTGCGTTCCAGGGTGTTCAGAGTGTAGCAACAACAAGACCCTGACTGACCCATCCACCCCTATCCACAGTGAACCAAAGTTAATTTGTTCCATCAGTGCTGGCTCCTGGTCACTGCTGGCCAGTGACATTAGTCGGTTTCAAACATGGGCTGTAGGATTTAGCTTGTGTTTGAAACAAGCAGTTTTACACTCTGAGCCACTCTGAAGCCCCCTGGGGCCACATCTAACACTACAATCACCTCACCTATAATTAGCATAAGAGCATTTATTAAGACTTCATTCAGAAGGGGAGCGAGAATTCCATCAATGAGGTCAGGCAGTTCACAATCAAAGGCCTATTTTGCAGATTTTTGGTGCTGGTGTATCTGGTACGAACACAATGCAATCAGGCTGGAAAGAGGCTGAAGACAGCGACATCCTGAAAAACGAGCTGAATCTTGACTAAATAAACATCTCTAAACAAAGACGGACTCCTAGACAAAACAGCCTCATGAAAGACCTCTTTTAAACTGTTACCGTTACATCCGAGCCGAAATTACTTTCATGTTGTTACTGTGACGGGAACTTTTTTTGGCTAAGAACACAGGGATTAATGCCGCATTAACTCCTCTTTCTGTCAGCACCTACAAATCCCCAAATCTCCACGAGCCCTGTTACTACAGAAGCCGCACCCTCACACTCACTGTTTTTGCGCCCTAACAAACACGGAGCTCTCTGAAAGGAGGGCTGTGCACTGTCAGATGAACACAGGAGAGCAAAGCACGGATCTGAAGACAAACGGCCACTCCTGCATGATGCTACTCAGCAGAAAATGCACTGTGAAGTTCCCAAGCTAGCGGGGCGCTGATGTAGCTGCATAGGTAGTTGTAGCTGCATAGAAAATTACCATACTATTTTTGGAAGAGGGTGTGCAGGATGAAGTGGATACAGGGTGAATGGTGCAGTGTTAGAGGTATTGGAGTTTCATGGTGCAGTGTTAGAGGTACTGGAGTTGAATGGTGCAGTGTTAGAGGTACTGAGGTTTCATGGTGCTGTGTTAGAGGTACGTACTGGTGTTGAATGGTGCACTGTTAGAGGTACTGAGGTTTCAGAGGCATTAAGGTTGGATGGAGCAGTGTTAGAGGTATTGAGGTTGCATGGTGCAGTGCTAGAGTTACTGAGGACTGGGTGAATGGTTCGATATTGGGACATTAATGAAACAGTGAATGTGACACAGAGAATAGCGGAGGTGCTGCAGACAGGATGAACAGAGGACGCCGGGGAGGGGCCGCACTCACCTATGATCCCGCTGTCCTTGCTCTCGAGCGTGGAGCTGGGACTGGCGATGGTCCCGCAGGGGCTGGAGCGGCTGGGTGGGGGACGGCTCGCGCAGCTGTTGAGGGTGGAGCAGGGGCTGTCTGTGCTGGGGGAGGCGGTGCTGCTGGTCAGAGTGGAGCAGGGGCTGATTCCCTGACTGGCTACAGTACACTGAGGAGGGGGAGGGGCACAGTCAGAGAGAGAGAGAGAGAGAGAGGGAGGGGAGAGAGAGAGAGAGAGAGAGAGAGAGAGAGAGAGAGAGAGAGAGAGGCCAGAAATGAGGGAGAGAGGAAGGACAAGAATATTCACTTACAGAAAAGCTACAAACAAGGCCTTCCTAGCTATTCATTGAAATATTGTCTCCGAAACAGTTTTATCTGTAAAAATGTTTAATGATTATGTAGCCAAAATATTGCCCCTTGATTTAAAAGATTTAAAATCTCATGTAAGAAGACCAACATTTTTCTCAATGGAAACTGCCCAAAAGATATTTTAGCACCATATTAATTATTCTGGTTAAATATAGACATCTCATGTAATAAGACCAACACTGTTCTTGATGGAAACTGCCCCAAAAAAGACATTAGCACACTCTAAATTATTCTGGTTAAATATTCCTCTTTATCTTGTAAAGGGACAATACTTGATTGAATTAAAGCAGGAATTTAAATAACTTCAATGCAGCTGGAAAAGTGTTTACCAAACCTAATAACGCAAAACATGTACTTAGGCAAATTAATCTGCAATTCACATCTTCATGAGTCAGGACCCAGCGGTACAAACGCACTCAGTAAACAAACTCGCACTTTGGAGAGAGCAGATTCAGTTCAAAGAATCAAAACCAACCCATGTTGTTCTTTACGCATCACCTTTCAGTTGAAACCAAATGTCTCCTCATCCGGCATTTTACAGCAGCAGTTAGAATGAATTGACTCGTGACCCCTGACCCTTAATCCTTGTTGACTAACCTCCGCCTCCCGCTACACTCCAAATAAGAGCCACATCCCCCACGATTCCAGCCTGTCCCCTAACTCGTCCTCTCTCCTGTCGTTCTCAGCTGTGCGCGCTATATAGGTCAGGAATAGAGGCTGGTGGTTCGGGGGGTAGTAATGTACCAGATGCCCAGTCCCGAGAGACCTCTGCAGACTGCAAACAGATTGCGACCGAGGAATCGCAGACTCCCTCTCGTCTCGCCGCCCTCCGTCCCTTCGCAGAGGCCGGTAACCTTCCCTTCTCCTCTGCTCCGCTCGACGTGACTCACCTGGCCACGAACGCAGCTGGTCATTAATGTTAACACAGCCCGCGTAAAGGTGAGCTACAGGGCGCCGCAATCATCAGCCACTCAGATTACGCAGTTACAACATTTATGCCAACTTGGGCCACTTCCACGGAATACATCTCACACACAACCATGGATATTCAGCTGAAGACTCTGCTTCAAGGAGACAGCAAATCAGTGCTGGATGGGAAGGACACCTGCCACCCAGCAGTCAAACCTGCCAATCCCTAGCCACTCCCCTAAACAGCACCACAACACAGTGTTGCAGAAATGCTTGGTTTGTAGCGTGCTGTGTGGCTCAGAAAATTGAAAACATTTAGTCCAAATTCAAAAGTTTTATACATAGAAATGTTACCATTTCAACAGTACAGTTTTATAATTGAAAACAAGGAAAAGGAATCTCTGAAGCTAACTGGACAGCAGAAAGAGAAAGGACTGATTTGAGTCTGTGCTAAAATCTCTGCCACAGAGTCTGTACCACATGGACAGCGGCGGACAGACAGTCTGCACGGCATACTTTTATTAGCAGGCTGAGTGTTGCCAACTGGAAAACTTTATTCTCCATTACTGAACTTTTAATGACAAGGTAAGCAGAAAAATATATTTACAGTAATAACTGCACACCAGTGGAGGTGCCCTCAAATACCTCTTCTAATGAAATGTACAGATACAGGCATGCATGCATACATACTTAAATACATATATAAGCAAGCCTGGTTTGCCAAAGTGAGTCTGACCCCAGAATCTGTGCAGCAAAAGCCAAGAGTCCTCTGCTTCATTGAGAGCAACAGACTATCAGAGCCAAACAAACTGAGAGGAGACTTGACACAACTCCATCTATTTCTGTACTCAGGCTAACACACTCACATTACAAACTGGAGCACCGCTACACCACCGGGCAAGTTTCTGAGACTCTAACACACTACACAGAGTTAAAGAAGCACTGCAGTCATTCAGCCACCCTATACACAAACACACAAAACAAGTGTTAATGTTCTGGAAAAAAAAAAGGTTACCCTCCGACACAGCGTTCAGAACGAAGTCCCACGGCGACAGGACTTTAAATCCACGTTCCGAGGAGGAAGCAGCAAAAAAACAGAGCAAGCTGCACCAGAAAGCATCCTTTATTCTCTCACACACCCTTCTTTCCCTCTCTCTCTCTCCCTCTCTCTCTCTGTCACTCAGTGCTGCAGCAGCTGCAGGGGCAAAGGGGGGTGTGGGGGAAATGAAATACCTTCTTTTCATTCTTGTCTTCCATAGGTATGCGCGCAGATCCCGGGATCCCTTCTCCGAGTAAGAAGCCCAGCCTTGTCATCAGCTCCTGAGTGGCGGGGGAGGAGCTTTGCTCTTTCTCGGCTCGCAGCTCTGCAAGAGGAAAAAAAAAAAAAACGACTGACGTTACGGTTACGGTCCTGGACCCGCTCCTCCGGCCGTCTGCGCAGACGGCAGACAGAGTATGCGCAGACGCGCAGACGGCCGGGGGGGTGGGGGGTTCTGGCCAGGCTCCCTGGGACCGCGGGAACGGCTGCGTCTCTTCACATCGCTTTCCGAGGAGCCGTGCGCTGGCTGCTTGTTTACGGCTCACAGTTAGATGAGCCCTGAATTTAAATTAGCCGAGAATTAGCCTCTTATTGGCGATAAGGTGGAGCTCAGCTCGCACTGCCGGTTGTCACGGGCAGACTGAACAGGCAAGGCAATATGGCACACCGGTGCATCACTGACCACAGCTCACTGTTCTGTTCCCTTAACTGTATTATCATTGTTCTTCCCTGAAAAAATTTAAAACAATGTCCTTTATTACGCGATGTAAATGAGCCAATGACAAAAGCGGAGGGCGCCTTTTTTGCTCCTAATAGAGTGAGAGGTGACTGACACTCTCTCTGCGCTTCTGCACACAGAGAGTGACATCATGCATGTACAATGTTACAGCATGCAAACACAACACTGAAGTAGAACTGAATGCCTGAGGACAGAGTTGGGCAGGAGAGGGGGTCCTGTAAGTTATCACAGTGCACTCTCCTTCTCTCTCTCTATCCATTTCACTCAATCACTCACTCCCTTTGGCCCAAAGGCATGGAACCACCACTTTTTTTTTTTTTTTTTTTTGGCGTTCTGAAACCTGATGAATGCAGTCTGTATCGAGTTGATAAACTGGACGGTGCAGACCTCCCAAAGAGAACGAGATTGCAACTGACTTTCGGTTTGAACGATCTGAAATTTTTCCTGTGCAATTAGCACAACATGTCGTTGATTTCTGTACTAATCATAGGTATGCGCACCCCTGACTGCAGACAGAAGCAGACAGGAACAATGATAAAAATGTTAAAGTTTCAGACTGAACAGAAAATCCCTGCGCTGAATAAATAAGCAAGCAGCAGACGGATGGAGAGAGGGTACAGAACATCAGGGAGGGGGACGGGGGAAGGGGGGAGATCATGGAGTATCTCATTACTCACCTCCCTTTAGGAATTAATAAGGAGTTCTCTCTCTCACTCCCCCTGCTCCTCCTCACCTCCCTACCTCCCTCTTTTGCCCTCTAACTCATTTCATTTCATTTTCCTTTCTCTCATTTTTTTTCCCTGCCTCCACGTCGCTCTGTGGCATTTTCCCCTCAGAAGCCGCAATCCATTTTATTATGTTAAAAAATGAAACGACACCAGGACCCCCTCTCCCCCCTCCCCCGACCCCCCCAACCCCCGCTCCCACCCTCTCACTGAACGCTGGTCCTCTCACTCACTGGCTGAGAGAGATGGTGGACGAGTCTTCCTCTGGCGATTACATGCAGAGCCTCGTACTTGGGCAACCTGCAGAACCAGGGAGCCGTAAAGCGCTGGCAGTCATCAGCAAACAGTGCATAGTCTCAGCAGTAAGCTGCTAGCAGGTGCCCAGTCAGGGCTACAGCTTACACTGAGCATGGAGAGCAGTGCTGCACAAGGCTGGTGGTTTTTCCGTGTGGTCACGACAACTAAGTCAAGGCCTTTCAACACCACAGGACTGTTTTTTTTTTTTTTTAATATGAATATGAATAATTATGAATGTGACTGCACACGCATGGATACGTTACACCCATCTTAACGGGTGGGCCAAACTTCGCTAAAGTGTGTTTATGTTCTCAAATACATATAAATACATATAACTCAAAAACATGTGGATCTGCCGCAAAACTAAACACACTTTTCAAAACACAATCAGCCTGATTCAGTGAGGGCAGAAGAAGTCAAAGCTGGTATAAATTAGTTTATTTTCAGAACTGGTAAACAGGAGCCACTACCCTGAGCCCTCAAATATCTGAAACCTGTTTTAAATATAGATATAAATCACTGACTGTGAGACAGAGAGAGAACACAATGCACTGAATCTCCACTGTCTCCCAGGATCTTCTGATCAATGCTTCAAATTTATGCACATCAAGCCATTAGTCTTTCAGCTGTACTCTGTATTGTTCATTTTAATGGCAGTACAAAGCATATCAACATCATACCAGAGAAATTTCTCCCTGCCGCAGCATTTCCAAAGGCATTTTTTTTTCCCTTCCTCTTTCCTCTGTGAAAAGTATGCATGCTTTACCTTTTATGCTAGCTCAGGGCTGCGTAATTGGACAGAGTGTTCTGGGAATTAATTAAGTCCTGTGGAGGAGAACTCTGCTTCCAGGCAGTCCTCCCAGACAGAGTGCCCACAAACCACAGCCATCAGTGGAGATGAAGCGTTTGGGGAGCGGGATCAATCTATCAGGTACATTTTTATTACAGAGGCCTGACAGCTTCGCTCCATCCGTGTGTCCTTTCGGCTCCTTAATAACCCCACTCCCCTACGCTCTGATGGCTCTGGTCATACACATTAGTGGGCAAACAGACAGAGAACCATGGCTCAAAGACAGACAGTCAGTGAGAGGACCCACATGCTATATCAGAATTTGAGTGACCCTGTGGAGTCTTTTCCTAGACTTATTATACTCAGAATATTGCCACACCACAGTGTATGTGTGTGGTATGGACCTTGGCAATGTGGGGTCGCGTTGAGGAACGAAGGCTGTAACCAGGAGGTTTCAGGTTCCAGGCCACCCCAATTGCTTCAGTACTAACAATAAAACCAGCAGCGCTTCACATTTAGGTTATGTATGTTAACATGAACTGATGTGTGAGCATCCTTTCACACCTTAACCAGTGACTAACTAATGTGTGATGGCAGTCTGCTAAGCAAGAACTCATGGTACTTCACCATGAAGTCACACTCTTTGTGCACCTACACTGAAGTAGCAACCATTCACCCTTTTAAGTCTAATTAATGTGTAATTCACACCAATGTCTAACTGACAAGTTGACATGTTGTCGAGCATTACAATGGTGTAAAGGATAAACATAGTTTTGGAACATTTGGCATCAGCTGCACAGTATTCATGTTTAGGTATTGTTAACTATATGCTAAGTGCACATAAGCTCCATTTATGGTCTACAAGTGCATCAATTATTTATTTATATACAATAATAAATATACCAGTTCATGTTAACTGATGCAACATTAACGTAAAGTGTTTACCATAAAATCCAGTTGCACAAACAGCCTCCATGTCCAGGGCAGGTCTGCCTGTCCCCGCCAGTAAGGGTGGCTGCATAGCAAATTAAAGTGCAAAGCCAGCGTTCCCCGCGTACGACAGAGCTGTCCTTAACACAAGTCATTCCCTCAAATGGCGACTTTAATTACATCAGCGATCTTATCACTCGCTTCATTTATTTCATGTGACACTGCTCGTGATCTGGAGGTCCCTCCCTAACGTGGGCCGCCGGTGAAAATGCTGTCCGTTCACAGGACGACGTCGGAAAAAAACTTAACCCCCTGACACCTACATAAACGGCAGCGAAGCAAACCCTAGAGGTGATTTAGTGTCTGTGTATACAAGCACACAGGACACACACTGCCTCTGGAAGGATGGGCCTTTAGAACTAAGCAAACAATACGTTCTACTTAATGAAATGGAGCCACTATCAGACATTAATCATGGTTATCAGAAAAACTGTTAATCAACCCAACTAACAATAAAAAGAATATGACTAGTTTATTAGGTGAGCATTGACAAGCCTCTACAAAACTAGAATCGCATTAAAAACATAAAATCATATAAATTATGCGGGTGCATCTGATGGGTCCGTTTTGCCAACCATAGCCTGGATACAGCGTCAACTCAATGTACCTCCTCCGTGCCACTGCAGTTGCTCACATATGCGGCGAGAATTGGAACGGAATGGTGATTATTCTCCGGGTTTCGAATTCTGTGGCATATGCAAAAAACCGACTGCGGTTTCGATGCAAACGGAAACGTGGAAGGCGCCTTCAGAGAAGCTGGTTTCCCTTGAGTTTCTGGGGCTCTGCATATACAGGGGAAGAAGTTAACAGAAGACAGGACACTCCTAAACGAGTCTCTTTCTCCCCCCTTTTTTTTGAGAGAGACTAATTTTTTCTGCAGACACGGTTTTAGAACAGGCGCTGCTCAGATCTCAGAGTCTTTAGGTTATGCGGATGCGTTAATCTAATCATCTGTTTAAAAAATAAGCAAGGAACTGGCGTCACGACATGAAAATAAAGAGATCTGTGGTAGGATTAGTGACCAGATGCCGTATGGTTCAGCAGTGGTTCCTTGTGGTTTTGTCCCCACGCAGATCATATATTAAGCATCGTGCGGACCAGATTCCAACCAAAAGGAGCTCTGGGAAAAGTGGTCTTGGACAGGAGGTGCACACTGATATCGACTTCTGAATCTAAAGACAACAGTGCATTTGAGAATATGACCTTAAACTTTCAGAGGTTTGTCTAATTGTCCTGTAATTTATACAGCATAAAAACAATATCTGGGGTATGCTCTATCCTGAAATACAGACAGGGGAGGAAAAGACAGACTGTTCTGCACTTTTCGCTGTAAAGAAATGAGCCCATTCACTGTCTCTAGCCCACTATTCAAATATGAGAGCTGCAGAACAGTGGTGCTCTTGGGAGTGATCTGTGATCCATGCCCTCTTGTTAATTCTGGTTGTCTCCCTCACCTGGGGGGGGGGGGTATAGCTTATCCAGGTGGAACAGGTGCCGGGGGTGCGGGGTGACAGGCTGGCCCACCGGTCGCCTTGGCCGCTCGGTTAATCAGGACGCCATTAAAGCCATTTCTCTGCCCGCGTGTCATCCTGTCCTGTTCTATTTGCGGCGGAGCGGGCCAGCAGGGCAGGCCAGAGGGCAACACACTAATCTCTGCGAGCCTTTGTTGGCTGGGTTAGTCACTGCAGCCATGCAAACACATTCAGATCCCCATAAAGAGGAAGGCTGGCAGAGGACTGGTGTGCTAATACAGCGTTCAACAGAGCTACAGAGAGTTACACTATGTTACATTACTGGCATTTAGCAGATGCTCTAATCCAGAGCGACTCACATAGGTTGCAATTTTTCACGTTACCCATTTATACAGCTGGATGTACTGATATGAGGCAACTCTGCGTTATGTACCTTGCACGGGTACAACAGCTGTGCCCCAGTGGGGAATCAAACTGGCAACCTTTCAGTTACGAGTCCTGCTACTTACCACTATGCTACAGTACTGCCCCATTCAACATACAATTTAAAGACACAAATGCAAGCAAAGTATTTCCCAGCTAACCTGGAGAAATCCTGATTTCTCCTGGCCATGGAAATTCAGACATTTCAGACAGTCTGAATGGAGGTTTATGCAGTCAGACTTGTATATGTAAAATAACGACTAAATTATGCCCTTCTCTATGTTCCTAAGTTTATTTCCATTCATTATGGGGAAATCACATGTTAATAAGGATGAAAACCAGTTTAAAGCCAGTGAGGAATGTTCATATTAAGAGTAAATGGACGATAAATACAGTATGACCTAATGGAGCAGAAAAAAGGCAAGTACCAAATGGACATGGCATCCTGCATGATTTCAAAACCAGTTAAAAAAAAAAAAAAAAAAATAGATAATTGGCGCTCTGTGCATTCAGCGGAAAACTAAAGTCACTGCACTGGGCAGAACGGTTCCTCAATACCAATGCAGCTGTTTGCTTAGGCCGACAGCTGCAGCACTTATTGGCAGAAATATATCAGTAATGAAAAATACATCAATTGTATCCAAAATAACACTTGTCAACAAATTCTCTGCACCCAAACAGTAGAATACATTCTTCCTGGCTAGGAAGCCGAGCATGATATTGCCTGCTTGAAACATTCATGCAGGAAATTGAAATCAAAAATCAAAAAGGTCTGGAATTAAACAGTCTGTTCAGTTGCGGTCCTTGTTTGCATTTTAACATGCTATGAAGGTGGGAAGAATCTGATTCCCTGATTTCATATTGCAAATATTGGTCTTGAAAGTGAAAAGAGTGTAATCTTTACCAATAACCTTGCTTTAATGAAGGTCGAGGCATAGCCGTGTCATTTTCCACCATTTCACTGGGATTAGCTTCCTGATCAAAACACAAACCACCACATGAAGCACTCATTTAAACAGCATTACATTATATATTTCCTAAATAGAAACCTGTATCCGGGCTGACTAACAATGCTTTCTGTAACACATCTTGCACATTCTAGTCCAACATTTTTGCAGCTGGATTTTTACTGTAGCTATTGAGATAAAGCACCTTATTCAGAAGACCACAGCCTGGATTTGAACTCACAATCCCCTGGTCCAGTGCTCTCGCCCTCACCACGTGCAGCCCCGGATGTGTTTGAAAGCTAACAACTTGGGATTCCTCCTCATATTAGTCCCGTGTGGGGGGTCATAAATTTGGTTTTGGTCTCTGTGACAGTGTGTGGGCCCCAGTGGTGGGACAGCTGATCAGAACCATGAGGAATGTTCCAGAGTTGAGGGAGTTGTGAGAACAGGTGTGAAAGTGGCACTTTAACTGACAGAAGGTGTTAACAGACACACAAAAGTGGGGCCTTTGTGTTGAGTCCAGCCCCCAAATAAATCCATATCCTGTCAGAGGCCCTTTTTGCATTGGATTCTATCCTCAGTTAAATTTCACTTCCAAATGGCTTCCAAATCACAATGTCAGTGAAAAATTAAGGTTAGGTGTACAGAATTTTCCTCAGCCTCTTCCTAAACCAGCTCTATAGGTAATGTGTGAGAAATCCAAAGCACATTTATGAGAGATTTGTGCAAGGAAATCTCATGATTTTGTAGCCATCTCATTGATGCGTTTCAAGGTCTTGTATGGAGAGTCTTACGTCACATGCTAATTACCCTGCAAGTTTCCGATAGAAACTTCAAGTGTATGTGGTTCAGCACTGACCCTAATGCAGCAGTTAGCTTGGCTGAATTGCCTGGGAAGGCAAGACTTCTTGTCTTTTTTTTCTCTTTAATTTTCCTGCCGCATTACATCATCAAAAATTGTGCTGGTGCCTCAATTTATGCATTTCACCACCTCCTCATATTCAGCCAATTGCCACAGCTGTTCACCGTAGCCAGCTGTAAGTCACTTTCTGCCCTTGGGAGAAAACAGATCATGGCCATCTTGGTTGTGCACGAAAGCTTGCCACATAGCTAAGTTTCAAACCAAAAGATCATTAGCTAACTAATTGGCCAGTCACTTTGATTGCTAGCTAGCAAGCCAATTCTACATTTAGCCAGTGGGTTCTCTAGCAAACTCACTGACAGATATTGACAAATTTTGCTGACCAACCAGGACATCTGTCCCAGCTAGCAGCTGCTTAACCCTTAAGTCTCGCTCACAGTGATTTCCATTTGCTTTACAGTTAAAAACAAGACAGACACCCAAGACAACCAAAAAAAAGGGTTTAGGACTAACATTGGGGAGGTTTAGGGTTTGCTTTGGAAGACTGCTTGTTCAGTTTGTGTTGGGTTGCTTACCATAATTCCAAAAACTTTATTTTAACACCAGTATTTCCAATGGCTGACATATTTTGCAAGTGTTTCTACTGACTTGACTAGAGAACTTGAGAATAAGTACTTTGCACGTTACATGTTACATGTGTTTTTGCATGCTGAACGTATTTTTGTGTTTATACACACAAATACATAGAGCCTAGGTCATGATCCCAAGAGCACAGATGTGCTCTGTATGTGGTGTAGTGTAAACGGACACCTGGATGGGCAAAAAGTGTAAATGCAGCAGATTTTTTTAAAACTTTTGAATGGCAAAAACAGAGTGGGCTGACAGTGACCGACAAGAGCAAGGAAAGCCAGATACAGGAGGCGTGGACAGTGTCAGAGGGGAGGGGCATTAGTATCTCAAGGGTGGGGACACTGTAAACATTTCTGAAAAAAAACAGACCAGCACTGGCTGCCCAAAAAAGGAAAAAAGAGACTACATCTTGTATACAATCTTATGGTAATCTATCCCCCAACAATATTTATGAAGGGAAATGACCGGAGTCAACAGCAGGACAAATCTGATGATGGGAACTTAAGGACCAAGCAGCAGCGCTAACAGCATCGTTGGCTTGCTTTCTGAGGAAAGAAACCACTTCCCCCCGTGAGGGGAAAAGAGCACCCCAATTTAGTTGCAATTTATTCTGTTGGGAAAGCATTTGTGTTTGGGGCACCCTGGGACATGGGGTAACCTGGGGTGAGGTATCAGCAGGGCGGAGCCAGATCTGGTAGTGAAGTATAACCCAAAAGAAAAACCAATTTCCCTTAACCCCTACCAACAGCTCCATGAAGGACACAGACCATTTCACTTCAGTCGAAATCCCTGCGGAGTTTGCTAGTGACTGTAATCAATCCTTTTCAGACTGGTTTGGAAAATGTCACTTTTTCTAAGCCATTGCATCTTTAAAAAAAAAAAGTCAAATCCATTAAGTAAAGTGGCTGCAATGACCTCAGTTCCCTGTCGGTCTGAGGTTAGCTGTGCACCAGGTGTCACTGAGCTGGTACCAATTGTTGATAAACTGCCATATGCCCTCATGTTTCACACAATGTAGGCTGGACAGCATTCAACGTCTGAGCAAAAGGTGAACTGAGGCTCAAGCAAAAAACTGCTGAAGAAAACATGTAGTTATTTTATCAAACAATAGGCCTCTACAAGGCATCACCAGAGGAAACGCAATAACGAAGGTAGTGCAATTCTCTTTTGCGTGTCAAAATCTTGGACACCAAACATATCTGACCACCACTTACAGTATAACAGTGTGGTAATACGTTACAATGGGTCACCTTTGATTTAGCTGTAGAATCTGGATAGCTTTGTTGTAAAAACCTGTACCCACACATTTCTGAAGATATCGCCACATGACTGAGATACCATTCCAGTCACACATTATCCACATGTCACCAGCAGCATATATCATCTGAACACAGATGGGGGGGGGCATTTAAATCACAATAATTGTAAATCGCAAGTTCCCCCCCATGATAAAGAAGAAAAAACTGATGCACTGCATACAACAGACTCTTCTATCAGCACCTCCACCCTGATGTGGGAAAAGAGAGAATGCAGCATCACAGAACAGTGAGGAGAAAGAGGGCCGCCCAGAAACACTGACAAGCTCTGGATACCTGAATTTGTATTCAATAAAAACCTCATCTGCGGTGTAGGACAGAGGCCGGCCCTGCCTCTAGGCCTCCACAATAGCACGGACAGACTCGTAACACAGAGTTATAGGACCGCTTGAAACAAGATTTGATTTCAATGCCATTTCGAGCGGCGGGTGATGGACAATGCAAGACTGCACTGCAGCGGCGGATCTTTCTCTCATCTGAATTTCCACTATCCAGCCGCGGCCAGAGAAAGAGGGAGCGGTTACACAACCGCACACAACAGACCTGAGCCACTTCTCACATAAGAGGGTCAGACAGAGCTACAGGTCTCCAAAAGCATAGTGGTCTAAAGACACAGGAAAATGCAGGGAGACTTACACAGCCACATGCACCTCTAGCTAGCACCATAGGATAAAGGGTGACTTACAGGCAAAGGACAACATGAGCCGCATACAAGAAGCATGCCAGTTGTTTGGATGTTAAAAACAGGAATCGACAAACAGATTAGTGTGTAGGTGCTTGTGGTGTTTTTCAAATGATAATTGTCATAATTGTCTTTACTGCAGCGACGTTCCTGTAATCACGGTGGTGCAGCTGTGATGGTTATCTTAATTAGGGCTGACCCCTCCGCCACCTCCCGCGTAATATGCGAACAACACAAAGTTAGCAAGCAGTGAAAAGCCCTTCAACAGGGCCTGGGAAAAATGCAAAGCTGGTATACAATTAGCAAGAGGCTCATGTGGTGCATGTTTTCGAAACATTCAGGGCTCTGTGTGCGTTACTGCTTTGGACATGTTTAGCATTCAAGAAAGAAAATGAGCTCCTTCTGCTTTGAGCAATTACAGGTTTGATAGCTAACGCTAGCCCCGGGACAGGGGAGAAAGAATAGCTGGAACAGCTTCGCTATTCAAATAATGCAAGTGGCGGGAAACAAAACAAAAAAAACAACATCATTATCCTCTACCTTGAAGGTTTACAAGCTGCTTAAACGTGCCCCCCTCCCCACCCCTTCACCAAAACGTGTTATGAGGAGGGGAGGGAAGGGGGGGGGCACTTTGAACAGACTGGCCCCGGCGGTGCTGTCTGTGGCCTCTCTGCCTGCCGTGAAAATCATACAGCAGGCATTCATTAGCGGCCAGGGTTACGTTACCGAACGGTTAGGCTGGCTTAATGAACACTTGATGAATGCACGACACCTCCCCTTTCCCCGCCTTGTCGGAACAACAGGGGAGATGACGTCTCCCCCCCCCGCCAACCCCACGGCAACATGCGAGAGTATTCCGGAACCCAGAGCATTCCAGAACCCAACGTGAATTCCAGACCTGGAGGCCAGAACCAAGGCCGCTCCGCCCCACAGAGGAGGCATAGAGGAAGGAGAGTACCTCCAAGTGGGCCGACTTCTACCTGCAGTGCGCCCGGTTACCAGGGGGCGTGGGTCCCAGCTGTAGCGTGGGCTACAGCTCTGCCCACTGCTGTCACACGCATGCACCTCTCACTCACTGTAACAAACCTCATTACACACGATTCCGTGTTTAACAGGAAAAGGAAGGGCTTTCGGTGTCGATTAGATTAATTACAGCTGGAACCGTCACCCACCAAATGGGGTATTATAATTACTCCTTCAATATACCATTATAAACAAAAACTGGGAGGCGCGACTGCAAGGTAAAGCACGCAGTTCTGATGGGTTGAGAAGTCAGAATTTGGTCTTGGGGGGGAAACAGCGTGTGAAATATGTGAGTCTGAAGCACAGTTCCAGCTTCGCATCTGCGATGACAGCGCTTCCTGAGTTTTGTTCTGGAAATATGCGTGGATTACTCAGCGAGAACATCACTGGCGAGGTGTTCTCTCCGAGCTGCGAGGATCTGGGTTGGGGGGAGAGATTGATGAGGAGTCATCCCGGAACACAACGGCAGGGGACACGCAAATATGGACACAAAGAGATAGGCTTCCTCTCGTAATTAAAAGAAACGGCACAAAGGGACGCCACCGAAAAAAAGGATTAAAATATTAATGCTATCGTTTGGCTTAATTAGAGCTCATCCATCACCGCTGCCATGCAGGTCCCTTTTCCCCTTGAAAAGCAGGCCTCTAATTCAGCACCGTTGCCGGCCCTAAGACCTGTTCAATATCTACAAAAGAGGGCCCCTATTATAGATTTCAGAGGATTGAACCGCAAGGCTCTTTACAAGGTTGTCTCATTAACGGCGCTCGGTAAGGTCTACATTCACACCATTGTGTTCTGCTGCCTCGCTGGACACTAGTGCTATTCAGCAGTTGGTGAGCACTGTCACTAGTGCCTTCAGCATCAAAAACTATCTCTGGGAACTAAACGGCGGAAAATTGTGAGTGACTCATCTAGTGAATGGACGTGAGCTGATAACCCGTCAACAATATCGATGGTTTTACTAGCAAACAATATAGTAGCATGCTTCTCCCCAGGGAGAGCAAGGGACACACTCCATCTAACCACACGGTGCTTTGTTCTCATGTTTCAGTAACATCACATTCTTTGCTGTGCAGACGCCCTCATCCAGTGACTTGCATTGCTTACACATATTCCTATTACAAAGCGAGTACCAGGGTTGGGAACTGTGACAACGTCCTACCTCTCCCCAGGGAGAGCAAGGGACACACTCCATCTAACCACACGGTGCTTTGTTCTCATGTTTCAGTAACACCACATTCTTTGCTTTGCAGACGCCCTCTTCCAGTTACCTGCATAGCTTGCACATCATCCAATTACAAAGCCGGAACCGGGGTTGAGAACTGTGACAACAACGCCCTGCCAGGGAATTGAACCAGCAACCTTTGAGTCTCTTGCTCCCAATGACTGTGCCACACTGCTGCCTCATGGATTTCTGTCCTCTCCGAGGAGATTCTGCTCTGTGCTTGGCTCGTCCTAACAGGGATCTGCTCGCACAGCTGTGAAATCCTGATTCTGATCACTCTCGTGCGCGTGATGAGAATCTGAAGGCAAGCTGGTGACAACCGTATGGACGGCGGGGATGTATTAACCTACAGCAGCCAATCGGCAAGCGGGGATTTAACACGAATATGCAAATTGCATCTGACAGAATGGACCAATGCAGACGGCATCTCACTTTCCTACTTCTGAGAAAATTACTCATCTCTGGATGATGTCAAATGAAAGACACATATAAAATAAGCAAATCCGAAAATAGGCACAGCAAAATTTAGAGACGTGTCCCCCATAGACATCAGAGTGGTTAAATGACGACAGGAGAGATGGAGGGATGCCGGAAAACAGCTGAAGGAAGAAGCGTGTGGGTATGGTAGATTTTTATACTTATATGGAGATGACACAGAAAAATCTGTTTAGCCAGTATCTGACTGCACGTAATAGCAAAGAGCCTGAAAACTCCTCTCCAAAAAAAAAAAATTCCTTAAAAAGTCCAGCTGTAAGCAACACAGTCCTCCCACTCTGCGTCTCACTCTAACAGAGCTCTCTGCTCTCGCACCCGGATCTGCAGGGAGTCTCCGCGCCGGGCCCAGACACGGGCAGCACGGGGGGGGTGTCAAACGATGTCACAGCAGGCCCAGGGTGGAGAGGACGGGGGGAGAAACGACCTCCCCCCCTCTCAGCAGGACCGCTTCTGCGGGTGAGCACGGAGGCCGCAGCCGAGATGACCGCTGCTGTCTGTCCGTCACACGCGCCGCATGATTCACCCGCATGCACAAACACACCGAGCAGGGTAACGCTATCCCTCTTCAAAGACGGAGCCCGGGAGACGCTCTGTTCACCGAGGGGCAGCTCTTCAGTCAGTCGTGACCCTCGAGCTCGGCAGCAAGGATGTTTTTAAACCTCTCGCCCTTACCCGAAACTTAACCCCTATAACCTACCCTCACAAATAGCCTGCATACTGACAAAGGGCAGTGGAGGGATGTGTGAATATTTTGAGTGCCGAATTAACATTAGACATACTGTACAGGAGCCACTTCACCTCTAATGCACATACCAGACCCTGACATCACTGCAATGCACCCACTAAGCAAAAAGGTCCATTGCCGCAACCCATATTCCTAACTAACACGTGCTGAAAAACAGGACACTTGGTTCATGCTGTTCAACAGCAACAAGAAAAAAAAACTCTTATAGCTGTCTGCTACATTAGGCAGCAGTGTGGTGTAGTGGTAGGGAGCACTGAAAGGTTGCAGGTTCGATTCCCTGCTGGGGCACTGCTGTACCCCTGGGAAAGGTACTTAACCCAGAACTGCATCAGTAAATATCCAGGTGTATAAATGGGTAATACCTAATGTTGTAATGTATGTAAGTCGCTCTGGATAAGAGTGTCTGCTAAATGACAATAATGTAACGTAATATAACAGCAACACCTGCTCCTGGCCGTTGCCTTAAAGGTGTCATCTGCACGTAAAGAGTAATGGGAAGGCTGGGAGCGCTTGTGTTCGGGCATACTCCTCTCGGATTCCTCTCCAGATACTCCTCTCAGATTCCCCCAGAATTCCCCCTCCCACCAGAGGACATTCCTCAATGACAACAGGGCTCCTTACAGATCCTCTTGCTTGACCCCTTCAGGTCACATGATCACGCCTGACCTTTCAGCCCAGACCATCCCAGACCTGTAGCTGGATAAACAGCATGTCACCTCAGCGAGACCCTGTATCTCGACTGTTTATCCACACCTCCAAACCAACTCAACCTCTGCTGCTCGCTGCAAACCCCTGCTGACTGCTGACTTTATTAATTATGTATATGCTAAGTTATTATGAAAAGCATTACTCATGCTGAATAACTTAGCTCCACATTTAATTTTCGGCTAAATTATACAATTAAAGGTAATTATGCATTGTCTCTGTGCTCTGCCTCAAAAAACGTGACTTGCTACCTTTCCATATGGAGGAGGGTTCAGCTCAGAGAATCGCACACGCTAACAGAAGTGTTTACACTCAACAGGGAGAGTGAAAACAGAGCCGAGCAGCTCTGCCTTCAGAGAAGCGTATACATTCAGACGGGACTTTCGACACATTGCGCCTGGCCGTGCCAATCTGATAACGTTACGGAGTTCTCGAAAGGTGACTAACTGCACATTATTTTTCGCAATTAGCGGAACATGCCAGATGATTCCTCGCCCCAGTGTTATTGCACCGCAGTGAAAAATTCCTCCTTTTATGGTAAGAATCCTTAATGAAGCGTGAGAAATATGGGATACTGGCAGGGGTGAGCGCTGCATGCATTAGCGGCTCGGAAACACAGAACACACAGAGCTGTCCAAATTCCCAGGAACGCCGGGATTTCAGAGTCTTGCCACTTGCCGCTTTTTTTTTTTTTTTCCCCTGCTGCTCCTTACACTTTCTACACCAGAACAGTCAGATGGTTGCGGTCCCGCTGCCCGAGATGCATCAACGTCTCGTTACCGGCTGCAGATCTGCTGCGAACAGCGCTGTATTTTCTTTAAAAGTCGCGTCCTGTTTTCGTTCTCGAGACGGTCTGGAGCTGAAACAATACGTGGCGGTCTTTGCTGAAAACGGGCTGTGTGCTATGTAAGCAAACAGTAAGAAACATGGGGTTAAGACAACATTCAGGCGGGCCTACTCCCTTCAGCAGTAATGGAGGGCGGGCCGGAGAGTGCAAATCGAGGGCGGGATATTTTTAGCCTTGCTGTTCAGACCCTCACCTGAAACGGACCCAGCAGGATCCTGAGCACGGCCTTTTTGGGCCTCTGCAGAACCCACCGTGTGGCGGGCGGTCACGGCGACGCGCATGCCAAAAAAGGCCTGGCGTTGCGACAACAAGCTGGAAACAGGACGGGCGGCCTCGGGGTGGCCCCCGCTCCGGCACACACACACACACACAGCGCCGAGAGGGCCCTGAAGCCGTGCCAACTCTCACTCGCCCGAGCCCTTGCCTCAGCCTGCTGGCATCTGAGCTGGCATGGGGTGGCACTATACAGGTCCCCTCTGTCCCTGACAGCTCTCCCTCCCTCTCTCCCTCCCCCTCTCTCTCTCTCTCTCTCTCTCTCTCTCTCTCTCTCTCTCTCTAGAAACAGGCGAGTCTCCCTTTTCCCTGTCCCAGTCCAGCCCGGAGCACACCGCCAGGCACTACACCCCGCTCTGGTCTGGACCCCTTCCAAAAGGTTACATCAGCCGTGAGATAAGGAGGCATTTCTCCGCCACTCGGCCACAGATAACGCAGTCTGTGCAGCGTTTAAACCCTCCGAGAGGAATTCGGCTCCACCCCAGGTCTAGGAATGATAACAGTGCGCCGAGTGGAACAGAACATGAGCGTGGAGGAACACGACGGCCCAGTGTCGCCAGTTCATCCTGGCCCTTTCGCGTCTCGCGTCTCTGTGCTTTCCATCGGTTCTGTCTGATCTCTTTCTCACTGTGAAAATGCAGCAATCATACTACTACCATGAACCCCCCCCCCCACCAAACTACACATGCACAGGAGACTGTATGCTAGCAGTACAATCACAGTTCATGTTTACAGTTCCACACACAGTGCATATCACCTCCATCAATAAACCAATCAAAGAATCAACCAATCAACAGGCAATCAATCAATCAATTGGCTGCTATAAAGCAGAGCACTCCACAGTAGCATTTTCCAGTGTGGAAATAAAATTGGGGGGGGGAAAGTGCAAACATGTGGAAAAAGTAGAACAATTGCAGAGAAGAGTGGGATATTAAAAATTAATGAAAAAGCAAATTAACAGACCGAACACACTGGCACATGAACTAGATTCAAAGAA
Organism: Megalops atlanticus; assembly: GCA_019176425.1. Lineage (NCBI taxonomy): Eukaryota > Metazoa > Chordata > Actinopteri > Elopiformes > Megalopidae > Megalops > Megalops atlanticus. The sequence goes on from CM032886.1 coordinate 5,181,571, forward strand.
TACGGCTGTGCAAATAAACAAATTAGCGAACATGTTGATATGTTAAACACATTATATTAAATAATGAGACAATCCCCCTAAAAGGAAAGAGTAGAGCATGTGTGCACACAGACCACAAACATAAACACAAACACATACACACACACCCACCCATCAACACACACACACATTCAGTCATACAGGGGCGTGCATGAAAGGACACACACACACACACACACACACACACACACACACACACACACACACACACACACACACACACACACACCTATCCATGCATCCACACACACGCAGAGCCATGTTAACAGAAGCAGTACTCTGCCGGCTCCCTGTGTCTCTCACACTTTCCCCACTGCTCTACTCTGCTCTGGGAGCTGCTCCCTGAACACACACACACACACACACACACACACACACACACACACACACACACACACACTCGCGCACGCGCGCACACACACACACACACTCACTCACCATTCTGGGAAGCCTCCTTGTTCTCAGCTGCTTTCCTCAGTGCTGAGACAATGCCGTCTCCGGGAACGCGAGGACTCTCCACATACTTTGGCTTCCTGACTGGACCTGCAGGCAGAGCGAGGGAGAGAGGGAGAGAGAGGGAGAGAGAGAGAGAGAGAGAGAGGGAGAGAGACAGAGGGAGATGGAGAGAAAGAGAGAGAGAGAGCGAGAGAGGGAGAGAGAGAGCGAGAGAGGGAGACAGAGAGAGAGAGAGTTCTTGCTGGATTAACTTTTTCCAGATGGGATTTGAGATGAGGAATTAGAATCTCCTGGTGGGACTGGCCTGGCCGCACTCACTAGCAAGGGCTGCCTCCATGAGCAGACAGCTGCTCCCTCTGAAGGCTCTGAGCGCAGACTGCACGGCCGCAGACAGCCCACTTACAGCACAGGCGTGCTATGAGAATAGAAACTGCACCAGGAAACCGCCGCAATTAGCCCTTCAGAACTTTTTTTTTTATACCTAAGTGTGTGTGCGTGACTGTGCTGGGAAGGACACGTTTCGCCTGGCATTTCCCTGGGCAGTCTGTTGGGACATGTCCTACCCCGGCGTGCATGTGGCAGCAGTCTCTCCTCCCTGGCTTCTGATCCCTGTCTCTTGGAGGGTAGGTAACAGAGTGGCTCTCCACAACAAACAGAGTCCCAGTAATAAACAGCTCCTCTCCTCTCCCCCTCTCTCTCCCTCCCTCTCTCTTAGAGGGTACTTCACCCCGCCAATGACGCACTCTCCTCTCTGAAGATACTGTATGTCTCCTTAGCAACTGTATCTGTACACAGAGGGCTGCTGTGTGCACTGCGACCCCCCTGCCCCCCCGCCGGCTCCTTCACACCGCTGTCCCTGGGTCAGAGCGCAGGCCCCCCGGCACCGCTCAGAATGTCCTCCATTGCCTGTTCTCACTGACAGCAGGCATATCAATGGACGCCTCGCTGAAGCGCTCCCCATTCACACGCCCCCAACCCCCCATCTCCCACGGCTTTGAAAAGACCCGCCTGTCCTCCGACGGCGAAAACAGACTCATCGCCAAAACGAGCCGACCGGCGCTGCACGCTGTGTTTGAGCCATTTTTTAGCTAAATCGTTGCAAATGCGACCGCATAATGCGCGTTTTGTTGCGCCCGCGGTGGAGCCCGCTCGAGAGGTTTGCCCGTTTTCAGCATAAATACCGCCTGCCTCTTAATTTATCCGCGCCCCCCATTCTTCTTTTAAGTCGTTAAATGAAAAAACATCACGTGGAAAGCGGTGAATTCGGAGACCTTCACTTCCACACTGCAGGCAAATCAATTGTTCCTCTGCCGTTTTAAATGGTGGGAGTTCTTTGCAAACATCACAGAAAACAGCCAGGTGTTGAATCTGCTTGCCAGTCTCACACACACAGCGTAAACACAGCACCTACAGTTGTAACGCACATTATTCGTTTGCTTTGTGTGCACTTTCACACAGGGCGATTACACACATCAGATTGTACATATGATCCATATATACAGCTGCATACGTAGAGTGCTGAAAGAATTTCGTTCAAGGACATTACTTGAGGGTACAACAGCAATCCCCAGTGGGATTTGAACCGGTAACCTTCTGAGTACAAGGACGGTTCCCTACACACTAGAACACACTGCTGCAATAACACACTTCATTTATGTAAGTATGCTTTCTCCTGCCCTTTCACTTTGACCTAACCTAATTCTGCGCTCTCACAATACCCTGTAATAAAATGGCTACATGAGAAACCCCAGCATTGACCACAAAAAGATTATATGGTGAATGCTGTTACTGTTCTTATATATTGTTTCCACATACGTATGCTATTGATTCAGCTGCAACAGGAGCCCTGACTGCGCGTGTGAAATGCAATAGTCCCGTGTCTGCGATCGTGTCCTGATATGGGAGCTGTGATGTTATTCTAGCCTCCATGTTAAGCCACATTAATATGTTAGGCTTTAAGCTACTGCTAGATTTATGCTGCCATCTATGGTTCCTTCACTTGAAATGCAAAGACAGGATAATGACCCACAGTATCCTGCACACAGCAGCGTCTCTTCCTCCCAGGTCAACCTCAACCTTTCGCACAGTTTGTCATACAATTCAATTTAGTATTTTAAAAGGGGATATAAGGCGCATATGCTAATAAATTATTTAATTATGTATCGAAATGAGCGTCTCACTTTCATAGCGCATGAAAAAACAGACGTAATCCAGCCGACCTGTTAACAGAGCAGGGCACTTCAACAAGCCAATAACGAGCGCTCGCAGTTGCTGAGGTTGCAGGTACGTCACCTCGGAACGAGACAGGAGACAATGTTTGTGCAGCGCCGCCCAATACGCCGCCTGCCCATGTGGGTCGAATTCGGGACAAATCAAAGCCCCGTGTGCCTGGGCCTGATAAGCCAGGGGACACAAGCTTATGAAGCCAGACCTGCGTGGCGCATTTCCGAAACGGTAAACAGCGTATCACGTTACGCCGGTCACCCAGCGCTGGGTGATCACATGGTCATGGCAGGCCTTTCACCAGGGAATCACACGGAGCCAATTAAGCGCACCTGAATGCAGCATTGAGGCGTTGAGGCAGACAGGGGAGGTGCCGGAGCACTCCGGTCCAGCTGAGGCTGCAGTAGCAAGGCCACAGCTTGCAAAAAGAAAAAAAAAACATTCAATTAAAATATAATGATTCTATGAGTCTAACCTCAGAGGAGGAGAGAGCTTGCAGAAGCACTTCATTCAGTGTTACAGCTGTGCCACTGAACAAAGATGTTCATCAGATATCGCTTTACTCTCCATTGTCAGAATCCAACATCATCTGATCTCAATCAAAATCAATTAAAAAGAATGAAACAAGCACTTTCAAAAGTCAATCACTCACAATGCCAACTATACGCACATTTGGCATTTAAAATGGCCTCTGGTGGTATTGCTAACCTGTCTGATTTTGTTCAGGTATGTTGTATCTAGTAAAATGGTGACAATAATGAAAATAGTGAGAGCAGAATATTTTTATTTGCTCTCAAAAACACATCTTGACTTAAGAGCCTTTTTTATTTGTGTAGAGAGCATAAGTAACTTAAACCAGACTTCAAAGAATACACACACACACCTTTGCACTGGGAAAATGAATGCTGATTTAAATGTTTTGACAGGACCGGGACAGCATTTGTTACTTAAACACCATCATATATAAGAATAATTAAAGGTAATGGATTCCTATATATTCCTGCTCTTCTGTATTGCCTACCCGTATTTTTATAACAGACACGCTAAAACTACAGGTTGTTGTGTTCTGCAAAAGCTCAACACCATCAGATCCAGTGACGACTGCCTCTGCTTGTTATCACACTACACAGGCAGTAGAATTAGACATTACAAATAATAAGCTGCCTTACCAATGTCTGTAACGCAGCCCTGAACCGAGCTGAAGGTCAAATGAAGGAGAGAGAGAGTGTCACACTCAGGCTGAACATGTTACCTCCCTCCATATGCCTGAGACCACATGAGACCAGATATCTAAAACGCTCATCTGGAAACCCATCACACCTTTCGGTAAATATACAGGACCAAGCTTTGGAGTCTTATGTGCCCCCCCCAGCCCCCCTTATTCCATGTTATTCCATGAAGCAGCCATAAAGCAACACAAATCAGAAGAGGAGAACACCATGGGGGGGTCACACTATGAAAACAAAATGCATTAATTGGAAAACCCAGGAAAGCAGGAACAAGCCATGAGATCCTTTTCATCTCCTCATTACAATTCACCGCTGCAACACTGCCGAACACAACAAGCAAAACAGCCGCCGCTGCTGCTTTCTTACACCAATGTGAGAGGATCTCTCACACAAGGCCTCCTCGTTCCCGCGCCTGAAGCGTGTGTGTTTTCACCACGCCGACACGGGTTCGGGGTCGCTGTAGGCAGCAGTGTGAGAGGGACTGTCCTTCCCACCGCTGATGTGACAGCTTCCTCCCTAATGCCATCCGAGCAGGACAGGGCCACGGCCAGCAGAGCTGAATGCATCCATGCCTCTGTGCCTGACGACTTCCTCAGCCGTGTCTGAGAGACCGACACCCTTCCGCTGCGATGGGGCTGGTGACAGGGGGGTTTCGGGGCGGAGGAGAGAGGGGTGGGGGGAGACCGAGGAGCCAAATCCCGGGGTTTTCGGCGGGCCTCTGTGTGACAGCTGCTCTCTGTGGAGCGCCTCACGGTGACCCCGTTTGTGCTGAAAGCGGCAGATCACTGGTCTGGCAAGCCTTCCTCGGTGCCTTCCTCGGTGTGTTAACACACATGAACACACACTGGCAGCACTGCAGAAACCACCACTGTAATAAAACGCTTTCAAATCACGTCTGTTTATGGGTCAGTTTACCCAATTTTTTTGTTGCGTTTATGGTTTACCTCACCCAGATTTACACCTGATGGTCTTCTCAGCCATATCAGCACACATTAGTATATAACTGACATTATTTCCCAATTAATTATAATAGCCTATACAATTCAATGCTGCGTTATATAGTTACATCACACGTAGGGTTTAAATTATGGAACTCAGAGTATGCAGCGATAGAATGTAATTTTACTTTTATCACTCCAATTAATCCTACAACTGTAAGAAAAATCACAGATGAATACATATAAAACAGTGGGGCAGCAGTGTAGCATAGCGGCTAAGGAGCAGGATCCACAACCGAAAGGTTGCCAGTTCGATTCCCCGCTGGGGCACTGCTGCCGTATCCTTGGGCAAGGCACTTGACCTACAACTGCATCAGTAAATATCCAGCTGTATAAATGGATAACATTGGAAAATACGGATGTAAGTCGCTGTGGATAAGAGCGTCTGCTAAATGCCAATAATTTAAAAAAAAATTGGAGTGCTGCACAGTAGAGCCCAGCACACAACAGCGTGAGAATCAGGGCGGCAGGAAACAGTTTCAGAAGTTCCCAAAAACGCAAAGCTTCACAGCATCCTTTCAGACGGACTTCTCGGCTCTCTTGTCTATTCTTTCTCCGTGTGAGACATCCTCTGTGCGGCGAGGAGAAAAAGAGGAGAGTAACAATGGCTTCCTTTCTGCTTCCCGAAGACACGCTTTTATTATTCGACTTGGGGAACAGAATGGATGCTGTTGGAAGTTAAATGGCACCGAGGACGTGTCTGTCCTGCCCACGCTGCAGATTTAGTCAAAGTGCTCCACAGATCCCTCTCCACCCAGCCAAATTCCTCTCAGTGTCCCATTAACCCTGCAGTACACCAGAGGCTCTGAAAAAGGCTGGAACCCTATGACCTGAGCACAGTCTTTTTTTTTTTTTTTTTCCCACATCCCAAGTTTAACACACGCTTATTCCAAGACTACAAAGATGCATAGATGTGCATGCTACACGTATGCTAAATAACTCAATACTTTATTCATTTTATTCATAGTCAACATTTTTCTTCCTTAAGTAATGTGGTTCAGGAGATAACCGGTGTGGGGGAATTGCAAATGGGCCATAATGCTTCATGCATGTTTCATGGTCATGTCTGGTAATTCCCCCTCTCCTGTCCTGGAGTAATGAGCCGGCTGCATAATCCAAAAATCTCCAGCATTTCTTGCTTTTTAATTTGTTTAAAGAAAAGTAGAAACTTAAATTGTCACTAAACAAAATTTTTTTAAAAATGGCCTGGAGAAGTTCTACTTCTCTGTTCAAATATTAGACTTCCAGTTCTGACGGAAATGAAAAAGTAGGAGCTGTTTTTTTTACCAAAACATCTCACAATGACTCCCCTCGGGATAATGTCCGTATTCAGAAGATGGCAGTCCAAGAATTATGATCAAAGAGCAGGATTCTCAAAGAGAATCCTCCTTTTGGTGAGAGATGGTTGGTGTGTGTGTGTGTGTGTGTGTGTGTGTGTGTGTGTGTGTGTGTGTGTGTGTGTGTGTGTGTGTGCGCGCGCGCGCATGGTTATGTGTGTCTGAGACAACAGAGGGTCATGTACAGTATGCAGGTCATTTAGGGATGGAAAATAACATTCCCAATGCAACAGTTTGGGCCATACCAGATTTTATAAGAAGGTGGACAGTATAATGAGTGCAATCCGACCTACAGTGAGCATACTGACCCGCCTCCAGTAAAACCTGGAATGGCTCAAACTGCTAGTCAGTAGGAGTGCCATTTCCAGCTGTAGTGACTTGGAGAGCAATGTTAGACGGCCATTACTGAGAAGGTCATCTAGAGTTGGTCCATCTGATTGCAAGGGAAGGGGATATCACAGAATCATCAGCAGAGTAAGGGGAGATTCCACCTGAAAATCACTCTCACTGCTGGAATCTCCTGTAGCTTGCCACTCTCTGATCCCTGAGTTGTGCAGCGATGCTAATACGCATGTATCCCATTTGTTTTACATTGTTTTACTGTGACTGCTGCTTAAGGTGGTGTTTATATATATATATATATATATATATATATATATATATATATATATATATATATATATATATATATATATATATATATATATATATATATATATATATATCTCACATGAAAAAAATTACACCCACTGTTCTTAAGGTGCGGTAAGACACATATCCATTCTTTTTTGCGTGAAGTTTGCCTTTAACAGCGATATGGCAATTAAGGTTGCTGGTTCAATTCCCCACTGGGCTACTGCTGTTGTATGCTTGGGCAAGGTACTTAACCCAGAATTGTAAATATCCAGCTGTATAAATGGATACCATGTAAAACTGTAACCTATGTAAGTTGCTCTGGATAAGAGTGTCAATAATGTAATGGTGTCTCACTTTCTACAAATCACCTTCGTGGGGAACTTACAGAAGTGCTAATTTCTTGAGTGAGACAGCGAATCTTACCACAGGACAGCTACCAAAGCATCTTCAAACGCACCTGCTAACATGGGCCCCCTTCGAACTGGGACACGTCAGTGGCTTTGAAGCAGACACCGCTGAAGGCTTTAGCAGACCCACTGGACAGTTTAAAACCATAAAAAGAAAGACAAGGAGAGTGGCTGAGACAGAGGCTGAGCCCTACAGCCAGAGCTGGAACCGGGCCACGTCATCTGCCGACAATGACCAAGAGCCCATATCTGCGAAGCAGACTGGCTCCGTTCCACCAGCGATAGGGGCAAGTAGGTCAGCCAGAGTCCCCTTGTCACTGCGACCCATGTAAGTGCCTGTGAGTTATGGAATAGTGGTATAGGGGCATGCGTCCATCCTCTGATTGGCCCCTGCCTCCTGGTGCACTGTGGGACTTGTAGTGTAGAAAATGGTTGTGTTAGGATTGTGTGCGTGTATCTGAGGATTGCCTCACATTTCTGCAAGAGTTCAGCAATTATTACATTACATTACAGTTATTTAGAAGATGCTCTTATCCAGAGTGACTTACATAGTCACATTACATTACTGGAGCAATTCTGGGTTAAGTACCTACATGTATATCATAAGAGTCTACACATGTATTTCATATTAATGTCAATACTAATTAACAATGTGTTTCTGCTATAAAAGATGTTTTTAATAGCAACACTTTATATGTTCAAGTTTCTAAAGCAACATGAGAGTTCTAAAAGATTTATATCTAGAAGCGGTCAAATAGTTGGTGCCTGAATTGCAGGTGTGTCATTCACAGCAGAATTACTACAAAAAGAACTGCAAAATTATTCAACGGGAACATTGGTCACAAGAAGCACAAAACCTTCAGAGCAGTGTAAGAAAGCCAAAGAAAGCTTTCAACCCACACTGCCTGTTCCCAACTGTTAAACATGATGGTGGATCTGTTATGGTACTGGCAGCCATCTTGGGAGTCACTGGGTCCAATTATAACTCTGCATGGTAGAATTAAGGCCAAGGAATAGGAGGTCATTTTAGGCAACAAGGTGCACCCTATGGCACAAACAAAGTTACCTCACGATGTTCCCACATTGATAACACCCCCCATACACACTGCTAAACTGGTTCTAGAGCGGTGTCATGGAAACCAGGATGATATATCAAACACCTTCCATGGTTTTCCCAATCACCAGATTTAAACATCACTGAACCTTTATGGGAAGTTCTGGAACTCAGTGTGCAGGGTAGATTCCCAGCTCATCCCAGCATAGCTTCATCTTTCAAAGGAAATGCAGGCATTCCTTCTTGAAGAATGGTCCAATATCCCACCATTAACAGTATAAAACCTGTATAACAGCATTCCAAGATCCCTGGGCTTTTGAGCCATGCTGGGCTGAAGCTGTTCTGAAGACAAACTACTTATTATTTAATAAATAGTCATATATTGGTTGGTGTTTCCATATATATGATGTACAACACACACACAAACACAATATAACCTATCTTCACAAAAAGATCTATATTATATTGTGTCACAACAAGGCTAGCAGGGACAGCACTGTGCATCAGTTGAGATATTACATCTTAAATTGCATTCCTTTCATGTCCTTGATTTAATAATCAAATTCACAGGAAAATGCACAAGGCCACAGCAACCCCATCCATAATTCATCGACCTGCCCGTAGCATTTACTGAAGGGGCTTATTTGTTGACGTCAGTCTAATCTCGCCGCTGCCAATTGTACCAATATAATGTCAGGTTATCGGAAGCCCTCTTGTTTGTTTGACTGCCAGTCTTTCCCATTCACACAATCCGACTGCGCTCCTTCAATCAATAACCCCTGATGCAGTGCCACAGTCTGCTAATGCACCTGCCTATGTGCTGATATCCCTACAATGTGTATGCCTTTTACTCTCTCATGTATTTCAATAAGACTGAAATAACTGTATCTTTACTGCTGGAGGAGTTAGGTAGCATGAACTGTACCCAGTCCTTGTACATGCAATAGGGATACCCCAAGGTATTGATTGGATGATAAATAGGACTGTAATTAATATCATAAACATCACATGACCGCAGCGGCACTCTGGCTCCAGGTGTTCCTGTCTCTCTCATATACAGTGAGCGCAGACCCCTCAGGCCGCTGAGAGGGGTTCGAGCCCAAATTCATCACAGAGAGGCAGCAATGGGCCCCGCGTGCCCCACTCCCTGCCACATAATGGGCCAGCCCAGCGTCTGTGCGGCCCAACCATCACTCACAGGCGCTTTCCCTTGAACTCTCGGTGAACTGAGGCCCTTTTCAAAGGAGGGACAGATACAAAGGGAAGGCTTGTGATAAGGGTGGCAGCAGAATGTGATTCTTGTGATCTCGCTCTTAACTCAAAACCCTGCAGTAAAGCCTTCCTTCCCTACGCGGTCCTTTTTTTTCCCTGAGAGCAGGAACTTCGTGTAACGGTAGCGTGGGACGTCAGAGCTCTGATCTGATTTGTTCTGAGGTTCTGGGACGTCCACACGCCATCAATCCAGAGCGCTAGTGACAACCACATTCAGGGGTAATGTAACTACAGGGTAGGGGTGCAGGGTGGAGGCCATCGCTCTGACATCCTGACCCAGGGGTCCCTGGCGCGCGTGGCAGGTCAGTCAGTGAAGCACCGAGTCCAGCGCTCCACCAGGGGAGGCTGAATGTAAATGAGTTACAGTTCCAGCACATCACCCTGATTAAGGCTGTCAGCCCTGGAAATGACTGATGTGTCTCAAATAATGGATTTGCATACGTGAAATACACATGCGAGAGCATGAATAATGAATTAGCCGCGCTCTCCAGGCGGCTGGCACCTGGGTACCACGCACACAGGAACCAATCAGCAACGCGCACAGAGAAGCGACGGGAGAAACTTCAGTTTTCACTGCCTTCCTGAGGTTCATCCGAAAAAATACCCAGAATCCTCACTTCTGCCAAGACCTGCACAACATCTGCAATAAAAGAAGGGTCCACCTGGAACCAGAAGAAGAGACCTTTAACCACAACAATGAATGTACAACTGAAAGTATCTGCGAGCAAAATGGCCACCAAAGACCCTGCTTTTCTAAGACCTCATACTCCAGGTGTACAGATTCAAATGATAAGATGGCTCTGGGCACCATAAATGTGAAATGACTTGCTCTGTTATGTCTCCCTGCAGAGTGCCACAAACACTGAGCATGAGTACCCATCATGCATTGCGTGACTCATATGGAGCTGCTGCTCCTACAACATTTTTATTTGTGGGAAGGGACTTACAAAACCTGCAAACTGCTAACCTAAGCCCCCTCTAGGTCGCCCCCTGAGGCTACCTTAGGTTCACAGCAATTCAAGGAGCGCTCCTCTCTTTGGAGGAAGGCTCATGGCTGCATGACCTTGAGAGGTACTAGGACAGTCTAAACTGGTGTAATGACCCTTCACGGCCAGCGGAGGTCGCTGTGGAGTCGGCCCAGGTGCTACGTCACCGCAGAATGGCGACGGGGTCGTTCGTGGACCCCTTCTGATCTGTGAGTGTAAACGGAGCGGCCGGGTAATCACAAGCCTGCGCCGCTTTGAAACGGCCCTCTCCCCCCGACTGATCAAAGAGCGCCAGGACCGGTGCTCACTGGATGCAAGGAGCGCTTTTAATTAGCTCAGCGTTTCTCATGTGATCCTTAAAAAGGGTAGCCATTAAAACGGGCCTACCACAATACCGCGGCGATTATCATCCCTCAGAAAACTCAGAAAGCAGCGCTGTAGCTAATGAAAAGAAAGGAAAAAGAGCGCTAACTGATGTTACGGCCCCCCAAGGACCCCTCTGCTCTGGGGTGGGGGGGTAGGGAGCAAGGTGGCGGGCACAGCTGTGGGCACGGGCTGAGAAATTTCCTGACCCTCGCGTTCCCCTCATCTCTCACTCTGAGAGACAGGCAGAAGCGCTGGTGCGATCCCTCTACCTGACAGACAGGCAGTTGGTGTGATCTCCTTATGAGTCACTATGGCTGGGATTGACTCACAGCTCCAGCGCATTTTTCACAAAAACATCCATTATCACAAGGCTGCTGGGTGGTCATGATGTCTCTGCTTCTCAAAATGACGCTCCACCAAAAACGCAGCGAAGCCGTATGCTTCAGTTTAAGAGTTTCCTTTAACTCAATCAGTTTAACCACGTTTGTTTGTTTTTCACTCAAATGGTATTCAACCAGTGACACACACCTCTTTAGTTCCCTCCAGCAGGGTGGTGGTTTCTTTGTTTTAAAAAAAAGGGGGGGGGGTGTTTCCTGGACTTCATTATGCACGCCTGAGACTCCTTCCTCTCACCCAACCTTTGTCATTTTAACACCTATCTGCAAAAGGGAACAAGCCACTGCCCCTTCCCCCCGAACCCCGACACCTCCTCTTCTATAAAGTAGCCTCCTCAGCCCCTGCCCCACCCCCCAGGTTCCTGTTTACCTTCGCGGTTTTTACAGCGCAGGCCGTGTGTAATGGATGCAGTCTCTCACGGCCCCCTGGCCTGCCTCACCTCCACGCACTCTGCCCTTCCTCTCCCTCGCTCGGTCTGCGGGGCTTTATTTACAGAGCCCTTCTTTGATGATAAAAAAAGAATCGGACTGCAGTGCCCCTGGAGCCTGCAGATGGCAAAGCAAAGGTGTTTTCAGAGGCAGCGAGCTGACGCCTGTTTCTACAGTATACAGCGCTGCCCCCACCGTATACTCATTATCGAGTGTGTCTGATAAACAAAGTTATTCTGGTACCGTCGAACCCACTGACCGTGCGCATAGCCGTTTACTAAGCAATGCAAAACGGGACAGGCTGGAACACTTGAGTAAACAAAATTCAAGAACTCAGTTTGTTAACTTCACTAACACAGAAATGTATATCTGCTCTAATATTGAAATCAGCCAATGTGCCACTTACACAGGCCTCGAGACAGCAAAAGTCTTCCATGAGAACCATCAGAAGTGGTCAAAGTCTCAACCTTTTAGTACTCAACCCCTTAGTACTCTTCAGGATATGTGTCCTTTGTTTCTGGCCACAATTACTGTTAAAATACAGCACATGGTACTTGCAAAGCATATGCCTCATTTAAAAACAATACTGTCCAGACGCTCCCCAGATGTGAGCTCCACGCAGGGTCAGGGTAACGACTTTAATGACTTCATTCCTCACTGCAAAGTCTTCGGAAAACAAAGGCTCGGCCCGAAACAAGCGGTCCGAAACAGATACAGCGGTCTCCTCGCTTTGAAGATCGCACAGCTGCTGTCCGCTGTGTTCGCGACACATGGGAGACAAACGGACGGGGGGGTTGGGGGTGGGGGCGAGGCGCGCTCAGAGCCAGATGCCGCCCGCGCGCGCGAACGTGCACCCTGAAAGTGTCACCCCCGAGCGCAAACAAGGGACAGCCAACGCGGTGATCGGGCCACCTCTGTATCGGCGCGCGGTGACGACCCTGAAAGAAGCTGATCAAACACAGAGGCCTGCAGAAAAACAAACAGGCCTCCCTTGCCGGGTATGTCCCGGCGCTGTGATTGCACACGCTCCAGTCACACGTGAGGGGACTGCAGGCTTACAGTGGAGCACATAACGGGGGAAAAAAGCTTGTTCAAACCCTGCCATGCGGCTCTGCTCTGTTCACATTACGCCGCCAGATATTACTTCTGAGTAATCACAGTTTCAGGGTCATTATACAAACAGCAAGACATTTTCATCCTAGGTTACTTCCCCTCACTCAGAACAGATCGTGACACGCAACCAAACCGTGGAGGTGTATGAAAACACCAATGCCAGTGTCATGAAACGCCTGTTCTGTCACACTCTGCTTTAGCCTGATTGGCTGGAAAAGAGAGGGGTGTGGCCACGGTACCTGGGGACCTCTTGCAGGAGCGTGAGGGCATCATGTAGGATTGGCGGGGCAGCAGGGGCGAGGAGGGCAGGGACATGGACACCCCCTTCGCCAGACTCAGCCGGAAAATGTCCTCCGGGGCGTAGGGGTGGGTGGTGCCCGCTTCTGGCAGATTGGGGCCCCCTCCGGCGGGGCACCTGCGCTGGGAGCCGTGGACGTAGAACTCGCCACCTAAAAACAAGAGAAAGAAAATGCAACGGCTCCTTCAAAACCCGACTGTATCAGCAACAACATTTCTGCACAAAACATTCGTGTTCTACAGCTGCCTCTTTCTTCCCTCCAGTTGAAATCGCGCCTGACATTTTGGCCTCCCAAACATCTAATCATCCTGAACACGAACAGACAGTAACAAGCCGCCGTCCTCAGAGACGGAGTTTCAATTAATTCTTTGTTCCACAAGGACGTGCTCTGAGGAGAGCTGCTTTTGGCTACAGGCCTACGCTCAATCAGAGAGCTGCATTTCAAAGCATCTTGGATGTGCAGGAGAAACTCAGCACCTTCTAACGACAACAATCGGCCAGTAAAAAAGCCTGGGAGAAGAGAACTGACTGGACTGAAATATTACCCAAGGTCAGGCACTGTGTGCGTTCTCCCCTCCTGATATTTACAAAATGAACTCACTGACCAAACCTCCTGTGAACAGCAAACATCACAGATAAAGACAGTGTCATTGACCGCTGTGCTCAACCGATTTCCCACAATAATGGAAAAAAAAAGAATTAAAATGCTTACTAAATGACAACGTTCATGTGTGGTAATGCTTACGTAAACAAGGCCATTCATCTTTCAAAATCATTGTTTATACACATACTTAACTGAAACAATGCTAGAATTTACTCAAATAAACATCTCCCTCTCTCTCAGGGCTATGTGTATTTAATAGGAAGCGTATCCACAAAAACACGCACCTTGAATTTTGTACTCGGTGTCTTAAATGTAGTTTACTATATTCTTCTTAAAATACGCACAAATACATACGAAAAGGTTCAGGTTTTTATTTACATGATTAAAAAAAAAGCATGACTGTCTCTTCAACAGCAACCAAAAGTTACAGAGAGTTTACACTTATGTATAAGGCTCTGCTCTATAACTCAGTTCCGCTCATTCTAAAATATTCTGAATGAGAAAGAAAAACCTGGGGAAATTATAGCACTGACAGCTTAATTAGGCTGCACTTTGCACTCCGTGATTACAGTCAAACACTGTGCTACACAAAAAAGCATGCTAAGTAATACAGTGTCTTCAGCTCTGAAAGAACAAGGTTCTGGCTACATAATTTCTGATGACCATGATTCATTAAGGTTCCCTCAGGTATCTAATGAATCCATTATATCTTGAGATAAAAGAGGCCAAGGAAGATGTGCCCGGCCTGATACCTCACAATAACAAACCATTTTATGACTGCAGCTTACAGCACCCCAGAACTGAACGCTACTTTAATGTAGTAATATTCTAATCCTCATCAAACATCACAGACTGCAAGCAACTTTGCTTGCAAGTACACCAACAAAGAAGATGTCAATGGTTTGAAGACGCTAAAAATAGGAATTATTTATAAAAAAAAAAGACAAAAGAAAAAGAAAAACAATGCTTATCCTGAAATAGATTTGTGGGATTGATGAGCCTGATGGGACACAGCAGAAACATGAGAGGAATTCACCCAGGAACTGCCAGCAAGGGCGGGATGCTGTCCCACAGCCTTTAATCAATCAGTCATGCTCTTTTATTTCCCCATTTTACTTCCCAGCCGTTCATTACTGGGGTTAGCAATTAGCCGCTAGCTCTCCCTTGCTACTCAGCGTCTCGAGTGTCACAATGTCACAATAATGACATCATATAGAATGATTTAGTATTGTGCTTATTTTGCTTGCTTTATTGGACACCCAAGTTGCACTAACTGAAGCCATATTAGCATATTATGTTGGTATCATGATAACAACACACTGTAAGAGTTATTGGTGTGTGAGTGGGTGTTTAATGACAAAATAGTAAATATATGCTATAGACCTGCCTTTGCACATAGGGATGTTTTAGTGCTTCCTGGGGATAAAAGAGGGGGGAGAATATATTTACATGCTCCCAAGTCTACCCTTAAGCTAAATAAAAACGATGGAAGCCCAGACTCTTTACATCTTCTTTGGACAAAAACAGGAAACCCTTATTAAATAATGCTGGGAAGAGTGCAAAGATTGCACACATTGTTACAATCAACACTGAAGTAAACATCTTAACAAGCATATGCAAAACAACCAGGCCACTCTAAAATAAGAACCAAGCAAACCCTCTTATCCAAAGCAACGAACAAAGGTTACCATTTTTACATGTTATCCATTTATACAGCTGGATATTTACTGAAGCAGTTCTGGGTTAAGTACCTTGCCCAAGGGTACAGCAGCAGTGCCCCATCGGGGAATCGAGCCAGCAACATTTCGGTTACAAACCCTACACTTTACCACCATGCTACACTGCTGCCCCCAACTCCTGTGATGAGATGATTATTTTACCTATCTGCCGGTCTGTTCGTTAAATGAAACCAGCCCTGACAGTGAAGCTGCGCTAAAACCGCTAAAGTGGGCGGGGTATTCTCACCAAGCCTGGCCCGCTGCAGTCCCGGATCGGCCGCCAGGGTCAGCGCGTCTCTCTGCGGGTCCGTCCGCCGCCCATCTGAGGGAAGGAGGGAGAGAGAACGGTCATTTCGGCCGCTTCGCAGCACAAACCGGCAGCACACCTGTCTAAAACCGACCCAGAGAGCACACCTCTTCCTCATCCCCTACCTTTCAGGAGCTTGTTACTCCATGCAGTCGTCCAGATGTGCGAGAGATTGGCTCTCCCGCTTTGGACACACACCGGTAACTACACACTGAGCTGAGGAGGAGGACTTTCCCCAGCCTTGCAGTGAGAAATATACAGGTGTAAAACACATCGATGTGGGACAACAGTCTGGTGTAGTCGTTAAGGAGGAGGACTCATAACCAAAAAGTTGCTGGTTCGATTCCCCGCTAGGGCGTTGCTGTTGTACCCTTGGGCATAGTACTAAACCCACAATTGCCTCAATATCCAGCTATATAAATGGATAAAATTGTAACCTACTGTATGTAAATCACCCTGGATTAGAGTGTTTGCTAAATGACATTAATATATAGGTGGTGAATACTATATTTTCATGAAGAGAACACTGAAGGAACAGTAGGTGATATAAAAGTTTGGGGAGAGGTGTTACTGATATTTCACCAGCAGATGATACCCCGCTCTTTAATCTGCTTGATATCATACTCAGAAATATGTTATTGGTCTCTGCATACAGGTGAGCTCTCACAATAGCTGCTTACAGTGGACAACCTGTGGGGAAAAGACTCGCAGAGCTTTTTGTCTGATAAGCAAATATGAGCACCGACTGGAGCTGAAATTCCAGCACAAAAATCTTCTGAAATATGGAAAGGTGAGATACATTTTAGAATCCCTAGGCGGCCTCCCTCTGTTTTTCCTTGGTGTGCCCTCTACAGAATAGACGACTCAACCAGTAGACTTTGAAGAAGCCTCTTTGTTTTACATGTGGATTAGGAAAAATGGGAGAAAAGAACTTCAGTGTTTACTACATTCACCCTTTAAAGAAAACAGACATGAAAACATTCATGTCCAGTTAAAATGAAAATTTAAAACCAACAAACAACATACTTCTATTCATTTACTAGTTCTATTGTCTACCTCTTCTCAAAGCTCAGCATGAAAAAAAACACTGAGTTCAGTGCTCTCCTTGAATGTGAAAATAAAAGAACCTGTTTTGCTAGAAGATGAGGTGGCGGTCGTGCTGCAGGGATTGCGGCCTACTATCACATACTGAGTAACCCTTTCTGCTCTGGCAGACGCACTAAGGACCGTTCCTTTCAGGAAAAGCACGGTGGAGCTCCGGCTGGACCTCAGGAAGGCCTCTCAGAAATGACTGCACTCCGACGGCCACTAATGGAGAAACCAGGCAGACCGCTGGACGACAGGCAGAAACGGCAGCAGAGAAAAACAGACAGAAAAAATGTGAAGGCAAAAAAAAAGAAGAGCGACAGTGAAATAAGCCTAAAATACACCTCCCGTCCCATGAGATCTGTGAAAACCTCAGATCTCCGTGTCCTTCCGCGGGTGACCGAAACCCAGGCATATGCACACGTGCCCTCATGTTAATTTCATTTGGTCGGTTCTGGGTATTTCATGCGGCCTAATGTGGCTACTTGGATTAGGCCCTGTCCGCTGATTGTCTCTGGAGCCGGGCTTCCCGGCACAGCCTCTGCTGGCGGCCTCTCTCGGCCAATCAGGCGGGGCCAAGCCTCGCGACCGACCACACTGCCGCGCGCCGTTACTGCCCGGCTCTCCGATGCCAGGGGGGAAACGACTGCGGGCTGGAGAGAGGGATGAGAAATTGAAAGCTGTTTTTTTTCTCCTCTCTCTCAGGGGAGAAAACAAAGCCGTCCTCTGTCTAACAGCCTCTCCAACAAAGAAGGTGGCTGGAAACCAGCAGCAGGCCCTGGCGCTATGACACCTCCCCAAGCTTCCCCACACTCCCCAGTGCTCCTCAAGTATTAAAGCAAGACTCTCCGGTCAGGAAGAATGAGGTCCAGCCCAGCAGCCTTAAAATTG
The DNA here is from genome assembly GCA_019176425.1 of Megalops atlanticus. NCBI lineage: Eukaryota > Metazoa > Chordata > Actinopteri > Elopiformes > Megalopidae > Megalops > Megalops atlanticus. The sequence continues at coordinate 5,199,415 of CM032886.1, forward strand.
CTCAAAATACGGTTTCAGAGGCTTGACTGCCAATATTAAAACAACAAGAAGTGGAAACTGTTTATCCTGCCATTGGACTGGGCTGATATTGTTCTACTCTCACAAAAATCAATTTTGTTTCAGCTGGCTGAATTAAAAGAACACATTTCCCGTACAGCATTTCCAGCTGGACGTCAGTCCTTCAGTTAAATAACAATGTTTTAATTCATGTATCTTGTTAAGATTGTTATCATAAATGACAGTTTTCATTCTGCAGTGAAAACAGACTGGGGGCAGAGCTGCCAAAACCTGAGGTATGAATATGAACTCAAAAAGTCAAAATCTTTCTATTTTCTTTTTACCCCAGCATGCATTTCACATGACCACAGAAGTTTAGAAACATGAGGTAATGTGTTTGAACTTCCAAATGGCTGGATCCCCAGAAGTACCCACTGACATGCAGAGACGAATTTGGATGTGTTTAACGAAAACTGCTTTTTAACGTGGTGGGCACTGACAGCGTTCCAGTGCAAATGCGCCTCACACACAGCGGTAATACCAGTAGCTATGGAGCCTTTTTTTTCCGAGAGCCACAACAAAACGCTCCCATGAATGGAACAGACCAGTCAAACCCACAACTGAAGGAGGCCCTGGTACTTACGGCCAATCCACAGAAAGGGTTTCATCTCAACAAATTAGCCCACATAAATCCGGGGGAAAGAGTGTTCCAAAAACACAATCAATGCAACGTGCATTATGCATCACATGTGATTTGATCATGTGTGATCTTCTGGGCGGCACTGCAGTGTAATGGTGAGGAGCAGGGCTCATAACCGAAAGGTTGTTGGTTCAAATCCCTGCTGGGGCACTACTGCTGTACCCTTGGGCAAGGTACTTAACCCACAATTGCCTCAGTAAATATCCAGCTGTATAAATGGGTAACATGTAAAAATTGGAAACCTATGTAAGTCACTCTGGATAAGAGCGTCTGCTAAATGACAATAATGTAATGTAATGATCATGCTGAATAATGATTAGTAAAAGGATGACAAAGGATGCACCCATCAGTAAAACTTTACTAACACCTGTCATTTGTCGTAACCACTAACCAGCTGCCCGCAGTGTTTCAGAGAATCTGATCTGCAGTCACAATCCATGTTTGGTACAGCCTGTTGCTCTGAGGTCAGACCTGCTGCCCAGAGATTAAAGTCTTAACTCTCCACAACTCTACTGCCAACGGGACACCAGAGCATTGAACTCTGTCAAACTGCAAAAGTTACAGAGCTAAACCTGGAGATAATCTCCAGTTCTGAAAGAAGAGCCCAAGCTAAACATACTAAGAACTTACTGTAATTATTTTAACACTTTTTAAACACTGCTGAACTAAAAACAGGTTATTATGGGTCAGGAGTGCAAAGTGTGTCTTTTTTCATATAAAAATGAAACAAATATTTCAAGTAAGTTTGGTTTTTTGGCTCCTTTTTTGAAGCTGTCCATTCCACATCAAAAGTGAAATGTAAGCTACAACCCACTGCATCCACGGCACTATTTGAGATGGCTGTCTGAGCTCTCTGACAGAGCGGGCCGTAGCCCTGCAAGCTTACAGAGCGTCACTGTGGGCCCTCCTGGCCTGTGCCGGAACACACCGCTGCTGACCACGTCATACGCGTCTGTGCAAAGCCTGAGGCGGAGGCAGGAATGTGTGAAAACAGAGACGGCTGAAGGACAAGCCACCGGCAAGAATAGAGGGACTGTTCCTTTCACACGTAACTAACAGGCATTAAGCGCCACCACATAAACTCGCTGAAAACACAGCGTCGCAGCCACTGGGCCTCTGTGAGGGTCGCCCTTCCGACGGGCTAAGAGCGTTTCACTTATAAAGTGCTGGCTAAGAGTGCGGGGAGTCCGGTCGGGGGGGGCCTTCTCACACACAATCCCTGCGCCAGAGGGTGAATTCGCGCCTTGTGCTTCAAACCGGTGGAATTCCCTCAACGCTAACAACGTTCTGAGCCGGTTGTGACATTTCGAGTACGGGAGGTTCAAGCGCAACAATCTCCTCATTGTGGCGAAACGTCTTTTCATCTGTCAGCCAAAACAGCGGCGACTGTAAAGAGGTTAATCGGAAGGACATTTCGAACGCCCATTTGTGCGGCCACGCGGCAGTGAGGGAGAAAGTCTTTCGGCCCATGCTACGCCATGTCAGTCTTAGGGCAGTCCTGTCATTTGGGATGACAGCTTTCATTAGATTACATTACATTCATTTAGCCGACACTCTTATCCAGAGCTACTTCCAGCACAATAAAACATAAGTGTATCCATTCAAGTTAAATGAGCAACAGTGTCAGACCAGGCTAACAACACACCCAGACCAGCGAGTGTGAGCACACCACTATTCAAGCCCGACCACAAGTTAACTTGCGCAATCTGACTAGGCAACAGAAGCCAATTACACTACGATACATCAGTCACTAGAACACAGAATCCAACATAAACCGCAATACTACACATAAAATAAACAGCAAGTACTACAAGTCGCAGGCATTAGGGGGATTGAGGTGGAACTGAGATGCAGCTTGAAGAGGCGGGTCTTCAGTCTGCGTCGGAAGATGGCCAGTGATTCCGCTCTCCTGACCTCCATGGGGAGTTTGTTCCACCGCTGAGGAACCAGTACAGACAGGGATGAAAGAGGAGAAAAAGGGGGGAAAAAGGAGGCGCCACATTAAAGATGGCACTAAAACAAGGCTGGACTCCCTCTTGCTCCTTACAGAGGATGCCGCAGCCTTCTGACCAGCCCTTTCAGAGGGAGAGGAGAAGCACCATAACCTTGCCATGGTTTTTTCAGATACTTTCTTTAAGTCTTAGGCCAACAATTTCAGGCCCCGCTGTGGCTACAGAAATCAGCCCTTTCTATTTATACTGCACTGCACCGAAAAGGATATAAAAATGATTACAGTCTTACTCATATTCTTTTTTCATCTTCAAAGGGCCGGTGTGATGGCCAAAGAGGACGAGGCCTGCCTTAATGAAGTGCGATGATATTTTAAATCATTGATTAAATATTTAAGCAAAAAAAATCAATTATTCAGCCGGGAGAACTTGGGGTCATATTCCAGCTCTGTGAAGCAGGCTAACAGAAGGGAGCTTCTTTTCAGCGAGGTGATCGATGAGAGTACAAAAAAAAAAATCTTTCATTTTCGATCAATGCATTTCAAACAGACAGATAAAAGCAGAGTTTCATGCAGGAATTTTAATGATTCTTTGGCCTCAAAGATGTGGGTTTTCACTTGCCCTTTTCTACACAGGAAACACATGCTGTTCTTCTGGCCTTCACGAGACACAGAGGAACTCGGATTCAAAGACACTAATTACACTGCGAATTGCTTTGTAGTAAAAGTCACTTAGCTCTGTAAAATTGATTTCAAGTTGTGTATCTAAAGTGCACGGAGGATCAAAATGAACATGTCCCCTCGCGTTTCATTATGACAAATTAATTATGGTTCTGCGAGATTCAGGATGCAGACGGACTTTCTTTTTGCCTTTTGGGGGGCTGTCACGCTGCTGAATCATTCAGAAACGGGAGGAACCTTGGGGTGTCTGATTCTGGAATAATCCGAGGATGGAAACGCGCAAGACTATAGAGAGGCGAAAGCCCTCGACCGGCATTCAAAGCAGAACAAAGGGGACTCAACCTTGACTGAGGATGAGCTTGAGCCACACAAAAAAAGATGTTTAGCATTCAAACCGCGTGACCCGATAGGCCGGCCTCAGAGACGAGGGCCGGCAGCAGTATCCTTGCACAGACTCATTCATTTACATGAGGGGGAACTGGATGCCTGTGAATTTTTCTAACGATCCACTTCTACACTGTCCTCTGTTACTTGAGTTCTGCTACTGCTACAGGTTACATAGTCTATGTTAAAAAGCAGCATATATTAGATTCACCCCACCATTCTGAAGAGGACTACACTAAGAGGGAAAACAGCAGTAAAAAACCCTCAATGTATTACACATTAAATATTTAAAGGATAGCCAATGAGGATCCCATTCCTAAATCCACAGAAGCTGACACATGGAACTACCTTACATATCCAATAGTAACTGACATTCTGACACTACTTGTCATCTGTGACATTGTTTGAATGCATGTGTGTGTGTGTGTGTGTGTGTGTGTGTGTGTGTGTGTATGTGTGTCTGTGAGTGTGTTCGTGCATGTTGGCTTGTGCGTTTTAAAACATCCATTAGCTTCTCACCAGTAAATATGAACAAGCCCGGGCTTTTGATGAAAGGCACTGGTAGCTATAATTAATGCAGAGCCTTTTTGTCAACACACAAAGCCGCAAGACCCTTGGACATTCTTGCAGTGGGAATTTCTCCCGCTAGACTGAGTGCCAATGAAGTTTTCCTGTGTACTTCCGAGACCTGGGTGACAGCCTCACAAAAGCCCCTGGGATTAATTCACAGGGTGGGGGGGGGGACAAAGAGACAGAGAGCAAGAAACGGTCCGAGAGACAGCATCTCCGGGAGATGAACAGCATATCTGTTTCTGAGCCCGCCGAGATCACTGCAGTGCACAGGCTCCCTGTAAATTCAGCCTGTTTCAGCACCTTCCTCTCTCTGGGAGAGAAATGCAGATAGCCTATCACAGAATCTTTGAAGGAAGATTTTTTAGCAGATTTTTTTTTTTTTTTTTTTTTACAAGGCTTCTCCTCTTCCCCTCCATGTCACTCTTATCCGCAGCTGTTGTCATGGCAACAGTCACAATACCACACATACTGCGCAGTCCTTGAGTGGCTGATCCCAGATCAAACACACTTCTTTCAACAAGGATGGGTAATCAAACCCAAAATCAAACATCTGATTCAACAAACACAGGCACAGGTAATCAAACCCGGAGCACAATGCATACTTCAGCCAGGACAGATATTTAAATCCTACAATAAACTTTCGTATTTCAGCAAGGGCAGGTAATAAACCCCCACACCAAAGAGATACATCAACAGGGACATGTAATCAATGCTGGTCTAAAACACAGCTATCAAACCCTAAATCGAAACATTAATTCAACAATGACAGAGAGGTGGTAAAATCTCAGGTCAAACACTGCTATATCAGCAAGGAGAGGCAACAAATACGAAACAGTGACAAAGTCACAGCAGAGTGGGGAAGAAAAGAAAACACGTTGTCAAAATGAAAATCCTAAATAATTACGTGCACCAACATGCTTCAATGATCTCAAAGGGTGAGGTGTTCTGGTTACACTCTGGGGTTAATTCACATGCGTGATCCTCCTCACAGGCATTTGCTCTCTAACTGGAAACTTCATTTGCTGAACATCCACCGCAGCTTCCCCTTTTAAATAGTTAAAAAAAAAAAAGAACATCCAGCACTGCACCCGGCATGTATTCCTGATCACTTGATTCTACTTTGCGGCTTGCTCAGAGCCTGTTCCCCATGACGATATCCACTGGGTACAAATCTGGTACATGAAAGGTCTGGGTTGAAACGTTACTAAAACAGGCCCTCGAGCGCTGAACCCTCCCTCTATAAACCCGCTAATCTCAACAAATTGGCGGGGTGAACAGAAAGGGCTACGCTTCAGGCGGAGAGAGGCGGCAGCATTTACGACCATCAGCAGAAACACATCACCCCGCCGGGAATGCAAGGAGAAGCAGGGCCTACCAGCTCTGACCTTTTCTCTTCCCTCTTATAAACGGTCAATTTCTGCCGGCGCGAGACTGGCAGTATCTTTCGCCATATGTTTGCTTCAAACAGGAAGCAGAATTTCCACTGACATTTTTTCAGACATGTTTATCGGTGGCAGATGGGGCCGAAATGTACCTGCTGTTGTTGTGGGGGGGGGAAGTGGGGGAAGAGTGAGACAGTCAAAGAGCGGTCTGGAATATTAATTAAGACGTCTTTTGAATATGAAGATATGAATTTTAATAGGACGCCTACACTAAGAGAGTCAGACCCTGAATGGAAAAGCACAGGTATGTTGCAGGCATTGGGAAATGGCCGCAGTCACACTGTGAAGTTTATGGGTGTGCTGTGATGTGCCCCGCACAGCATGGGGGGTTGGGGCTGCTGACGGCAGACCGAGGGTGAATCCGTTATGAGTCAGACCTGTGTGGGGTTTAGTCCTGATCAAGCAGATTATCGCAGCTCTTTAAAGAACCGCAAGGGAACATTTCCCCCCTTCCCACAGCTCCGAGTCAGAAAAACAGAACTAATCTCCTGAAATGTTTTAAGGGTTAGCGATATCAAAGGAAATGGGCTTTTGAACATGTGTTTGAATTGCTATTAGTATGGAAACACACCAGAGGCTAACATAAATGTCAAGAGCACTGAGGTCTTGACCAGGAAATGACGCGTGTGGGGGGAATAAACAAATATATCCTATAAATTAGCCTTTTTCACTGGGCACACAGACACACAAACTACAGTGGGTTCAGTGTGAAGTCGGTGGAATGCACTGAGAAATGAGCAAAAATATTTACGTTAAGTTTCTGAACACTTAAAAAAAAATAACCAGCATTAAAACCCAGTCCACTGAAACACAGTACAGTGGTGTTCATCTTAGAGATCAGGTAAAGTGACAGACCATGCCGAGAGAGAGAGTGATTAATATTCATGTTAGCAGGCACTGTGAGTGTGTGAGTGTGATGTATGTGTGTGATGTGTGTGTGTGTATTTATTTGTGTATGTGTGTGAGTGTGTGTGTTTATATGTGTGCGTGTGTGTGTGTGTGTGTGTGTGTGTGTGTGTGTGTGTGTGCGTGTGTGAGTGTGTGTGTGCGTTTATATGTGTGCGTGTGTGTGGCTGCCGGCTGAATTCCTCCACAGAGGCACAGAGCCACACTCCCACGCTGTATGTCCTGTCCCCCCAGGGGGGCCACCCTGACCCTGAAGCGGCTGGAGGCGGCAGGGCGGTCCCAGCACCAGCACGAACACAGCCCTTCATCTGGAACAGTATCTGCCTCTCCACAGGTCCTCCATATACACTCTATATCATTTACATTTACAGTCACATTTATTCACTTGGCAGCTTTTATCCAAAGCGACTTACAAGTGAGGCAGAGTACAACACAAGCAAAAAACCATAAGGAATCAACAATATTAGAAGCGCTGCATGAACAGGTTTCAATGGTTGGCCAGACAAGGTACAAGCTAGCTGGCAGAGATAACGAATGCGTTAAACCATTAGAATATTTTTTTCATAGTTTAGTAGGAAACAGTTGAGACATGAGAAATTCCTTTAGATGGTAGCGTTTCAGGTGCTGAGTATCACAGAGAAGCCACAATTCTGCCCATCTCTGGTTGATATTTAACGCTTCTCTGTACTAAACCTGATTTTCCTCATTTTTCGATAGCTACTTCTTAAGGTCTCTGCGGGCACCACTGTGGTGTAGTTGTGAGGTAACCCAGACTGCTTCAGTAAGTATCCGGCAGTATAAATAAATTATACGCTGTGTAAGTTGCCCTGGATAAGTCCGTCTGCGAAGCAAATGTGTGCAAATAACATCCCTCACCAGATCTCCCAGCATGCCTCTGCAGATCGGTTACCCGCAGGGGACTCTGACAGACGAGGCCTGGTACTGACGAGAGCGGAGATGGGCGGTCGCGGGAAGACCTGAGTGGAACTCTCCGCAGCCTGACTCAGCTGCAGTGTTTAAAATATAATGCTTCCAACAGACAAAAGAAAAGCGGTAGGCTGCACTGGCGCCTTTGCTCTTCGCTTTGAGGTAGACTTTGGGTTTGTTCTGACAGCCGGGGGATCTGGTGATTGGCAGCTTCCTGCTTCCGCACTCACAAAAAAAAAAAAAAAAACAGCTCCTGTCTGAATTAACCGTTTCTCCTCGCCGAGAGTGGACGAGCCGAGCGGCCGCGAGGGATCAGAGGTTAACGACAGAGTTTGATTGCCATTAACACAGACCATTAAGCAGTCTTTCCTCCCGGGCTCGGCCGGGTCATGAGAATAACACCATCTCCCGGGCAACTGGAAACGGGGCTCTGCCCCCACTGACTGGAGATAAATGGATGTGTCAAGGGAACCCCCTCCGTCCCCTTTCACACGGCTTAATCTCACAAGAAGGAAGGAAGGACTGGACGACTCCTGATGGTCAACCCCACACAGAGTGCCTGACCCGTGCTGACCATCACTGTCTTCAATATGTAAATCAGCTCCACGTCTGTGTCTCCACAGTGAACCACTTCCCATTCTGATAACCAGTCACCCTAACCAGTGATTATTACAGATGATATCATATTCAGATGTACCATGCTGTCTGTGGGCCTTTCAGCAGCTAGGACTGACAGATTGATCAAGGCCTACAAGCCAGTAAGAGCGCTACGCTCTGCTACCTCGGGTTGCCTCCGTGTCCCGAAATACAATGCCAGCATATCTTGGACCCGCCTCTTCTCAGTACTTGTTCCACGCTGGTAAATGACGTAATGTAACATATTGTAATGTAATGTAATGTAACGTAATGTAATGTAACATAATGTAATGGAATGATTGGTACCCATGCTCTGCAGTGCTGAGGGTCAGACCCTCCACTCCGCAGGGCCAACCCTCGCTTCGGAGGGAGGCCTTTTGAACGAGGAGAGAGGGGGCGAGCAGGAGTCAGCGCTCGGTGCGGACAGCCCCGCTCCTCTCCCTTTGAACCCAAGCACAAAAGGGTCCGGGGTCGACGGTTCATTCGGCCTTTCAAAGCCTCTGAGCCCCAAGACGACGCATTCACGAGCGGACAGTCACAAAGACGCGTACCCCCATTCACAGTGACAGGGGCTGAGCGAAGAAAGGGCCTCAGAGCTGGGGTGCTGGCGGGAACCGGGAACCAGATTGTTTATCCGAAACGAACTGGCCCCCCTCTACACCTCTCCAGAGTGCCAACCCAGCAAGAGGAGTCACACACAGCCTCCGCTAGCTAATAGGCCACTCACAGCTACGTGGCTACGTTAAGCTTCCTTCAAACCTCACCAACAACAAACATCAAATCAGCTCACTTGATTAAGGATAGTTAATTAAAAGCAGGGAGCCAATTAAGCAGCACTAACATTGCAGACACCAGCAGTTTGATAGTGATACCTGATTATTTTTGTTACATTTGCTTTGCCTTTGCCAGGAGCCAGCAATGTCACGTGGAACTCAATCTACACTTTCATCACGATATGTTCTGTCTGGCATTGGTCATGATGAAAATTGCCGGGCTGAAAGTATTTGCTTGGGGTGTAATTTATACAGCTGAGTGAAGGCTTATCTCAGCTCACTTCGTCATGAACAATCTCAGTGTAAACAGTGTTAAAATGACTGGAAACAATCAGCACTTCACTCTATTACAAGGATGAAACTTGCACAACGAAGGACATGCAGACACGCAGGTGCATTGGCGCTGCGGACAGGTAAGCCTTGAAAACCTGATTTAATAACCCTATCCCCCGAGAGGAGCAGCGTTCCACATAAAACAACGTGGGAAAACAAGACGACAGAACACTTCCACAAAGTTATATACTCGGCGGTCACAAACGTCTGCGGTCCGACGACCTGAGGTCGCTGGGCTGTCACACGCGGTGATCCGACTTCAAAATAAAGCGTGTTGCCTCGGTGACAAACTGCCTTCTGCCCCCGGAGCCCAAAAAGTCAGAGAGGGACCTGGTCGGCGCGGGGCCGGTGAACGGCCTGACGGGCGCTCGTCTGCACTCTGGGGATTTACCGTGACATTGCCTCCCCCCACCCCCACTTCCCGGCCCGCTCGGCGGGATTTGTTTTCTCACCACACAGACCCCTCCAGAGGTCTCTGACACCAGCGGCGCTGCAACCGCAGAAAGGACACAGGAAATGAAAACCTGTTTACCAGCCGGTGCCCGGGCTGTCCGCGGGGCATGGCGGGAAACTCCGAGCGCCGCGCAGGATATTGGCTGTAATATTTGACCCCGCGCCAATTACCAACCCTTCGGCGATCAGAGAAGGGGGGGAACCGCGAAACAATGTCCCACAGGGATGAAAGGGAGCCTGGAAGTGAATCAAAGCCCTGGCTGAGCGCACGTCTTCCTCCGCCCGGGGACAATCTGTTGACATCACAACGCTGGAACTGACATAAGACCGGGTGTAGCATTCTTCCAGGTGTGTGTTAGATAACCACGGCTCCCTCCTCTCAGGTACGGACATCAAACGGTGACAGACTAATATGTGCTCGGTGGCCAAGCTGCGGGACACAATCTGATATAATTTTCCCATTTCCTACTGCATGAATGGACTGCATTACATTTCCTTTACATTTATGATGTCGTGACCTCCATTTACAGTGCACCGCAAACAAAATCCAGCAACGCTGACACAGATTACATACGTCAGGTTATAGTGAAAAGGCCACAGGCGTTACAGCACGAGGTCTAGATGCATCGTATGATGTGAGCGGGGGAAAGTCATTTGGCGTTCATGTGGCTTCTGTATATATAAAAATATGACTGTCAGAGCGGCAGCCTTAGCTCCACATGAGTGTCATTCCACCCTTATTTTTCCTTTCTGTGGAGCTCATGTGGACACACCTGAGGAACGGATCTCTCTCACTCCCCCTGCTCCAGAGCGAACTTCACTGACTTTCACCGTCTTCCTTTGCGACATTTGCTAAATGCAGTGTAATGTACTAGTACATTACATGGGGTACTGGTGTGAAGCTGGTATCTGGGGATGCCCTGCAGCTCACCTGTGCATTGTAGCTGAGTACTGTTACCCCCAAATCAATCCCTCCATCATCACAGCACACAGATGGGCAGAAAATCTGACGCCGCATTGCTTTATGATATTTTATCCCAGTTATGCTTAAACTATACTTTCTCAGCACATTCAAGGGTATACCCTTTCTCGCTTTAGAAAATGGATACTAAAATGGTATTCCCATAATGCAAAGAGCACAGCAGAGCTGTCAGTGTGGTTTTCCTCAGCTGGGACCGCGAGTTACTGAGTGATGAAAAGTCTTCTTTCCTCGGGGACGGAGGCGATTGCATGATTTAGGAGAACCAACTTTATTATATTTCAGGCCCCAGGAGGGAGACGGCTCATCAAAATGGTTTGACTTCTACACTAAGGAAGGAGAGCAGTGATATTTCAGGTTTAATAATGTGGCAGTAGACTTTTATCCATATACCACGACTACTAACTTAAGAGTGCACAGTGTACAGTATACAGTATTTGTAACAGGTGAGGCAGAATCACACCAGTTTCAGACCAGAATCGGTGTCACACCATTTCCTATGATCCTGAGCAAAAGCTGCATTGCTTTTTATACAAACCTTTTGTGATCACTGGGCATGAACTATGACTGAATCACTCAATAAAAAAAGAAGCTAGAGAAGTGTTTATTTTGAAACAAAAAATGTCATATATCCATGACACAAAACCAAGAAAATGTTTTATAGCAAGAATAAACACAAGGGGTAAGAAACTGAGGGAATCATGAATGCACAATATGATAGATGCAGTCCTCTGTGGCCGGGGAGAGCGTTCGCAAACAGGCAGCTGACAGACTGGGCCAGCCGTCCGCTGCAATCAGTCTTCAAGGAGAGGCGGTCTCTCCCGGCTTTGCGGCCACAGTCGCAACCCCGTATCAATCTCCCCGGGTTCCAGGTTTCCTCTGGCTCCGGGCCGCTGGTTTTTACGGCTCCCTGGAGCACAGCTGTCCTTCTTGGGCTGAGCGACAGGCTCTCGGGTGTCATCGAGGAACCGGAACACATGGCTCGGCTCTCGGCATCATGGGAGCTCGCGCTGAGCCGAGACAGGCAGGTACCGGCGCAATCGCGATTCTGCATGGCTGAGCATATTCAGCGTTGGGACAAACCGTTTGTTGCGGTGAGGTTATATATTCTCATGCTGTTTGCATGTATTTATCTCACAGGATCTAGAGGCATAGAGACCTAGGTACCATGGATATCCACATTGTCAGTTTGTGGTACATAATTATAGTGATGAAAGCTTTACGTGCAATGGAGGAAATAAAAAAACTTTCCAGTTCAGGCCTCATTAGCTCAAGTGTGTTTTTACCATGTGAAAAACCCACCGAGCACAAACACTTCCAATGTCGCTGTGTGCTCCTGCTCTCACGTTCAGCACTCTTCTTCAACTCCAGAGGACCAAGAGAACGATCCAAGAGGAGCCTGTGCATTACAGGAACTCCCTAAACGACACTGCATCTCTCTGCGAGAGGTGATTATGGTCGGCCTCCACAAAGAAAGCCGCTGTCGAGGTGGGCTCCGTCTGGCGGGAGAGCCGAGCCGAGCCGGCCGACCGCAGCTGTCGCGCAGAGAGGACCGACCGCCCCGACATTCCTCAGAGAGCACCTGTGCTCGGGGGATGAAAGGGGCGTCTGTGAGGGGCCGGGGACGCGTGGTGCCCCTGCGGCTTTACCCCGCTCCTGCGTGTCTCTCCTGCGCCAGCATACCACCTGACGCTGTCCGCTCACCTGCGGGAGCCCGCGCTGAGCCCCGCGCTCCAGTCAGGACGCGACTCCGCGAGGCCTGCTCTCCCACTAAAACGCTCCCGCAGAAAACAGGAACCCGCCCTGCGAGCTGTGGTAATCAAACACTCCATTAAAAACAAATCTGTTTAAAGGAGGGAACTCTGCTGCACCGCTATGCCGCGGCGACTGTTGAGAGGAATCCAGAAAAACAGGCCTTCTCGGTGGATTAGTCCCCCCCCCGACTGTTTAATATTTCAACAAAAGGTTGTGTCTTTGCACAGGGCACTGCCAGGTTTACAGCGGGGTCGATACCAGGAAAGGACTCGGATTCTTCCTGCACTCCCCAAACAAACAGATTGGAAAAATTACCTAGATAAAAATCATTTGGCTCATAATTATGGTATTATTAGGTTTAAATGTCACATGTCTGCGGGGGAAATCTACCTCCCTTTCACATTCACCCTACACTCACAATTATTCCGAGTTTCGCGTGTTTTGAGGTTGATGCGAATGTAAACAGCCATTAACCGTTCAATAGAAAATTGCACTAATGGCTTTTGTTAATGCATTGTTTTTCCCCCCCCGCTGATTACTGTATCACAGCCATGTTCTGTGAGCACAGCTCACCTCGGTAACAACAGTTTAAATGTGCTTTTAATGAGAAATATTTCATGCGTTTTTGTATTGTTCCTGTGTTCGGACTTTCCTGTAAAGTCGTGCAGACAGTGGAAGCCCAGAGGGACAGGGAGAAATATGAGAAACTGCAGGAGAGCTGCAGACTGTTTTAATAACAGTGCCAGGCTAATGAAATCTGCCCTCTCCTTTTGTGTAGGCATCTTCGGCCCCTGTCAGTCTTTTCTGCTGGCTTGGGCTTCTCAGGGTCTGGAGGAGCAGACAGGACTGGCCCAGACCCACGCGCACATGAATACAGACCCGACAGCCCTCCTCCAATAATCCGTTTCCTATGCCTTCTGGCTTTCCGCCAACAGACCAACTCCTCTGTCCAATAGCATAAAAGGATCCCGCGGAGTCGGCCTGTACCAGCTACCCCCACAGCTGAAACAACAATGTACCTTACAACACACACACACACACACACACACACACACACAAACAGCCAGTCACTGACAGCCTCACACAGACACAGTCAGTCACTGACAGCCTCACACACACACACACACACATGCACACACACACACACACACACACACACACACACACACACACACACACAAACAGCCAGTCACTGACAGCCTCACACAGAGCCTGCTCTGCATCAGCATTTGATACCCATCCATCATTCCTTGATTAGTCATGTCTGATTAGCGATACCTTTGATTTTTCTCTGCGAGCTGGTTTTCAGAAAGGCCACAACTCAAACAATGTGGCACAGATTATTCAGCAACCGAATGTAGTCTCAAATGAATCGCTTCTTAAAAACAACCAAACACAAATAACAACCGAGCGATAAAGTTGTTTCCGATTCTTTTCCCCTTTTCCGAAAGCTCTTTAAAAGGTACTCAGTGGTTTACATCCTTTTGACTGCACTTTAAAGAGCATGCCAACCCCTACTGCTCAGGCACTTTGAAGGACAGGGAGCTGGCCATGCCTTCTCACTGAGGCTGGTGCTACGCTGAACTTAATAAGATCACTGAAACTTCAATGATCTGCATTCCAATTACTTGACGGTTTGATGTGCAGCGCATTACCAACTGTGCTTCAGTAGTCTCTGCAATTTAAAAAAACAGCAGGAAGAGGCTGCCTCTCCTTTGGGTCTCCATGGTTTCCTAAGCCAAAAGTGTGGTAATTACTCTCTTCCCCTGGCTCAGCAAGGCCAAGGCATGAAATATCAAATGCAGAGTACAGTAATGTAAGTGCACAACGGATGATCCCAAAAGGCACATCCAATATACACTTTATACTACATGCCATTATGTACGGTAAGTATAACATTAGTAAATCCCCCTCGACCCTGCATAATCTGTCGTTAATAGAATTAGATCCCGTTTTCTATTGGTTCATTTTTCAGCACCATGCAAATAGCTCTTGATGTGCGCATGCTTCACGGATGCCGGGACTTTTCGCAAACCAGCACAAACTGAACCAAGAATGCTAATTATTTTCATATGCACGGTAAAAATAATCGGCCCATTCTGCGCTGTGAAAGGAGAGAGGCCCTTTTCAGACACATGCGGCTGATTATTTCACATGATGCGAGTCCGATATAAACGAAAAGAAAAGGGCCGGTCTGCGTGCAGCAGGCGGGAGAGCGGCGGGACAGGACGCGCTGGGGTGAGCGTATTGGACGAAGGCTCACGGGCAGCTCTCTGGCCTGGGCGTCGGCAGGGTTCTGCCAACTCGCCATTTGAGCGAGCGGTCGGGTGCTTTCGCATATCCCTTTTTAATTCACACCGGAGGGCGGTCAACGGGCCCGCATGCGTTATGAGGCATATGCAAATCCATGTGCACAGACCGGCAAATCCTGGAGCACATGGCCGGGGTGTGTCCAAAATCTGCTGAAGCTGGCACATTCAATTTAACCCCGGACAGGAAGAGCCCCCGACCCAAGGGCTGGAGGCGTACAGGACAGTGTCAGTGACAGCAGGTGATTCATTTTAGATTACCTTACGTTACGTTGTTATCATTTAGCAGACGCTCTTGTCTGGAGTGACTTACAGCTTTACCCATTCATACAGCTGGACATGTACTGAGGCAATCGTGGGTTAAGAACCTTGCCCAAGGGTACAGCAGCAGTGCCCCAGCAGGGAATTGAACCAGCAACCTTTAGGTTATGAGCCCTCCTCCTTACCACTACAGTGCATTGCTGGTTCATTTTGCTTTGTGCAAGGTGACACGAAACGAGGTAGAAATGTAAGCTAACGCTAACGCCTTTAAGCTATTTGAGGAGCTGAAAGTACAAAGGGGGCGACTGACAGGCAGGCACAGGAATGCTGAGGTTTTTTTTTCCGGAAGTATCCACTAGTTCCGCTGGCATAAAAGGAATTCAAATCAGATATCGCATGGCCCGTACCAAAGTTCTGGTATGCTTGCGTTATTCTCTATGAAAGCAAGGCATATCAGGTAATCACCCTCGGAATCCACACACCTTGTCACAGCAGAGTTAAAATCGGTGTGACCGCACCTCAAGATGGCCCTGATAAAAATAAGGCATTTCGCACCTGTTTCGACTTACACTCATCCCAGAGAGCTCCTGCCTCCTACAGCAGAGGGCGCTGCTGCTTCAGAGGGTAACAAGGCCCACGCTTTTCTCCGCTTCTGTATTCCTTCGCTTCTGTCCATCCTTCGGAACGGAGGGAGGGGAGTACCAAAGCCTCCAGCAGCACAGGACGTAGACCCCCCCCTCTCCCTCCCTGCATCCCCTTCACCCCCCCCAAGTCAGTGAGAACACACTGGCTCATTTACATTGCACTTGAATGACGAATTGAAGAAGGAAAAAAAGTTACAAATGCTAGCACATATCTTTACATAAGAGTAGAGAATCATTTACTTATCTAATAATAAAACAGCAAAAGCAAATCACTTTAGACTGGCACAAATGACTGCCTTAATGGATCCTGAGCGATCAATTCATCAGCAGTTGCCACGGTGAAATGCCAGATATAATGCTCACATGTCAATATCGCCAATTCGGTAAGACCCAGCTCCTCTCTGGAGTTCTCACCAGATAACGTGGCCCTGCTTCAGCACACTGGTGCTTTTCCTTACCCCCTGCGCCTCCCTGCTCCTCCCTGCCCCTCCCTGCTCCTCCCTGAGTCTCCCTGGCCACTAGCACAGACCAGCTGTCAACAAATTAACACTGCAGTACCAGTCAAAAGTTTGGACACACCTGATTAAGATAATGGGGAAACATGCATTCAAAGGCATTTCGATCTAAAGACTTATGCTTAAATGCTTGAAATTTGTTTCTTAGACAAATTATAAACAGAGAGGTTGAAGCCTATATATGAATTTCTTTCCAACAAAATGTTTATTTTTAAAAAATATTTTTGGCTACATTGAAGAGTCTAAAATATAAGACTGTTTTGATTTGTTTAACACTTTTTTGGTCACTGCACAATTCATTTCATGGTTTTGATGTCTTCACTATTATTCTAAAATGTGGAAAATAGTAAAAAATAAAGAATAAAACTCGTGTCCAAACTTTTGACTGGTACTGTACTCCAGGACGGAAAAAAGAAAACATTAAACGGATTCTGTATCTAGAGCATTAGGACCGATCAATCCAGGAGGGTTTAGATTCTAAAACTGAAGCGTTCCCACCGTACCATCGCGGCTTTAGCCCCCAAATGCATTTACATGACTGAGGCGCAGAGGGAGCCGGCGGAATCCGGGTCTGTATAAAAAAGCATTCAGAGGTCACTGCTAACCAGCAACCCGTTTCTGTAATGTCAAACCCCTGGAATAAAAACAACGAAGCCTATTTTTAAAAAGGGATCAAAATGGCCACCTCCGCACACCCCCGGAGCCGGAGGAAGCCAGGGGAGAGGAGAGGGAGACGGAGACGGGGAGAGAGGGAATCGGCGATTGGCGTGTTCCCGGGCCCTCGCAATCTGGGTAGCCCAGAGTCAGGCTAATGACTGCGGTGTCTGGCACGGGGGCCAAGTTTCCGCGATTTCTTTTTAACTTCCCTCCAGGCGAAAGCCACGCCGTTATGAGGAACATATGCTATCTTGCAATTACACAAGGATCAGGGCTCTCTCTCTCTCTCTCTCTCCCACCGTTTTCCATGACATATCTCCGTGCTGTTTTTATACACTCCTTGGAGTTTAACTCGCTGCCGTTCCCTTTATGGGGTTATGGGGTTATGGGGGGGTACAGCTGTGCAGTTTTTCTCCTCTCTCGTCCAAAGTCTTCCAGAAAGCAAATTATACAAACACGCCTTACTAGGTAATGCTGGCACCGCAATGGAGAGGTTGTCTGGGTTAACAACAGATCAAAACGAATCCAAAAAAAAAAAAAAAAAGTCCGAAAGGAAAATGAATGATCGCATCTAGCTTTCATTTGTCAAGTCAATGAACCTTCACCCACTGTTCAGCGCGGGACTTGGGACTCTTTCCCATTGTTCCTGCAGCTCCACTTATAAAAGACTACTTTCTCCTATTTGAGAACTCACTGCACTGGGTCCCTGCGTATGAAACCATTTCCTCTAAGCTTCAGTTTTGGTTTTGCTCCACATGAGGATATGATAACAATTTGTGTGTGAAAAGGCTGTTTTATACGCACCAAATGCAACAGTGGAGTTTTAAGTGTCTTTTCTGCCCAATGCCTTTGGGGAACACTGAAATCTTCTTCCTTCCCCTAAACAGAAGGTGCATTGAATATTTTATAAGCAATATGTCACTATCTAGGCACATGGAACATAAACATTTCCACAGTATACTCAATTTGATTAACACAGCGTTTTCCCAAAAGACCTATGTTTTACTGACCTCCTTTCAGATCCTATAGAGACAAAACACTGGTTTTACAAATAAGCGGTATTCTCCAGGGGAAAGCATACAGATCTAAAGCAATTTCTTTAAAAACCTGAGTATGATACATCAATTTTAATTTGGAGGCTAAGTAGAACTGAGGATCCTATAAAAAGGGTCTCACAGATTTGACAAAGCTTTTTATAGGTCAAAATGTTCGTTCAGTTCCTTCAAACTTGGCGTGGGTACAGTCTGACACACTTTCCTTAAGTGTGTGAACTCACAGCGTGAGACACAAACCACTTACTAACGAGGGTAATTGGACCGGCTCTCGTACATCAACCAGGGATGGTGACACAGCAGTCATTTTCTCTCAAACGACAAAAAACGTACTTGAAATTTACCTGTCCTTTTTTCCCCCCTCCAACTGAAATAAAACTTAGAAGAAATTTCCTCTGTGACCTTATAATCCTGCTGGCTACCACGGCCCATCTCCCACGACAACAGTGTGACCATGTGACCACCACATCACCGCACTGTTGCCTCTCCCGCCTCTTATCGTGCGGTTGATCGCTAGGCAACGGAGGGGCGTGGTTTAGTCTTCTTCCCACGGTTAGAGCAGTGAAAGGGAGAAGGAGCCGGACAGCAGAAGCTGGGAGCGACACAGTGTGTGACGGACAAGTACGACTAAAAAAACCCTCCAACTGACAATGATGTGCGCTTCGACCGACTGGACTCATTCACTGCAGGGCACTGAAAGCAGAGAATGATTCATTCACATTTGGCATATTCCTGCAGAAAGCCATACTTTAATATCCATTTCAACCATAAGAAAAAAAAAAAAAAAAGTCCTTGGGCAAAATCGTTCCATCGAAACATGTCTGGAAAGGCAGCTTCTGAGCCTGAAGTAAGTTCCTCCCACATAAATAAAGTGTGTGTGCATTACAAGAAGGTAACCCCCAAAAGCAAAAGATACACAGAGGGACTTTGAAGAGTAACCTGGTACGCAAGATAGCCTGCGCCCGGACAAGCCAGCCAGTTTATTGGTTATTAACACTGTTAACAGAGACAAGTCCCAGCTTGCGGCAATAAAACCCAGAGAGACATTCACAAACACTTCTGACACAATGTGTGCGCTAGCAGCTCCATTACAGCCAATGTGCAACATTTCGTCCAGTGACACTCAACTGGAGTTTGCGTGTACGAAGCAACACGTTTCGGACTGACGCGGCCCATGAGAGGCGAGTCAGAGAAGACAGGACGATCTGCAGCGTAACCAGGACAGCTCTGCTACGCGCACCGCGGCTTATCTGGCGAAGCGCCCCGCAACGGTGAGCGATCCTATTAGATCACAGCTCTGTTATGGAAAGTGAGATCTTCGGGGAGGAAACTATGCGCGGTGGAAGGGGGCGCGCCGTTTTATCAGCGGGGCGTCTGACTCACCCAAAGAGGCTCTGCCAAAAGCACAACGCTTCAGCTGCTGTCAAATTCAGGCAGATTCTGCCCCGAAAACAAACCACTAAGGAGCAGCGTGAGGAGAGAGAACTCATCTGCCGTGTCATGTCAGTGTTTCATACTCTGTGTAACAGGCAGTCAGTGTTCAGTGACTAAACTGAAGCGTGCTTGGATGGGGTAGCTGACAGTTAGAGGACAGTAGAACAAGGTCCGCCGCCAAATTTAGCGCTTGGCTAAGAAAAGTTTGGGTCAATGTAAGGATTAGGGTTGGAGAGAAAATGTGGCTGGCTTAGCTTTCCCTCAGACCTAAAATAAGGCAGTCTGAATACCTTCCTAATGACTTCCCAATGACATCTCCTCGTTTCCAGGGGAAACAGAACATACACACTAAGCAGGAGATCGTTCTAAGCCCTTTATGGTCCTGATTCTTGTCTCATTTTCTTGTCTTCTTTTTCTTTATGGGCCTGACTCATTTTCATACTGATTGGGTTGATAGTTTGGACAGCTCTACGATTCGTTCAAATTTTTTTTTTTCAATTCCCCCTGCATCTGACAACTACTGTGCCCCTCAACATTCCTCATTTTCCCAACAACCATGTGAAAGGTCCTTTTTTTGGAGTGAGGAATATCTGATGTGGACTTCCCAGAAAGCATGTTGACATTGTTCGAAATGTAATTTGAGCAGTTTCTTCACAAATAAACACCAGAGGGGTATGTGGACAGGGGCGGGGCCTTAAACAGTCTGTGTCCTTTCCTTTCACACGTGGGAACGGGGGAGGGGGGTGGAGCTGAGGGGTTTGGCAGACCGGGGGTGGGGAGTTCCACAGCAAACAGTGAAGCCATGAGATGCGTGCATTATGGTGGGTAAAAAGCAGATCCTCCACTTCTAGTGGATTTATCTGATGCGCAGCTTCACATGTACCGAAAGGGGAGGACAAAGCAACAGCACATCACAGCTGCACGGTTCCCCCACCCTCCCAGTGACGCGGCGGTTTCTGTCGGACGGATCTGTGCGTACCTGCTTCCTTTTTGCTCCCCTTCCCCCCGTCTCTGTTCTTCTTCAAAACTGCCTTGAACATGGTACCAGATCCTGGAATCCTCTCCCTCTCGCCTGTGAAAACAAAAACGCTGTTTTTCTCTCTGAAAACAAGACAGCACGGGTCTCAAAAATAAATAAATAAATAAATAAAAACCCCTCGGAGGATGACAGCACATCCTGTGATTCATACTGTGCTTCTCCTGACATCACACTGGGAATTTTCCCACAGCTTTCCCCCCCCCCAAATCCTGCAAGTCATCCCGTAACAGGGCGGTGTGGAAAGAATGCTCTAATATTTAAACAGAACGGAGAAGGTCTCGCCATCTTGCTATGCGGGACAACACTCTGTAGGATTCTTGACATTCCACGTCTAATTGACGCTATGTGGCTGAACTTGCATTATACAGCGTTTCGGGCCTAGATCCTGAACGTGTTTCTCCTTTGCGAAACGTGGGTGTCAGAGGGGGTAGACCATAAGTGGCACTTACTATAAAGGGTTACTGCGAAAATGTAAAGAATTTAGAAAAAGCAGAAGGCAGTGCTTTAGACTGTGACAGTTACACGATGCCACATAATGCCAGACAGTACTGCCACTCAGCTCAGTGATAACAGACTGACATTTTTATTCATCTCCTTTAGGGCCTGGTGCAAAATGTCACCATTTAAACCAGGTTACACCAGGTTTGTGAAGATGAACAGAGACTGATAAACACAGTCGCACCAGCAGCTGTACTGATGACACAGTCGCTGGCTGGCACGATCACTTCCTGCTGCAGGTCACTGGTGACCGAGCCAGAGAGCTGTCACCTAAATCCGGGCACGAAGAGCTATTGAAGAAAAGGTCACCTATTTATCAGTTTGCTCTGGGAGGCTCTTACCCCAAATACAGCCGGATTCGCGCTGGATTGATTCAGCCTGAGAGCTGGTGGTACACGAAACAGCAGCACTGACCGTGCTGAATTAAGCTGGGAACTCGGGAAGCCCTGGGCCCTCGATCCAACACCAAACCTCACCTCAGTTAAAAAAAAACTTTTTTTTTCCTTCTTTTCAGTTCAAACGAGGTGTCGGGCCCGGGCTGTGCAGTAACAGAAGCAGGTCTTTACTCTCTCTCTCTGATGCAGCTCTGTGAGGAGCCCAGCTGGAGGACCCCCTCCTCACCCGGCCCAGCCGCCGAGACCTCCCGGAGACGCAAAAAGCCGATACCTTTTCATTAGCGGGGGAGAGGCGGCACGGGGGCGTATCGATCGGGCCCCCGCGCTCTCCGCAGCAATGCCGCGGTGAAGGGGAGCGGAAGAAATGAATGGAGACCTCAGATGCCGCCGCGAACCGGTCAATACCTCGCAGGACGACCCGCCGGCCGAGCCTCAGCATCAGCCCCTTACTGTGTGTCCACTTCGTTACCATCATTACCCGAAAAATAAAAACAACGCTCTCTTAGGAGGGCAAGACGGGAGTCAGAGAGGACACAGTGGTGGGGTGAATGTATTTCGTATTGATCGCGACCGGGGTAAATCTCTGCTGGAGATCACCACTGCTGACGGCGACCCTACAGATAGAAACCAAGGGGGAAAAAAGGATACCAGGATAAAAAGCAATGAAGACCAACAGAAGTGATGTGTAATGTGGTGAGAAACCTGAGCACAATGCTGGCCGAACACAGGCCTCTGCTCTATCAACAATTGCCCCCTTGAGGAGAAATTACAGCAAGACACAGCAGCACAGTGAAAACTGACAGCAACATTCAGAGACAATGAGACAGCAACAGCGAGTTTGCTGGGCAGTAACTGCTCTTTTCAATGTCTCAGCGTCGATTCAAAACGCGTCTGTAAGAGGAGCATAATGGGATATTTAGAAGGCTGATGAAGGGTGCTCTGTGCCCGGGACAAAGCAGGGTATTAAAACACGTCTCCATTCTCCCTTACAACTCACAAGCCTCTTTATATTCATGTGGAAAATATGGAATCCTGACACTTCCAAATGGCAAAACAGGAAAAACTATGCTAAACAAATGAATAACCTATTTTCCTGCAAAGCTGAAATTTTACACACTTTAATTCCGCTTCTGAGATTCATTAGGAACGGATAACGGAGGAAGGCATTAAGCTGTACAGGAAGAGGCAGTGTTGTGTTTGGCGTTTGTCTCGGAGTCTGAGGTAAGACTCACACCTGGCTGTTAGGACGACGTCACTGCCCCTGCGGGCATCACTGATGAGGAGGGAACAGAAGTCACCGGTTCAGATAAGGATGCTGAGAACATGATTAGGCCTACATCATCCTCTCTCTGAGCTACGTTCAGGGAAACCGATGGCTTTCATTTTCACATTTCATCAGTGTGTATAGGTGGATGCTAACTGAGGCTACAGAACCATCATATTAACTAATTCTATCTAGTTTTATGTAACTGTGTGGGGATTAAATTACATTACAGTCATTTAGCCAATGCTCTTATCCAGAGCAATTTACATAGGTTACATTTTTTTACAAGTGGATTACATTGATACAGTTGGATATTTACTGAAGATATTCTGGGTTAAGTACCTTGCCAGAGGGTACAGCAGCAGTGCCCCAGCGGGGAATCGAACCAGCAGCCTTTTGGTTATGCACCCTGTGTCTTGCCACTGTGCTACACTGCGGCCACAACATCTTGATAAACTGCTTGACAATTCCTCTGCTGAATCTTTACAACAAAAATGTGTGAAACTCTAGGAGGGCTAGCCTCCAGTGGACACAGCGTCTTTGCTCTGCAGTGAGCACTGTGCACATAAAACTAGCCCAAGAACATCAGAACCCCCTCGCCTCCCCCTCTCCAAACCTTAGAGAATCGCACTGGGGCCCGGAGAGACTCACGAAGTTGCCCCACACCCCCCCAAAAATCATCGGAGGCACACAAAGGTCTCTGGCAGCTGTGACAACCAGCTTAAGAAATGGTGACAGGCACTGGGGAGAGCAGGAGACCCAGCTTTCCTCTGGCTTTCAGGACTACCCAGCTTGCCTGGGTCAGCCACTGTCCCACAGCGCAATTAATGGCAAGCTTCCCCTTTCAAGACAAACCTTTTACTGAACATCTCGTGCTGTGACTCCTTTAGGCTTCATTTGAATTTCCTGTTCAAAGACAACCGAAGTTGGCCGGTAAGACACTGCAAGCCCGAGCTTTGCACGCCCAGCTCTGTGTAACAGGAGAGGTAACTGCACAAGCATGGTACTATCTGGTTAAAAAGTCTGCAGCAAGATTAATGGTATATAATGAATACATTGTATATATGTAGTGTTATGGATGTATATGGTGTTACAGATCTATAATGAAGCAATATTGTTCACCACACCAGTACCACTTCTGCCCAAAATGTGAACACTATGAACTCTAACCATCACTGTTTTCTTTGTAAAAATATTTTTTGCAAACAGAGAATCACAACCTGTCCACAAAATTACCCCTTATCCTGAAAAGGTCTTTCCTATTTTCCATCTGCTATTATTGTGAATAGACACAGACCAATATTTCAGCCGTGGAGCAGCTTGCTGATAGTACAACATGATCTAATTTCCGCAGAGATCAAGAAAGAACTGGAAAAAGAAAAAAAGCTTTACAGTGCATTCCACACTGTTCTAATAACTACATCCTCAACAAAAATCACAGTGATACAGCAATTACTAACAGGAAACATCGCAATCCCCTTTTCAAAAGACAGTAAGACAGTTAATAGTAGCGTAATGCGGAGTGGATTAGTGCTTTATTTTGCACATGTAAGAGATGAATGGGCACGAGCCGTTCAGTTGTGCTTCTGCACCTGGCAGAGCAACTCGCTGGTGACCATATCCGGTTTCCTCATCCCCTTTTCCAGAGAAAACGCTTCCACCAGCTTTGTAGTTATTTTAGGCACATCCACCATCCTCAGCTGCCAACAGGAGGGGGTCCCACCTCTGTTCCCAATCAACGCTGCAACACTGTGATGCATTATGGCGCACACTGGAGAGTGGCACACCAATGGAGTAATTAATTTATTCAACTGCTGTGCTGGCACAACCAATGAGGAGGTGAGGTTGATCCAGCCCCTCCACCCAGCAACTCACTGTCCAATCAGAGTGTGACATTTAAGCAGGACGTCAGTGACATCAGTGATGGAGTGACCTATATTAACTCTATAATGAGAGTCAGTGCTTGTGAATCGTACCAATGGTCTACTGTCATTTGTTTTAGCCCTGATTCAGGTTGTGTTGTCATAGTAGAGTAGCACTGCATGTGTGCTTTCTTGTGGGGGGGTGGGGGGGTCCTAGTGTGTCTGTAAGGCTACTGTTGGATTCTAGAAACAGAGATGGCTCATGACAGCATTACCACACAGAAGGGAAAAAACTAGGAAAAACTAGTGGATGTTGCACAACACACCATTGACTTCAGTGGAATGCTGCTGCATTTTTGTTTAAACCAGGCGAAATTACCGTTCAGTAATGATACAGCGGTGTAGCGCTGGGTTCCAAACCCTTGCCGGAACCCCACCGCCCCCGGTGGGAGAGCTCCTCTCCGCTGGGGCCCCGCGCGCCTGTTCCCCTGCATGGTGGTCTGAGGCGGGCAGGCCTACCGTAACGCCTACTCCACCGCCTCAAACAATAAACAGAGCCTCGTTTAATTAAGGCCAAATAACATGGAAGCACTCCCACTATTTAAGAGAAAATAACCAGAGCGCTGTCGCCCCCAGCAAGCGCGCACACGCACACACACACACACACACACACACACACACACACACACACACACACACACACACACACGCACACACACACAGAAAGAAATGGAGTTAATCGCTGAAGCCTGAAGATGCCTCACATACGTGGGATGGCACAGACAACCTTTCACCCTCATAATATTTTCATACCACGTGTACGGCTCTACCCACACTTCCAGCTCCACGCCTACACTGAGCCGGGCCCAAACGATCCTTTCCCCAGCATATATTTCTGCCAAAGACCGGATTTTCAAGACCACAGAACCTTTGCTCACGGGGCCAGTAAGGCCTGATACAAATTTATTCTGTTTCCCAGTTGATTGACGCGTTGAGAGTGAGAGCTGGCAGCACAAAATTTAGCTGAATAAGTTACAAGGGTTCTTTGTGGTTACTGCGGTCCTTCCTTCCCACCAGTATATACAGTACAGCTAGCCTCTTTATCTCCCACCAACTTAGCCATATGGATCTGTGAAATTTGGTTTTGTTGTTTAAATTAAGTATTTTAGTTGTTTTCCCTTAAAATATTGCTGTCAATTAAAAAAAAAAAAAAAAAAAAGTATCACCACTACTAACCCTATTAACACATACCACTATGACCCTGACACCGGAGACAGAGCATTGTAAGCATGGCTAAGCTCTTGTTTTCATGTCTAATCACGCAGGCCTGCTCATATGTCTGAACACGGCAGGGTTTCTTTGATGAGATGTTTGACCTCAGCTGCTTACACAAAAACCCAGCAATACTAACAGATATGAATAAGCAAAGAAATATGTATCAAACAACTTGCCTCACTTTAACTTATTTGGTAGGGCAAGCACGGGAATCTAACAAACGCAAGAAGTGAGGAGCTTCCTGAGGTACTATTTCACACTGCAGTAACTAAACAAAGCTGTTACCTTTTGCTTTTAATTTCTGCAATACTGATTATATTTCAATGAATGGTAACAATCATTCAGTGTCTCCTAAGTCATTTCCGTCTGCCGTCAGTCCAACAAGACACCAAAGCTCCGCTCTCATTTCCTGGCACCCAACCAGCAGCTTTTTCCCACAATTCTGCACAACCCTCCTTTTTTCCTTCTCTGATATTTTCTGCCTAAATAAGGCAATCGCAGTGACAACAGGACATCAAGGCTATGAGAAAACAGTCAAAAAACATGTGAAAGGTATGGATGTCAATGATTCTTGTACAATTTCTATGCCAGAAAAGTAAAAAGCTAAAGTGCTAATGCATTTCCAGAGTTTAATATTTCAATAAAAGCATCTTCTCTTCTTTCCTATCCTATTCTCCATGCTGTGTGCAATTATTTCACCTCAGTGTGGCTTTTTTAGGGGGAAATTCAGATCACTGATACAGGACGAAAACCTGAAGAAACAGAAGCACACATCATTGCACTGGTGAACGCAGCTGGAAGTAATGATTGCAAAGCTGTAGAAATCCTGCTGCAGCATTTAACCACAGCAAAGGGATCGAATGAGTTATGCTGAACTCACATACAGGGCAGCATTAGCACATGTCATTATAATTCAATTGCAGGTTCTGAACAGGACAACGTTTTGTTCAGACTGCAACAACTGCAACAAGTTAACCTCCACGTCAGCAGAATTCCCTCACCACAGTGAATCACGGATCTCAAAAACAGAGAACAATTATATGATACCATGGGAAACCGTCAGAGAGATGATTAAGACCTTTATTTAGACTAGTGATGGGCTATACACACAAACAGAAGGGCAGTGTGTGGTATTCTCAGACTTTCAGTGTGTCCAGAGACTGCAGCTTCCTACCCGACGCTTCTGATTGGACAGACGAGTTAAACCCCTCCCACTCCAGTGTGTCAGGTGATCAGAAAATGACTGCAGGGCTTGTCCCTGTGTTCTTGAGACTCACCCATCACACTACATCAGAGGCCTGGTAAAAGCCTTGCATCAGCAGTGTGGCATAGCGGTACGGAGCAGGGCTTGTAATCAAAAGGTTGCAGGTTCAATTCCCTGCTGGGACACTGCTTCTGTACCCTTGGGCAAGGTACTACACAATTGCCTCAGTAAATATCCAGCTGTATAAATGGATAAAACTATAACCTATGCAAGTCGCTATGGTTATGAGAGCTGGCTAAATGACAATAATGTAATGTAATGTAATTATATAATGCATCAACAGAGCTATCTGTCAAAGAATAATCATCCTCAAGAATCCCCTTGCATGCAATGCACAGTCCAACCAAATGCTTGAACTAGACTGCGAACAACCTCCTTACTCCAGCCATGTTCTCATCTTCCAATAACCCTGACTCTGATTGGCTCTCCTGGGTCCGACGGCGCAATCGTCACCCGCAACTGCTTTCCAGGTGGTGGGCGTGGGCTTTGCCTTGACACTAATTGCGCCCCAACCCCCCCGACCCCACCCCCCTGCTTTAAAGAGACCACATCCTCCTCTTCTAAGGCTTCGACTTCAAAAATAGGCCACCATCATGAGGAAACGTGGCATCGTTTTCATTTTCTCACCAGTTACTGTTTCCAAGACAAATACTGCAGCAGAGCCGTATGCTGCACAGGAAGCAGGCAGCCTTTAAGGAGACTTGGAGAACGAGAGGGAGACCGACAGACTTACCGGAGCCTGAAGCCTCAATGGCCTTTATCACAGAATCAAACCAATTCCATTACACCAGTTTTATTCCTGACATTTTACAGGAAGGACACAAACAGCTCCCTGACTGCCAGAGAGAGCCAGTAAAACAAGCCTGGCTATTCATTACTGCAGAAAAAACAGGATGATGCAGACTGTGTCAGGCCAATAGCTAATTTTCAAAATTTCAGATAAATTCAATTTCACTGTAAATCCTTAAATTAGGCCAGCACCACATCTATACAATCACCTACCTAAACTCATAACAAGGATTTTTAAAATTTCTTTTTTTATTATTTATCAACTCCACATCTTCATTAAAAATATACAGCAGTAACATCTGGAGCTTGAAGCATACAGAAAAACTAATTCACCTTCATTGAGATTCCAGTTTGCCAGTGCTGGCCTATTCATTCAAAATACAATTCACAACCAAACTAAGCTCAACAGCACATCAGCATGTTTACTATACATAATACATCCATGTTAAAGTTTATACAACGCATGTTTTTCTGCAAGTGAGGAAGAGGAGGATCTGTTCTTGGGGATGCATCCATTCGAGCCGAACCTCTCCCAGGAGGGGCAGAGGAGTTTTAATCAAACCCAGCTCCAACAGGAAAATACGAAGCACATGCAAGCAATTACTGCATCCCACACATTCCTCAGCACTGCCACAGCCTCGTCAGGCAGCGGGCAGGCCCCGATACAGACCGGTGATAACTCCTGCAGGCGCTGCCTGCCTCCGCTAACACCGGGACCACGAAGAGGGGTCGTCTGGAACTTTTAAACTGTCCTTTTTTACGCCATGCAATAAACAAAGAGCGAAGCGACAGAGACGCCGCTTTTCTACTTCAGTGAAGGAAGCCTCTGGATACGGGTACAATACAACTGCAGATGGCCCAGAGTAAGCTAACTTTTTTTTTTTTTTACCCCCCACAAAGAGTTGTCATCCTTATGCCAAAAAATCATGTACAATATCGAAGGAAATTAACAATTAAAGTTATCCTCCTGCACTCTGTAATTAGCCTCAAGCAGTCTTCATTCAGTCCCTCTTTGCTGTTGAGCAACCACAACAATGAGGACAGTCTGGTGGAGCAAACCCCCCCCCCACACCCCACCCCTTGGTCACACAGCTTGTTGGTGCTTTGTAGAGGACTGCAAAGGCGTTTCAATTAGCGCCGAGACATGTGAGGCATTAATGAGACACAGACAGGCTGTGTGGTGAGGGAGAGAAACGATCTGCCTCTCCAAAGCATTTCCCTGACATCTGATACCCCCACAGTTAACCAAATCATTGTGCGACTCTTAAAAGAACAAAGGCAGGGATAAAAAAAAAAAAAACTTCAAAAAATGATAAGCCACAAAGAGGGGGGAAAAAAAGAAGAGAGAAAGGTGGTGAGCTGTTAGAAAATCTCTTGACTACTCTGTCATGGAAGCTTGAGCAGAGAGTGCTATCTCACCAATATTTTGATAAGAGAGTCCTGCTCAGGACCATTTATTTCGGGGTATTATCTCCTTTGAGCACACCCCCCCATAAGGGCCTCTATCGCCCCAAAGCCGCCCCCACACCCCACCATGCCCAATGAGCCCCCACACACAAACACTGAACTGAGGAGCTAGAGCTCAAAAGTGCACTTTGTTGTTCTAGTTGCCAACAACAAAATCACACAACTGGCATTCAAGCGTGTTTCCATGACACTCGGTGTAGTTTGAAAATCTGATTGAGCAAATCAAAGGCTTAATATCATGTAGTTACCCAACTAGCTAGCTAGCAACATCAATATACAGCATTAGGTCCTGACTGCGTATCCATTTTTAGTTCACGTGGTCTTCATAAGAAGGCTTTGATTGGTCTATTGTCTGGAATCTCTGTGGCAAATGTGACCAGAAGCCACCAATCAGATGTGGGATGTAATAGGTGCAACTACAGTAGTCCCAGGACGCTGCAAGTGTACTGTAGATATCCTCTGGGAAGAGCAGAGCCAGGGAAAGGAACTGCAGACACAAACACACATCCAGCAGACTGACTGCCTGACGTGTGGTGTTAAAGGTCTAACACTGGCACGGATATGGGGGGGATATATATCTAAATGTAAAATACAGAGTGCAGTAATGGCCTAAGGGTTAAGCTGAATCCTTATGTGTGCCCACATAGTGAGGATCACATTACCAGAAAAGCAAAACAAAGATTCAGTATCACTGTTTCTGTACATTACGGCCTAAACCACAGGTCACATGACCACAGGCCTCACTGGTTTGACCTGTGCGATATTCAAAGCACTGAACCCTTCCGAAGACCATCTAGAGTCATTTACTAGCCTACTTACCAACTGCTCAATAAAAGTGCGATAAATAATCTCTAACTTAAGCACAATAAGTATCCCCTTTAAGGATATAATAAAACAGGTTAACTTAAAAGACATTAGAAACGCAAGACAAAAGAGAAGTACATCATTGTCAGTTGGCAGACCCTCTTATCCAGAGCCATTTACATAGGTCACAGTTTTTTTTACATGTTTTCCATTTATACAGCTGGATATTTTACGGTGGTAACTGTGGGTTAAGGGTACAGCAGCAGTGCCCCAGCGGGGAATCAACCCGGCAACCTTACGGTTATGAGCCCTCCTCCTTACCACTATGCCACACTGCTGAAATACATTAAATAATGCGAGAAGAGCCTGATTTGCTGGGATGAAGTGGAAAAGCCTCCAGCTCGAAGTGTCCAGTTCTCCAGCCCTCTGAGGTGGAGGTGGAGGTGGTGTTGGGGGGTCACTGAGTACGTTCCTCCTGAGGGAGGTATCTGTCTGCCAGGTTCAGCCACCGCAGCACAGCACAAGCTAATAAACCACAAGAGTACTTCTCAGAAAACTTCACAGCACATTCTGCCTTCCCCAAAAAGCGAAGGAATGTGGGTTTCTGAATCAGGATATCAACACTGAACTCATTTCGCTTCGTCACAACACCGTGCCGCTAATCTGAGGTCCACTGCATCCCAGAGTTCTGCCAGAGCACCCAGTGGATGCGCGCGCAGTCTAGAACAAGGGCTTTCAAGGTCACAGCTGGGACCCAGAACTGGGTCGCGAGATGCAAATAAATGGGTCAGAGGGATAATTGACATCGCTAATTTGACTGGGCTCCAAAGGAACAAGTTTGAAAGAAGTTTTCTGGAACACTGAAGGAAAGAAGAAAAAAAAAAAAAAACAAAACATTCTTAAAAGTACAAATCTCACCGACCGACTCAGGTGCCAAGAGTGTGACTTATCAAAGAAATAAACAAAATTTTGCTGCAAATTCCCTTTCAGTCCATTCCCACAAATGAGACGCTAATCTACTCTGGGCCCCAGACAAATGAAATGCCCTTTATTCAACACTACGGCTCTGTGAAGGGGTTAGAAAAGCATGTGAGGTAGGAAAAGGAGCAAGTGTCCTGTACAGTACATATGTGTTTATGCGTGTGTGTCTGTGTGCGTGTGAGAGAGAGAGAGAGAGAGAGAGAGAGAGAGAGAGAGAGAGAGAGAGAGAGAGAGTGTGTGTGTGTGTGTGTGTGTGCGCACGCGAGTGTGAGAGTATGTGTGTGTGTGTGTGTGCGTGTGTTTGTGTGTGTTGCGCGAGTGAGTGACAGAGTGTTGTGTGAGAGTATGTGTGTGAGTGTGTGTGAGTGAGAGATAGAGAGGGAGAGAGAGTGTGTGTTTGTGTGTTTGCGTGTGTGTGTAACAGGGCATTTAAGCAGAGCAGTTGCAGGACTCTGCTTTCTCGGCCGCCTCAGGCTACAGTCACTCACGCGGGAGGCTGTAAGTGAGGTCCTGCGCGCTGTGAGCAGCCTTCAGCCCCTCTCCTCCCGCAGGCTAAACCCTTATTTACTCTTCTCATGTACACCACTGCTGCTTCTCATCACCCGGGCCTCCCGTCAGCCGGACACCGTTGCCCCGGCAACGGCAGAACTCAGCACCGCAGCTCTGACCTTTGTTTTACTTAAGGGGAAAGTTTGGAAAAGGATGAGACCAAAAAAAAAAAAAAAAAAATGGCCACATTACTTAAAATGACCTCTCATTTTGAAGGGACTGGAATGATATAACAGCTGTCAAACAGCTGAAAAATCCAACCATCACTCCTGACAAGGCGATTTTTGCTCACTGTACTAACCTCAGTCCACAGAGGAGAGCTGTACAGTACTTTTTAGAAGAGAAGTTTCCTTTGACAAGACAAATGTCAGAGGGGGAATAAATACGGTACCATAAAAGGATGTGAGTTACAGGTATGGAGCAATGGGCTATGGTCTGTCTCCCAGCCATCAAACACAAGCTGTTGCTGCCTCAAACACTGGGATCAAGGCAAAAGCATAACAACAATGATGCTTTTTATATAACCATTCCAGCCCTTTAACTCCCCTTCCTCCAATTCCAAACCAATGCAGTCAGCTTCTGGAGGGAGGGAGGATGGGGGGTGGCTAAGCGTTTGAGCCTCAAAAACTGTAAGCAGGAAATTACAACTTACTTTAAACAACTGCCTAACCTGAGCAGGCGAATGCACTCTCCAGCATCCAGTTAACATGCTGCCTGATCTTACCGTCATAGCCGCTGGTAAGAGCTTGTCTCTGTCCAGCGAAGAATCAATGGGACGAAAGGCCTGAAGACAGCCTGGTCTCCTATTGTCTGCTCTTATGCATTGTCTCTACAGGACTTTGGCTGTGGATCTGATCAGAGTCTTAGCCAGATTGCACTGGCTGGCTGGTGGCCTGACTGAACAGGACTGGGCTTCTTTCATTCTCGCTGCTTGACGTCTCGGCCCTGTGCTCAAACAACACTCAAGTTTAAATTGGGTTTGATCATTCAGTTAGAGATGGCCTTCTGTGATGACTTAACAACATCCACCTTCCTTGCTAAGATCCAACCCAGGAGATACAGACTCTTCCCAGATCTACAACCTCCATGGTAGACTAACGCTTTGAATTTAGATCGTTTCTTTGATTTTATTTTCCCCCTTTTTGTCTTTTTTGATAATATGCTGCTTGTTTATAGTCCGTTAATGTATTTTGGACACAGTAGCTGTGATTCTCTACTTCCCACTACAACCCCTTTTATGCTGTTCCTTGGCTACTTTGGTAGATACTGCTGTAAATTTCACAGAACAGACACTTCTGCTTCCTCTCCAGATTTAACACACGTAACATGCTTTCAAGTGGTGGTTACATCACTGGTATCTTCCTGTCCATCTTGACTGATGAACTGAAAATTAGTTCACTTTCTTATTAAAAAAACAATGCCTGACCAAGAATCAACGCTACCGGGTTTGAATCAGTTTTGTACATTACGGGCAGTGTTAAATAATCCTGAGTTTTAAATAAAACAGTCCACACACCGTCCAAACTGGATCAATTTGAGCAACATGAACAGTAACCTTCTAAAAATAAGTGTAGACTCAATGCCACTTCTTCCAGAACCCACTCTGCCACTGCTGTGACTCTCATCCCTCTATGAGTGCACTGCTCCTTATTTGTACTCAGTGCGGCTCCCTCTGGGTGACTTTAAGTGGGACAAACTCAAACCTCAGCCTATTAGAACTCAGCTATTCTCAGACAGTTTAACTCAAATTACATCTGAACACACAATAACCTTAAACCGCGTTCTAAATCCACACTGATTGATGCAATTCTCACAGATTCTCCCCTTAATTATCTGCTGTCCTCTCTAAAGACATTTGTCATCAAACTCCATCACCTGCATTCACAGTAGCTGCAAGGTGAGAACCTCCACATCAGAACAACATCAGACAACAGAACTTTTAAAAAAAACTTCAACAAGCTCACCTTTTTCATGATCGCATCCTGAATTTTTCATTGTGATGATAGTCGTTTTGAGAATTTTTTTTTAATCAAAGGCACATCCCACCCAGGAAGTACAGAGTAATGAACACTGATAATCCTTGGTTTTCGCTGGTATTTATGACTTAATAGTGCTGTAAAAAAATTATAACTCTTGGACGACAGCCAGAGCTTCTAATACTGAGAGTGATCACAGCATCATCAGAGAGGATTTACACCAAAATGTTCAATGCTCTAATAATCCTAAAAGATTCTACATTTCTGGTATTATAAATTCTTGTGTTTAATTCTGGAGAATATAACAACCCCCATCATTCACCCACCTCTATAACATCTGACAGCCAAGTTTTTCATCAATCTATCCAGCTACTAGCCATCATTTATCATTCTACTCTTCAAAGCAGTCCAGTGCCTCCGTATAGGCTACTGGTCTCCGAATTACTGTTTGCAACCACATCTTTCTCGGTCACATCTGATAATCTCTCTCATCTATGCTCAGCTAAGAAAGGGTTACTTCCAAGGTCTTCAGGAGGTCCCCTTGTCATCTTCAGTTGATAAACCTTTGTAACTGGAAATGCTTCCATCTGCTTGTTGATGAAACAATCCCTAAAACTGTTAGCCCTAAACTGAGCAATTAACCTGTCCATCACAGTGTATGTCAACAGGTTCATCTCTGACCCCTAAAGACCCCACTGTTATCACTGCTGTTGATATTAGCAGTTGGGCTGTAGACTCAGTGCTTTTCCAGGCTGGCACCGTAGATGACAGCTTTCTTCTCAACTGACTGACCTCAACACATTTTTGAATAAATCATTTTTCAGGATCGATATTGATTGCAGGCTGTATAAAGAAGAAAAACACAGTCGGTTACACGGTGTACTTATTAGTTGCCCATACTTTTACTTCTTTTTAGGGAATCGAAATGCAGTTGTAGTGTATTCTTTTCTTTGGTTTTGAAAAGAACGCAGAGTCCCTGAAAGCTGAAAGAAGAAAAGTAGATGCAGACTGTAATAACTGCCAAAAGCTATATATACCAGACTGTGGTTACAGCAGCACTTAAAACTGTACTGTGATGTCAGAGTCCTTAAAGTAGCATTCAATGAGCAGAAATCACAAGATTTTCTCAAAGCAAAAAATACAAATAAAATCACACACAGCAAACTAAATGAACAAATATGCGACTGACAGGACTAATGTACAGTCAGGCACGCGCACAACAAACATCTATAAACATTTGGTCAGATGTTGCTAATTCCTACATGATAAAAATGGGTTCTTCAAGGGGCTTAAACACATGGAATATGAATGAAGGATGTGAGTCTGAGTGCAAGAGAAATGCTGTGTCATCAACGGTTGTGTGCCTCAGGTCAAGAGAGGGCTGTAACCAGCCAATCACCTGTAAGGACAGATGAGCACAATGAAAAACAGTGACCCTTAACTGGGTGAAAATCTACTAAGAGGCACATAGGCTGACATGTTCCCTACTAATGTATGGCTGTTCACCTCAGGGTAAAAAATGAGGTCATACTGCCACAGGACATTCAAATTCTACAATTTACAACTGCAACCAGAGAAAAATGGCCCAAAATGAACCTTGGGGTAAACAGATCCTGAATGTCTGATACAGGAGAGCAACCGTGCTCTCAAACTTGTTTAGAACTCATCTTAATGAAATAATATCACATTTATGTTAATGAAGTCAAACACAACTTTTCTTCCATCTTCAAAAAGAAAGTGTAGACAAAAAGCAGAAGCTTAAGATAATGCTTCCCACAGTGCATAACTTCCCATAACGGGTGATGGCATTTCAAATTGTTACCCAATTGCAGGTAGGATTTGAATAATTGCTGACTATGACTTGGCAAGACAGCAAGAATGAAAACCACTCGTAAGTTAACTAAAATAAAAGAAATAACTCATAAAACAGTCACTGGAAGGCCGTTTGCTGCTGCTGGTGTTGGTCACCGTAATGTGGATAGCTATCTTACTAACAGCTACTGACTGTTAGTTGAAGCTGTTCAGTTGAAGCACTGCCTTGCAAGTGGCCAAGTGTTCAAAACCAATGGCTGAGAGGAGCTAAAATACCCTACAGTAGAGTAATTACGGCTTAGAATTACTTGAATATAAGCGTTCATTGTAATATATTTAGCGTGATGTCTTTTTAAGCCGATACTGCGGTGCTGACTCAAAATTTGTCTCATTTCGTTCCCATGCTGGGACCACACAGTTCCATCAGTTTTCTCTGTAATGCGAATTCCACAGAGCCACAGTATTGTAAAGTCAGTACTTTCAAATAATTCCCTTCAGGTTTTCAGGCTGGTCCCAGTGCTAAGGTTAAATACTAATCTCATCTCATCTGACACTGCTATACTCGTTCTCCTTGATTTGAGCACACCAAATATTAACCAAACGAAACCTTTAAATAAAACCTTAACAGTCTGGCCAACACGGCACCAATCGTGGCTTAGGTTATACTTATGATATAACGATCGGTTTGTAAAAATTGTAAATTGTAGAAAACTGATAGATACTCCGCGAAGTGTGGAGTTCCTTGAGTTTTGGTTGTTGTACAACTTCTGCCACAAATATAAGATATCATAATTGCCAGCTACACCTATGTATCAATGAAACAAAATGTAAGGTCATACCACTCTCCAATGTGTCTGTGCTGTGTAAAGATTCTTACACAGTGTTTTTCATTATTTTTAATACCTGCTGAACTGATATGTTAAAAAAGATACCTACAGCTGGTTAAATCTGTTACTTGTTGGGTGGTTTGGATGACACTCAATCATGTCCTGTCCTTAACAAGAGCTGAAAAACAGATCCACCTATTTGTCTCATAGCAATTATGCTTTTTTTTTTAATTAGTTCCCCCAGGCCAACCACACCGGCCATATTCTGGGCTACACACAAAAATAAAGCAACACAAATTGCAACAAACAAAAAATATATCCCGACTAATTTTTAGTGCCACTTGTATAGTGTGAAAAACTGGTGCATGTCATTTGCTGTCTTCATATTCAAGACGTCTGGACCGACCATTCACTAGACAAAAAGGGATCAACATGTATATCATTTGCTGCCCCAGGGGAACAGATACTCTAACGGAGTCTGTTTACACTTGGTGACCTGGGACAACTCCTACTGAAAGCAGTAGTATACAAAACCAAACTAGACCGATTTACTGATTAGCACAGTTATAATTCTTTATGGGATCCGGCATTTTCTTTGCTTTAAAATACTGAAGGTGTATCCCCATTCTGGGAAACAAAATAATTCAGGCTACCTACATATAGATTAGTCTTGGTAAGGTGATTTCAGGCGGGCAAGTTTCCGAATAAACTGGTTCAGGGATTTGATGAAAACCTGCCAAATGCTTTTAAAAGACCTTCCAAACCCCGAGCGAGTTTCCTTTGGCAGACGCCTGGGTCAAGTTTTATTCCAGACTGTGTGGGGAAACACATGTTCAAATACTTGATCGGAATTACCTGAGGAAGTCACCCTTTTCTGGATGCGGGCAGATCTCCCCTGAGCGCGGACAAGCGTCGAAACATGTTTTTGACAGCAGTCGTTACCACGAGCAGAATTTACAGTTACACCCAAGGGTGTGGAAAGTGTGTCATGACCTAACATGAATGGATCATCACACTACTGGAAAAAGGGGGAAGACATCAGAAGCCCTCATCTTTCTCCGCATCAACATTACAGCTCTCCGTTAACCTCTTTCAGCATTAAAACACAGTCTCTTCGCCTGCGTGCATGTTGTGGGTATACCGTAGCTTCGAAGGCTTATAAACCTTTTGTTCCCAAGAGCCACCAGAATGTTTACTCTCTAGCTAGGTCAGCAGTCATTTGATATCTTAAACACACCATCCCTTGTGCTACTGCAGCACAGCTACGTTACATGAAATATAAAACAGAGGCGGGCACTGTTCTCCACCTCCAGGGTTACCTCACTCTGCTCAGACCCATACTTACCAGCTTTACCAGGTCACCTTAAGATCCCCTCAGAGCGACTCCTACACTGTGTCACCTGACATGGAGCTGCACCTCCACCCAAACAGGAAAAGCCACTATCAAACTGTTATGGGCACTGGGAGTCTGGAATGGATTGCATTCCCAACTGCTACCTTAGAGTCCTAGTCATTTCCTGCCCTGCTTCTGACTCATAATCCTTTTGCTGGTATCAGACGCCACCTCACACTCATACTGCATTGGAAGGGCGGGAGAAATGCAAGCAAAGCAGCAGATTCGTGCAGCTGGAACAGACCGGAGAGTGAAAGCAGCCTGGGGCAGGTGGTCCCGGCTTACACCCCGCACAGGGGAGTGGGATCGTGTGCCAGGTTTACACGCACACAGGCGGACCACTCGCCAGCACGGTTCTTCGGGACTTCCTGCTATTTGATGAGGGTTAAACATTAACCGGTAAAGTTTAAAGTCTGCAGGCTTTCCCTTGACAAATAGTACTTCTTAACGTAAGGGTTTCTGCTAAGCCCGCTGGATTACCCATTAGGCAGTGAGGCCTTTTTCAGCTCCAGCAGGTTGGCATTATGTTACCTTCAGAGGTGAGAGAATGAATAGGAAACCCCTCGCAGCACGGGACCCCCTCAGCCCCGTCCCCTATGGCTGGAGCAGATGTGCACGCCTAAGTCATAACTCAGGCCCCTATTCAGTCTTGGCAACATACAGCAGGTGTTCAATGAGCACAGCCCCACAGATAAGAACACATGGGAATTGGAGTTTTTTTTTAAACACTGCGGCAGATTAAGATAGCTACCTCAGGGGCTCCAGAAAGGAACGGAAGAAAACAAGGCTTGGGTTCAGAGATCAGCTTACGCACCTACAACAATACATTAAACTCGTCTACAAGAGGCCGGCAGGTGGCAGTGACAAGGGGGTGCAGAGAGGGGGAAGATATGTCATCCAACACTAACTGCCTGGACACAAACTGATGTCCTTTTTAGAGACTCTTGTCCAGGGACTGTACAATTCTCCAGCAGAAATCCCTAGTCCACAATAGCACTGCCCCACAAATTTCTCTCTAGAGTTTTCCCAAATAAGTTAGAAAAATGTAAATTAATAACAGCTGTTGAATGGGGAATTGGTTGATACAACCGACACACACACACACAGAGTCCAACACAGTACAAATCCACGGAATAAACCCACCCTGTCATAAATGTGAAAAATTAGTTCTGTGGAATTCTTCTCTCTGTTGAACATGGCACGTGAACACATAATGTAACATCGTTAAAAGTTTCAACAAACCAAATAACTGTGGTTCAGAAACATATTTTCTCAAGGAAAGTAATGAGGTCACTTTAAATAGCTTTCACTGGGTGGTACAGTAGCTCTGTTTGTGTGCCATACTTTCTCTGCTGAAGGAGCTCTCATACCCTGAAACTAAGTTTTCATCCAAAGCACACTGATGTCTCTGGAGGAAAACGGCTGTATAGTTGAAGACTGTTGTCTTTTTCTAGAATTTTAACCAACGACTTGGTGGCAACCGGTGAAATAGAGCAAAGAGAGCAATTCCAAGTATTTAGACCGCAACCAAGTGAACGTGAACTGAATAAGCTAACAGCAATATCCCTCACACCGAATGTCAACACCCTTAAGAAAGTGAAACTTCATGAACCTATATACTGGGTGGAGCAGGGCTGCAGACTCCAATAAACAGTGCCCTCCATGGGAAAATAATAGCGTAGCCTACTTTCAGATCAGCAAGTTCCTGATAAGACATACTGACTCCACCCTTTTTCAAGGTTCATGAGGACTCTCTCTCACATCACTAGCTATCAGCACTGGAGATCAGGGCAGGTTCACCCAAAGCATTCTGAAGTGGATCAGTGCTAGCTAGCCATGCCTCCATGTTTCCATTTCTAATGTATTTGGGTGGTTCAAAAGAAGCCATGGTGCACCAAGATAGCAAGGCATTACATTACACAACATTATAAGGCACACCACCCTACAGTACAGACAAACCTCCATCTACACTCTATGCTCATTGGCTGGAGCTTCTACTGACCCTGTAAGATGCTGTAAGATATTTTCTCAGAAGGCCATCCAAACCAATAAGATGGCCATAGAATACCATAGGATGACACAGGAAAGCCCCTATTTTGAGCTAACATTTCACTCTACACACACCACTGTCAATCACCAACCCAGCAGAATGAGGCAGATGCCTTCAAGAGCGACCACACATCGCAAACATTGGCAGTCTTTAGGCAAAGGCCTTGCAAGATGGACAGGAGGTATGTAAACATTTGTGATGGATGTCAGTCCCAACTGTTGGTGCCAGTTCACTTCTAAAGAGGGAAACAGCTACAGTTCCACACATACTTCTAATTGCCAAAATGGTGACACATTCAATTTTTCCAACTAATTACAAAACCAAAAACATGCCAGAGGTACTGTATGGTTTCAGTTTGTCTCATTCTTCTAACAGGTTAGAGTGGCTCCACTTCTTTGTTTGCTTCAGGCCAAACCTTGCCTTTTTGGTGCCAGCACCTGTCAGTTGCCAGTTGGCCAAATATCATGGGAACCAGACTCTCTCCCCTGCGACTACAGACCTTGTTAGCTGTTTGATCAAAAAATAAATAAACAACCGAGACGGTGGTTTCTTTATATAGGGATTCTCAACAGTTGATCAACTGATTTTTTATCGTCTACCAACAACAGTGGGTCAACCAACATAACTTTTTGTTGTGTTTCATTTTTGTTTTACAACTACCACCCTGTGTTAGCAAAAACAAAACAGCTGAGAGCATAGTTAGTCAGTCACAGACTTGGAAACACGCACAGAATTGAAACACTGCGATTGTTTAAAGTTTGCAGATGCGAGGGTATTGGGCTAAATGTGTTTTGGTAAACACTGCCAAGAATGCGGAGCGTGACAGCAGCAGGATCTGAGTGGTGGGTCCATAAATCTACTGCTAAAATTATGTGGGAGTCAGAACAAAAATCAATTAGGACTGCAGTTCCACTGATGTGATATCATTCATACTCAAGGAGAAATCAAGGAAATGAAATACAAAGACTCATTACAAGCGTTATTGTAGAGGAGTTAATTAAGCGAGTCCCTACAAGAATTCCTTCAGCATAACAGATGGATCAGTCAGATCACACAGAGAGCATTCCACTTTTTAAGAGCAGTTTTTCTGGATTTGAGAGCGGTAAAAGGACTAAATCCAAACACTGCGGGGGTAATTTGTTTTTATTGTCTTTTTTTGAAACCTTAAGAGCAGTTTGGTTGTTCTGCAGTCACGTGTTCACCGCTGCTTCGGATGAGGGGTGACTTTCAGAGTCTGCTACTCCAACACGTGAGGACTTGAAACGCAGCCCTCGCCCGTGATTTCGTCTGCCCCTTGATCAAAATGAAACCTGACAGCTCCGGTATGAGCAACTTCTAGGGAGTTAAAGTAGCTCTTTTAAAAGCACCTGAGGTCCAAAAT
Organism: Megalops atlanticus; assembly: GCA_019176425.1. Lineage (NCBI taxonomy): Eukaryota > Metazoa > Chordata > Actinopteri > Elopiformes > Megalopidae > Megalops > Megalops atlanticus. The sequence continues at coordinate 5,240,400 of CM032886.1, forward strand.
AAACTTCCCCACAGAGCTTGCCTTGAAAGAAGTTATGTACCTATTGCAAACACTACCACCCGCTATCGTTTGCGACGTTTCTGACTGAATGCATATCCAAGGAGCCATGATTATGTTGTGATTTCTGTCTACAAAAGCATCTATCCAGTCAAACGCTCAATCCCCACATGAAGTATACAAGAATGCAAAAGATGTCTCGAGTTATAATATCTCCTGTTCAGGGAATTTAGTACACACTCAAAGTACACCGTCACAGCTAGTACAACAGGGTTGGGAAAAATAAGCTTTGCAAAGTTTACTATATTTTTCGATTTATTAAGAGTTATCCCTTCACGGTGACGTTACACAAACACTGTGAATACAGGCCCAACTGACACAGGCGTAAATTACCGGCGTGGTGCCTCGTTTACGGCTGTCACTGCAATGCGGGAAAAGAATTTAGCATGCCAATAAACTTCTTCTAACAAGCAACATGCGGGTGAAGCCCGCGGCATGTAAACCGTGAGAAAGTCGATCATTTAAATTCCGCTGTTTTGTAAACATCTGAAGGTACTAAGCTTACCTTGTTAGATACCTAACGGAACTTTATAGTTTATTCCGCCCTGTGTTATGTACACGGTAGGTGAAATATTACAACGGACAGCTCGGCATTTGCCCCAAGTTACACCTTTGCGGCAAGAGATGTGCTAATTTATGCCTCACGACAACAAGAGACAGAGTATTAGCTGCCAAGGTTCACTACATGGCAATAATTGCACTAGCACACCAAACCAGTAGCTAACGTTAGCTAAAAAGCTAGCACAAACTTTGTCTACCACATAGATAGTCTACAAAAGTTGATGAAACTACTGACGTGCTTATTACGCAGATACTGTTGAATTCTTAGAAGTTTCATTTCATCATTCACAAAATTAACCTTGTTGCCCGCAGTTCTACACATATATAAACCGTTTCTTCTTAGACATGTCCCGACACATTCCGATCCGCACCTTCCACCTCTCCACTTGGTCACTTTACGTTACCGAAACTCTCCTTACGGACTTTTTCATCACAAGCATTGTTTTCCGTAGACGAACACCGCACACGCATAATTTCTTAAAGAAAACAACCTCTAAAATGCCATCGGTGCTTCTGAAATTTAAAGATAAATGGAATATAGTTACCTGATTTAGGACATGTAACGCCCGAAAGAAAACTTTTCCTCCCGCTTATCTCCACATGAATCCACTGAGCAGGATAGACAGCGAGAGCGCCCAACTCCTCCCTCGCAGATCTAGCACCATGAGGTCATTGCATAGGGGTGCGCACCAAGACGGTATCCGAGCAATACAGACCGCGCTTACAGTCATGCATTCTACGAGCTTGCTGTAATAACAGGCTGCACATTGAGGCTGGACACTTGTAAGCAAACAAAGATGAAAACGAACATGGAAACTGAAGGCAACGACTTTTTTTTCGTAGAACTGTATAATCTTCCCCAATACACGTGGCGCCTCGCAATTATGACAGATTGCTTTAGTTTATTTTCCTTGCAAAGCGCAGTCTCAAACGCGTATCTTTGGGAAAGCTACAGAACTGTAAAAAAATTACAGCAAGTCCAGGTGGTTCAAATGAGTTTGTTTGCTGGTTTTCCACGAACGCTTAAGTAACAATTAATATTTCTTTCTACGTAATCTATTCAATCTATTTCAATATTGAACGAGTAAACTATACAGAATGACTGGTTTTAATTTCGTCTTTTGCTGTGTGCAATAAAAAAGGAAAAACGTGGCAGACGTTTTGGGGGCTTTCGGAGCACATGACATAATTAGTTTTTAATGTCATACTGCTACGTGTGGAGGTAATTCATAACACGTGAGGATAATTAAACTGGGTCGTGGAAATGATTGAAATTTAGGTCAGATGCGCGCTCCACTAACGCATGTGCATGTGGTTTAAAGAACACTTCAGAAGATGTTTTTTTCGAGCATTTTAAAACCCACCAGCACAGAATCACCACATCAGTAGAATTATGATGCCTTGTTTGCACAAAGATTTATTAAGGGAGTTTTGAATATTTAAAACGGAAGCGGAAGCATCTAAACATGTCCAGAATGCGTTAAAGCCTGTTATTCACATAGGGAGATAATGTTGGATAAGACCCCACGATGCGTGCAGAGATTTCATTTCAAAGTAATACAATTACAACAATCGTTAAGCGTTAAACAGGCTAAATGCGTACACAGGTCGATCGGATGAACTACTGTACTGCGCCCACTTCAGATTTGTCTCTGTACTGCCACCGTGAGGCGGAAAGATTTCCTGACGATAAAGGTTGTCTAAAAACTTGCCTGCTGATTGTTCTAGGTCTTTTATTGTGTTATTTTTCTTTGTGGTTGAAGATTCTGCTCAGCATTTATGGATGCATCAACACGGTGTCAACCACTGCCAGACTGAAAGAAGCTTTGATTGCACTTCTCTCTGAAGAATATTGTTCTAAAATCCCCCCTGCACACCAGGTGGTAATGTGCTCTGTTTAGACACACCCACTTCTGCCAGCCTTTGGAAACGACGTTTATGTTTATGACACTGTAATGTTCCTCCAGAGAGCATTGCTCTCCTAACATGGAAAGAGGCTTCATAAAACGCAACTGAGTCACAGCCCAAAGATACCACAATAACATCTGATATCTGCACAAAGTGGGAGTGGAAGGCCTTTAACAGCATTTTTATCCAGCTCAAGGTTCCAGAATTAGGTTCTGTCAGGCCCCTGTGTACAAGAGCTTGTAACTCCTCTTCTCTAATTTACCAACAGAAGAAAAAATATTTAACCAGGAGACATTGCATGCAGGGAGAAGCCCCAAGTCAAGTATGGTAGTGCTCATAGTGTACTTGTGTTGATTATGTGATGTGCACAGACTGTTTAAAAATGTAGAAAGAAAGTAAAGTAAGAAAATTAGTAAATGTATTTTTGCAACAATTTTAAGATAAAATAAATCTTTTTCACGGTATGACTTTATTTAGTGTACGTGCATTCAAACAGTCAATAACTTCCATTTTTACATCAATGGTTGACTTTCCATTGGGTGGTTTTAAGCAAATGTCAGTGTGTGTTCAAACAACTTTTGTAAAATGTAGCAAAACGAGTGCATCATTCAACATAAAACAACCATTTCCTCCTCTCTCAGTAGGAGGTGGCTAATCACATCCCTGATTTGCATATCTTATGGCTTCTTTCCCAGTCATTTGCATAAGAATGGATACCACTTTGTTTTTCTCTTCTTTACAGTTGTACTACTTTTTTACCAGTTGCATTCACATACGTATAACTTCACCCTAACCTGAACTGGTACCCTGGTCTCTCCCGCAGTCTTAACTGGATCTTTTGGCTAGCTTTTTTCCCCTCGGTCATCATGCTAAGGAGCTGAACTGCAGACCACATCTGGAGCATAAATTTCCAAACAGACTTGTCCATGGTTGAGGTAAGGGGATGACTTCACGGAATGCGTAATTCTCCCGTGATTAGTGCTGTGTGATTTCTGATGTTGTTGCTTGTGTCTCACCAGGGTGAGGCAGGGTTATTTTCAGATTCCTCTGTGGAGGAGGAGGAAGGAGGAGGAGGAAGCCACAGGAGAACCCACTCATGTCAGACAACTAGTGACAGACTCCATGGCCCAGAGTCAACAAGCGCTGTTAGTAACAGAGAACACCACCAAGCTGATCCCTGCCAAGGACACACACACAGAGGAGCGGCCAGGTCGAGGTCCAGTCTCATGCGCTGTAGTGTATTGATGCCTGCACTGCATCCAGGAAACACACTGGTGAATGACTGTATGCGTGTCTTCATCGAATCCGCACTGGAGTCAGTCCTCTGGAATGGGACTGGTGAACAAAGATTAAATTACATTACATTATTGTCATTTAGCAGACGCTCTCATCCCGAGCAACTTACATAGATTATAGTTTTATCCATTTATACAGCTGGATAGTTACCAAGGCTATTGTGGGTTAAGTACCTGGCCCAAGGGTGCAAGCGAGCAGCATCATCAGGGACACCACACACCCCAGTCACTCCCTGTTCGAACCGCTGCCATCCGGCAAACGGTTCAGGACAATAAGATCCCGCACCAATAGACTGAGGAACAGCTTTTTTTCCCAGAGCTGTGGCCTCCATCACACCCCTCCCTGCCCAACTGCAGAACAGAATACAGGAACTGTGAGCACACACACACACACACACACACACACACACATCAAAGACACTGCTGTTACTGCTATCTTTTTTCTGCTACTACTGCTGTCTTTCTGGCACTGCTTTTATTTATTGATTTGTTGTATTTATTTGTTTGTTTTATTTTACTACAGTGGGAGAAGCCATGCGAAATATACTCATTGAGTATAACAACAATAAAGATCATTCTATTCTATTTAACAGCAGAGTCCCAGTGGGGAATCAAACTAGCAGCCTTTCAGGTACAAGCCCTGCTCGTTACCACTGCGCCACACGATAATGAAAAATTGTCATTTACTATCATTTGGATAAGAGCTCTGAATAAGGACTGGCTCTGGATAAGAGCATCTGCTCAATGATAATAAATGATAATAATGAGGTACATTTGTACATAGTGTGGCCATTGTGGTTTTGCCACCTTTTAAACACAAACAGAATCCTCGTGATCTTGACAGAATTTGGTCTTTTCACGATGATACACTTTATGTGCCACCTTTTATGATCTCTGTATTCCCGTTGACATAAGGATAAGGCCACACCAACAATTTTCACACTAACAAACACGACGCTGATTTGTGAGCGAGTCCACTATGTCTGCCCCGATCCCCTCTCTTCATTACCCCCCACAGTGCCAACCATGGTAGGAGGGAGCTGCTGAGTGTGACCAATCATCTATCAGAGAGGGGATTGTCACATGGCAGGAAGTCTCAACAATGGCTCCACGTGAGTAAACAGACACCTGCGTGTGAGAGGAGATCATACAGGGCTCTGTGTGTGTACACGGTAAGCCGCTCCGCTGTGATGCCTTCCATCCTGTGCACAGCGGACACGCTTGCGGTGATTTTGATTGTGTTTTGAATCCTCTAATATGTATTCCAGAGCCGCTCCTGTGCGATGTAAACTTGCCATGTGCATCAATGCTAATTAGAGACTAACCTGACCCTTAACCTCTATACATTCTACATTTCTGTACATGTGGGAGTGAATTCCACACACATTCTACTAATGGTAATTAAATAGTACATTTGCCTCCAGTACTTGCTTTAACCCCTCAGTGTTAAATCGTGACAGTATGATTTGTGTTGTTCGTAAAGTTAAGATGATAACATTAATGAGGTTAAACAATCTGAAAATTCAGTGCTTGTTTTTACTTATTCCAGCTCCTTAAGACAACATGAGTCTAAGGTTTCTTTTTTAAAAGGTAGGCAGAAAGACTAAGTACCCCGCAACAGTAGTTATGAGTCATATGCATTTTCTTAAAACTAGATAGCATGATTTCATTAAAGAAAAAAAAACATTAACACTGAGCTGGCAAGTGCGGTCAGAAGGCCTTATAAATGGAGTATTGATTTCTGTAAAAGTGATGAAACGCGCGGGGCTTCGTTTTAATCCCCGTAATGCGGAGATGAGCCGCAAGCGTCCTCGGAACGCGCACGCGAATCGCTTATCTCCGCGCGAAGTCCTCCGCCGGTTCATTATTCATGCGCAGGTAACCGGCGCAAATCCCCCTCAGATAAGCACGGCTTGGGGGAGCCGCGGAGGAATGGGGCCACTGTCTCTTTATCTTTGGTCTCATCTCACATCTGCTAGAAATGGATGCTGGCACGGAATCAGATGGCTATTGTAAAAACATTTGTCTCCGGCCACATGATACACCGTCAGAAAAGAGCTTAAGGATAGTACGGCCCATCTATCAGTAAGCATGCCCTGAGAAAGTCGCTCGTTTTTTGGCACCGGCATTTGATTAGTGCGCCACAAAAAAAGGAAAGAAGAGATGAAATATTAGCCGGAGAGAAATGGAGAAACCAAACTCTGCAAAAAAGTGCAGGATCTGTTTCAGCTCGTGAAACTTCCCCTCCCACGCATTCCAACTCACAGACATCCCTGCATGTGTCAGAACTCACATGCTAAGTCAACTACTGTACTGTGATATAGAGAGCATTGCACGACATTGGCAGTATACCACCTTTGCGCTGAACTGCTTTAGTTGCTTGGCTTTAATACAAGCAACGCTATAGAGAAGAGGTTTTCCTTATACAGTCATTTAATGTGAATGTTTGCTTTGCTGAGTCAACATTGGACTCATTGTAAGTGTACACATCAATCAAAGTAAACGTCAGAACTTCAAAGGCCTAAATTATTGTGGACGTGTTCTCTCGGTGCCTTCCCATGATATCATAGTCATGTGCACCCTCATGGCAACACAGCTGTAATTCAGTAAGAGTTAGCAGTTCACACACACACACTCACACAGACACACACACATGCGTACATATAGAGAGAGCGATACACACATATATATCCATTATTTAATGAGAAATTCCTGTGCTCGAGCCGTGCCTCATTCCTCTAAGGGAAATTCCTTTCTTGGGATGAGCAAACATAAAGCCCTATTCCCATGCACTTAACAGCTGCTTTGTGCGATCCGTTTGGGAAGAATATACCTTTTACTTACATCTCACATTTGCATTTTAAATATGTCTAATTAAGAGAATCACAGTAAAGTCAGGCTAGGAGAATCACGTTAACTGGCAGCAATAGAAGGCTGATTACACAGAGCTAGGCTGTCTCTCTTACCTCAGGCAGCTCTTCCTCACAACATGAAAAATATTGATCAAAACCATCACGATGCTGTCAGTCTTGCAGAACTGATGGATTGGCCAAACGAGCCAGAGCTTTTAGAAGGCCCCCCTCCTGTTGTGAGGCACTGATTAATCTTTCATGATCTTTCATTGGGATACATGCATCCAGGACAACATTACACATACAGCGCTCCGGATCGATGGACATGCTATTGATGAGTGCAGATAAATTGCTGTCTGTTATTTTCAGCTGATTGATTGCTCTTTCGCATAGCCAATTTGAATGTCACCTGAGTTGTAGGTAGCGATGATTTATCTTCCTGCGATTCGATAATTCTGCTTGCATATGCTGTTATCGAGGCAACCCTGTTTACATAGCTTATGGGTCCAACTGGAGCCATTCAGGAAGAACATGCCCAAGCTGTGACACTAATCACTGTAAAGACTCCAAGAAATCAGAGGGCCAAGCTCCACTGCAGGCGACACACACTGCCCTATGATGCAGAATGGTCAGCTCAATTGATTCAAGAGATCAAACTCCACCGCCTAAGATGGCTTGGTCATGTTCTAAGGTTGCAACCAGACCTCCTGTCCAAGGTTGCTTTAAAATGGACTCCCCCTGGTAAAAGGAAGAGAGGACACCCCAAGACCACTTGGCAGAAGATAATTGAGCAGGACCTGACAGAAATCTGTCGTGGGGAGAGGCACAAAGAGCTGCAAAAGACAAGCAGAGATGGAAGATTATTGTTCACGCCTTATGCTCCACAAGGAGCAAAGATGAATGATGCAGAATGAGAAGGTCTGATGGAGAGGACACTGGCTGACCTCGGCACACTCCTCCCTTCTTCCTCAGGAGCATAACAACGTCGCCACAACAAAGGCCCAGCGAAGGAGGAGGCACCGTCGGCCTAATGATGCCTGAACATGCGTGAGCACAGATTACAAACAGGCTCTGTGCAGAGTGGCATTTCTGAGAGAGTGCCTCCTCAAAGCCTGGCACCACTTCACTGAGACACATCAAATTTTAAAGGTGTGTGTGTGTGTGTGTGTGTGTGTGTGTGTGTGTGGAGGGGTACACCTGTAGATTACAATAACACCAAGACTAACTTGCATCAAAGAAAATATCTTCAGGCAGAGATTAAAGTTTTTTCATGTCAGTGAGGGCAGGTTGACAAGACAATGAATCAAGTGAGTCAGAACAAAAGGACAGGACTTGGAATTACTTTAATCTAAATAGCACAACAAAGGAGCTCCCAACATGGGTTAAACAGAGTTGCAGTATAAGCGTTAGAATAAAAACTTGGCAATGGTGTTGGGGGTGGGGGGGGTGGCGGTTAACCACAGCATCTGATGAAATATTCAAACCATGTTCTCTTTGGAAAAAAAAAAAAAAAAAAAAATGCCCAGGCAATGCATTTTTCTGACATTACGGAAAGGTCATGCCTCCGTCTTGTGGCCAAAATGTGAATTGCACCAGCTTTTAATAACTGTCATGACAATCAGTCAATCTATACAGTATGTGATTGTTTGGGGCTTGTGTGTCAAACACAATCTTATGCCTTCTATTGCAAAAATAACACAAAATGACCCAATTTTCCTGTAAATTGCAAGGCAATTTTATTCAAGCAGTACATGTTAAGCATACCTACAAAAGTTCACATTTAGAATGTTTAATGCTGCCCACTCATTGAAGGAACAGCATATACTGCCTCTGTCTCTCAAAGTATGATTAAGACAGCCCACTTACTTTTTACTCCATGGTGACAGTATACTCTATTTGTAGACAGAGGCCTCTGTCAGATACAGAGAGGCAAACAGCCAATGCACCTAGTTAGTAGTAAACAAAGCGCAAGGAACAAATATCACAGCAATAATAAAAAGTGACCCAACAAGTAAGGTCAGAAATTACCAGAGATCAAGAGTTAATGTGAAGCTTAAGAGCTGTTACAATTTTACTGAAGCTTAAGTGCCATTACTTTTTTTTTTTTCTGAGAACAAAACAACTACATAGGCTTGTCTCCGCCTACTTCGGCCCCTCAACGGGTATCATCCACCGCACACACTTCCCGTTTCGCTTAAGACCGTTTACTTCAGATATTCCCCAGGCTCTTGTGCCACTCACTCGGAGGGCGAGCGGCCATTTTGGCTCAACACTTGCGGGGCTGCTGTATGAGGAAAGAGCGAGGCGAGTGGGACTTCTCCACAGCCGGCCTCAGTCTGCTGTGTCTGACGCTCACTGGAGTCTCTGGAAACTCGTGTCCCAGCTGCAACAGAAGGCAGATTCTTCTTAAATCACAGGGACTTCACTCCATTTATCAAAATGACGCATGGGCGACGGAAAGGGTCTTCAGTTACACACGGCCTTTCATTTAAGACACACACACTATGTATATATAAATGTTATAAATATATATATTTTTATTCATACATAGACAAATATAAATGGTGTAGTTGATGCCTACGAAAAAATGTCAAGCATTTCAGCATAAGTCCAAGGTCTCTGAATGCAAGTTTCACCATTATCATCTTAATCATACAAATTTTACTGGTACCGTACACACATATACATATATATATATATTTTATATATATATATATATATATATATATATATATATATACACACACACACACACACACACACATATTAAAACCATGTGTATGGTGTAACATTACAAGTAGGGCATCAATTAAATACAGCAACTGCAGCAATGTGCAGATTTATACACAAGGTTAACAACCCCAGAGAACATCTGGGTTAACCTGTGCTGAATGTCTGGTGCAATTTCTCTAGACAGCACAAGACATACAAGTTAAATTCCACGTTAAGACATCTCCACTGTACCCATAAAAACAGCTGTAGCAATGTACGGTAGTAGTGAAGCTGAATTCCAAAATTGGATATGCATTTCAAGTAAGGTAAATATTAACACAGTGTACCATCTACATGTACTAAAAATACACATGTTCCACCATACATTTAGAGTTGTTGACTTTAGCGAGTTCAGAAAATAGCAACCAAAGCCATCTGTGCATCAACACATGCATTTGCAGGAGGGTGCAGACAGAGCCACTGACCTTTTCAAGAGTGCCTGCAAACAGGACACTGACAGATTGCATTCTGGGAGAAGTTGGAAGAGACCTGGAAAGGAAGTTTAATATCCCTTCAACAGCAGTTGGCAAAAACACATACAGAGCATAAATATCAAACCAGCTAATGGGCCTTGTTCCAAACATTGTCCCAAGACAAATGTGGAACTGAGACAATGATGGCAAAATGGAGCAAAAATCACGCTAACTAACCCAAAGCATGACAATGATACTGTGGAGAGAGAGCAGTATGGCAGTGTGACTAAGGCTACATATGCTGCATTCTCTCCCATGATGTACTCCAGACGCGCAGCTAATCAAAAACCAAGCTACTGTCAGAACCTGCGCTTGGAGAAACTATGGCTCATGGCCTCCATACTTTTTCCACAGTCTTTCTGAGGGAGTAATTTGCCATGAGGAGGACTGACCTGGGTATACAGTCTGGCTCATGCCCTTAAGCCAAGGGGGCACAGTGGAACTAAGCACAAGATAAGACCGAAGCTACCAGACTATTGGGCCTCAACATCGCCTCTACCCCTCCTTCCCCCAATAGAATTGCAAAGCTGAGTGATGTCCCCCCCGTGTCCCACAGTGTTAGGTGGCTGCTTAAATAGTGAGAGGTTGCACATACCAGTGAAACTCCACATACCAGCAGCTAACGCCATCTCGGCCATGTTGTCATTATAGCCGGATTCAGCATTATGGCCTCTCAGGCAGAAACACTGCTAATGGAGCAACTTCTAGCATGATGGTACAGGCCAGAAAATGGCAGTGGAGGGAAAGAAGTAAAATGTAAAATAACTAACAGAACCAGGGCTTCACTGGTTTATACTTAAATCCTGGCAATTTCCTGATCTGTAGTTCCTGGTCCCACAGGCAAAATGGATAACTGGAAAATGAGAGGCTAAATGTGGCCAAAGAACTGCATTTGCAGCACAGGCTCAAGGGGCCTAGAGAAAAAAAAAAAAAAGAAAAAAAAAACCCCAAAACAAAATTGAACCCCTCTAGCACCCCAGGACTGGAGCTGTGTCGAACCCCTGTTTGCACGCCCCGACAGCTACCTGGGCTTTTCGGCGGGCCGCTTGGCCTCCTTCTCCATGGCAACGGTGTCCTCACTGCTCTTCTTGGCCACCCGCTTCCCTCCGGCCTTCACTGCGGGCAGAGAACACAGGCGCCCCCTGCCTCAGACACAGAGCAACTGCACCTTCCCAGAGTCACACTGGTCCCTACAGGGCGGTGGAGACTGCACTCACACGTGCGCACACACCCACACACACACACACACACAGAACCCCTTAGTCCTGAGCCACATTAAAGGACAGGGGACATCTTCCCACACACCATGATCTCCTCTCATCCTGCACCTACAACACCCAAATTACAAGACAGCTCAAGGCCTGCACGAACTGCAGTCTGTAGCACGGCTGTAATTGCACGGTGGAGGATTTGAGGAAAACAAAAGGCGCTGCTAAAGCGGTTAGCCATGCCCAAACAGACTTACTGTAAGTACAGTGCAAGCTCACATTGTCCCACAGACTAACGCTTCCCAGGCAGTGTGTTGACATAGCCTGTTAGGCCCGGAGGCTGTGGGTGGACCAGCACTGGCAGACTGAAAGGGAAGGGCAGATTAGCTGTGAAGCGAAGCAGGGAGAAAACTGGCATGGGCTGTTGACACAAGAAGCCCCCTTTTCCACTGTAAACCTGGAGACAGGACTTGCTTGCGCTATTCACGTTCAAGACGGTTTTCCCATGATCCTTGTTGCCATGGTGGCCTGTGTCAGCTCAGCCTGTTAGCCTTTCTGGTGCTGGTCCACTTACCAGTGAGCTGTGGGTGGAGTCTGCCAGCTGCAATGTAAAAGGCAACGCAAAGGAAAAGGAAGCATGCTGCACTGGGTTTGCAACCTACACCTCCTGCTTGTTTGAGCCTAGCTGCAGCTCCACGGCGAGAAAAGGTTACATCTCCACGACTGCTCCAGCCGACGCATCAGGAACCACTAAGCACCCGTGTGTTCATCAGATGGGAAATCCAAATCTTTGGAATTAACCGAGTTCGGATACGTTTGAGCCATCTGGAGAAAGCCTCAATATTTTTTCAGCCCAGAACAAAAGCTCTGGATGCATCAGGCAGATTCTTCTTGCATGTCTAAAGAGTGTGAATGATAAATATTAACTTGCACAGGCCAGAAGAGGATGGGACTCCAAGGTATTGCAGGAGAATATTAGGGGACAACTGGTACATTTCATAGACTCTTAATTCAAAGCTGGCCCACACTCTTCCAATAGTTTATCAAGGGAGATCTACATAAAGGTTTTGTGGAAAGACTGGTTTCCATTTAATTGTGTGTGTGTGTGTGTGTGTGTGTGTGTGTCTCTCTCGCTCTCTCTCACTCACACACACACGAGAAACCTTTGCAGGTAACCACCTAACAAAAAAAAAAATCGAACGGCATCATTTATTTGAAACGTAATTAAATGACAATTAATTTTACCTGAACACTTCAGAAAGATTTGCACCTTCAATATAACATTGAATTTCCTGCATATCCATGCAAAGTACAATTTAAATCTTCAAAGAACTCCAATCGCTAGGGGTTATTCATGTGGGCACACCTCGACGTGAGGCAAGTTACTCTGCTCGACCTGCGCCGTGCATTCTTTGAAGACTTGGGTTAGAAAACAAAACAGGACAAGGAGATCAGAACGCCGGAAATTGTGGCAGGGTTTAGAAGTTACGCGTTTCAAAGCCAAGTTTATCGCTCGGATTTCAGAGGAGAATTCCTCATATATCCCCGCGACGCTGATGCACACTGAGACAAATGCAGAGCTATGCAGAGCTCGACAAAGCCAGGCGACGCGCAACACGAGAAAAAACAGCACAATGGCCAAGAATTTTTTTTTATCCTTGCATAAAAACGTGACTGTTACTCGTGAAGAAATCTGTACTCATCAGAGTAAACTGAATCAGCAATTTATCAACAATAATGCGATTTAATCTTTTAAAAAGATTTAAACAAATTTAACAAAAAGGAAAACACAGGAAGTAGTGTGTAGTAATTACCTGCTGGGGGATGCCCAGCCTTCAGCGTCGGATTCTCTCTCATTCCAGTTTTAGAAAGCTGCACCATCTTCCAAACTTTGTTCACAAGTACAAGGCACACCGTGTACCCTCCCACACTTGTTTTATACTGATGACGGACCAATGACGTAGCCTTCAACCACTCCAGGAAATCAAATTTATGGGGGGTGGGATTTCGAGTTAAAAAACAACTGGCTACGTCACAAACACGATTTTTTTTTCAAATTACGTAACTCCCTTTTGTCTGCCTTGCCAGATGAATATGAAAGTTATAATCAGCTACACAAAGTTTATAATGCATCCGAGCCTGAAATGTGAGCAATGTCTTTGATGCCTAACCACAACAGTGAGTAAAGGGGCCAGTGTCTTTTGAGATGTTGTCAGGGGTCAAAAAACGTGACCAAAACTTGCAAGACACACCCCCCTAGCTACTAGCGTTCTGCTCCAATACAACTGCAGCTGCCGTAGTTGCAAGCCTCTATCGCCGTAGAAAAATAATTATCTAATTAAACAAACCTTCAAAAACGGCTATAAATACTGGATTATCATGGTTTATCGCAACTGTGCTTACGCGTCAGGGATGAATAAATTATTACTGTACAGTAGGCTGTTCTACACAAGTCAAATATCTAAATCTGAGTATTAGACCTGTTGTGGCTAAATTTCACCCTCGTTGAGTAGCCGAGGGGGATTCTTATTTGTCTTTACTGTTTTTGAATTAGCGACAATTCTAACAGCATGAGAATTCGAACAGTATTGTTCATTCTCTAATCGAGCCAGTATCGTCTGCCCAGTAATGCATAGGCTATCAGTGAAGTAACGCCTTTTTTAAACACGAACAATCGTAGAATTGTACACTGACTGGACTTTAAGTTTGCTCAAAGATGCCAAGATTATATAACATGAGGCTGGGGAATGTAGGGGAAAAAGCCATACTTTGACGCACTTCTCAGAGATGTGTGGCAATGTTTCGCGTGACCAAAAAAAAAAAGCCGCAATCGGCAGAAATGTTAAATGCAACAATGCTTTGAGTCGTTCGGGTTTAAGAGAATTCAACAAAGTCAAGTTAACGATATTCTACCCCAGGTCCTGCTCATTCAGAGACCAGAACCTGTTTCTCAAGGGTGGGCCCGTACGATTCTGCCAAGGCCCCTACAGCGTAAATATGAAAGAAGCCTTCACCCGTAATCAGTGTAGAAACACTCTAGGCAATGTTTCAGTTACCGACTTCATGTTCTGTAGACTGAAAAGATGTGTTTACTATGATAAAATGTTTTTCAGAGTGAAATATTTGAGGTAAACTGTATCAGCATCAAATCAAGGCATGGGTGTAACCGCTTATCACTCTGTTAAAACCAACAGCGGTAAGGGGAGTGTAAGGAGTTTAAAAGCTCTTATAAGCACCAAATATTATCTTCATGTATGTATAGGAATGACAATGAGCCGTCCCAAGACTGGCCCATATCTTTGCGATGTCACAAAAACGAAATTACACAATTGTTTTTTTAAAAAAACAAAATTGTAATTTTATTACCTTTGAATGCTTCTGTGTCAATGTCATCTCTTTTTTTATTTCTCTCCTTATTTTCTCCATGTATTTATATACCTATATAGTTTTGACATAGCACAAGACTTTACCAGTGCAATGAGTGTAGACCGGGTGACATTTTTTTTTCTGTATTTACAATAAAATTAAGGACATTTACAAGACTCCATGGCATATACAATCTCAATAGTAAGTACAGCAATAAAACATGAAAGGAATATGTTAGGATTCCTCTGTACAAACTAACATTAGATCCTTTTTTAAACAAATGTGAAAGCTTTGTCAGTTTTGGCCTATAAACTCATTTCCCTGCCTGATCCTCTACCGCAAACCTTTCGTCACATGACCCCCAAACCCTCTTCATGCTAGCACAGCTACGGGTTCAAATGGAAAAAAAACTAACATCTAGACAGAGCAAGAGGACGCTCACAATAATTGTCCAGTGTTGCCATCAAACATGCCCAACCTCACCATTCGCCCTTCGAAAAAAATCGACTTTCCCTGACCTCTTTCTTTGGCTCACATTCCGGTTCTCCCTCCAACAATCTCCGACCAAACATTCAAAATTCACTTTAAAAAACCAAAAAAACATACAAATAAAAAGTTCATGGAAGAGTCTGTGGGTTTTTTTGTTGTCTCCTTTCGGGTCGGAGCTTCTTGACAGCTACACCCAGGAGTCAGGTGACCCGGGGTACTGCTCCGCCCGGTAGGAAGGCCTCCGCGTGGTGGAGTAGAAGTCCACGTAGTTGGTGTTGGACTTGAGCCCCAGAGGCTGAGAGGCGTAGTCCGCGGTGGAGGGGTAGTGGATCGTATCCTGGTAGTACGGATCCTCGTAGCCGTGAGGAGACTGCAGGTACATTCTGTAGGTGTCGTAGTTCCTCCTGCTGGGCTCGTCGGCGTAGTACAGCTGCTGATGCTGGAAGAGAAGGAAGGATGTTCCTTTAGGCCTGAGACACAACTGATCGCTGGACACTGTAAACACTACAACCCACGTCACACTGGTGGTGATATCAGTCACTAGAACAATACAAAATGTCCACAGTTCAAATGTATGAACATGTATGGACATGGTCATTCATTGGTAACTATAAAAGGGACCTTGAACAATAGACAGCTATCGTTGCAATTGCTTCTGAAGTGATTTTTAAATATATTTTATCATGAGAACATTGTGTTTAATCAATCAGTGCCTTTTTTCCAAGATGCAGAGGAGGTGACAGATCTGTCAGGATGTGACAGGCACTGAAAAGTCTGCTGAATGGAAAAATGTATGACAGTTGACAAATGATAGGAAATGATCATTATGGTTTATAGTTATCATGAACAGTCTCAGTCTGACTGGGAGGCCAGACTATACACCACCCTAGGAGTATGTCAGGAACACATAAGTTGCATTTAAATTGATACAAAAGTACATTTTTGCATTTGCTTTCTGCAATTACCTAACAGTAATATGAAAAAAAAATAAAACCCCAAAGCGTAAGTGAAAATCACCCCACACATATCACACAGTGTATTAAATGTCACTGTGGTTGTGTGTGTCGTTATTCACATTCAATTACTGCCCTTCCTCTGAGCCAGGTGAGAATGCTGATTAATGACCGCCCCCTGATGTCCTCACAGGACCCACAAACACCTGGAAGAGGAGGAGAAAATAAAGACTCTCTCCACAAGAGAGTCTCCATCTTCTCTGAAAAAGGCCTCCCTCTGATGTTTGACCTATTGGATGGTTTTGCTGGAGAAGACCCCTTCAGAAAGTGAAGCATGACTTCTTCCCAGCTGGGGAAAGGGGGGGGTGGAGCGGGTGGCGGGGGGTGATCCGTCGCTCCGTCCGAGTGCACCGGGACGCCCCCGCGCGTCATCGTGACCGGTACCGGGAGCCGTGCCCCACCCGTCCCCGACGGCACAGTCACGCCGGCTTTGGCCCTGACAAAGGCTGATGCCCGTGAGAGCGTCACCGCCTCGCTCATCTATCCAAACAGGAATATGTGGCAGTCTCCTCACGTTAGCGCAGAGGAGGGGAAGAAACCTCGGCCAAGGCCAACTTCCCGGTATGTAACAAAGGGACAGTCCTCCTGCACTCTCTGCTTTGCAGCTGGTCTCTCCTACAGTTCTGCTTTTCTCACCTGCATTCTTTTGGACTCCCTCTCTCTTGATGGTGAGGAGTAGGACCCTATGTAAAACGGTGATGGCTTTCCAGACCCTAAAAACAAAGGAGAAAAATGGTTATTACAAACCTTCCCCGCAGACACCTTTATCCTTGTTTGCTTACACATTTTATAGTTAACACATTATGCATCTATCCACTATTTACCAAAGCAGATACAGTTGAATACCTTGCTTACAGCTACAGGAGCTAGACTTCAGTCATGATTCAAACATGCAACCTTTTGCCTAGAGGCCCAGTTTCCTAACAACCACTCCAGACTGCCACACACACTTAATCAGAACTCACAGACCCCCTAATGGTATGGCCTCTGCAGTAACCATTTTATAACACTGCTTTGCAAAAGAAAGTCATTAACACTAATGAACACAGACTCAAGCATGACTGTACTATTGTTTGGAATGCCTGTGGAATATTATTTTTATTGGCAGGTTTTCAAGGCAGCTGAACCCCAAATAACAACTTTCCAAATAATCAGAAGCAGAGAGAGCTGTATGTGTGTGAAAGGGACATTAAAGGCAAAGAGCTGTGTGTGTTAAAGGGACAGTAAGGACAGAGAGGTGTGTGAGCGTGTGTGTGTGTGTGTGTGTGTGTGTGTGTGTGAGAATAGCATTACTGACCCTGCCTGTGTGTGTGTGTGTGTGTGTGTGTGTGTGTGTGTGTGTGTGTGAAAAGGACAGTAAGGACAGAGGGGCTGTGTGTGTGTGCGTGTGCGTGTGTGTGTGTGTGTGTGTGTGTGTGTGTGTGTGTGTGTGAGAGAATAGCATTACTGACCCTGCCTGTGTGTGTGTGTGTGTGTGTGAGAAAAGGACAGTAAGGACAGAGGGGCTGTGTGTGTGCGTGTGTGTGAGGGAAAGACAGGGTTAAGGCCGAGGAGCTGTGTGTGAGTGTTTACACTCTCCTCTCCTCTCAGTGTGAAGAGCCCATAAAGCTGGGCCACTCTGCCTCCGGGGCTCAGATAATGGCCGCTTTGTAGTGGCTATTCAGCACAGTCCCTCGTAATGCAGGAGGGCCGGCCCTTATCGCTCACCAGCCCTACTTAAAAGCAGGAGGAACCCACGTGCTCTTTTCAACCGCGCCGACCGTCCGAGAGATTCAAGATTCCCAATAGGGGCGATAAGGGCAAGGAATGCATGAAATCAGAGGGTCTCCTCCGCTGCTTTGAGTAATTAGCCGATGGAGATCCACCCATCTGGGTGCATTTTGTGATTTAGTGCTCAGCGCATACTTTCTAAAACTCTCTCAAATTATGTGAAAGCCCCACTTTCAGTTCCATGTCATTTTCATCGCAGAATCTTCTAAAATGGCTGTCTGAAGAGCACGTGGTGGCTTTTGGCTTACCTGTGTATTGACTTTTATGTACATTGTTGTCTCCCTGGTAGTTATAATATTGCATAGATGACTGCGTTCTCTGATAATCTGAGCGATGTTCTTTTATCCCCAGCATTGCAGGAGAGGAAGTCGCACTACCAGCTGGACAACAGACACAGACAGAACAAAAAAATGTTAAATCAAACTTTAAATGATTTTAATGCCTGTGCCTGATGCTTTTACCCAGTCTTATTCATTAGAGAGAGATTTTTTTTTCCCTCTGAAGCAAACCAATCCACTGGCTTCAGTCCCGAGCTCGGCGCTCAAACCTGACTGAGCAGAACTACATTTCCCACGTCTCCCTGCATGACAGGCTCACCTGACTGGATGACAGGTGACATCTGTAAGGTGCTGCTCGGCAGGGTGGGTTGGGACTTGTACCTGTCCCGCTCCAGCGTGGACACGGGCGTGATGAAGTGGTTCTGGTTCCACCCATCCTGAAACGAAGGAAGAGGAGAAACATGGTCTTTGCGGTCCATAAACAGAATCAGAACCAGAGCAGTGCAGGGCTCCCAGACAAGATGTCCTCCTCCTCACCTTTTTGTAGATGGTGCGCAGGTCTCTGTACTGCCACAGGGTGTTCAGAACCTGGGCGGCCGCTTTCACCACCTTCATCGAGTATCTGAGACACAGAGGGAGGGCGGAGAGGAACATCCTTCAGAAAAAGCGCTGCTGGCAGTACTGTGAGCTCGGTTCAAGTAACGGTGAAATCAATGACCCCACCGCTGCGATTGTCTCGCTATAGATCAGAAGGACACCCAAGGCGCAGAGCACACCGCCTTAGAAGACGACTACTCTTTGGTGCACACCACTGATATTAATATAAGCTCATGTACAACTGATAACAGATGTGTGCTTTAAAATATTCTGATGTTTATTTTAACACCTGTCCTTCTTGTATCTGATGTTTATTTTATGTGATGTATTTTAGATTCTGTGCTCTATTGACTGATGCACAGTAGTATACTTGGCTTCTGTTAGCTAGTCAGGTTGCACAAGTTAAACTTGTGGTAGGGCTTGAACAGTGTTATGCTCACTCTCACTGGTCTGGGAGTGTTGTTAGCCTGGTCTGACACTGTTGCTTATTTAACCTGAATGGCTACGCTTCTGTTCTATTGTGATGGAAGCTGCTTTGGGTAAGAGCATCTGCTAACTGCATGTAATGTAATGTAATTTAAAAGTCCTTTTATAAGCATTCATTCCATTCCATGGTCTGTTACATTTGTACAGGGCCCTGACGGCACACCTCTCGCCCCGGCCCTTGGTGATGTTGACCAGCTTCTCGATGCCCCCCGTGTCGGCCAGCGCCTTGGCGTTCTCCATGTTCTTGCTGGTGACCTCATGCAGCGTGCAGCAGATGGCCGCCACCGTCTCGTCGGAGAGCAGGGTGGTGTTGCCCCCGGGCAGCCGGTTCACCAGGTCCCGCATGGCGTACTTCCCTGAGGGGGGGCGAGACATTTCGCGCGTCACGTTACATCATAGCGCCTGCCGTCCGGGGCCAACGCTGCGCGAGCGCACATGGTGATTTACACAGCTGGAACTCCACCTGGGCAACCCTG